>CM019067.1:105072651-106272651 GCA_009667805.1 Leptobrachium leishanense | reverse complement strand
GATTAACCTGCCGAAAACCACGGAAAAACCCGAACAGGAGCTTCCACACAGCAGAAGAGGCAGTGAATAAATTAGGAAAACAGTTTGTATGAATGTGTGAAAGTGAAACGCTGTTTGCAAAGAAACTACTGAGCGAAAATGTCTGAAATTTACAAATGATCCAATGAATGATAATAAAGAGGGCTGTTACAGAAAAAAGAAGAAAACTTTGAAGAAAAAAAAAATCAGAAAAATGCTTAAAATATCCTAAAAAATCTATAAATAAAGAGACTCTTTACTGCAGAATTTTATAATGAACGGTTTATTAGATATTGAATTAAAACGGGAATATTTTTAACATTGAAGCCTATGGGATTCTCCTGAATAAACTTGCCGAATTAAATCACCGAATGGCAAGGCATTAGGGGAACCTTTCACTGCTGGTTTGTGTTCTCTGAATAGCCGAAGCAGTGCTTTTTCATGGGGATTTCACTGCCCTCGAACAGGCACCGAACAGGCACCGTATGTTCAGGCAATTCGCCAGGATTTGGCGAATTGCCTGCTCTCTGGATAGCCGAATGGCCAGGAAAGGTAACCGAACACTGATTTTCAGCGTTCAGTTACCTGTCTCAAGCAATTCGGAGCTCTTTGAATAACCTTGTATGTGACCATTTCAAGGAGCACGACAGGACTATACTTAAACAAAAATGTGCTGCATGGTCGAGTTGCCAGAAAGAAGCCTTTACTGCACCACAGCTACTAATAAGCCCAGTTACAATATACCTGACAACACCTTGACACCCGTCACAGCTTCCGGCACACTGTAATTTGAAGTGACGAGACCAAAATAGAGCTTTATGGTCACAAACCTAAGTGCTGCGTTTGAAGAGGGGTTTACAAGGCCTACAAAGCAACAAGACTACCACCATCCTCACTGAAGCATTGTGGTGGCTCGCTGATGTTTTTGGGGGTAGAGGGTGCTCTAAACGGCATGGGGAAATCTTGTGAGAATAGATGGCAAGATGAATGCAGCATGCGATCACAAAATACTGGCAGAATCAGCACGAAAGCTGCGCATGGGACGCTCTTAGGGCCCTATTACATTCTTTGCGCAAACGTTAACGCGTGCTCAAAAACGCATTAACGCGAGGGGAAAAGGCCTTTGCGTAGAACATCGTATTACAATGTCTGCGCAAAAAATACGCGTTAACGTCTAACGTGGGTGAACCTGCGCGAACCCTTCGTGAGCGTAATGTAATTTGTGCGTCCTATACTTAACATTGTGAGCGCAAATGCATTTGTGCGCGCAAGGTATTACAATCTTAGCGCAAATTTTAACGGACAACGATTGCGTGCATAATTTTAACATCTTTGAAAAGCTGGTGTTAATGGCAAATCTGAACATTCTGGCCGAAACCAAATACACCAGCCCGAAAAAAATACAGCAAAGTATAGTTACACATTCTACGCATACCCAAACAATAAAATTGATAAGTTGTGCATGTTTTTATTATTGCTGCAGCATATATACTCCGATTGATTTTGACATCCGCAAAAACTGAACGGGAGACAATTGTGGTTCTTAATCCTGATTGCACACCGATTTCTGCGCGCAGAGTTACTGCGTGCGCGTTTTTGCGCATCTTTTTTTCCGCACGTTATTTTTTTTAATGGATGAAAAAATGCGCTCGGATTGTAATACCAGTGTTAATTTACGCTCGTTAACGTCTAACACTGCGCGCAAAAAAAAAAATAGCGCTGCGCGAGCGTTTTTGCGCAAAGAATGTAATAGAGCCCTTAGACTTTCCAGCACGACAATGATCCTATGCATAAGGCCATACTGACCCTCCAGACCTTAATATCATCGAGCCACTCTGGGGAGATGGCAGCTGTGCGGTTTCTACAGGACGACCAAAGACTTTGCATGACCTGGAGGCATTTTACCAAGACAAATGGACAGCTATACAACCTGCAAGAATTCATGGACTCTATTCATGGACAACTATTACTAAAAGACTTCATGCTGTCATTGATGCTAAAGTGGACAATACACAGTAATAAGAGCTAAGAGTATGCAGACTTTTGGACGGGGTCATTTAATTTTTTTTTATTTATTGCCTTGTTTGTTGTAGGACTGTGCCATTCTTTTATGATCTACGGATGAATATGAATCCCATATAAAATAAAAGAAATGTGTTTTGCCTTCTCACTCACGATTTCTTTAAAAACGGTACATATATTAGCAATTCTCCAACGGTATGCAAACTTATGAGCACAAAAGTAAGTCGCTGTCGTTAGACGGCAGAATGTCGCATCATGCTTCCATCATACCTCTCCATGGACTGGTTAGACCAGTACATAATTGGTTTTTGTCAAAGACAGAAATTGCAAGAGCTACATTAGCACAGGGCTCAAAATTTCAAGTCCCAAGCTACTAGCCAGACATTAAGAGTTACTCGCCACCAGTTGCCCCACCTATCCCCTGCCCTTAGCCCCGCCCTTAACTCCTCCCCTAAACACGCCCTCTTAAAATGTCTTACAAAATGACAGTTAAATATTTTATTCAGAATAAAGTTACAAAAATAAATAACATTAACAATTAATGTTAATTACATTGGCGCAGGTCCCCTTAAATAGTCACAGGTTTCCAATAAGAACAGACCTCATATAAAAATGCCCCAGCTCATGGATACTGCCCCAGCACATGGATATACTGCCCCAGCTCATGGATATTGCCCCAGCTCATGGATATACTGCCCCAGCTCATGGATATACTGCCCCAGCTCATGGATATACTGCCCCAGCTCATGGATATACTGCCCCAGCTCATGGATATAATGCCCCAGCTCATGGATATAATGCCCCAGCTCATGGATATAATGCCCCAGCTCATGGATATAATGCCCCAGCTCATGGATATACTGCCCCAGCTCATGGATATGCTCCAGCTCACACATGGGTATATAGCCCCCAGCTCACTTGAGCTCATACATGGGTGGGTGTATAGCCCCCAGCTCTCACCTCCACCCGCCGGCGTTCTGCAGCTGTCCCAAGGAGGCGAGCGGCCGCTGATATGCAGCTTGGTCGCTCGCCGGGAACCACCTGACCAGCCGGTCAGGTGGTTCTCATCCCAGGCGAGCGGCCAAGCTGCATATCAGCGGCCGCTTGCCTCCTTGGGACAGCTGCAGAACGCCGGCGGCGATTTTTCCCTCCTGGATCCGCCCCTGGCTCCAGCGTGCCTCCCACACTCATAACACGAGTCTGGGAACGGCACGCTGCAGTGGTTCCGGCCCCCCGCGCGTCACCTGACCCCTCCTATGTGATGCGTCGCACACTCGCAGTGAAATGGTGTACGGCTTGAAGGAGAAAAGTTACCAAGAAAGGCTTAATGATCTTAACATGTACAGCTTGGAAAAAAGACGAGACAGAGGAGATATGATAGAAACATTTAAATACGTAAAGCGAATCCACAAGGTAGAGGAAGGGAGTATATTTAAATGGAAACAAAATAGCAAAACAAGAGGACATAGTCTTAGATTAGAGGGGCAAAGGTTTAAAAGTAACATCAGGAAGCATTATTTTACTGAGAGGGTGGTGGATACATGGAACAGTCTTCCAGTTGAAGTGGTAGAGGCCAAAACAGTAATTGAATTTAAGCAGGCATGGGATAGGCATAAGGCTATCCTAAACAAAAGATAAATCCAGGTCAAGTATCCATGTAATTGGGCAGACTAGATGGGCTGAAAGGTTCTTATCTGCCGACATTTTTCTATGTTTCTATGATGCATCACATGGGTGGGCAGGTGACCCGCAAACACGGACATCACGGGCCGCGCGGGAGGGGGCAGCGCCGGACAGAGACAGCTCCGGATTCGGACTCCAAGAGTCCGATACCGGAGCTGTGAATAAAGGCGGCGGCACACTGAACCTGGCACCAGCACGGGTCACTCCGCCCCACTCGCCCTCAGATAATTTCCACTCGCCAAATGCGAGCAGGCGAGTGGAAATTTTGAGGGCTGCATTAGCATATCACTAATGAGAATGCAAACCTTACATCAGCTTACACATGTCTCTGACTTTTAATTGTCGATTAACAATTAGGCTAATTTTCTAGGTGTCATCATAGCATTAAATGCCAATAATTACCATTCATATTGGACATGGCACGTAAAATAGAGATAAATGTGCAATATTAAGATACAAAAACCTTGATAGTTATGGTGCGTGACAATTTAACATCCATATAATGACCATCTGAAGACAATCAGAAAAAAATACCACAAGATCATCAGGTGTGTTTAACATAGCAAAGTTCTGAAAGAGCTTGAAATGTTGTAAAATGTGAATAAGGGTCTCACACTATGTTACTTGCTGGACCAGTAACAAAATGGCGAAATATGCAGAATGCAGCTTAAAGATACATTCCCTAAAGCATTTCAGCATGCTAAAACAAGCACGTCCTTTATTTAGTTCCTATTTTTAGCAGGTGTTTCCTCTTAACCCTTTCGCTGCTGAGGCTTTTCACACCTCTGTGCTGAGGTCATTTTTACCGGTTTCGCTCATCATGTTTAACCGCGTTTTGTAGCCATATTTTGATATATGATCCAGACATATTATATATCGTTCTTTCCGGCAGACTCGGCAAATTCATAATATGTCATTATTATATGTATGCGTCATATCCTGTCTGTATATTATAACAAAAAATGCAATAAAATATGGATTTTCAATAATTTACAACGTGTAAAGTGTTTTTTTTCTCACATTTTAACACGCGAGCATTTGCGGTTATATTTTCTATGGGGTGCGCTTGTTAAAAAAATTAGAAATGGGGACTTGTTACATCTTTTGGGGGGAAATTTCGCTATTTTTAACAAACGCACCGCATACAAAAATCGTTAGTGCAGCATCATTGTTCACATTATAATTGAAATGGGAACAATATTGCTGCATTAACAAAACAAAAAAAAAACTTGTTTATTTTCTTTTAAAATATATTTTTTATTTTTTATTTATTTTAAAAACCTATTTACATAGTCATGTTTGGTATCGTTGGAAAGGCAATGCTCTGGCCAATCCAACGATAACAAACTTTAATCACTAGCTGCCACGGATCGGGAGATAGGGGGTTCATTGGAACCCCCTATCTCCACCATTGGTGGCAGTTAGGGGTTAACTCCAGGACTGGCGTCATCCTGCTATGCACGATGACGCCAGTCCTCAGGGGGAGTTCCCGGAGGCTTGGCCAACATCCAGGATGTCGGCCAGCTCTGGGAGAGGATCATGATCCGGCGCCTTTCAGCACCGAATCGTGATCCGGCTCCCCAGGGGTTAATGCCAGCCACCGTTTGGAAGGGCAGGCTGTGCCCTTCCAAACGGTGCCTGCCTTAACTCGCACACGCGGGGGGGGCCTGAATGAGATGTCCGCGCCGCCGCGATGACATCTAATGGCCCTGGCACGCCGGGTCCCAGAGTGCTGGGCTGACATCCAAGATGTCAGCCCGCACGGGGGGGGGGGGCGGGGCGGAGCGGAGCAATTGGCCGATTGCTGCCTCCTGTGCATGGACGCGCTCGGCGCGTCCATAGCACAGGAGAACCACTTGGCTGGACGTGCTGAGCGCGTCCATAGCAGCCAAGTGTTAAAGAAGAGTCTGCAGACTTCTTCCACATAAAAATCCAGCTAAACACATTAGCTTCTCGTTCTAGCTTATATCCTATGTAACTTCTGATTAAATAAAGTTAAAAAAAACACTTAAAGTTATTAAGGGCACTGGTAATCAAACAGAGCACTTCATATTGACATGACTAGGTCTCAGCAATCATGGAATAAGGCAAGGTTGGTGGAGAAACTGAACAACTCCAAAGAACAGGGATCTCAAACTCTGCCCCCCCCCCCCAGACTATACCTCTTATGATCCTCTGGCCATCTATTGCATTTAAAGGATTCTGAGAATTGAGGGCGATCGACATCTAGGAGGCCAGAGTTTGAGATCCCTGACATAGACTATAATGGCTCTGGTAAGTTTACAACAGCGCTGGTTAAGAGAACACCAATCTTGGAATAGGGCCCATGTGTTTTAATTCCTATAAAAAGAGGCAATGATCCTCCATGATTGCATTTAAGTTAAATTTCTCTTTTTTTCTCAGTTTTGGTCCTTTTCTTAATTGCGGTTTGTATTTTCCCTGTAAAATGTGGCAAGTTGTCCTCTCTATGTTTTGGACCTACATTTACCATGATGCTCGGTTAACCTAACGAGTGACTGAGCATCATGGGTGATATGGTTTCAAAACTTTTTGGGCCCTATTCTCTTGTCCGTGCTAGTATGGGGAAGCTAACGGGGATAATCTGCACCTGCAGATTTCCACGGAGTGTCTCCATGTTAACTCAATACTCCGGGGCGCTGAGCACCTCATTCCGGAATGCAGTGCTAACCGCTGGGATACTCGCGATAGGATCACCTCCTGGAGTCCATATGACTCCATGGAGGGTTGTGATGCCGGGCCGCGAGCCCTGCGTGATCTCGCTCTTATGAGATCGCACAGCACCACAAAGTGATCACGGAGGGAGACTGGGAACTATTTGTTCTTAGTCTCACTCTGCTCCCGGCGACAAGAAGCGGCAGATCGGGCCACCATTCTCGCCGTGTGATGAGAGGGCAGTATGGTATTTAGTGGGGGTGTTTTAGGGGGGACTAAATGATTTTGCAGAATCCTTTAAACACCAGATTTTAGGAGGTGCTAAAATATGTCTGTCTGCATCCCTGCGGTAATTAGCACTAGCACTTTGTAATACACCTTACTTTTCGAATCGCGCTCCATGTTAAGTGTAGGGTGCGCAAAGCACAGGAAGCTTGCAGAAGCTAGCGCAAATACCGATGCGATAATGGATTACTAATGGGGGTAGCGTCAGGAATGTAATATAGGTAGCGCGCATTAAACACACTTATCCTGACGGTAACGTTAGAAGGCCAAAGCTTTATTTATTTTTAAAAGGGATGTCAAACATCATCAAACCAGAGTTCAGGAAGCTGAATGTGTGTCAGCTCTGTAAATCATTGTGGCATTTTGGTCAGAGAGATACGCTTTACTGAAACAAAGCATACTGTATACATTTTCACTACAATGACCATTTAAAATGATCTGTAGCATTTATTAAACCTGCAGTTAAACATCCGCTACAAGCATTTAATGACAATATTATATATAGCACTTACCTGGGGCCCTATCACCCTTAACGCTAGAGCTCTTATAAATGAGCGTTAGCACGCCGCATAGATCATCTCCCGATCACCAGCGGTTTAAAATATCCATTAGCGCATCGGTATTAGCGCTTTTTAGCGCGAGCTAACTGCACTTTGTTCTCCCTATACATAATATGGGGAGCGCAAAGTGTAAGCAAAGAGTAATTAGCATTAGGATCACAAGGTCGACAAGCTAATTACGAACCCATGTGGCTAACTCAAACGTTTGTTAGAGCTCAGAGCTTTAGCTAAGTGATTCCGCTTCTACGGAATTCCTTACCAGCAGCTGGAACCCTACCCAAAAAAATTTAAATACTCCTCTCTCATCCTGCGGCGAGAACGGTGGCACGATCCGCCACTACTGGCCGCCGTGAGCAGACTGAGACTGGGGGGGGAAAGTCCCCAGCCTCCCTCTGCGATCATTCTGGGACCTGCAGGATCTCATGAGAGGCGAGATCCTGCCAGTCTTGTGACCCGGCAGCACGATCCTCCATGGAGTCCTATGGACTCCAGGAGGGAATGCTCGCGGTGGTGCATTAGCACTGCCCCGGGCATCCTGGAGCCTAGCGGCCGGTACAGTGCAGACTGCTGGATTCAGCGCCTGCCTCATAATGTGCTTGTAAAACGGAGACGTTAAAGAGAAATTTGTGAGTGTAAATTTTTCCCCTTAGCATCCTCGTTTTAGCTTAGGGCAGAGGATAGCGCCCCAGGTCTTTTATAACAATAAGCCTCTTTGATCCTTCTCATCGAGGCAAAGCCCCCCCCCCCTCACTCTATACAATTTCCCCATTTTAAACAGGTTATTAAATTAGGAGTTAAACGTCTTGCTTTATTAGATGAAAAGACGAATCAGTTGTCTGACATAATACGGATTTTTGAGGAGTTTGTGCGTGTTTCGGGATGGTCAAAAAGTAAATATTTCAAACTACAAAGCTGTAGGTCAGGGGTCAGCAACCAAGGCCTTCCAGAACTACATTTCCCATGAGTCTATGTCAATCTAACGAGTGGCTGAGCATCATGGGAGATTTAGTTCCAAAATTCTAGAGGTTGGTGGCCCCTGCTGTATGTGATACATATATCTGACAAACAAAAGACGTATTTTAGAGCCTCTTACCTGTACAACCCAAGGACTATTTGCAAAAGCCATTATGTCCCTTTCCTCCCAGAAAAAAGCCGAGTCTGATCGCTTTATCATCTCCAGCTTACTCAAAAGCTTCATGGCGTAGACCTTTCGTGTAGATTTATGTCTTACCTTAAAAATATTTTAGGGAAAGTGTTAATATATGGACAAGTCAAAAAAAGATGCAATACATCTTTAATAAAAACATCCCACTACTTGTAACAAAGCACAGAAATCTCTTCGGACACGTGGGTTACATTCAGTACATATCCATCTTCTGAAGAATGAAACTATGATGTCCCGCTCTGCGCCACCATTCACTGGTAAGAAAGAATTCCCATTTCCTCTGCAGGAAGAGTAATTCGCTTTCACCAAGATACAGAATAACAGGCAATAAGGTAAAATAACCTAGAAAGTGCATCGAATATGGGGACAACAGTATTTCAGAATCAGAGCAGGCACTTATTACTAAAATTACACTATGTCCACCACGACCCTCTAAAAGTATTACGTGGTTATGGTGGCAGGGGAAATGTCCCCGTTTATGACTGTGCTTCAATGAGGAGATCTTTTGGTCCCCACGCAATTGGCCACTCTGTACAGAAAACATCAACATGCTAGTCTTTCTGCTAGTTCGCTGCCCAGTTTTGGATTTGTAAGCCGGCATTGATGATCCTTTCTAATACTGAAAACACTGGCATACATTCGCACTCCTGTGAACCAGGAAGACGAGGGGTTAACTTGCTCCTGAAAGCAGCTGTGTATATAGGATCAAATCATTGCAGTTAGGAAATCAGTCAATAATTTACTCTCACCTCTGTGTGTCCCCCCAGTCTTAGATTGCAAGCTCCTGAGCAGGGTTCTTTATTCCCTGCAACCCTCCACCAGGCTCATCCACCTCACAATCCACTCTCTCTCTGCAAGTCCCTTCACTGGCTCCCCATCCACTGCAGAATTATAATTCAAAATACTTACCCTGACCTACAAAGCTCTCACTAACTCAGCTCCTACCTGTCCTCACTAATCACCAAATACACCCCAGCCCGCTCCCTGAGATCAAACAGTGACCTGCGCCTAGCTTCTCCCCGCATCACCTCTTCCCATGATAGACTGCAGGATTTCTCACTTGCTGCCCCTGTCCTATGGAACGCTCTCCCTCGTACTGTCAGACTTTCCCCTAGTTTCCCTTCCTTCAAACGCTCCCTTAAGACATTCCTATTCAGGCAAGCCTACCACCCGACTCACTAATACGCCTCACTGCCCCAACCAGTCCATCACTCTCACCTTGCAGTCCACCACTCTCACCTTGCAGTCCTCCAACCACCAACCCTTCTAGATTGTAAGTTCCCACGGGAATAGGGCCATCGTTTCCTCCTGCATTGGTTTGTCAAAATGTTGTTCAGTCTCAGTGTATTGTAACCCTGTCTATATTGTGCCCATTGTTCAGCACTGCGGAATATGCTGGCGCTATAGAAATAATAACCCTGGCAAACACCAGCACTTGGTGGATAACTACCTAGGGGCCCTATTACAAAGTTGGCAGTAACCTGGAGATGGTAAACAGGACAATATGCGCTTGCAGATTATACCCTTACCGTCCCCCATGTTAACGTCCTAGTCTGGGGAAGGTGCTATCTCAGTACCTCACCCCGGAACGCAGCGCTAATCCCCCTGCTACTCATGGTAGCTCTACTGAGGGTATCAGTTCCTGAAGACCATTGGACTCCATAGAGGTGTGCGCTTCCAGTCAGCGAGATCGCATTGCACCGCAGAGTCATCGTGGAGGGATACTAGGAACTAGCGGTGCACCGAAATTAAAATTTAGGACCGACACCGAAAGTGCAAGATGAGCTCGGCCGAAAACCGAAACTGAAGAAGACTTTTTATCCTAAAATTTTTCTAAATAGTTGTTTTTGTATAATTGCATTAATATTAGATTTAATTTGAAATGCAAATCAAACCAATAATAACTACACATTTATGCAAAGTAATATGCCAAAATTGGACAGAAAATATCTTCGAAGATGCCCAAATCGGCAAATTCCTCTGAACTGAAAAAAAGAAAAAAAAACAACAACAACAAAGCCTCTTCTCCTAATAGGAGCTTAAATCAATAAAAATGTGTCCAAATAATAAAAAGATCCATTACAAAATTAAGTATTTTACAAATAGAAACCAAAACAAAAATGTCTTTATAAAGAGAAAACATAATTTTAAAAATCCTTTAAAATAGTTTCAAAATAACCGGGTCCAGAGGCCCGAATCGAGCGCCAGGCTCGGCCAGCTCTGGAGGCCCGAATCGAGCGCCAGGCTCGGCCGGGTCTGGAGGCCCGAATCGAGCGCCAGGCTCGGCGGCCCGAATCGAGCGCCAGGCTCGGCCGGGTCCGGAGGCCCGAATCGAGCGCCAGGTTCGGCCGGGTCCGGAGGCCCGAATCGAGCGCCAGGTTCGGCCGGGTCCGGAGGCCCGAATCGAGCGCCAGGTTCGGCCGGGTCCGGAGGCCCGAATCGAGCGCCAGGTTCGGCCGGGTCCGGAGGCCCGAATCGAGTGCCAGGCTCGGCCGGCTCTGGAAGCCCGAATCGAGCGCCAGGCTTGGCCGGGTCTGGATGCCCGAATCGAGCGCCAGGCTCGGCTGGGTCTGGAGGCCCGAATCGAGCGCCAGGCTCAGCCGGGTCTGGAGGCCCGAATTGAGCGCCAGGCTCGGCCGGGTCTGGAGGCCCGAATCGAGCACCATGCTCGGCTGGGTCTGGAGGCCCGAATCGAGCGCCAGGCTCGGCTGGGTCTGGAGGCCCGAATCGAGCACCAGGCTGGGTTGGGTCTAGAGGCCAAAATTGAGCACCAGGCTCAGACAGGTCCAGTGGTCCAAATCCAGCACCAGGCTCGGCCGGGTCTGGAGGCCCAAATCAAGCACCATTTTTGGCGGGGTCCGGAAGCCGGAACTGAGCGCCCGGCTCGGCCTGGAGGCCTCAGGTGAGACCCAGCCTCAGCCGGCCTCTAGGCCCAGGTTTTGGCGAGCGTTTTTAGCCGTATCCCTACTAGGAGCTAATTGTTCTCAGTCTCACTCTTCTCCCAGCAAGAAGAAGCGGCGAATTGAGCAACTATTTTGCTTCGGGGTGAGAGGTGAGCATGGAATTTTTAGGGGGTTTAGAGTGTGTTAAATAATTTTGCAGTATCATTTTACCCCTTCTTTTAGAAGGTGCTAAAATTTTGGCTTGCACGTCCCGACGGTAAATTGCGACAGCACTTTGTAACATCTCATTCGTCAAGACGTTAAAAAAAATATTGCGCTCCCATGTTAAGTATAAGAGACGCTTAAGTACAGTAAACTCGCTCAAGCTGCAAAACATTTTCACCCCAGTGTAGCGTCAGGATAGAAATATCGATACCAGACGAGAAATTTGCTTATCCTAGCGTTAATGACCACACATCGAAACGCTACATCAACCATAGAATAGAGCCTATTGCGCTTTAAAAACATTTGTGCTTTAAGAGCTATATTTCAGTAAGTGTAATTAATGCCCCACGTATATTGTTTTAAAGGGTTTTCGTGGCATCTTTAGGAAGAATGCCTACAGCCTGTGTGTTTCTGTGTATGTCATGGATCAGCACCCTTCAACGGTTTCAGAACTACATCTCACATGCTGCTCAGCCACTCAGATTGGCTGAGCCTCATGGGAAATGTAATTAAAAAAACATCACGAGGGCCAAAGTTGTGACCCCTTGTGTATGTGATTGTGTACATGTTTATCATTCTGTATCTGCAGTTGGACGATTTAACGACACATCGGTGAAATGAGTAAAGGGTCCTAAGGTAATCCAAGTGCTGACCTAGGATTCAGAATCAGCAGATATTATTTTCAGTGAGCAGGCGGTGATGCAACTCTGTCGAAATGTACCAAATGTACCTTCTACAGGCAAAGCAATAGGTCAAATTTCCATAAGTTAAAGAACAATCCCTTATATGGGGAAAAAAAACAATCACTGGAGTCGAAGATCCATCAGAAAATTAGTGACTCCACAGGAAGGGAAAAACTCCATCTAAAAGATACTATGCGTCGGTCACGGTATTGTTTGTCACACTGGAGAACACTGTATTTCTAAACATACTCAACATACTCACTGATTAGGTACAAACCTTTGCAGTGGAATGAAGAAACTACACAAGTGATGTGTATTTAGATTTAAATGCAGAATGTGTGTCTTAAAAAGAGGGGCCCATAAAGGGCATTCTAACATTTTTCAAAGTATTAAAGCCAGTCTGGGAAAAGGAGCATTTTAGCAACGGAGACCATAAACTTATTTTCTGCCCACAATAGCCCATTTTATTTATGCAGCAGCCTACAGGATATCGCAGAGTCCAGTTTCTAATCCTTATATTTCCTGATCGCTTTAGGGGTGGAAGCTCAGCTGTTCTGTGCAGAGGGGAGACCACTGATATCAGATTACAGAGTTAAAGGACAACAAGACCAACCATTGTCTGATAACCTATTCATTAACAGGACTATACAGAGGACAAGGGGTCATCCATTTAGACTGGAAGAAAGAAAATTTAGCTTAAAGCATAGGAAGGGTTATTTTACGGTGAGAACAATAAAGCTGTGGAATTCTCTGCCTGTTGAGGTGGTTGGGTCAGAGTCTGTACAGACTTTTAAAAAACGACTGGATGACTTCCTGCAGACACAGAATATTAAGGGTTATAATATTTAATATGTGGGTAAAAGCTTCTTGATCCAAGGAGAAATCTGACGCCATTCTGGGGTCAAGAAGGAATTTTTTCCCAGTATGTTGCATGTTGGCAAGCATTTCAGACTGGGTTTTTTGCCTGCTTTTGGATCAACAGCAGCAGGTTATGTGGGAGAGGCTGAACCCGATGGACGCATGTCTTTTTTCAGCCTATATAACTATGTATAACTATGTAAGACAGAGAGCTCAGCCATAAAACACAATGGGCACTATTCCATAGTTGGTGCTAATGTAGCGTCTCGATAGGTCTCGATTTGCCACAGTGAAAAGGATGGTCCGATTGACTGCTTCTTCTCGCTGGGAGAAGAGTGAGACTGGGAACACATAGTCCCCAGTCTCCCATTGTGATCAGTCTGTGGCACTGCGCAATCTCATGGCCTGGAAACACAAACCTCCATGGAGTCCGATGGACTACAGGAGCTTACAATCGCAGTGGTGCGGAAGCCATACTGTGACTATAAGGTAGGTCACTTCCGCGATAGCACATTCCCTGGAATACGGCGGTAAGAGAAAATATGCAAGCGTAGATTTTCCTGCTTACTGTCTCCATGTTAGCGTCAAGAATGGAATAGTGTCCATTAATATTTGATAACGATTTTTTTCCCCAACTGAAGATGTAAATAATGTAATTTTCGGACACTTTTTTTTTTCAAAAATTTGGTGAGAATCATATGTTTCAGCGCAACAAAAAAGGACCAAATTATAAATAACAAATAAAGGCGAAATTGAATAAACGCAAAGTCACTCAAAGTCAAGTGGACAAGAGTGGCAATATTATAAAACATCAGATGTACAATGGCCAAAGCAGCTGGAACAGAAAACCATAGGGCTAAATAGCATAAAATACATAAAGGTCCCAGATTCGATTTATTGGCAAGATTTTGATTCATGTCATTTACGTGGCCGTATTTTTGGAAGAATACAGAGTGACGGTAAGTCCTAATGGGATATTCTCTCGTGATTAAACTTGACTATAGTTTTTATACCACCAGCGTATCCTGTGCTAGTGGGACACATGGTGACAGAACTGGGATCGTCATTCACAGGATTACAGCCAATCATTACGCTGCACTTTGCAGACAGTGTATATTTATGTTAAACAGTTCGACACCTCAACAGAATCCCTTTACACCAACAGATCCATTATTAAATCCCCACAATTTCCAGTGTGGTATAAAACCCCAAATTTATAGCACAAGTAGCCTTATTTAAGAGAGCGTGACACTAGTGTGGGTCAAATTCAATACTCCACTTGGGTGCCCATCCTCCTGTATTGCAGGAAGTGGAGTATTCAGTCATTTATAGCCTACCCTTATTAGCCCATATCCTGGTAATAGTAATAGCTGTACCGCAGCCCACCTGGAGGACCACAGCCAGGACGCAAAGGAAGCAGTCAAAGAGGTCCAGGGGCTCACCGCTAAGGAGCACCGCATGTCTAACAGTTGAGCCTGGATCGTTAAGGCTCCTGAATCGGTGAGTGTGACAAGAACCTTTTACCTCCAACGCACGTTTACTAGCTGATATTGTGCTATGAGAGCGCTGTCTCTCTATTTTTTTGTTCCCCGTATGAGGTAAAGAGGATGCTGTAAAGAAGGGCAGTGACCACTCTATATTTGGCACGAGGCGCTCCACTCCAGAGCCTGGATTTATAAGGCTCTGGAATTTGTAAGTGTGCAATTTTTCAATCACCTTGCTTTACATGCACAGACGTTATTGCACCATCACCTCTCCTCTTTTTTATCTCCTGTTTATATCTCCTGTTGTGGAGTCCATTGAGGCCACAGGAGGAACCTTTACGTCCGAATAAATCTGTGGAAAAGGGTAATATCGACAGCACTCTGAGCACTTCTGTTGCACAACTCATCCACTTAGGAACTTTAGTGGCACCGAACTTTGGCGTACAGCCCCAATACGGACTCCACTGGACGCTGTCACCTGAACTTTACTTTTGACTATATTATCGATCTGTTCTGCATTGACTTGCACCTTGTCGTCGCATACCTTAAACTGCTGCACTAGCACTTTATACATTTTGGAATCTGCATTTGCACTTTGTATCAAACTCGTAATATGTATGGTATATACAACTGATCATCGATACTGAATTGTGTCACATTAAGAGTATATCTGTAATATCCATTGCGCCACTAGGACCCCCCCCCATTCTTTCTAAATTCAGGTGTCCCTGTTCTTGTAGTAATCGTCCTTTGTTGAGTCTCCACAAACCTGGTGTGTGCGTGTGTTAGAAATTGCTTGGTGGAAATAGTGAAATGTTATGGCATTTATGTGAATAAAAATGTCTTTAAGAGCCAAACCAGATAGACTGTAAGTTCCCTCAGGAACAGGGTCCTCCGATCCTAAGCTATTTTTGCAACTGTTTTACAAATGTATTATCCCCTTGTCCAATGGTCTTGTACAGCGCTGCAATACAAAAAGGGCAACACTGCACAAAAGATACAATTTAATTAAAGGTCTCCACAACTCTCAAATCACACTACTGTCAAAGTCATTAAAGATTAAAAGGAAACATACACCAAAGCAGGGTTCAGCAACCTTGACCCTCCCAAATGTTTTGGAACTAGATTTACCATGAGGCTTAGCCACTCATTGGGTTGGCTTAGCCTCATGGGAGATGTGGCTCCTGGAGGGCCAAGGTTGTTGACCCCTGCTCTAAAGGCTTGTACGGATCTTAGGCAGTCCCTTATTTTAACAAGAAAAACTAAAAAAACAGACTTTCCCATCCTTTTATTAGAATAAAACATACCAGCTGCACTTCCCCAAAGGCTCCTCTGCCAATAACCTTTACTACTTCATAATCTTCCGCTTTCATTCGTAGATCTCGAATTTTACATATTGTGTCTTTATCTAGAGGAGAAAGAAAAACAAACAAAAAAAAGGGAAAAATAAACAGTTTGACGGGATCGTTTTTCTGTTCTAAGACACATAGCTGAAGAATTACAAAAAAAACATGATTACAAGATGCAGCATTACATGCCGAAACTGGCAATAAACTCAGTTTTCAAAACTGTATTTTAATTTAAAACATGCAGTGGGAATAACTGTAATTATTTATATAAACCTGTCACTCCATAAACTAGGAGAATTTACAAATTCCCAGTGGGCAGATATTTCAACTCCAAATTTGGTCATGGATGAAAAAAAAGGCTATTTTAATCCACCAGGGTCAACATTGGCATGAGATCGCATGGAAAGAGTTCAGAACGCTAGTGTTCAACAAACAGAGAGCAACTATTAAACCTGAATGCTAGTTCCCTAATAAAACAGCTGCGTCAGTACTCATGTTTTATTCTTTCGGAAAAATATGCCACTTATCTGATTTGAAAGAGCTTAAATCGAGTGTCGCCGGTCTGCTTGTTACAAAAGCCCCTTTCAGTCAATTACACGACAATTGAGCTACGAATTGCAATAATTTCAGCAAACAATGTTTCAACAGGCCTGATGATTAACGCCCACTTCTTAACGTATTCTGCAGCTGCTCCGACCACTTCAGCATCGGCTACGATTACAAAGGCAGTGAAAAGTGAAATAGGAGCAACGGGTGGCCAGCGCAACTCTAAACTGTGCAGCAAAACCCAGCGAGGGGCTTATTCACGCAACGGAACTTCACGTTGTGACTGTAGGGTTGGGCATCGATCTATTTATAAATAACAGATTTGTTATTTTTTTTGGTTTAAATGTTGGTTTAAATGTTGGGTAAAATTTGGTTTAACCTCTACATTGCGGAATCATTCCAACCCTGTGTGCAGAGATCATTTTCATCACTTGTGCTTCTCATGTTTAAATGCGATTTGAAGTCATGTTTTATTATAGAACCCAGGCAAATTATATAACCTTTTGTTAAAAGGAACACTACTGAAAATTAGAGCTTCCTTTTTTTTTTTGGCCCTTAGAGCCTCTCGCCCTTACCAAGCGCAGCTCCTCCTCCACTTCGGCTCAGGGCCCAGAAGTCCGAGGCTTTTCTGCGCAATTTGCACTCCCTGCACTAACATGATTGGTCTCAGAGATCAGGACGTCATGATGTGCCGATGTTACTACTACCCGACAGCCAGGAAATTCAACTTCCCCGGCTGCTGGTGACACTGGTGGAGCAAACTGCTCCACTTCACCCAGCATTTTCCATCACTTTGGCTGGGCTGGGAGTAGGACACTCCTCACATCCTGAACACTTCAAAAATATAAAGTGGTCAGGATGTGTCGAGTGTTCCTTAAAGTAGACTTAATCAGGAGGTAGAAGGGTCCAAAGTTTATTTTTCATAAAATATTAGATGCCATGTAAAATGGACCATTCACACAATTTAAGTCTCATATAAAGGAGAACAGTAGGACATTTTCATGCTTAAAGGGCCACTACCACAAAAAATGAAATGCTCTTATTTTCTTTGTTTTATGTTGCTGATATCTTCCACATGCTTTGTTTTTCTCCTGTATGTTTAGCTAAGAAAATATTTTATTCTATAGGTGGCGCTGGGTGCATCCATTGTGTGATCTTTTGTGGGGGGGGAAAAAAACTATCCCGCCCCCCAGTATCTTTACCTCACTTGCTCCTCATTGTGTGGTTTTGGCCATATAATGGAGAGAATGGGTCAGTCACCAACTCACATCATTGTATTGTGTAGGATGTATTCAAAGGACATCACCAAGGGGTAGATTAGAAGACATTTAAGCTCCCTGTCATATGTCATTCAGCTGCCAGCTCTTATCACAGTTAGCCTAGAGAACAATAGTCTTATCTAAACATTCCCTCCTCAACCTCATTAACTAGTAGATATTGTAGATTAAATAAACAAGAGACACAAAGCAAAGGTTTTGGTAAATGTTGCATCATGGGAAAAATCCAGCAAATGGAACCCAGAGATAATATACCCAATTTTATTTTTCCTTTTTACATGCAATTACTTCAGACAAAAGAAGAAAAAAAAACAGCAGCACGTGTTTTACAATGTGGTTCTAGCGGGGCAGAGACCATATTACAATCCGAACGCTAACGGGTTAAAAAACCATTAGCAATTTGGATCTTGCGCTTTTACATCGCGAGCTTACTGTACTTTGCGCTCCCCATTTTAAGCATAGGTAGCGCAAAGAGTTAATTAGCGTTAGGATTATAAAGTCCTAACGCTAATTACCGTCCTGTTGCAGTTAACTCAATAGTTACCCACAGCCAGGACCTGGTGCTAACGGATTCCACAGAAGCAGAATCCGTCAGCACCAGCTGGGGAAAAAAAACAAACCACATTCACCTCTCATCCCGCGGCGAAAATGGCGGCTCGATCCGCCTCTTCTTGCTACGGGGAGCGGAGAGAGACTGGGAGGGAAAGTCCCCCGTCTCACTTTGCGAATCACTCCACCAACCTGCCGGATCTCGCTAGGCGAGATCCTGCAGGTCAGGTTACCAGCAACAGAAGCCTCAATGGAGTTTTATGGACTCCATGGAGGGGATTCTCACGATGGCGTTTAACGCCTTAAGGGCCGCTGACGTACCCTGTACATCCTGTCCTCGGGTCTCCCTTAGACCCGCGGACGTACAGGGTACGTCAGCGGCGCCTAATCCCCCTCCCGCCCGATACTCACCTCCCTCGCCGGATCCCACGGCGATCTGGCAGGGAGGAAGCCTGCCCATGTGATTTACATGGGCAGGCGAGGCTGATGACGTCGCCACGCTGCGTGGTGACGTCATCAGCAGGCGTCCCCATGCATTTCAATGGAGGGGGGGCTCCTTCGGAGCCCTCTATCTCCCCAACCATTGAAGCTAGGGAGATGCCGTTTGCACCGCTGGAGAGGGGAGAGCCTCCCCTTTTCAGCGGTGTATGGCATTAACCATTTCGCCGCCGTATCACGTTGCGGCGCCAATTGGCGCCAAAACGCGATTCAAACCTGGAGGGGGGCTGACATCTTGGATGTCAGCCAAGCCTCCAGGTCCCCCCCACCCACTGACAACCTCACCATATGTGTGAGGATGTCAGTGGGCCAGTTAACCATCTAGCTGCCATGTAGAGATAAGGGGATCCTAAGGATCCCTTTATCTCCCGATCCATGGCAGCTAGATGGTCATATTTGCCATCATTTGAAAGGCCTGATTATGGCCTTTCAAATTATACCAAACATGACCAGGTTTGGTTTTAAAAAAAAAAAAAAAAAAAAAAAATTAAATAAAATAAAAAAATGTTTTTTTTTTTAAAGTTTTTTTTGTCTGGGGGGGATTTAATTAAATAGGACCTAGGCTGTCATCTAAAAATAATTAGCACAAAATGGTCAGAATGAGCGCAGCGCACATAGGTTAACTGTCTCAGCAGTGAAGGGGTTAAAAAGCAAACGCATGTAAAAATTGGGTATTTCTAGTCTCGGGACAAAATTTTGAACCTATTTAGCCGGGGTCGTTTTGGGTGGTTGTAGATTTTGGGGATTAAATTATGAAAAAGTGTGTTTTTACCATTTTTTTCCTCATATTTCATATTTTTTTATAGTAAATTATTCGATATGATGGAAATAATGATATTTCTAGAAAGTCCATTTAATGGCGGGAAAAAGGGTGTATAATATGTGTGGGTCGAATAAACGAGTAAGAGGAAAATTTGACCTAAACACTAACAGCGCAGAAACGTAAAAACAGCAGCGGTCACTAAAAGACGGATTTGTGTAAAACCGCCCGGTCACTAAGGGGTTAACGCTGCAGCGAGCATCCTGAGGCTTTGCGTCGTGTTACGGTACAGGCTGCTGGTTTAGCGCCTGCACCGTAATATCACACTTAAATGGGGATGCTAAGGAGAAACCTGCAGACGCAGGGTTTTCTCCTTACCGTCCCCGATTTAGCGTTAAAAACCTAATAGTCTTATGATTCTACTCGCCTCCTTCCTTTCCTCAAACAACCAAGACCCCAAAAAAATTATGTTAATTTGTGTGCATACTGATCTCGGTTTTAAATGGTCTCCTCACCCTTTATTGTATGCATCATGTGGTGCATTTATTGAACACATCGTTATATATTTTCCTTTCATAACACGGTTATTAGAAAAAAGATCAGTGTCATTAAGGCTGGTAAGTTTTAGGTGGTTTCTATCGGCGCAATATATTATGTTTTCTTAAATTTCAAGAGTAGATCATACAAAAAGAGCATAATTGTGACTCTTCACAGTATAAAGTGCTCTCGTGCTGAAGTGTCTCGATAACACAATTGTGCAAATTAGTTAATGAATCTTAAATAAAGTGCATATAGTGCATGAAGTGCAGTACAATGCTGATCGTGCTAAAAATCTAAAGTTCAATGAGGTTGACAGGCTTATTTCGAGTCTTGTTTTAAATTGGTTGTGCCACAAATAAGGCAAATTCAAAGTACTTATGGATCTGATGTTTTTAGTGATGGTTTCTTATTGTTCCTCTCTTTGTCAATTCTCTTATGGTCACTGGTGTGCTCCAATATACAAAACAAAGGAGAGAAAAGAGAAGATAGTGCAATACTGTTTCAATTTGTGCAAAGTGCAAGAAAAATAGTGGTATTGCACTTACGAATTCCAGAGCCTCGTATATCCAGGCTCTGGATTGAAGTGCCTTGAGCCAAGTAGAGAGTGGCTTCTACCCTTCTTTGCGACAGTCTTATCGTCTCGTCCGGGAAGATAAAAGGGACAGCGCTCTCATGGCACAATATCAATCAGATAGGGTATTAAAGGTGGGATTTGTATACACTCACCGATTGAGGAGCCTTCGATGTCCAGGCTCAACTCTTATGCGTGTGGCGCTCCTTGTTGGTGGGCGCCTTAACCCCTTTGTCTGCTCACTTGGTGTCTGGACAGTAGTTGGTCTCTGGGATTTCCCGTCTGTCACCTATTCAGTCACTGACTGAGGAAGGCGCCAGAGCAGCGCCGAAACGCGTATCCGCATCTCCCCCCCCCCCGGATATAGATATATAGATATATATATATATATCTATATCCGGGGGGGGTGCTGATACGCGTTTCGGCGCTGCTCTGGCGCCTTCCTCAGTCAGTGACTGAATAGGTGACAGACGGGAAATCCCAGAGACCAACTACTGTCCAGACACCAAGTGAGCAGACAAAGGGGTTAAGGCGCCCACCAACAAGGAGCGCCACACGCATAAGAGTTGAGCCTGGACATCGAAAGCTCCTCAATCGGTGAGTGTATACAAATCCCACCTTTAATACCCTATCTGATTGATATTGTGCCATGAGAGCGCTGTCCCTTTTATCTTCCCGGACGAGACGATAAGACTGTCGCAAAGAAGGGTAGAAGCCACTCTCTACTTGGCTCAAGGCACTTCAATCCAGAGCCTGGATATACGAGGCTCTGGAATTCGTAAGTGCAATACCACTATTTTTCTTGCACTTTGCACGAATTGAAACAGTATTGCACTATCTTCTCTATTCTCTCCTTTGTTTTGTATATTGGAGCACACCAGTGACCATAAGAAACCATCACTAAAAACATCAGATCCATAAGTACTTTGAATTTGCCTTATTTGTGGCACAACCAACTTAAAACAAGACTCGAAATAAGCCTGTCAACCTCATTGAACTTTAGATTTTTAGCACGATCAGCATTGTACTGCACTTCATGCACTATATGCACTTTATTTAAGATTCATTAACTAATTTGCACAATTGTGTTATCGAGACACTTCAGCACGAGAGCACTTTATACTGTGAAGGGTCACAATTATACTGTTTTTGTATGATCTACTCTTGAAATTTAAGAAAACATAATATATTGCGCCGATAAAAACCACCTAAAACTTGCCATATCCACACCCGCACACCCCTTGAGAGTCTGTGCCTTCTATCTATCTGGCAGCACCAATTGAACCAAAACCACAGAGATCAGAGCGCCCCCACTGAACCCACTCCCTCTCATTAAGGCTGGTGTCAGACGAGCGCACTATGTGCATCCGTCGCAGCATTGCGACGCTTCGACGGGGCCAACCACACACTGTTGCGTGCGCACGAATTGCGTGCACAACAGCGGCAATGCTGCATCCATGCAGCAGCCCTCTCCGTCAAACGCTAGGAAACGCGTTGATGGAGCTGCAAAACGCGATTCTCCATAGGAGGATTGAGCCTTGCAGCACTGAGCACACTAACTGCGCTCAGCAAGGTGGCCAGAAGGGCGTCAGGTAGAAGGAATGTCCACTCTCACGGACATTCCTTCCGCTTCCCAATGACGCTAGTCTGACCCAGCCTTAGATGACAAAAAAAAAAACACACAAGAAAAACACCAAAGTAACACCACCAATACCTTGTGTAGAGACCTCGATCAGTGACAAATGTGAAATTAAATCTGAATTATATATACACACACACACCGTATATGTTTTCTAGCAGGTCTATTCAAAGAAAGGTGAAACTCAGGAGAATTGGTAGGAAGAGAGAACAATCTAGACCAAATAGCAGATTTGGAAAGTGAGGTAAATGGGAGAATTTTCCTGGTTTGGCTATTTAGACCTAGAATTTTCACTTCTCAGATGGTTCTCCAGAGTTTCACCTTTCCTGAATAACCCTGTTAGTGTATTAGAATTGAATACTTATTGGCATTATATTATCTGTACATCACAGGAATCACTGGCTGTGTTACCTGCTAGCTGCAGGTAAGTGGGCAGCAAGTCATACAGCTCATTCCACTGTGCTTAAAAGAGAGTCTAAACAGATAACATTTCCTACCTGTGGTCTGGAACTATATGTCCCAGTTGTCAGGCGGTAGGAATACCACATCTCTGTGTGTACAAACACACACACTCAGACCTATCAATTTCACATTCCACCCTGAAATTGCTGCTAGAAACTCTGGTATAAGAGGTATAGAACATTATTGATGGTGTTAAATGGGAATTCAGTGCCTCTGAGCTGCAGCAGGCTCATTGTACTGTTTGCAGGCCATGTGTTGTTGTGCCCGATCCCCCCAGTGCTGCCAACAGGCGTGTGAGTAGTGAGGAAGAGCTGTTATTGTTGTTGCATCATGTAGAGAAAACCTGGTCCCCAAAGACCACGATGGATAGTGCTGTAGATCTGCTGTATTCTCATCAACGACAGAGCCTAGCATAAAGGTATACGCTGCCGCATACTAATAAACGCTTGTTAGGGGATTCAGTCTAGGACTGGAATAAAGGACTGTATTTGAGTATTGTCATAGGGGATGATAGCAGAGATAACTAGGGATTATCAACAATTACTTGTACTTATTATTCTGTAGACTTTACCTGGTTAACGGTGCCAGTTGAGCTTGTTTTTTAATTTATGTTTGTGTTTTTATGAATATATTGCTATTTCGATTGA
This sequence comes from Leptobrachium leishanense, assembly GCA_009667805.1. Taxonomy (NCBI): domain Eukaryota; kingdom Metazoa; phylum Chordata; class Amphibia; order Anura; family Megophryidae; genus Leptobrachium; species Leptobrachium leishanense. Next base: position 106,249,275 of record CM019067.1, on the reverse strand, counting down.
TTATTACACCACCTGCAATTTGTTTTGCTGAGATCTTTTGACAGGTTGACAAACTAAAAACCAGGTGCCATTTTTATGATGCCAAGGGATCCTGGTTGGTCAATTCCTAGGGTAACTTTTCTACATCCAAAACTGACCTGTGAGAGTTAATGAAAAAGCCCTCTGCCAAGGCAACAGCTTATCTGCTCCTTGTGTACCTAGTTACCTTATTAGCTGTTCGAGTCACCACACCTTAAGCAATCTTTCTCTTACAGGCACATTGCCATGCAAACCTTCACCTGAGCCATCACACCTTTATCGCCATTTACCTGCAAACTCTTCTGGTTTGGTCATCATTTCGTTTACAGCTGTTACTTTGTATTTATGTAAACATGCAAGAGTTTAGACACTTACATCGATTTAAAAAGTTGTCAATGTTCTTGTTTTTCCTCATGGCTGGAAAATCTAAGTCGTACACCATAGCATCTAATCCGTCCTGAAGAACAAAAAGAGAGAAGAATCGTTAGAGGGACATTCCAGCTGGAGCTCACCACTCACACACAAAATACACCTGTAAAGACACAAGGATTTTATGTAGTAGACACAAAAAGGAAGCCGTAACCATGATATGCCCAGTGCAAGGTCTGGTGCAAGGTCTGGTGCGAGGTAGTGTCCTGTTCTCCTCTCCTGCAGACCTGTGCAGGATTTTACATCTGTGTTGCAGATTTACCTGGTCTTCATTCAGTGCAAACAAATTGTAAACATTAAAGTGTGGGGTATATTAATTGAGATGAGACAGAGCCACACTAGTGCGGCCATTTCAGCAGACTAAGCAGAGTTGTTTTAGGCTAGGGTCATCGAACGCATTATTCGCAGCGACCCTCAAAAAGTGCGTCCGAACGCATTGACGTCTTTTTTCACGGAATGAGCGAAAACGGTCATACGATGCGCATTTCTCATGCGTGATTTTTTACGGCTCGTCAATAAAACACTTTTTGCGTCTGGACGTTATGTTGGCCGGACATGAGCAGCGTCTGACATCTCCTAATCACGCACACTCGCCGCTAGCGGACGCAGCGCACTCTGTACGTCAGTACTAGCGGTTCTGCGTTCTCGAAAAAATGCGTTCATTTTCCACTTGCTTTGCTCGGCCGGACTTTTGTGCGGCCGTACTTCGAATATTGGCCGTCATTGCGCGTCATTTGCTGCTACTGCAGCCGTGATTAAGTGCGCCTAAACGCACGTTAAAAATTCGTTAATCTGACCCCAGCCTTATTGCCCTGCTGCGTTTCAGTTATGCACAAAAGGGGCAAAAAAGATATCAATGGATTCCTTATGGTAGTATAACACTTGGTGATTGGTCAGAATTTCTGTCTTTCAAACAACAAAACCAAAAGCAATAATGCATGTGTAACCCACTATCATAGGTGTGCGCAGGGGTGTGCTTGGTGTGCCAAGGCACACCCTAATGTTGGGTGAAGAGGTCCTATTTCACCTCTTACAATGGCATTTTAGATATCACTTATCTGGTTCATGATGAATGGCATAAAAACTGACTGTATCTGTGATTACAGGCTTGCTATTTCTAAAGTGTGTATTTTGTGCAAAATCTTCTAAAGATAAGTTTTCAATTAATACATGATCCATGGGTGCACACCCCAATGCAACGGGCTGCGTACCCCAGTGCCCACTATAATAGCTCTACTCCACTAACCTAACTTGTGCTCTGCATTTCTGTTTATCTGAGGAGTCTATTAAGGAATCATGTTGAGTTTGGAGACTCTACATTCATACATACATACATAAATACATATATATATATTACACACAAAGAATTCCTTCAAAGACATGTGTGGGGGTGCTGCCAGAAGGTCCAGTTGGTTCTAGTCCACTGTGAAGGTGCCCATCCACACGATTATGAACCAAATGTAATTCACTCAAAGAGCATGAGAATTGATGGTCAATCTTTACACCCAATACAATGATGACAAATCTTGGCACCACAGATGTTTCTGAACTACAAGTCTCCTGATCCTCCTCCAGTTCTACGGCTGGCTGGGTATCCTGGGACATGAAGTTCAGAAACATTTGTGGTGTCAAGGTCCGCCATCACTGCTGTAACACATGGGTTATCTATGGGTATATTAAACAGACTTTTTTTCTGCTTTTTTTTGTGCTACCAGATGTAACAGTATAATAAGGTCTCTTTTACAATAAAATTTAGTGACCTTGTTCCTTAACCTGCTCCAAAAATGCTGTATCTATCTATTCGATTTCTGCGCACATACGACGCTTCTCAGCTCTGTGAGGGACTATCTGTTCAGAAGATTCTCTATAAATATGTAGGCAAAACAAAAGTATCTCTAGCTGTGCTTCCTCAAAACTGCTCCATCCTTAGAAGTAATTGTTATTTTAAAACAAGAGTAGATACAAGTCACTTCCTCCAGCAGATGTGTATACACATTGGGAAGAACAAGGTTTGGCAAGAAAGCACAAAAAGATCTTTTCAGGAACACGATTTGTAATGTTCCCATTTCCCCCCAAGTCATGATGTGTATGGAATGGATAAGAGAAAGCAGGAGTAACGCTTATGATTCAGATATGTGTGTATTTCCGATGTCAAAGACCAGCTTAAAAGGACACTGTAGCCATTCAAAATGATAGTTCTCTTAGGACTCCCGCTACTCCCAATCTTCACACTACCAAACTGAAATCCACGGTGCACGCCCAATAACATGGACAGAATAGATATGAAGCGATAGGAGCTGCACACGTGTGAACTGGTTAAAAACAAAAAATCTTTATTTAAGGCATCTTAAAATCAGGTCTGATTTTAAGATGCCTTAAATAAAGATTTTTTTGTTTTTAACCAGTTCAAACGTGTGCAGCTCCTATCGCTTCATTCAAAATTATATGTATGGTATGGTTACAGTACCCCATGTTTTCTTTCTCTACCCCCCTCCCCCACCCACATAGGTTTTCAAAGGGCTGATCGATTTTACAGACAAAAGGCCGTAATAATTACACCGTGCTTCATTCTGGGCTAGCCAATGAGTGCTCAAGTAAAGAGCCACCGGATTGGCTGGACACTCATTTAAGTGTTCAGCCTCCTCTTCGTCACATGACAGAAGAGGTGCAGCGTGTCTGTTCCAGAGCCTGGAGCTGGATTCAATGTCAGTTTATACCTCACTCTCAGCATAAAGTGAGAAGGGGTGAAGTTGCATGACATTAAAGAGAGGGTAATGTTTAACCCTTACATGCCCCCTGCCATTTCAAACAGATAGTGTCATTTTATATCAGGATCCAGGAAGTATGAGACAATTTAGCCTTTCCAGGCCGATTAGCCAATCCTGAATACCGCCCGCCCCAGATTGTATCAGCGGCCTGAAAATAGGGATCGGGATATCGTTATCCTTATATCTAGCCTAATGCAGTATGTAGTACACATAATACCAATTGTGTATTTGGTTTGAATTTTGTGTGTGACTGTGGTGACTAGGGCTGCAACGAACGATTATTCTCATAATCGATTAATCTATTCATCGGATAAAAAAAAATGTTTACTTAAAAGGAACCTTATGTAGAAAAAAATAACCACAACCCCTCCCCCTTTTTCCATAAGTAATTTGCGTAGTGTACGTAATTTCATATGAACATACGAAAATTGCGTATCTTGCATAAATTTTCACACACAAGGTATGCGAGCGCTTGGTCAGAGGGATGGATTGATGCTGCATGCGCAGCTTAAGCCCATGTTTGCTTTCTCCCCAAAATGACCGCGGCTACGAGCACCTGGATAGAGATAATGATGTCGGCATGAAATCGGGGTTAATAAGCTAAAGGTGTCAGGGTGCAGAGTGTCACTTTTAAATAATTTTGTGAACAAACTGAGTGGAAGGAGGGACTGGAGGTGGAAGAGAGGGACTTTACTCATGTGATTTGACCTGAGTGTGAGAGGGAGTGGGTTTGGGCAAAAGACCAGATCTGAGTGTGGGAGTGAGTTTGGGGAAAGGAACCAGACCAAAGGGAGGGAATGGCAGTTCCCGACCAAAGAGGGTGTGGCAGAGAGGGTGGGGTGGTGGCACAGGACTCCAGCCTCAAGGATAAAACACAGGCCATACAGCTCCTTCACCCAGTGGCAGTATCCCATGCTTTGTGTTATAGTTCTGCTACTGTTGTTACTAAATAAAAACAAACTGGTTATGTCACACATAACCCTAGAACTAAATCATACCTAGTAAAGCAGCGGCGCGTCTTCTCCAATCAGTTCCGATGCTGAGGTTATTTACGTTTAACTCAGTCTGACGCTAAACTGTGTGGGCTGCACACAGGACGATTAATCAACACCGATTAATCGATAATGAAAATGAAAAGAGTTGACAACTATTTTTGTCATTGATTAATCGATTAGTTGTTTCAGCCCTAGTTGTGACATAAAGATGCACAAATAACGTGACATTCTCATGCCTAAAATAAGTTGGGCTCATTTGACAGGTGATCGCTCCCTTTATATGTGTTATCAATTATGTGTGTCAGCAAAAAATGCTAAGTAAGGAATAATTCCTTTTTGTCAAAATGTCACCGTCACTCATGTCCCTACCGTATACTCATGAGGGAGGGACAGTGCTGAATGGAGAGGCGCCCTACAAGACAGTTCTCCACTCAGTCTGTGTACCTGTTTGACTGCGCGAACGCCAACGACACCAGTGAGGGCAAGGCGCGCGTCGCTTTATGACTGCCTCCAATTAGCTCCGCCCATGAAGGCGGAAATATGATTGTACTCGCTCGGGTCCAGTGACGAACACCAACAGATATCTGAAGGGAAAACGCTGACAAACTGAATCCGGGCAGCACAGGCACACTTTAATGTTTAGATTTTATTACAATTTTTAAAGGTAGCATAAATAATTTCATTGTAACTGTATTTACTATGCAATCAGTTTTACAAAAATACACACTTGATTTTGAGGCGGTGGGGTACACTCACATACCATACATACGGAAATATCAAACATAAAAGACTTCCAAACGTGGCAATGTTGGGAGAACACAAGTCAAAAACAAAGATTCATTGTTGCCCGTATTCGAGTAGTGAGGTTCTCCCACACAACGATATCAGGCCAGGCCGGCTTCTGACGTGAAGCCCTACAACCGGTTCATTTATAGCAGGATCCAAACAGGATGTTGTTTTGTTTTGCAGGGTTTGACATTTGTCCATTGGTTCCTTTTCCACCTGACTGACTCCGTACAGCATGAGCAGCAGAAATAAAGCATCCTCTATTAGCAGGACGTGCGGGACGGCCAGACACCAGAGTCAGTCTGCGCACTGAAACAAAGCTCCAGGAACCTCAAACACCAGCTCGGGCAGGTTTATTCACTCTACATGTGGTGCATCTACAAATGGTGCATCACAACTTCAGCTGTTCAAACAACTCTGACACACACACAGTTACAGCATCATGTATGGGAAAGTACGGGAACGAGCAGGAGAGTAGAGCATGACATAGAATAAACGACCACTTCATAAGAACTACGTCAAAATCGTCTGATGTGAAAAGAAAGTAAAGTTTTTCATTCAAAATGAGCATTTAAATAAACAGACCCATTACAATTATGCACTGACAGGGACGATGCTGATTTACCGATACAAGCAAACAAAATGTCTACGGCTAGGGTCAGCCGAACGCATTTTTTGCGTCGTCCGTGAAAAAGTGCGTTTGAACGAAGGGATGTATTTTTTCACGGAATACAAGATAGCGGTCATACGAGGCGCATTTTCGTCCGTGATTTTGTACAGATCATCAATAAAACACTTTTTGCGTCTGGACGTGATGTTGGCCGGACACTAGCAGCGTCTGACGTCTCCTAATCACGCAAACACGCCGCTAGCGGACGCAGCGCACTCAGTACACGTCAGTACTAGCGGTATCACGTTCTCAAAAAAAATGCGTTTGTTTGCCACTTTCGTGCGGCCGTACTTCGTATATTGCCCGTCATTGGCCGCTACTACGGCCGTGATCAAGGGCGGCTGCACGCACGTTCGCACTGCGTTCGTCTGACCCTAGTCTAAAAGACTAGACTACATCAGCACAACTAAACTTCAGATAGCTCACTCTGCATAGATTTTACATTTCTCTCAGTGGTATAAAACCAGATCAGTAATTTTATCCCTAAATTGAATCCAATTATTAAAAAAAATAAACAGTTATTTTAGTCCAGTGCCCCTGTATTTGCAGCTGACTGAACCATGCAAGACGCCCCTCACCCAGGGTGGTTGATGTTTTACTGAAGGGACACAAAGCAACAGGGAGACTGGTCTGAGCAAAAAAAATAAATAAATGCATTAACACATGCGTTAAGAAAGAGCTAGGCCTCCCATTTTTCCCAAGCAGATTTTAGCACAAGTGTGTGCTAGTTAATCGTACCTTCCCAATCCCTGTTATTCTAAGAGTCCAGTTTAACAAGCGGCTTGTTTATGGAGCGCCTTATTGGCTCAGATCCGCAAAAGAAGGCCAGCCCTGGATGGATCTTCTCACGCCTCCCCCTCATTCTCTGTCACCCCAGGCAGTCCCTGAATCTGGCCTGTCAACATCCATCTAGGACTCTAGGAACAGGATAACGCATACACATATAAACTACTGTGACACGTTAATATACCACCACTACAGCTAGAAAACTTTGATGCCAACTACACATTTTTGTGAGTCATGCAAAATTTTCTAAGAAAAATTAGTTGGACATAAAAATTAAAAGCCAGTTAAAATTCTAGATGCCTTTAGCTACCTGGCCCCTGGAATGAGCCCTCATAAAGACGTGTGTGTATGTATATAAACATATGTATATGTACAGTATTTGTGCATTTACATAAGTGTCTATATATGCAAACTAATATATATAGATTTGTGTATATATGGGTGTGTGTGTGTGTGTGTATGTGTTTTGCAAGTAGGGATGCACCGATACAGATACTAGTATCAATGCCGATACTGGCATTTGCACGAGTATTTGGTACGTGTGCAAATGCCCCGATAAATCTACCAATACCCATAAACCAGCACTGGGCTGGCTTGCCGGTATCCAAAAGGCTGGGGCTGCTGGCAGAATGTGTTAACAGCATTCTGCCAGCATTTCCCTCCAACTGGCCTTGTTCCACCAAGCGGCATCCAGCCTGTGACATGGCCTCTAGCCACGCTCTCGCGAGATCTCGTGACCTCTGTAAGATCTGGCGAGAGCACATCACAGCCTTCACAAGCTCAATGGCATGTGGCCAGCCAGAGGGGAATGCTGGTGGAATGAGGTTAATGCATTCTGCCAGCAGCCGCAGTGTCTGAGGTCTGTGGGTATACATGTGTCTGAGGTTGGTGGTATACATGTGCTTGAGGTCTGGTGTGGATATAGATATATCTGAGGTGTGGTCAGGGTGTGTGCAGGCCTGTGCAGCGGGTAAATAGGGTGTCTAGCCATAGATTTCAATATTAACAGAAATTGGACAGGCTTTCAGCAAAATCCTAAATTATTTATTGGAAAGTGGTCACATGACTTTTATTTAAAGTATCGCTAATCGGTATCGATGAGTAGCTGAAAAAATTATTGGTACTTGTACTCGGTCTTAAAAAATGGTATCCGTGCACATATATATATATATATCACACACACACAGGTTTGGGTGTATGTGTACCTATTTATGTTTGTGTATGTGTGTGTATACCTACATACATGTCTACTGGGCTTCCTGTCACAAACCCAGCTCTCGGTTTATGAGATTCCATAGCAGGCATCCACACGTCAAAAGATATTTGAGCTATGCAGCTCAACAAGAACAAGACAATGTTTAACTATAGAGAGGAACCAGCCTTTATTATGCAACGATGAAAAATGAATACTTTCAGGGCCCGTTTTTCAACCCAGTGTATATTTTAAATAAAGGCTTTGTCTCTGCTGTGACTTCCACTGCTCATTATGACCACACACACATAAAAAAAAGCACGCAGAAAAATACATTTTGTTCAGCACATTTTAACTACTACATTTTTTCTTCAGTTTTAGAACAAATTGAGCTTCATATCTTCGGCAGCATTCCTCTTAAACAATCCCCTATGACTGCCTGATTCATTTATAACCCTGAATAACTGGGAAAACGTCCAAAGAAATCTATGCAATTCCAGAAATTCCACAGGGAGAAAAATAGTGTGTGACATTCAGGTCTGGGAAGAAAATATTTCTCTGACAAGGCCTCACAGCCTCTTCTTTCACTTCCTTTGTTTCCTCCATAGCTTTTCTGCACAAAGAACATATAGGTAAAGCTTCTCCTTAGCAAGAGGCATATCGAATGCTCCTCCAAATTCCCTGGAAAATTGGGACAATCAAAATTTAAAGACAATCGCTATATTTTTCCCATTTTTGCCCATCCTGAGAACCATTAAAAGCATTCATTAGACCTTGAGCAATATACCTTATGGCAGGGCTTGACAAAGCCAGGAGCCTGGTAGCCACTGGCTCCTAGAATTTTACTACTGGCTCCTAAATTTCCAGTTTATTTTACACCAATCTAAAAGCAGTCTTTAGTATCTAAAAACATCTAGTTGGCTTCAATGTTTTCTTCTGGTCTCCAAAATATATCCAGCCCTGAGCCCCATTCAATACCTCAGCAGCTGCTGAATTGCTGCAGCGCAGCAATTCAGTTCGCTGCAGCGGTGTCGTTGAACGCTTTGGATGCGAATCTTGAATCCAAAATGGCCGACGATTTTTTAATGAAAGATGCAGATTGTTTTTCGTATCACTCGGACAAAATATAATAAAGAAAAGCAGTCAGCACAATTCCGTTTTGTATGCACACACCACAAATGATCGTTTTTATTGAATAAACGTTATGTTTACTTCTGAAACAAAATATAAATTGAACTGTAATATATCTTCTATGTGCAGGGGTAAATAATAAATATTTTGTGCTTTGGTGTACAAAAACCTCAAAATTAACATTGCTGTACGGAATTGTTACTTGCTTCATGGCGGCGGCCATCTTTAATACATCACACTCAGCTACTCGCAGCATCTCCTCGAGTCGCTGCAAGTGCTAAGTTAGCAGTGCTGAGCGCTGAGTGGCTGAACGGCGTTCAATGGCAAGTTGCTAACTTAGCACTTGCAGTGGCTGAGGTATTGAACGCGCCTCTGGGGTGTGTGTGTGTGTGTGTGTGTGTGTGTGTGTGTGTGTGTGTGTGTGTGTGTGTGTGTGTGTGTGTGTGTGTGTGTTTTGGGTAAATAGGTTGTCCAATGACAACAGAGCAAAGACAATAACAAATAAAACATATCACAACATCACAATGTACAGATGTTAACAACACAAATAATATAATAAGATTGATATATATATATATATCATATATCAATATCTCTATCTCTGCGGCCAAACTAATATTAGAAGCAACGCTCTACACTTCTAGGCTCAAAAAAGTAGCCACAAGACCACATGCACAAAAAATACCTAACAGCAAAAAGCACCAGGTAACAAAGTGATAAATAAATAGAAGCAGCTAAAATCATAATTTGGGTCAGTACAAACCAACTCCCAGATGCAGAGGCAAGGTTCCCAACGTTTCGGCGAGGATTCGCCTTTAACAAGGCGAATCTTCGCCGAAACTTTGGGTCCTAACTTTTGTAGCTGGCTCCAAATTCAAAGCAAATTTGTCAAGCCCTGCCTCACGGTACATACTTGCCTACCACATAATATCGGCTGTGGAGTCCAGTGGTAACATCTCTATCCTTCAACCATGGAGAAGCAAGTCAAAATACCATTCAGCACATCCCTTTAATACAACTGTGGAGAAGTCTCGACTTTACGAGATGTGGGTTCAACCTAACCTCCAGGTCGCTGATCCACAATCATGGAAAGACGACGACTCGATCCCACTCAGAAGACGCCACCAGCGAGTGTCCTTGGGGAAGACGCCCAACGATATGGATGCGCCTACCTCACAAAATACTTGTACATCTCCTAGATTGTAAGCTCCCTTGGGAACAGGGTCCCCCTGAATCAGGCTGTATCATTCAATGTGTGATATTCTAATGTATCAACCCCTTGTACACTGATCTTGTAAAGCGCTGCGGAATTTGTGGCTCTATATAAATGTATATATATGTATTTCTTTCCTGAATGTGGAAAAGAAATCCCCAGGACCTGACTGTTGAGTGGCATCTGGAGAGCTAGATCTTAAATGTTTCCCATGTTGGCGCAGTGACAGTGTGTATCTCAGCTGCCAGGAATCGTGCCCACTATACATTCTGGTGCAGGCACAAAAGCAGGGCAATCAAAAGAAATAAAAAATAATGAATTTTCGTTTACAGATATCCCTGCAATGAGATGGATATGTCATGATTGGATTAGAAAACCTCCTCGCCCTGAGGTATGTATAGTCAACAATGCCAGTCTGTATGTAAAGGCATACTCTAAGACTGGGTTCACACCTAAGCGTTTTACAGCGCGCTCCTGCGCGCTGTAAACGCGCAAACAATGAAATCCCATGATTCCCTATGTGGGCATGTCACACCTGGCCGTTTCTCAGCGCGCATGAACGCGCTGATAAACGCCCTACGTCCAAAGAAGTGCGGGAGCTTCTTTGGGGCAGTTATCAGCGCGTTCGCGGCCATATCATAGCCGCGAACGCGCTGCAACGCACGTTCGCGTGTTTTTTTGTATGCGCGAACGCGCGTAAAAAAAACGCGCGCATTGCGCGACGCAGCGCTACGCCGTGGTGTGAACCCAGCCTAAGGCAGGGGATCTTAAAAATCTGCCCCCCACGCTCCCACAGATGTTCCTGAACTACTACTCCCATGATGCTCTGACCAGCTATTGCATTTAAGAATTATGGGAGTTGTAGTTCAGCAAAACATTAGGAACCACCGCTAGGAAATCCCTGCTAAGGTTAAAAAAATGGAGGGAAGGGGTTAAACATTACCAAACCCATTGACATCCCCCTCCCATTTTAACATTTTAGTTTAAATTTAACCCACCTTCCAGCAGCGAGTATCACCTCCTGGAGTCCATGACACGTGGAGGATTGCGCTGCCGGGCCACAAGCCCTGCGCAATCTGTCACGAAATCGAGCAGCGCCACGGATTGATCGCGGCAGGAGTCTGGGGCTGTTTGTCCCTAGTCTCACTCTGCTCCCGGCGGCAAGAAGCGGCAGATCGGGCCACTGTTCTCGCCACAGAATGAGAGTTGAATATCAGATTTATTGGGGGGGGGGGGTTTAGGCCGGATGCACAAGGGACGTTTTCTTTAACGCACAGTACGTGCGTTAAAGAAAACCTGCGTCGCACTCGACATCCCCCCCCCCTCAGTGCTGCAAAGCGCGATCCTCTATAGGAGGATCGCGGAGCCCAGTCAACGCGAATCCTAGCACATCATCACTGTCGATGCTCTAGGATGTGCGTCGACGGGGCTGCGCGATCCTCCTATGGAGGGCGTCAAGTGCGACGCCGGTTTTCTTTAACGTTAAAGAAAACGTCCCGTGTGCACCCGGCCTTAGGGGGTGCCAAAGGATTCTGCAAAAGCGAAATCACTGAGCACCAGCTTTTAGGACAAGGCAAAAATGTGTTTATCCCATCGATGCGCTAGGAATTTGTAACACCTTACTTCTCAAAATGCTAATTAATTAATGATTGCGCTCCCCATGTTAAATATAGGATGCGCAAAGTAGAGTAAGCTTGCGCAAGATTTTACGGATGTAATATGCGGGCATGCGTTAAAGTCACTTATCCGGACGTTAACGCGTATCCGAATGTGAACGTTAGCGTTCAGTATGTAATCTAGCCCGGAGTCTTGGAGTTGCCAAGTACACCATTCCTCTTATGTTTAAGCCAGTCTTGGAATCTAACCCACAGCCTCTGACCACAAGGTTTGGCACGGGGTGCAGGAAGCCTGTCAGACATAGTCAGCCCGTCAGACATAGTCAGCCCGGGGGAGGAGGGAGATACATTTTTCAGGTGACCAGACTGTTTTATGTGTTTCTCTCCGTTAACTCAAAATGTCAATTGCTTTTTAGGACGGTCCCTCTTCTAACTAAAGTAACGAGAAATACAAGTGCTATGCTAAGCATTCAGACAAAACCAAAAAGGCTTGCTTACGCTCTGTATGCTCTATACTGCAGCTTGTTATTATGCTTTTGCAAAATACAGCCCTGTTGAAATGTCATTGCCTGTAATGTGCAGAGATCCTCCGTTCCCCAGACCTGCACACTGATCTGCTGAGATTTCTGGCCATCTCTGAACCTGTCACTTTGTCTGGTTTTCTTTCATTTAAAAACAACAAATCATAGAGGTTGTAATTATTATTGTCCCTTGGTGATGCTACAGCCATTTCAGCTGCCATTCTCCCCTGATTATGTCGGTGTCTGGGTGGAGGCAGTCACCTTGGATCTACAGATGTTGTTTAACCCGTTCACTAACAGCAGTTTTTGTTAAGAAAAAAAAAACATTTTAACATTTATTTGAAATCAGGAAAGTGCAGTCAACGTATCAATCAATATGCATTAAGAGAGCATTTAGTATAACGATATAGCGCTCTCCCTCGGTTCAGCCTTCTCCCGGTTTGTTGTGATAAACGTTTTGCTACAGCAAGGGCAGGGGCTGCTCCTTCCAGTTGCTTTGATGGCATACAGGTTGATGGGAGTAAGTTCTAAATCACAATTTACATTTCTACGCAGTCAAAAAATCAGTCCTGCTTTACAAAAAAAATAATCTGTAAATAGGGTATTGTTAGAGAAGGGAATAAGGGGAAAAAAACACAACAACAACAACAGGGCTACACTGTTGCACATATGAAATCAGAAATCTGAGATGTACAACAAGCTATTCCATAACTATGGAAACTAGGGATGTCCTAATCTGATCCTAAGGCTTGGAACGCCACTTTTTGGATATCGGCTTTTCAAGCCAATCCAAGTCCAGTGCATGCCAGGCTGCAAGACCACAGCCTCGGAATTCACTGCGGCGTCTTCCCTACCTGATTGCAGGGAAGAGGCTGCGGGTGTGCACAGAGCCCCTGGTTGTTAATGAAGGTGTGTGCTGTGAATTCTGCACCCAGCTTTTGACAAACTGCATGATGCCGCTCATACTCCCCACACAGGGGTTGTTTGCCCCCCTGTGTGACGAGCATGGGTTGCGTTACAGAGATTGCCGAAAGCTGCATGAAGATTTCACAATGTACGGTTTACATTAATACCGGCTGGGTGGAGTAGAGGTAACATCACTGCTCTGCGTGGAGAGAGCCTGTGGAGACATGGGTTCAATCCCGAGGAGCACCTCTCCAATACGTGTCCTTGGGCAAGACACCTAACGGTACTTACCGCATTTTTCGCTCCATAAGACGCACTTTTCTCCCCCCAAAAAGTGGGGGGGAAAGTGGGTGCGTCTTATGGAGCGAATGCCCCATGATATGCCTCAGCTCACCTGCCGCCGCCGCGTTCGGCTCCCTCTGAGCGTGCGTCCGGCGACAAGGAGCTTGGGCACTCGCCTGGGGGAGCCACATGACCGCGATCTCGCGGTCACGTGGCTCCCCCAGGCGAGTGCCCAAGCTTCCTGCCGCCGGACGCACGTTCAGAGGGAGCTGAACGCGGCGGCGGCGGCAGGTGAGCTGAGGCATATCCATGAGCTGCTGGGGCAGTATCCATGTGTGAGCTGGGGCATATCCATGAGCTGGGGCAAATCCATGTGTGAGCTGGGGCAAATCCATGTGTGAGCTGGGGCAAATCCATGTGTGAGCTGGGGCAAATCCATGTGTGAGCTGGGGCAAATCCATGTGTGAGCTGGGGCATATCCATGTGTGAGCTGGGGCATTAACCATGTGTGAGCTGGGGCATTATCCATGTGTGAGCTGGGGCATTATCCATGTGTGAGCTGGGGCATTATCCATGTGTGAGCTGGGGCATTATCCATGTGTGAGCTGGGGCATTATCCATGTGTGAGCTGGGGCATTATCCATGTGTGAGCTGGGGCATTATCCATGTGTGAGCTGGGGCATAATCCATGTGTGAGCTGGGGCAATATCCATGTGTGAGCTGGGGCATATCCATGAGCTGGGGCATTATCCATGTGTGAGTTGGGGCATATCCGTGAGCTGGGGCATTATCCATGTGTGAGCTGGGGCATTAACCATGTGTGAGCTGGGGCATATCCATGAGCTGGGGCATTATCCATGTGTGAGCTGGGGCATATCCGTGAGCTGGGGCATTATCCATGTGTGAGCTGGGGCATTAACCATGTGTGAGCTGGGGCATTATCCATGTGTGAGCTGGGGCATATCCGTGAGCTGGGGCATATCCATGTGTGAGCTGGGGCATTAACCATGTGTGAGCTGGGGCATTATCCATGTGTGAGCTGGGGCATTATCCATGTGTGAGCTGGGGCATTATCCATGTGTGAGCTGGGGCATTATCCATGTGTGAGCTGGGGCATTATCCATGTGTGAGCTGGGGCATTATCCATGTGTGAGCTGGGGCATTATCCATGTGTGAGCTGGGGCATTATCCATGTGTGAGCTGGGGAAAATCCATGTGTGAGCTGGGGGACAGTATCCATGAGCTGGGGGACAGTATCCATGAGCTGGGGGACAGTATCCATGAGCTGGGGCAAAATCCATGAGAGGAGCTGGGGCAATATCCATTATTACACTATTTGATGCAGAATATTTATTTTCCTGTTTTCCTCCTCTAAAAACTAGGTGCGTCTTATGGTCAGGTGCGTCTTATGGAGCGAAAAAAAAGGTATTTGCCACCCAGGATATACTTGAAAACGAGAGAAATCTCAATGTATCCTTCCTGGTAAAATACTTTCTAAAAAAAAAAGAATAATAATAATTAGCGGCTCTGCGTACACCTGCAGTGTCTTCGCTGTGAGCACGCAGGGAAAGTGCCACAGTGACCCCGGGATTCTTCGGCAACGGTGCTGCCAGTCCAGCCCCGGGTCGTGCAGTATTGGATGGGGATTTGGTACTGGCCAATCCTCAACAGCGCACAACTCGTATTGAATCAAAAGGCCGAACAGGACCTCCCTGCTGGAAACCGGAAGAGGCTCCTTGGAAAACTGATTAAGCTTTCGTCAGATATTTCTGAAGCTAACTTGAGGGCTTTTTAATATTAAAATAAAAATAAAAAACACTGACCACATAAAACCCTAATTTACACCTTTTGTAACATAGTATATGATTATGTATATGTATGACCAGATATACATCGGTACTGCATAAACATATATATAAAAACCTTTATTAAACTGGTAGTTGGAACCTCAGCGGTTCGTGCCGCCTACTATACCCAGCTGGCATAAACATAGATAACGTAACAGGATGAAAACGGTAGCCAGGTACAAGGGGAGAGGTGATTAAAAGTAAGTCATAGCCTAATTAGAGGATTCCCACCATAACCCAGGCAAAAAGAGGTGATCAGTTAAAATCCACAAATAGACATAACCACTCGACGCGTTTCGCTGCTATAGCGCAGCTTTTTCTTGGTGGGAATCCTCTAATTAGGCTACGACTTACTTTTAATCACCTCTCACCTTGTACCTGGCTACCGGTTTCATCCGGTTACGTTATCTATGTTTAATGCTACCTGGGTATAGTTAGCGGCACAAACCGCTGAGGTTAGCTTGCAGGAAATATTGTATATTTTTTCTTCAATTACAATTGGTTGGAGGTGCCAGCGCAGTATTGACGGTTTGATAAGCCATATTCATTTTTGGCTGCCCAGGTCTTACTTATTTTTGCAAACACTTTTTTCTTTTTATTATTGTTTTTTCACGTTTTGTCACTTCTTGCCGTTTTTTTGTCCAACTACCAATTTAATAAAGGTATATATATAGGTTTATGCAGTACCGATATATATCTGGTCATACAGATTTTCTTTGAGTACATTACGGACAGGCTTAATCACGGCCGCACTAGCAGCAAATGACGCGCAATGACAGCCAATATACGAAGTAAGGCCGCACGAAAGTCCGGCCGCGCAATACAAGTGGAAAATGAACGGATTTTTTTCGAGAACGCAGAACCGCTAGTACTGACGTACAGAGTGCGCTGCGTCCGCTAGCGGCGAGTGTGCGTGATTAGGAGACGTCAGACGCTGCTAATGTCCGGCCAACATAACGTCCAGACGCAAAAAGTGTTTTATAGACGATCCGTAAAAAAAAATCACGCCCGAAAATGCGCATCGTATGACCGTTTTCAGGCATTCCGTGAAAAAATACGGCAATGCGTTTGGACGCACTTTTTGACGGTCGCTGCGAATAATGCGTTCGTTTGACCCTAGCCTTAATAAGGAATTCTGCAGCCCTCTCCCTCCTGACCTAAATACATATGCTTTATTTACCAGCTAGCCAATGTAAAGCATTGCAGAAAATGGACATGTTACTAAAAACAATAAATAACACAGACATTAAAGAACACACACAGGGAAACAAAGACTGTCCATTAGACACCAACATCTATGGAACAAATAGAAGCAGCTTCCTGGAGAATTCTGATAGAGACATTTGAAGGTTTAGTTCTGTGGCAAAATTAAAAATTATTATATTATTAAAACCACACTATTTCCCCATAATTGTTCTATAGTAGGTTTTGCCTTAATTAACCATTTCATACCCTTAAGTCTGTGAGAAGTCTACAAGAATTATACTTTGTTTATATGTTTTCTCACAAAACCATACATTTTTCGACAAAAGCAACTTTGATTTGCATAATTATTAAAAATATCATCATGTACGCAAAAAAGTTACATTTTGTGACGTGACAGCATGCATCCTAAACAACAACAAACACTATTTACATGCAGGGTTATTCAGAGAGCGGTGAACACCAGGAGAAGTGAAAATTATACGTCAAAATAGTTGATTTGGAAAGTGAGATAAATGGGAGAGTTTTTCTGGTTTGGCTATTTTGACCTAGAATTTTCACTTCTCCAGTCATTCTCCTGGTTTTCACCTCTCTCTGAATAACCCTGTAAGTATTTGGTTTACACTTTATGGGTAAACGTTTATCAATTCAATTCCTGTTCATAGAAAAATATATAAGATTTGTGCCCTATTGATTTTTAACACTTTTTATCCTTTGGTGTCATCTTGCATTTTATGTGGAGATACTGTATCGCCACATAGCTACTGTAACTATAAATTTTTCAGGTGTTTTTTTTTTAAACTGCATAAAATTCAGATTTTCCAGAGGGCTGTGCCATTCGGACTGTGCATATACCTGTCCAAACAGAGGAAATTAATGGGAAAACTACCACCAATCAAATGCACACACCAATATCATCTTGGATAGAATGTCACCAAATAAATTCTACACTCCCCACCTTCCACCATTAGATTCTGTATATTTCATATTAATTATTTTATTTATTACCCCTGAAAAACTGAGAAATCTGAGCTCCAACAGCAAAGATGGAATAAAAAGTGAAACTATAGTGTACAGGTTCACTTTCCCCCTAATTTGTAATCAGTGTTTTTGGCCTTTTGATTTTGGGGTGACCCGCCTCAGCAGGTGAAGCAGTGGGGTATTTATCTGATGCATTACAGCCCTGCTAAGTCTCGAGTTTAACTGCTCTTGCAGGATTGTTTTCCCCATGTCAACCCCTTGTTACAAGAACAAATTACCCTTCAGCAGAACGGACCAACAGTCTACTTTCTAAAGTGGGGTCTCTTGTTCCTCCATATCATTCTGGAATCCAGGTCATCAGAAGAGATTGGTTTTTGTTTTGTTCAGACTCACGTTTGCTGGCTTTCTGCTAAGGAATTTTGCATTACAAAATCATGTTACATCGGACTAAATTGTGTGATCAGGCAACTGTAATTAGCCACCATCCTCCACTACGAAAGATGAGCAAGGAGAGGAACGTAAAGGACATCTCCCACACGTCTTTGGCATTGAAGGGATTCAAAGGGCATTCTGCACAATAAAAGGTAAAAAAGATGGGTATTGACTAATAAACCCTGCTGCTGCACTGGAACTTTCACATCTCCTCCTCCAACGTCTGGTACACCCAGCTACAGGAAGAAGCAGGATACCTGGCTGAGGACTATTTATACTTGTGCTGTTAGAACATGTAGCCAATCAAATGCTTTTCACAACAAATATTGTACCTGCAGGTGGTTACCTTTTGACTGACAAATCTGCAAATAAAAAAAAACATTCAGTCCTGTGCTCTATTCTCCATTACTCTTGGCCACAATTATTAATTATTTTTATCATCATTTATATAGCGCCAACAGTTTCCTCAGTGCTTTACAATAACCAAAGGGAGCGGGATACAGATAAACGGACAGGAGCCCTGCTCATAGGACCTTGTAGTCTAGAAAGATCGGGGTTGATGAAGACAAGGGGAGTTTTACTGGATGTCAGGATCATTAGTGCCAGTGGTTTGGGAATGTTGGAGCCATAGAAGTAGCTTCAATACTGTGTGAGCAGAGGGATGAGATGCATCAGTGATGCGGTACGCTAATCAGAAGAGGTGGGTTTTGAGGGATTTCTTGAAGGCCTAAAGATTAGGGGAGAGTTTGACAGGGCGAGGCAAGTCAATCCACAGGACCAGAGCTGCCCTTGAGAAGTCTTGGAGGCGAGAGTTGGCAGCGCGGGTGTAGACAGAGGACCGGCATAGATCGCCCACGACCGGAGTTGTCTAGATGTGGCGTGCTTGCGGAGTAACTAAGACACATAAGGGAGGGGGGTCGTGTTATTGAGCATCAGTATTTTAAACTGTATCCTGAAACAGAGGAAGCCAACGGAGGGACTGGCAGAGGTACAAGAGGTGCGTCTGCTAAGAAAAATAAGCCTGGCACCTACATTCATTACAGATTGCAAAGGGGTAATATGGGCATTGGGGAGGGTAATATGGGCATTGGGGAGGCCAACAAGGAGCGAATGTACACTGTCTGTGATCGGCCCCTAAAGAACATACCAAAAAATTGTCACCTGCTCTTTGAATCCCACGAATCGATGTTAAACAAACACAGAGCTTTTAGATTAAAGGGCCATTAAAGTGTAAGCTCATCTGTCAACGTCAAGCTAAACCACTGTAGGAAGTAATCTATTACCAATACACAGCCTCCGGCCACTTACATCTCTAAGCAAAACAATGGGTTTATTTATACCCTGTGCCAAACAAACCCCCTTTGGGGCAAAAAGAAAATGTGATGTGGTCAGCAGGAAATAGGAGCTGACAAATGTGATGAGCCACAGAACTAAACTCGCATTTGAGAAGCACAGATATTTGTCTGCATGTGCTCGTGACCCTGACGACCAATACAACTCCGCTTGTCTTCCTACACCCTGTCTCCGCTAGACTAAGTTAATCTGAGCAGGGCTTCCTGCGCATCTTGTTTCGGTTTCTATGTGTGTTTTAAATTGGTTTCATTCCCATTGGTTATTGTAAAGCACTGCAGACACTGTTGGCGCTATATAATGATAATAATAATACATGAACAAAATCTCTGTGCATGTGCAGTACCCAACAGGAAAAGTATAACACAAGCTGTGCACAGACGACATTTATAGGCATATAGGACCCAGGTGTAAATAATATTAAATATACAGTCAGGTCCAGAAATATTGGGACATGGACACAATTCTAACATCTTTGGCTCTATACACCACCACAATGGAGTTGGAATGAAACAAACACAATGTGCTTTAACTGCAGACTGTCAGCTTTAATTTGAGGGTTTGTTTCATTCCAACTCCATTGTGGTGGTGTATAGAGCCAAAGATGTTAGAATTGTGTCCATGTCCCAATATTTCTGGACCTGACTGTATCTCTGAATAAAGCCCAGACATTGATAGATTTACAGCAGCACTTAAAAGTATGAGGAATGGCTCATGGATCTTGGAGAAGGAAATTAAAGAGCAGAAACTGTAAAAGCGTATTTTTTTTTCCAAATGAAGGAATTTAAAGAATTATAGTATCCAGACATAACAAACCCTCACAATCCACAAGTGCAACTCCTTCACAATGTATAAACCAGTAAAGCCAATTGTTTCAAAGAATCTAGCTTTAATGTGCTACTGTATATCATCATAATCTGCCTATGTGCACCCCCCCCCCCCCGTTTTTATTTTAAATGGCATGAGGCAGCGCTGAGAAACAAAGGAAAACAAGACAAAAAAACAACAATAGTCAGTTCTTCCCTTACCTTTAAATTTCGTTAGACCGAAAAGGGATATTCCACACCTTGACCATTTCAGCGTTCTAATGGTCAGGCCGTGTGGAGTGTCCCTCACTATTCTCACAAAAAGTACACATGTTCCGAGCGATACGCAGTTGTGTGTATGCAAATTGCATTAGAGAGCTGCAAAGATTCCACAATTGGAAGTTTGCAACCTGCAAACACAGAAAAATGTGCATTCTCTTCACTGGTACAATGGGAAACACTGTAGATGTAAAAGTAAAAAAATATATATGCAAAAAAAAAAGTGAATCCATATTAAAAAGTCTCAAATATAATATTGTTATTTTATGGCATTTTAGCCATAATCCCTCCAGATACTATTTTGAGTTTAAGTTATTAAACATTGACACAGGGCCATACCCTGTTTCTTCGATACTAAGATGCACGTTTTTCCTCAGATAAATGTCTCTGAAAACTAGGCGCTTCTTACAATCGTGTTACAAACAAGTGAGATCATAAATACATTTATTATATTTTCATTATGTAGATATTTATATATTATAATTATATTAAATAGAAAAACGGAAGCGATTCTAAGATGCTGGAATACCCATCCACGACCACCCATTTTCAATGCCTTAGGCTGAGGGAAGGAGGGTCTCACCCAAGATTTGATGGCTCCATCGATTGTTCCCCTTAGGCTGGTGTCAGACCAGCGCATTTTTAACGTGCGTTCTGGCGCACTTAATCACGGCCGCACTAGCAGCAGATGACGGGCAATGACAGCCAATATACGAAGTACGGTCGCACGAAAGTCCGGCCACGCAACGCAAGTGGAAAATGAACGCATTTTTTCGAGAACGCAGAACCGCTAGTACTGACGTACATACAGAGTGCGCTGCACCCGCTAGCGGTGTGTGCGCGTGATTTGGAGACGTCAGACCCTGCTCGTGTCCGGCCAACATAACGTCCAGACGCAAAAAGTTTCCTGGTTTGGATTCGTAAAACATCACGCACGAAAATGCACATCGTATGACCGTTTTCGCATATTCCGTGAAAAAATACATCAATGCGTTCGGACGCACTTTTTTACGTTCGCGTGTAAAAATACTTTCGCTTGACCCTAGCCTTAGCAGCAGAACAGACCCTAACGGGTGACTGAGCCACATGGGAAATGTAGTCCCCAAGACATAAGGGAGCCAAGGTTGCTGACCCCTGCTCTAGACTGTAAGCTCCTGTGAGCAGGGCCCTCTACACCTCGTTTCCATCCTATGTCCGTTTATCTGTACCTCGTTCCCTTTGGTTATTTTAAAGCGCTGCAGAAACTGTTGGTGCTATATAAATGATGACAATAACAATAATAATAATAATAATAATAATTGCTGCTTCCACTTTTCAATCGTCCTTCCATTACCATTGTGTGAAGGCATGGCACTCTGTTATAAACGAATATAAAACAAGAGTATATTTATTGTACGTTAATAAGGTATAACCTCAAAAAGCTTTTTTCTGGAAGGATCGAACCCATTCCGGAAAAAAAATTGATTCATAGAAAAAGTAAAAAAAGACCGATCCGGTCATTGCTTTAGAAAAGCAGGACTGTCTGAAGAAGCCTCGGTCAATCTTTCACAAAGAGAAAGACATTTTCACATCCTCTTTTAAATACCATGCATGACAACTGTGACAGTTTTCTCGTTGCTTCAACACATTCCATTTCCTAGAGAAAGGAAACATTTTCAGATGGTAATACGTATCCCCGAGGGAGCCTGTTGCCTCCACTCCACAATAAGATATGGAACGTTTACGCACAGTTGGACCTAAGATTGTAAACATCCTTGGTTTAAAGACCTTGGAAAGTGCCTCATTGCTGTGAGTCAAAGCATCATCAAATCAAAAATAGCTGTAAAATCAGAAGGGAAGCGCACGTCATCAGCCCTGGTGGTAACATTCTGCAAGATCAACTACAGGGCCCTTAAGGTAACGTAAAAAACCGACATGCCCCGGGATGCTCAGCTAAACAGGAGTCGCTAAAGGCGATGAGGAACAGCTACATTTAGTACAAACATCTGTGGTGTCAGCAGGTCAGCCGTCACCCACCTTCACAACATAAGATTTTTGTCCTCTGACAGGTTAAAAATTTGGATATGTCAATTTTTTTTCCCCTTCGTAAAGAAAAGTTACAGTTCCTGAGACAGTTTATCAAGTGAAGTATTTATTCTGCCTGGGGCGATGCTCAGGCCATGTTTTTGGCTCGATTTGATCCAGGGAAACCGCACAGTAAAGTGCATCAGAGCATGAGCAAATATGGAGGATGTTCAGACAGTTTTACAATATGTTTTGCAGGGGTCAGCAAACTACAGCCCGCCAGATATTTGGAAACTACAAATCCCATGATGTTCAGGTATTCATTAGATTGACTAAGCCTGGTGGAAAATGTACTTTCTAAACGCCTGGAGGGCCAAGGTTGCCGACCCCTAGTTTAAGGGTACAATGTAGGGATGCACCGATACCACTTTTTTAAGACCGAGTACGAGTACAGATACTTTTGTTCAAGTACTCACCAATACCAATTACCGATACTTTTATTTTATGTCATGTGACGCTTTCCAATAAGAACAGACCTCATATAAAGCCCCCAGGTCTCATGGATATTGCCCCCCCCAGCTCATGGATATCCTGCCCCCCAGCTCATGGATAATTGCCCCCCAGCTCATGGATAATTGCCCCGCAGCTCATGGATAAATGCCCCCCAGCTCATGGAAATGCCCCCCAGCTCATGGAAATGCCCCCCAGCTCATGGAAATGCCCCCCAGCTCATGGAAATGCCCCCCAGCTCATGGATAATTGCCCCCCAGCTCATGGATATCCTGCCCCCCAGCTCATGGATATCCTGCCCCCCAGCTCATGGATAATTGCCCCCCTGCTCATGGATATGCCCCCCAGCTCATGGATAATTGCCCCCCAGCTCATGGATAATTGCCCCCCAGCTCATGGATAATTGCCCCCCAGCTCATGGATAATTGCCCCCCAGCTCATGGATATGCCCCCCTGCTCATGGATATGCCCCCCTGCTCATGGATAATGCCGCCCCCCCGCTCATACTTACCTTCCTTCAGCGACGCCGGGAAAGTCTTCGCGCGCGCGCGCTCCTTGGAGGGTCCCCAGCCGCGACCACGTGGGACCATGTGATCGCGGCTGGGGTCCTTCCAACGAGCGCACGCGCGGAAACTTTCCCGGCATCACTGAAGGAAGGTAAGTATGAGCGGAGAGCAGCTGCAGGGCCTGTTCGAATGCTCTATCGGCATTCGGACAGGCCCTGCAGCTGCTCACTTTGTTTATACTTGCCTTCCTTCAGCGACGCCGGGAAAGTTCCCGCGCGTGCGCTCATTGGAAGGACCCCAGCCGCGATCACATGGTCCCACGTGGTCGCGGCTGGGGACCTTCCAAGGAGCGCGCGCGAAGACTTTCCTGGCGTCGCTAAAGGAAGGTAAGTATAAACACAGGGCGGAGAGCAGCTGCAGGGCCTGTCCGAATGCCGATAGAGCATTCGGACAGCCGCCGCAGCCCCTCGGATACCGGCAAGCCGGCTCAATGCCGGCTTCCGGTATCGGAAAAAAATATCGGGGGTACTGCACGAGTACCAAGTACTCCTGCAGTACCCGGTATCGGCACCGATATCGATACTAGTATCGGTATCGGTGCATCCCTAGTACAATGTAGTACTTCGAGTAACATATCTACCAACAACCTATGGCAAGGTAATATAGTGCACACTGCTGTACTCCTCAGTTAACCCTTTCACTAACAAAATCTGTGTATGCACCATGTTACATTGAAATGCCCGTGTATAGGACCCCATTTGCACATCTTAATAATGGAAAATGAGTGTGCTCCCTAGAGAGAAACAAAATTTCCTGAGCTACAAGGAGCAGACCCCATCCTCACTGTAACAAAAAGCTCAACAAACTTTAGGGCTTCATTACTACAGCCAGGGAGAACGCAGAATACAGGGAGAGCTCGAGGGTCACTCACTATGTAAAGGGATAAGATTCAGGGGTCATAATTGCTGAAAATCCCTGTATAGTACAGATACAATGTGTTACAGTAATTTACATAAACAGACATTATGCCACATATTATTTATATATTCTACTGGTATTTTATGGAAGATGCATTAAAGTAAACTATCTCTTTATGATCACTACAAATACCAATAAGCGAGATATCTGTCTATTTTACAGTCTATTTCTATCACGATTAGTGTATTTGCTACAAAGGTCCTCTAGATTGTAAGCTCCTATGAGCAGGGCCTTCTACACCTTTTGCCTGCGTTCCTATGTTTATTTGTGTCTTGTTCCCTTTGGATATTGTAAAGTTCTGTGGAAACTGTTGGCGCTATACAAAATGATGATTGTAACAGATTTCTGTGCCCGGACAGGGTCACATCTGTCAAATGCCGCTTACTGCTGGACACCAGGGTTCTCCTCGTGACTCTCAGGCCTTTCTCCAGTACCTTAGCCGCAGCTTAAGGACAGGTGCATGTAGAGAGCCTGGCTAGCTCTCCCAGAAATAAGCCGAAGCTGTAGACCTGGAGCCTTTCGTTTGCACACGAGCAGAAGGTACCTGGTACCCCAAATCATGAGCCGTGACTTCAAGTTTGGTCAGAATAGAACGGTTTAATCAAATGAGCACAGATTGGGGGGCGTGGCCGGCTACTGAAGGGAGCAGACGTGTATCTGTGGAGCTCCACATGTCTGCTGCTCTTGAGGCCCATCTGTAACCTAATTAGCTGAGTATTTTACTGATTTGGGGACTCAGGCTGGCTGGCCATCAGAACTGAGATGTCCGGAGGCCGTTCTGTCCCCCCCTCCGGACCAGAGACGCTCGTCGCGGCCAACGGAGTGGAGAAGACACGAGGAGCTGGCGGCCATTTTGCGGCCTTCGTCCTGGCCCCTGCGGCCTTTCTGCCTGGAGTGACTGACAGGCCGGCGAACGAGCGGCAGGCTGAACCGACTCCCCCCACGAGAGGTACAGACGCCTTCCTAGCCGGCCTGGAGGCTTGCTTGCTGTTCCTGGATGGAGAGGACCTGGACGGTCCGCTCACCAGAGGAGTGTGGCGACTGATGACGCTTACCTTGCGCCACTGCCGAGGGGTGGCGAATCGGGGTTCGACGAGGGATGGAGCTGCATCGGCTGGACGCTCTGCTGAGGCCTATATTAAGGATGCTGCGGGGAGCCTGGATGTGGATGCTGAGAGAGGTGACAAGCCTGTGAAGCTCGACGGATGCATGGACTTATCGGACTCTGGCGGCCTGGGGAACGTGAGAGGTGCCTCGGGGACCTGGAGGCCGCTGGTCCCTGCGATCGGCGCTGTGTTGGAGACCCAGGGAGCTGGCGCTCGGATCGAGGGGTCCGGACTGCCAGCACGCATTACACCGGGGGGAGTTCCGGTGCGACCTGGAGGCCGAGATCATGACTTGGAGGGAGTTGAGGGCCCCTCTTTGTCGATAGTGTGTGCGAAAACGCTTCGGGGTTCCCCGGATTACATCCCGCGGTGGTCGGAGTCTCTCACCCAGGTGGCCGAGGTGGACGCTTTCTGGGTGTCCCAAGGCATAACGCAGCTGTGGACCGTGCTCCCGGACGTAGAGCCAGCTTGGACGCCACGAACCGGCTGCCCGTGCGACGATCTGCCTGCTGCACGAGCTGCCCTGTTTAGAGATACAGGTTGAAATATCTTGTTGTTTCTCGATTGTTGACCCGTTTTCTGATCTGGCCTTATTTTTTGACACTTGACGACCCCTTTTTGTTGTCCGAGGACATTTTTTACTTTGCTGTCATGCCCTTTTTCATTTTGTTTTATATTTTTTCTGCTGAGTTTTATACAGATGTACCCCCCCCCTTTTTTTTTTTTATATTTTTTAAATATATATATATATTCCACACAATTCAGCACACATCCATGTGGTAAAAGAATACTTATCTTCTGCCTCGGTGCTATATCCCAAGAGATACATACAGAACTGCCAGAAAAGGAGGGCGCACTCAAGGTCTTCGCTTTAAAAATAAAAGATTTTTAATCAAAGATGCACTAAAACCAACGTTTCGGCCTAAGCATAGGCCTTCTTCAAGGTCTTGAAGAAGGCCTATGCTTAGGCCGAAACGTTGGTTTTAGTGCATCTTTGATTAAAAATCTTTTATTTTTTAAAGCGAAGACCTTGAGTGCGCCCTCCTTTTCTGGCAGTTAAAATATATATATATTTTTTTTTTTTATTATTTTTTTTTCGGCATATCCGGGATGTCTCGGGAGGTGCTGCATCGGCCTGGTGCCCAGATTGGCCCCCGAGTGCCCGGGCCTGGTGCCACTATACCCCCTGGCCCCACCCACGGTCTGTCACCGAGCGGGAACCCGCCAGGGCAGGCACAATTTTGGCCTTTGCCATTTTCCACCCCCAACCCTACCCCCTCATCTTTCGACTTTTTACTGCTGACTTCTTTAATTATTGTTTTCCACAAGATGTGTTTGTTGCCGACTTTGTGCTTATTTTTAGATGAGACCCCCCCTTCTGGGGATGTTTTTTGCGGACTTATTAATACCCTTTGATGACTTCTTTATCTGTTTTGCTCTACATTGATGTGTTCTTTATGATGTCAATTCTTGGCCCTGCGTGGCCCTTCCTTGCTTTATAGCATGATTGTTAAGCTGACTTTTTTCCAAAATAAAAATTTTGAAACACAAAAAAATGAGCACAGATGTTTATGGGGACAGACAGGGGTCATTTACATATAAAAACTCACTGCCTCTTCTAGAAGGACCTAATCACACCGATACAGATAATTGCAAAAAGTTTGATTTCTTGGAATGAGAAATCTAATTACATTAGGTAGACAGTTACAGTAAACATTACTTGACATTTCTTAACCTAAAACAATGGGCGATAGACAAAAGATCGTGAGGCAGTATTCTTACATAATCCAGTGAACACAAACCTAATTACATTATACTGGTTCAACACAAGAATACTTTAAACCAAATTATAAACAGTTTGGCAATGCCCATGCCCTATGAACATTCTCTGTCATAATTATCCATAGTCCGCGGGAACGAGGCTGGCACCCTCTCCTCTCCAAGGGGCACACAGTCTATGTGTAGTGCAGGCGTCGCTGTGAGTGCCCGCACCAGCCAGTTGCTGACACCTGGAATACAAGTCTCTCAGAAGGTGGCGGAGGCGTCCGTCACAATGATGATAATAATAGCAAAGGCCATTTCCATCTATGTTAATAAAGCAGGCCCTGTGTGACATTGTAGAAGATAAGGGACACCACCCAGAGCAGGGCTGTCAAACTCATGGACCCCCAGATGCTGCTGCCTACAATTTCTAGAATTCCTTCAATGCAATAGATATGTCCAGAGAATCATGGTATTTGTAGTTCAGAAACACCCAGGGGTCCGGAGTATGACAGCACTGATCTAAACAGTCTGAACACTTGAGCCAATTAGTGACCAGGCCACGTAAAGTGCCCCTCCCCTTTCTGGCTCTGTTTGGCTGGTACGCCTATACACCCCTGCCACTCAGCAGACGGATTTTGATGTCAGCATATGCTTCATGTGGACATTATGTTGTAGCCAAAGCGCTTGCAAAGTTCCTGTATTCAACAACTGTGGGCTGGTGGCGCACAGCACCAATCCATCAAGCTGCACAGACGCTTGCATAACTAGTGTGTGAATATTACAAAAGTTACACGAGATACACAATTTGCATAGCTTATGTATAAAGGTTTTGCAAGCTATGCAGTTCGTGTAAGACGCTCCAGGGACTTCCACATTTGAGAGCTCTTGAGCGGGAGGGGGCAAGCGCCAATGGACTAAAAGGTAAGTATTTACACCTAACTAAAACAAGTATTAAAAAAAAATAATTGTGCAAATGCAGTCAGCAGCATCTAAACATTTGTCCAAGTGGGGGAAAAAAGGGGGGGGGTCATTTTTTCGCACAATGTTCCTTTTTATCAAAGGACCTCTGGAAGAACTAATGATCAAAATCAATATCGACTCTACATCTCCCAAATGTTTGCGTGAAAGCACCCTTCATCCCCTTAACCACACCTGAGCATCTTGGGATATAATGTGTAAGAAGGTCTCTTGTGCCCATGCACAGCAGTAACCCAATGCCAGAGCAATGTTCCTGCGTCATCCCATACATTGACTGGGTAAACCCATCCTGCGGGCCGCATACACTGCTCAGCTCCCTCCAACTACCCTAGAAGGGTTTGTGATAGAAGTTGGTCATCACTGCAGCTCTTGGTGTATCTAAAGGACATGTGTTCGGTATAAATTTGAAGTCCAATACTAAGCAGCGAGCAGAAACAAAGATAAGCTCGGTTACAGTTCGGTTAATTGAAAAGAAGAAAAAATCCTGCCAATTCCACTGCCTCGCTCAAAGGAAATGTAATATTTACGCATTGGTTTTGCTCAGGTTTTCGATCCTTTAAATCACTAAAGTAACCGAGAAACCAGTATTCTGTATGTTAAAGGGTTATGCTATCAAAACAGAGTTCCCTATTTTCAACATTTAAATAATTGGGCAGATGCTGCTGGCCGCCTCTTCCCAATCTTTTTTATTTTCGGTGATTTTTACTCACCTTTTGTCCCTTGCAGCTCCTCCGCTTCAACTGAGGGACTTCCAAATCTGAAAGTCCCTGAAGCATTTATGCACAATTTGCGCAGCGTAGGAACTGCAAATTGCACACCGCTACGGGATTTGCGCACACAACTTCTGTAGCACCTGTGCAAAATGATAAATCGGAGCTGCGCATGCATGCAGAGATCCAATGCATTGGCGGCTTCTCTGGGACCGCTTTTTATCCTGAGTAGTCTCAGGGGATGACATTGGCACGCTGTCTGTGTGCCAACGACTGTATTGACTGATCTGGTGACCAGCCACCAGGTGGGCGGAGTAGAGGTAACATCACTGCTCTGCCTGTGGAGACATGGGTTCGATCCCAGCAAGAGCACCTCTCCAGTAAGTGTCCTTGGGCAAGACACCCAACGGTACATACTCGCCACCCAGGACATACTTGAAAACTAGAGAAATCTCAATGTATCCTTCCTGGTAAAATACTTTAAAAAATAAAAATAAAATTGCAGCTGCTGGTGACGCCGGGGAAACTCCTCCACTTCACCCAGAGATATCTTTACATCTGGGCAGGATGGGGGCTCTCCTCACATCAAGAAGATAAAATATAAACCTGAAGAAGACTCCAAAGAAGCCAGAGGTGCCAGGATGGATCAGTGCAGCCTCGATCATCATGTCAGCGTGAGCCTCAGTTACAAGCATTTATAAAGCGCCAACAGATTCCTTAGCGTTGTACAATGGGAGAAACAGAATAACAAAATATATCCTGTTGCTACATGTGCAAGAAGAGATGTAGCTGATCGGCAGGGCAAATTATTACATCTGCAAGGCAGATCAAAGAAATTTACAATATATTATATGGCCTAAGGATCCAATGACAAAAAAAAATACATAGAATTTATTTTGTAGGCCTAACAATTCAGTGCTATGAGCATAACAGTCTACAAGCCAGTTTGCAGGTAATTGAAAGAAGCTCGCGTCTGTAAGAATCTATTGAACGCCGTGTAGTTTGTTTTTTTATTCTAACTAAACACAACAGGCGGCCTGGGAAGATGAGCGTATTTACCCATTCAATAAACTCCTATTGTGCGATTGCTACATATAACCAGTTATGGAGATTAAGAATAACAATGCTAAGTAACACACTGAACCCAAACATCAGCCAGGCTGCTGTGGAAACGCACAGGGCTTCGTGGCTTGAAGAAATAAATCAAAAAGGAAGTGTTTATATAGAAACGGTTTTATGTGAAATATTGATACATTGCCTCACAAGGCCCTGGTTGAAATAATACCTGCATACACATAAATGTGACAAAAAAAAAATGTTCCCCTCAAAACATTAGTCTTCCGCCAGAAGAAAACAAACAAACGGTAGTACGAGAAATAAAAAATAACGACAAACAATAATTGCGTAAATGGTACATTTGGTACAAAGGTGCTGTACAACTACAGCATGAAATCGATATCGTCTGAGGAGAGGTTTAATAGGATAATTGTGGAGACTCCAGAGGACAATGGCCATTTAAATTGAATTCAATGGGTGATGGTGGCTGGAGTGTCCCTTTAAAGCTGGAATCTCAAACTCCAGCCCCCCTGGTGTTTCTGAACTACAACTCCCATGATTCTCTGGCCATTTTTTCCATTTAAAGATTTCTGGGAATCGTAGGCCAACAGCATCTGGGGGGCTAGAGTTTGAGATCCCCAATTTAAAGGGACACTCCAGCCACCATCACCCATTTAATGCACTTTAAATGGCCATTGTGAGCTTATAAGAAAACAGGCCCTGGTCTCAAATGTGATAGGGCACGCTATTAACCGAGCAAGCAATGACAAGTGCAACTCTGAACCAATTACCAAGCTGTACTAGTCCTCATGGGCTTGGCTAATTACACAAGGACACCTTGACCCTTGAGTGTGAACTGCGGTATGTCCGTGAATGCCAATCATTCACCACAAGGTGACCTCTGAGGACAGGCAAAAGAACTGGGGATCTCAGGTTGGGCCTGGTCTTATAAGGATGTTGGTTCTGGGGGCTGGACCCCTAGGGAAAAAGGAGAGGGGGCCATAACGGTTTAGGCTAGGGTCAAACGAACGCATTATTCGCAGCGACCGCCAAAAAGTGCGTCCGAACGCATTGACGTATTTTTTCACGGAATGCGCGAAAACGGTCATACAATGTGCATTTTCGTGCGTGATTTTTTACGGATTGTCAATAAAACACTTTTTGCGTCTGGACGTTATGTTGGCCGGACATGAGCAGTGTCTGACATCTCCTAATCACGCACACATGCCGCCGCAGCGCACTCTGTACGTCAGTACTAGCGGTTCTGCGTTCTCAAAAAAATGCATTCGTTTTCCACTTGCGTTGCGCAGCCTGACATTCGTGCGGCCGTACTTCGAATATTGGCTGTCATTGCCCGTCATTTGATGCTACTGCGGCCGTAATGAAGTGCGTTAGTCTGACCCCAGCCTTATGCGTATCGTTTGTAGGTAACGGCCTGTCCTAGGGAGGGCCGGACCCATCTAGTACTGCTACTTTGTGAAAGGAAAAAGGGGGATTATTTACTAAGCTCTGCACAGCACCATCCTATTTTCTTCGCCTAGAGTGTCAACATTGATTTTTTTTTTGCTTCGTCATGACTCTTTTGGCTGCTGAGTTCCTAACCCATGGAAGGCTGTCCAGCGGCTACTGACTGACAGTCTAGTGAAAGCGTGTTCTGTTTGGCAGTGTGATGGGTGAGTCTGGGTTTGGTGTATGCCAGGAGAACATTACCTGCCTGACTGCATTGCACCAACTGTAATGTTTGGTGGGTCACAGATAATGGTATGTCTTTCAGGGGTTGGACTAGGCTCCTAGCTTCTAGTTAGGGATGCACCAATACCACTTTTTTTAACACAGAGTACAAGTAACGATACTTTTTTCCAGGTACTCACCGATTCCGAGGACCAATACTTTAAGTCATGTGACTGCTGTCCAGTAAATAATTTAGGATTTTCCTGAAAGCCTGTCCAGTAGTTTATGATAATATTGAAATGTATGGCCAGACACCCCATTTACCCCCTGTGCACCCTACCACACAGACACAGACACCAGACCTCACCTCAGATATATATATGTATACTTACAGACCTCATATATGTATACCCACTCAGATACATGTATACTTACAGCTGTCCAAATGCATAAAAAAATAAATATTCGGCCAGCGTTCCCCTCCAGTTGGCTGCGTTACCATGCGAGATCACAGCTGGAGGGCGTGTCAAAGAATTTGACTGGCTGACACAGAGCCCTGATCTCAACCCCATGGAACACCTTTGACATGAGATGGAATAGAATTTGCGAGCCAGGCCTTTTCATCCAACATCGGTGCCTGACCACACAAATGTTCTATCGGATGAATGGGCAAAAAATCCCACAAAACCACGTAACAATCTTATGGAAACCCTTCCCAGAGGAATGGAAGCAGTTATAGCAGCAATGGGGGGGGGGGGTCGTCCAACACCACATTAATGTCTTTGTATTTTGAATGGAATGTCATAAAAGGTGCTGTTGTTGTATTGGTCGGGTGTCCCAATACTTTTGTTCATATTGTGTATATGCACCAAAGCCTTCTCGGCATGTCCAGGTGCCGACTGAAGCCCGGTATAGATTGCCTACAGCGGTTAATGACATTCATCATGGCCTCTTTTACAACTCCCAACCCGAAATTTTGGTCTCAGTGTGCCGTGGGAAAAACAGGTCTGTCGACATGTTTGGGATGTGCAGCTGTATTTAACAAAGCCTTACTGAATTACAGACGTAAAAGGACGGCATAATGTAATGCGCCAATCTGGAATTGGTGAGTTATTACATGATTTCATGCCGTGGACCCCCGAATACTACAGAATATAATCAAAACAAACCAAGATCGACCGGGTAACTGATACAAAACAGATGCAGTGGAGATACATCGTCTTATTCTTAGGTTTAAATGCAAAGTAAAAGAAATGTATTACTTTCTCCTAACCTACAAGATACTCATTATGATGTCTCAAGCCATCAAGATGTGCCAAACACCTGCACAGGCATGTTAGGGTAATGACCAGAATTGAGGAAATTACTAAGGCTTGTGCAAATTAAACGTAATTTCACATAGATATGTGTTAGTGAAATGAAAACATCATCTAGAAAATCAGGTTAACACATGACTTGACACATCCAAAAGCCGGGTAGCCCAGTGCCTCCAAAAATGATCTCTGCTACTAATATCTGGACTATTCTGCAGTAGTCTATTTAACCCGTTGCCGACCCAGGACATGCTATTTCACCCTGCAGCAAGCGGGCTTTTACACCACGGGGCTGCATAGCATGTCCCGTGGTGTTTGATTGGCAAATGGCCCGCATCCCTTCCCAGCATGCAGATCGCCGGCTGGAGGGAATGCCTGACAACGCAAGTACTCCCCTGGCAGCCAATAACGGCGATCTGAGTCATGTGACAGCGGTAACAGCTTGTCACCACTGTCACAATGTCTCAGCAAATGCTTGTAACATTGTCTCTGCCTCTCCTCCTCACTTGATCGGAGGTAATTTTAAAAGTCAAGTGAAAAAAAAATAAACTGTTTATTCTTTTAACCCTTTTAGAACTTTGAAACCAACAAAAACTCCTATTTTCTCATAGTCTAGATTTTTTTTTCATATTAAAATATAGTTTAGATGTAAATCTTTGATGGAAAATGAAAGTCCTAATTCTCCTGAACAAAATGATATATAATAAGGGTGGGTGCACTTAATATGAAAGAGGTAAATTATGGTTGAACTGCGAATAGCTGATATTCTACTAGTGTTCCGAACTTGTAACATTCCCCCTGTCCTTAAGGGGTTAAAGTGGTCAGGGTGTGTTTAGTGCACCCCCTCCTCACACACACACACACACACACACACACACACAACACACACACAAAACACCAAGCAGACGGGATTTGAGCATCACACCTGTCACACTGATGAGGTCAGCACACGGGTCATACTGTCTCCGAACACTCCAACAGTGAGCGTACTTTGAGACAGGAGCCAATCGATTGGCTCAATAGCAAGAAAATCACTTAAAAGGGACACTCTAGGCAACATGACCACCTAAGCTATTTTAGGTGGTCATGATGCACAGAGTATGCTGCCCCCTGTCCCCCCTCCCTCCGCTCAGCGGTTCAGCTCAAAAAGCTGAAAACAGCTGAGAGAGGCGGAGAACTTTACTCCGCCCTCCCAGCTGTCAGTCAGCAGAGCGGGAATCATATTTCCCGCTTCTGCCGACTTTTGCCGAGTAGGAGACGTCATCGCGCTTTCAACGCGATGACGTCTCCTACTCACCGCAGAAGCTGGCGGCTCCCTCTGAGGGTTAGTGTTGCGCGCATCCTCTTGCGCGCAACACTAATCCTCAGAGGGAGCCGGGAGGAAGCCTGCCGATTGGCTGGCTTATGTGAGAGGCGCGCATGCGCGCTTCTCACGTAAACCAGAAGCCAAGACACAGCAAGAAGGACGGGAGCGGAAGAGGAGGGAGGGGAGTATAAAAAAAAAAAAAAGACGACGCTGGAAACAAGAGGATTTTAGGGTAAGTATTACAGTTAATAAAACTTTATATTTTTTTATTTTTTTTTGTAAGGGAATAGGGATAGGTTAGGATAAAAAAAAAACGGGGGGTGATTTTTTGAGTAGAGTGTTCCTTTAACACCAAACTTTAGGAGTAGATACTTCTTTGAGAAATACCTGCACCAGATGAAAAGAACAAGCTTCCTTGGAATAACTCGTTCTTCTATTCCCAAACACAAATTAAGGCCTCCTATAGAAAGTATACAATATGTTCATTTACAGTAGGGAGTGTTAAATCCAAGCCGCAAAGATAGCAAGAGGGGAATAGATTGTCCAGCCATTAAGGCCGGGGTCAGACGAACGCACAATGTGTGCCTGTACTGATAGGACGCTAGTGCTCTCTGTGGACACTGAGTGTAGGTGCAGGATATATCACGCAACCTGTGATTGTAGGCCTGCCCTGCAGGGTGCTGAATCCATTGAACCCTTGCTCTACTTTGCTGAGACAAACTATATGGGTGTCCTCTCTGTTGCAAACCTTGCTTGTACAACTACCACCTCTGTTGCCAACCTTGCCTGTATGACTACCCTCTCTGGTGCCGACTTGGATTTAACCTTTGACCACGCTTATGTTAACCCCTGTTGTATGACACTTCTGCACTATCTCTGTCACTGCATAGTTAACCTGCTTTTGGACAGTAGACACTTAGTAGCAAATGATTTTGTGACCAAGTGATATTTAGTATTGGTGTTATCAGCGGTGAGCGCCATAGCAAACGTGCCAGATATCACCTCCTGTCGAGAATTTAATGGTATGAGGGGGGAATAGAGCCCTAAAATACTACAACAGAAACTATGGTGAAGACAGTGATGAAGGTCACATAGAAAGCTACGCTAGACAACTGTGGCAGAAACTAAGGTGCAAAAACCTGTGAAACATACTCAGGGTTATTCAGAAAGCGTGAAAAGCAGGAGAATGACTGGAGAATGAAAAATTCTAGGTCAAAATAGCCAAACCAGAAAAATTCTCCCTTTCATCTCACTTTCCAAATCGGCTATTTTGACCTAGAATTTTTCATTCTCCAGTCATTCTCCTGCTTTTCACGCTCTCTGAATAATCCTGATTGTGATCTACAGTGGAAGGTCCCTAAAATAAAATTAAATGCCGCCGTGCACCATAGTTTGCCACAGCAAAATCACGGTTTCTTCAAAGCGGTGGTTAGTGAATAACCAGCTAAGAGATTTTGGCTAGTGGGCTACTGGATTTCTCATGTCTGCAGCAGGAGGACAACTTTGAACAATGGACACAGCTTTAAAATAAATAACTAAACCACACACTGGACCCATAAAGAAGTAACTTGTACCAAAACAGAGATTCAATCGCTTATAGGAGACCTAATCGGTTTCAGCTTTTAGTGATCATAACATCACGCAATCACAGTATGGGGGAATGACAAATCCGGTCATGGTATACTGGGGCGAGGAGAACACACATGAAAGCATTTTGGGGTGACCGTGTAATGGAATTTAATGCAAACCATTCACAAAGATATCGGCTATAATATTTAAAAGCACAGCATTACACACAACACTCAGTAAATCCAAAGCACCTCCCAATCAAGGTAAATTATACACTTTCTAAAGACAGAGGTGAGCATCCACATCAAAAGACAGTAAGGGAGTCAACCTACTTTAATTGCAAAAGCAGATCATTTTGATGATGCATAATTTGGCTTTATCGAATACCAGCCATGAGTAAACGTGTATTATACGCATAGAGTATGAACTATGACTCAGCTGCCCATTTTAAGGTTATAAAAGTACATTATGCAAAAAGGAGGGAGATAGCCATTAAAAGGGACACTCTACATACCCTGACCCACCTTAGCTTCACAAAGTGGAGTGCCGCTCTCCAGATATACTTGTGTGAAGTGAAGGCGTTTCCTCCACCCACACAAATGTCATCAGGCAACCGGGACTTTGAATTTCTCGGCTTCCATTGACCAGATCAGTCAACGAATATGTCAGCACGCAAAGCGTTCTGAGAGGAGGCAGCAGGACAGGTGCTGCTCTTGAACACATGTCTCCCATAAATCGATCTACGAAGGCACTGTGAAACTTGCGTACAAAAGGGCGCAGGTTCCAAGCAATATGCAATTATAATTTGCGTTGTGGAATCCCTGAGCTGACTGGGACGAGCAGCGCACAGAGAAAGAAAAGGTGAGTATTTACACCTAAATAAGTTTTTCTTTTTTTAAAAAAAAAAAAAAAAACACAAAGCAAATAATAATTGGGCAGATGCTTACCAATTATTTAAGGGCCGAAAAATAAAAAAAATTAAAAAAAAAGAGAGGTACGGGTGATTTTTTTTTTTTATTTTCCAGAAGAACTTTGGCTGTGATATCCTTTCAGGGGATGGATACTGCAATGGTCATCAGATCAGTTTGATATTTCATCCCAATAGTATTGCAGACAGCACTTCCAGCATCAGGCGCCACCATGTTTCACCCTCCACAGGTGCAGCTTGCGATGGGCCATTGCATGGTGCTGCATGATTGATTCTCAGTGGGATAGTCAAGCAGACACACAGTGAGCGGAGGTCTGCCCTGTCGGACGGCTCTCTGCTCAGAGCGGTCACTCGCCGCTCCGCTGCGACGTGACAAAGTGACATGAGATCAGAGAGAACCTCCGAAAAAAATGATCAATACCCTTTCAAAATATGTGTTAGCAAAAAAAGTGCCAACTAAGGCTAGGGTCAGACGAACGCATTTTTCGCGTTGTCTGTGAAAAAGTGCGTTCGAACGGATGTATTTTTTCACGGAATACGCAATAGCGGTCATACGATGCGCATGTTTGTCCGTGATTTTGTACGGATCATCAATAAAACACTTTTTGCGTC
Organism: Leptobrachium leishanense; assembly: GCA_009667805.1. Lineage (NCBI taxonomy): Eukaryota > Metazoa > Chordata > Amphibia > Anura > Megophryidae > Leptobrachium > Leptobrachium leishanense. The sequence continues at coordinate 106,212,053 of CM019067.1, read as the reverse complement.
TGGACGTTATGTTGGCCGGACATTCGCAGCATCTGACGTCTCCTAATCACGCACACACGCCGCTAGCGGACGCAGCGCACTCTGTACGTCAGTACTAGTGGTTTCACGTTCTCGAAAAAATGTGTTTGTTTGCCGCTTGCGTTGCCTGGCCGAACTTTCGTGCGGCCGTACTTCGTATATTGGCCGTCATTGGATGTCATTTGCTGCTACTACGGCCGTGATAAAGTGCACCTGCACGCGCGTTCGCACTGCGTTCGTCTGACCCCAGCCTAACTCCCTGTAAGTTCAACCTCCGGTCAGCAGGTTCCGTTAAAAGACAAAAGCCACCTCTCGTCCCACGGGACACATCTCCAGGCACTGAATACAGGAACCGGCTGATGAGGATTGCTGCGAGTACCCACACATCCCATCAAATGCATCGCATTGAGAGTCATTTACACTCTGGCTGGTTGAACACCAACCCCTCCACTGACTCGGAGCTCTGCGGTAGCTTTAGGATCCAGGAGAACCCATTAACTAGTAAGTGTGGGATCTCAAAACGTCCATTTTCTCCTTGAATTTTAAATAGATTAGCTATACAATTCATGCGGATTATAAAAATGTGGGTCACATGCAGTCTGGAGCGTCCATCTAGAATTTATAGTGCTAGAAACCTATAATTATGACTAAACAGTTGTCAGATAGGCTGACTAACCAGAAAACCTGTCAATTACTAGATTTACTTTTATTTTTCACTTACAAAATAGAAAAAGGAGAACAACAATTAACGTATTGAGCAAACGTGGGCTGAAACGACATATACTCATCAAACAGCATACAATTATAGCGTTACGCATATATTAACGAGTCATTCTAGACTGTGTTTTTTTTTATTTTTTTAAAGGAGCACTGTACAATAAAATAGTGTCTGTTTTTTGCCCACAAATAATTGGGCAGATGCTCCTGACAGCCTCTGCCCAATTATCTTTACTTTTCTTTTTCTCCTTTTTCAGGTGAATTTACACACTTTTTGTCCCTCGGCACGCGCTGCTCATACTCTTCTGCGCAGTTTGAGCTGCCTGCACTACTTGTGCACCATCGAGAACGCAAACTGTGCACCGCAATGGGACTTGCAAACTTTACGTATAGCGCTTGTGGAGAACGATGGATCGGAGCTGCGCACATGCTCAGGGAGGGTGGAGGTATCGCAGTTCAAGGCACCTGGGAGGAGGATACCCCCACACACCCTGGCCACTTTAAAACGCTAAAGTGGTCAGGTGTGTGGAATATCCCTTTAAGTAAGCCTTAATAAAGCCAGTGTGGTAAATGAGGCATTTTAGCAATTGAAACGATTTTCCTATCTTCTTCTTACAAGTAGTTAGTCCTACTGATCCAGCAGCCCTCGGCATACTGCAGACTCCGCTCCGTGGGTTGCCCGTTCACGGCAGGGTAAAGGAGACTCTGCTGCTCCGTCTTGACTGATCACAGCTGAACTAAAAACCACATGTTTTTTGTTAAAAAAATAAATTTATTGTGATAATGTGTTGACGTAGACATGATAGTTGCAGGATGCTAATGAGGTGGAACTTAAACCACATGCCTAGATCTGGAGTCAATTGCATGGGGGCTATGAGGATCCTGCAGGTCAGCAGCAAACTGGGGGCCTTGTAAAGTGAAATGGTTATTATAGAAGAACATACTATACTGTTATATTCCCTTAATATGGAACATTATATGAGTATTGGTGATCTTAGGCTAGGGTCAGACGAGCGTGATTTCTACGGACTGTACGTCCGTGCAGTACGGACATCGTCAGTACGGATGACGCAGTAGTGGTCACACAGTCCGTTTTTTCACTGAAGTTATTTTATGACTGATGTAGGAGGGAAAAATAAATTACAATGAAAAAACATTCTGTCCATCAAAAATGCTGGACGTATAAATGCAGTCCATCTGACCATGCTCCATCGCTCACACACAAAGCTATGCGGACGTTGTGGACGTGGCGCACTCCGCACGTCCGTTCTAGCAGTATTACGTTCTTGCCTAACCTGCGTCCGTTTGCAGCGTCCGTCAGCCTCCACAGTTCAGTGCGGACGTACTTCGTGTGTCAGGCTCCAATGGACTTTCTTTCATGCTATCACGGACGTACTTTTAGGCGCAATCACGGACGTGAACACTACGCTCGTCTGACAGCAGCCTAATAAAGACAACAGGGCAATACTCGGTAAGAGCCAGGCAACAGGTCTATGAGGTAAATCTCTCCTCCATTCTGAACGGTCACATCCAAAGTGATAAAAGTGGGATTCCTCCCATCATAATCTACAGGCTTACTGGTCAAGCAGCGAGTTAGGCCGGTGCCAGACGAACGCAGTGATCACGTCCGTGTTGCCGCACAGTTTAACGTCCATCGTAGCATAGAATCATGATCGGTAGAGACCCACACACGAAGTATGTGCGCACCGAACTGCGCACACACAACGCATGTGGCAAACGGACGCAAATTAGGCAAGAACGTAAAACCGCTAAGACTGACGCGCAGAGTGCGCCACGTCCGCTTAGCGGCCTGTGTGCGCTGTGCTGCAACGTCCGACGCAGCGCATTTGCGACGTCCATATTGTTGACGCTCAGAGGTTTTTATGGTCTGGCTGACTGTACCTGTATTTTAATTATAATTAATTTTGATTCCCATATTTCCCTTTTTTTTCTACATCTGTTAAACAAAACGGATCGTGTGGTGTCTACAGTATCTTCCGTCAGTATGTCCGTCCGTTATGCATGCACGCAGAGTGCGCACAGACTGCGTTCGTCTGACATTAGCCTTAGTCCATAACGGTGATATTGTTGCAGCAAGACAGAGAGAGAGGTTTTCAATTCAGCAATAAAAAAAACATAAATAATTTCAACCAGTACTACTTTTAATAAGGACACTCTATGGGTAGAACATGACGAGAGAGGAGTTAAACATTAAACCCATCTCACCCACTCACCCTCCCATTTTAATCCAGGGATGTCAAATGCTGCCCCCCCCCCCCGGATGTATAGGGCCTACAATTCCCAGAATTCAGAAGAGTGTAACAGTGGGCCAAAGAATGATGGTAGTTGTAGTTCAGAAACATCTGGGGAACCAGAGTTTGAGATCCCTCGCTTTAGTTAGTTTAAAGGCGATCCTTTATTCCAGTGCTGGCTGGACGTGTTTTGTGTTGCAGACTTCCTGCAAAGCTGCAGCAGTCACGGGACCAGCGGGAGGCAGGGCGCATTGAGAGCCCTTGGCTGCAGGAGAGTCCTTATGCTCAGGAAGCTTAGATCCGCGCTCACAGATCTCAGCTGACAATCCCCAGCACTGGGAGGGCTGAATCAGCCCTCTGAGACACCTCCTGGAGTCAAAGGGGGTACTCAGGTCACTATGACTACTAAGTTTACATTGAGTGGCCACAGTGCACACAGCAGCTTTTTAAAGAAAAGAAAAAACTACTGTTTCCGTCCTTTTGCAGAAGCAGAGGACATCTCTGTATGAATGGTTTTATGGGGGTATCGCCCACTACTCCATCTGTATCTATGCTCTATTTTACAGATTTGGCTTCAATCACAGGTCTATTTATTATGCATTGTGTGGCTTTATATTACAGCCTGTTGGTTTTCGTATACGATCCATTTTTGTTGATTTTAACTGGTTCACAGGATCATTTATGTAGCCTATTAAAGTTTACCTGTATACTTGTAGATCCACTTTTTCGTTTTGTTGTAAATGACAGCCTGGTTATGCAGTGGTAGTTTGTTTTTATTGCAGCTTAGCATGATGGAGTCACTTCTATGTCATTTATTTATTTTGTGCCCCAAAGAATGTTATTTAAAATAGCACTTCCAGCAAGTTAAAAAAAAAAAAAAAAAAGTACAGTGGGGCCAAAAAGTATTTATTCAGCCACCAATTGTGCAGGTTCTCCCACTTAAAAAGATGAGAGGCCTGTAATTGTCATCATAGGTACACTTCAACTATGAGAGACAAAATGAGGGGAAAAAAAAAATCCAAAAAAAAATCACATGGTCTGATTTTTAAAGAGTTTGTTTGCAAATTTTGGTGGAAAATAAGTATTTGGTCACCTACAGTACAGTACAGTACAAACAAGCAAGATTTCTGGCTCTCGCAGACCTGTAAGGTCTTCTTTAAGAGGCTCCTCTGTCCTCCACTCGTTACCTGTATGAATGGCACCTGTCTGAACTTGTTATCAGTATAAAAGACACCTGTCCACAACCTCAAACAGACACACTCCAAACTCCACTATGGTCAAGACCAAAGAGCTGTCGAAGGACACCAGAAACAAAATTGTAGACCGGCACCAGGCTGGGAAGACTGAATCTGCAATAGGCAAGCAGCTTGGTGTGAAGAAATCAACTGTGGGAGTAATCATTAGAAAATGGAAGACATACAAGACCACTGATAATCTCCATCGATCTGGGGCTCCACACAAGATCTCACCCCGTGGGGTCAAAATGATCACAAGAACGGTGAGCAAAAATCCCAGAACCACACGGGGGGACCTAGTAAATGACCTGCAGAGAGCTGGGACCAAAGTAACAAAGGCTACCATCAGTAAGACACTACGCCGCCAGGGACTCAAATCCTGCAGTGCCAGACGTGTCCCCCTGCTTAAGCCAGTACATGTCCGGGCCCGTCTGAAGTTTGCTAGAGAGCATTTGGATGATCCAGAAGAGGATTGGGAGAATGTCATATGGTCAGATGAAACCAAAGTAGAACTTTTTGATAAAAACTCAACTTGTCGTGTTTGGAGGAGAGAGAATGCTGAGTTGCATCCAAAGAACACCATACCTACTGTGAAGCATGGTGGCGGAAACCTCATGCTTTGGGGCTGTTTTTCTGCAAAGGGACCAGGACGACTGATCCGTGTAAAGGGAAGAATGAATGGGGCCATGTATCGTGAGATTTTGAGTGAAAACCTCCTTCCATCAGCAAGGGCATTGAAGATGAAACGTGGCTGGGTCTTTCAGCAGGACAATGATCCCAAACACACCGCCCGGGCAACGAAGGAGTGGCTTCGTAAGAAGCATATCAAGGTCCTGGAGTGGCCTAGCCAGTCTCCAGATCTCAAACCCATAGAAAACCTTTGGAGGGAGTTGAAGGTCCGTGTTGCCCAGCGACAGCCCCAAAACATCACTGCTCTAGAGGAGATCTGCATAGAGGAATGGGCAAAAAATACCAGCAACAGTGTGTGAAAACCTTGTGAAGACTTACAGACAATGTGATTTTCTGGATTTTTTTTTCTCATTTTGTCTCTCATAGTTGAAGTGTACCTATGATGACAATTACAGGCCTCTCTCATCTTTTTAAGTGGGAGAACCTGCACAATTGGTGGCTGACTAAATACTTTTTTGCCCCACTGTAAATAGAAAAAAGATTTGACATTGCAATTCAAGCTGGCTCTGATGAAATGACTGATTTGGCAAATCATAACATATAAAGTAAACATATAAACAACATAACCATTTAAAACCTGTAATTCTTAAAAGCAAACAACAGTAATGTTCGACGCCTTCAGGTTTTCTCCCCAGTACACTTTTCCCTGGAAAGGAGCCTGAAGATCATGCAGTGCCATCCCTCCCCAAAAGCACAGGTTAGAGACCCTGGGCTGCCCATCTCTCAATCCTGAAGGTGGCACCCCCAAATTGAAATATTCTTATACAGTCCGTTTATGGGGCTTGCACGACTGAAAAATATTTTTAAAAATTAGGCCTGTGTCAGACGAGCGCACTGATCACGTCCGTGTTGCCGCACATTTGTACGTCCGTTATAGCATATAATTATGACCAATGGAGTCCCACACACGAAGTACGTCCACACCGAACTACGGACGCATAACAGACGCAAACGGATGCCGGTTAGGCAAGAACGTAAATCCGCTAGAACGGACGCACAAAGTGCGCTGCGTCCGCAACGTCCGCATAGCTTTGTGTATGAGTGATGGAACGAAGTCAGACGGACTGCATTTATGCATCCAGCATTTTGACGTGTTTTTTTTTGTGTGTGTGTGTTTTTATTAACCCCTTAAGGGCCGCTGACGTACCCTGTACGTCCTGTCCTCGGGTCTCCCTTAGACCCGCGGACGTACAGGGTACGTCAGCGGCGCCAAATCCCCCTCCCGCCCGATACTCACCTCCCTCGTCGGATCCCACGGCGATCTGGCAGGGAGGAAGCCTGCCCATGTGATTTACATGGGCAGGCGAGGCTGATGACGTCGCCACGCTGCGTGGTGACGTCATCAGAAGGTGCCCCCATGTGTTTCAATGGAGGGGAGGGGGGGCTCCTTCGGAGCCCTCTATCTCCCCAACCATTGAAGCTAGGGAGATGCCGTTTGCACCGCTGGAGAGGGGAGAGCCTCCCCTTTCCAGCGGTGTATGGCATTAACCATTTCACCGCCGGATCACGTTGCGGCGCCAATTGGCGCCAAAACGTGATTCAAACCTGGAGGGGGGCTGACATCTTGGATGTTAGCCAAGCCTCCAGGTCCCCCCCCACCCACTGACAACCTCACCATATGTGTGAGGATGTCAGTGGGCCAGTTAACCCTCTAGCTGCCATGTAGAGATAAGGGGATCCTAAGGATCCCTTTATCTCCCGATCCATGGCAGCTAGATGGTCATATTTGCCATCATTTGAAATGCCTGATTATGGCCTTTCAAATGATACCAAACATGACCAGGTTTGGTTTTAAAAAAAAATGTAAAAAAAAAAAATTAAATAATAAAAAAATTAAATAAAATAAAAAAAAATATTTTTTTTAAAGTTTTTTTTGTCTGGGGGGAGTTTAATTAAATAGGACCTAGGCTGTCATCTAAAAATAATTAGCACAAAATGGTCAGAATGAGCGCAGCGCACATAGGTGAACTGGCTCAGCAGTGAAAGGGTTAAAAGGTAAAAACATGTAAAAATTGGGTATTTCTATTCTCGGGATAAAATTTGGAAACTATTTAGCCGGGGTCTTTATTGGTGGTTATAGCTTTAGGGGATTAAATTACGAAAAAGTGTGTTTTTACCATTTTTTTCATCATATTTCATATTTTTTTTATATTAAATTATTGGATATGATGGAAATAATGGTATTTCTAGAAAGTCCATTTAATGGCGGGAAAAAGGGTGTATAATATGTGTGGGTTGAATAAACGAGTAAGAGGAAAATTTGACCTAAACCCTAACAGCGCAGAAACGTAAAAACAGCAGCGGTCACTAAAGGACGGATTTGTGTAAAACCGCCCGGTCACTAAGGGGTTAATGCAGCAATATTGTTCCCATTTCAATTATAATGTGAGCAATGATGCTGCACTAATGATTTTTTTCTATGGGGTGAGTTTGCTAAAAATCACGTAATTCCCCCAAAAAAATATAACGAGTCCCAATTTCTAATTTTTTTTTAACCGCAATTTTTTTTAAGCGCACCCCATAGAAAACAGAATCGCAAAGGTTCGCATGATAAAAATGTGACAAAAAAAAATACACACTGTAGATGATTGAAAATTCAAATTTTATTGCATTTTTTGTTATAATATACAGGTAGGACATGACGTATACATATAATAATGATATATTATGAATCTTCTGAGTCTGACGGAAAGAACGATATATAATATGTTTGGGTCATATAATAAAACGTGGCTTCAAATCAGGTTTAACCCCTTAAGGACGGGAGTAATTTTACAACTTCGGCGCTCTTTCGGAAGTGAAGTTTGCTGAAGTTTTTGCTCATCATGTTTAAACGCGGTTTTAAGTCACGTATTATTATACCACCCAGACAAATTATATATCGTTCTTTCCGGTAGACTCGGCAGATTAATAATATATCATAATTATATATAAACGTCATGTCCTGCCAGAATGCTATAACAAAAAATGTAAAAAAAATGTGAATTTTCAATAAAATTTCAATCATCCACAGTGTGTAAAGTGTTTTTTTTTTCACATTTCATTATCCGATCCCTTGCGGTTATATTCTATGGGGTAGACTTGGGAACCCATTTTGGGGGGGGGGGGGATTACGTGATTTTAGCTAACCCCCCCCCCCCCAAAAAATCATTGGTGAAGCATCATTGTTCACATTATAATTGAAATGTGAACAATAATGCTGCATCAAAAAAAAAGCAAGCACGTTTTCATTTTTTAATTAATTCATTGTTTTTTTATTTTTTACACTTTTATTTTACTTTTTTCATTGTCATGTTTGATATCGTTGGAAAGGCCATGCTCAGACCTTTCCATCGATATCAGGCATGACCCCCTAGCTGCCACCGATCAGGAGACAAAGGGGTTCAAAGAACCCCCCTATCTCCTGCATGGGATTTCCATAGGAAATCCCTTTGCAGCTAGGGGCTTCCCCAGTTAACTGACATCATTGCGCATGGCGCGATGAGTCAGTTGACTTGACGCGGGGGGGGGACCCAGAGGTGGGGGCTGCCATCCAAGATGGCGGCCCCCACCGGAAATAGGCCGTGATCGGGCACAAATTAGTGCCCGGTCGCGACCTGGCAACTCATGGGTTAACCCCCATACATCGCTGGAAAGGTCAGGCTGTGACCGTTCCAGCGATGCTGGCCACAGCCTTGTAGCACCCGGCGATGGGGAGATAGAGGGATCCGAAGGATCCTTCTCCTCCCCTCCAGGCGCTTCCCCATGCTCCGGCGGGGGGTGGGGGCGCCTGAAACTGACGTCATCGCGCCGGGAGGCTAGAAAAGACGCAGATCAGGATTCACCGAAGCCAGATCTGCGTGGGAGCCGCCGGGGAGGTAAGTATTCCCGCCGGCTGGGCTCCTAACGCCGAGGATGTTCCATGCCTTCCTACGGCGTTAAAGCCCGCCAAATGCAGGACGGCATGGAACGCCCTGCGGCGTTAAGGGGTTAAACATGATGAGCAAAAGTGGTAAAAAGTAGCTCAGCCCGCAGCGGTGAAATGGCTCAGCAGCGAAGGGGTTAAAGGTGGAAAAAGTTCTGAAATCATTTATCGTTCTCATTTTTTTTCATCACAGAAACCTGACATTGTAACAGGGGTGTGTAGACTATTGCTATTCCTGTACATATAGAATGCAGTAATGTACCATTCTAGAACAAGAACTGTGGAATACTAAAAGAAATGGTATATCGCGCCTAGGCAGAATAAATATATTTATAGCTAATGCAGGTTCATCTTCCCCCTCTTTAGGGCTTAGATGTAAATGTACAGCATGGACACTAGACCATGGTCCCTTTAAATCAGTGTTTCCCAACTCTAGTCATCAGGACCCTCTAAGGCCGGAGGCACACTAGGCGTCTTCTTGTGTGCACTAGCGCGCGTTACCGGCGCCCGTCGCAGCGTTGTGATGCTGCGGACGGTGCCGGTCACATGCTTGCGCGCTCGCACTTAGTGCCACGTAGCATGCGTGCACCTAGACCTAGCGATCATCACTGTCGATGCGCTAGGATGTGCATCGACGGGGCTGCAAAGCGCGATCCTCCATAGGAGGATCGCGCTTTGCAGCCTTGTGGAGGGGGGCAGGTGGGCGTCGAGGGGGGGCCGGTGCATTAACGTTTTCTTTAACGCACGCTAGTGCGTTAAAGAAAACGCCTAGTGTGCCTCCGGCCTAACAGGCCAGATTTTACAGATCACCTTGAGGAAATGCAGACTGAATCCTGCAATCGCTGAGCAGCAAATCATATCACCTGTGCTGTGCTTCACATATCTGGAAAACATGACCTGTTAGTGCTACCTGAGGACTGGAGTTGAGAAACACCGCTTTAAATGAACAAACAATACTCTAGGTTAGTGTTTCTCAAACCTGTCCTCAGGACCCACTAACAGGCCAGAGCCCCGTTCAATACCTCAGCAGCTGCTGAATTGCTGCAGAAGTGTCATTGAACGCTTTGGATGTGAATTTCTGAATCCATAATGGCCGACGATTTTTTTAATTAAAGATTCAGATTGTTTTTCGTATCACTCTGACAAAATATGAAAAAGAAAAGCAGTCAGCACAATTCCGTTTTGTATGCACACACCACAAATGATCATTTTTATTGAATAAACGTTATGTTTACTTCTGAAACAAAATATAAATTGAACTGTAATATATGTCTATGTGCAGGGGTAAATAATAGATAAATATTTTGTGCTTTGGTGAACAAAAACCTCAAAATTAACATTGCTGTACGGAATTGTTACTTGCTTCATGGCGGCGGCCATCTTTAATACGTCACACTCAGCTACTCGCAGCATCTGATCGGGTCACTGCAAGTGCTAAGTTAGCAGTGCTGAGCGCTGAGTGGCTGAACGGCGTTCAATGGCAAGTTGCTAACTTAGCACTTGCAGCGGCTGAGGTATTGAACGTGCCTCTGGTTTGCAAAATATCTGAAGCACATCACAGGTGATATGATTTGCTTCTCAGTGATTGCAGGATTCAGTCTGCATTTCCCCAAGGTGATCTGCAAAATCTGGCCTGTTAGAGGGTCCCGAGGACAGGTTTGGGAAACACTGCTCTAGGTCAGTGGTTGCCAACCCTGGTCCTCAAGTCCCCCTAACAGGCCAGGTTTTCAGGATTATCTTGGAGATATGCAGACTGAATCGGAAATGAACCTGGTCTGTTAGCGGTCCCCGAGGACAGGGTTGGGAACCACTACCCTAGAGCATGTAAACCAGTGTTTCCCAAACCTGTCCTCAGGACCCTTCGCCTCGCCAGGTTTGCAGGATATCTGAAGCACAGCACAGGTGATATGATTTGCTACTCAGTGATTGCAGGAATCAGTCTTAACTTCCAAGGTGATCTGCAAAATCTGGCCTGGTTGAGGGTCCCAACGACAGGTTTGGGAAACACTGATGTAAACCATAGCACCTGAGATATACCAGAACTACATGCCCCAGGATGCCGCAACGATAAAGTGATCCCGTTGTATCCACGAAAGGTTGGGCTCGTTTGCCAAGATATTACTCCACGTGTTCATTTTATCCAGTTACATGTGTTGTCAGAAAAACGCAGAGTAATTCCCTAAAGTTTTGCCGTCACTCAAATCTGTGTACCATGTCACCTGCATGAGTGACAGCTGTGAGCAAAGAGCCGTCCCAAAGGAAAGATCTTCCACTAACCGGTAAGTCAGTGCTCCAACATGACAGCCCACCGCAAGCAACATCCATGGAGAGTAAAGAGGGAAGATGGCGGCGCCCCTGACGTTGGAACAGGATAAGTAAAGCTATGATAGATGCACAATGGATGAGATAACGCATTGCTCTTTAAGACCAATACAATATCCACCCGCTGATGGGATATTGCATCAAAAGGGCACACGGTCACATCAGGAGCACTGTAATGCTGAGCATCATGGGACATGTAGTGCCATGGCTAGTAGCACTGTTTTTTTTATTTTAAGTAATATCTACATTTTTTTTACAGTCTCAACTCTATAAAAAGACAGAAGAAGGGATATTTAAAGACTAAGGAGGAATTGCAGATCTTCATGTGAAGACTGCATAAGCACTTTTCTATGCTCTCCATTTAAACCCCATCTACAACTCATTTTCTATAAATATTTAACACAAAAAAACATGAACTGGTTCAAAGTTTACTAACATTTCTATATTCGAATGCTAAATTGAGTGGGAATAGATTGCTTATGGAACATAATTATGACCGTGCCTAGAGCCGGTACACGCGGCCATTTAAATCTCAAACTGAGCAGAGAATACAGCGCGTTTGACTGCGCACCCACCCTGGCAGATGTTATACCCACATCCTGTGACACCTGCCTGTGTTCAAAGTCTGCAGGTCCTTACAGATCCAGCCCGTACGTCATTAAGGATGTTTTTCAACAAAACCTTTGAGTGAGGGAGTGATTGAGAGAGAGTTTAAAGCTCCTCGCTCATTAGAATAAAAGGCTCAGCAAATAGCTGCCTTTAGGCGGCCTCCACTATCAGACACATTAAATATACTGCACGCCGAGTATTAATCAATGAGCACCTTTATCAATGACCTCAAAGCTTTGCTAACTGTTCCTTATTACAGTGTTTCCCAACCCTGGTCCTCAGGGCCCACTAACAGGCCAGGTTTTAAGGATCTCCTTGAAGAAATACAGACTGAATCCTGCAATCACTGAGCAGCAAATCATATCACCTGTGCTGTGCTTCAGATATCTGGCAAACCTGACCTGTTAGTGCTCCCTGAAGACCAGAGGCGCGTTCAATACCTAAGCCGCTGCAAGTGCTAAGTTAGCAACTTGCCATTGAACGCCGTTCTGCCGCTCAGCACTGCTAACTTAGCACTTGCAGCGACCCGAGGAGATGCTGCGAGTAGCTGAGTGTGACGTATTAAATATGGCTGCCGCCATGAAGCAAGTAACAATTCCGTACAGCAAGATGGCCGCCGCCATGAAGCAAGTAGCAATTCCGTACAGCAATGTTAATTTTGAGGTTTTTGTACACCAAAGCACAAAATATTTATTAATTACCCCTGCACATACACATATATTACAGTTTAATTAATATTTTGTTTCAGAAGTAAACATACCGTTTATTCAATAAAAACTATCATTTGTGGTGTGTGCATACAAAACGGAATTGTGCTGACTGCTTTTCTTTATCATATTTTGTCCGAATCATACGAAAAACAATCTGAATCTTTCATCAAGAAATCGGCCATTTTGGATCCAAAATTCGCATCCAAAGCGTTCAATGACACTGCTGCAACAATTCAGCAGCTGCTGAGGTATTGAACGGGGCTCAGGGTTGGGAACCACTGCCTTATTGGATAGGTCTTCTATAAGCAGAGTCTGACAATCAGCAGACTGGAGAGGACCCTTACAGCAATGGTCCCCGACCCTGGTCCTCAGGGCCCACTAACAGGCCAGGTTTTAAGGATCACCTTGGGGGAATGCAGACTGAATCCTGCAATCACTGAGCAGCAAATCATGTCACCTGTGCTGTGCTTCAGAAATCTGGCAAACCTGGCCTGTCAGCGGGTCCTGAGGACCAGGGTTGAAGACCACTGCCTTACAGGGACACCCCTACATGCCCTGTACTGGTTATATAGCAAGCAGATCCCCTTCTTCTCTGTATTGCGAGGATTACAGCTCCAAGGATCCACAAGCAACCAATCAACGATCACTAAGCCTGTTTCTCTATGATGTCAGGGGATGAAGCCTGTACTTTTTGCTATAAAGTGCACTGCATACATAGCAAGCGGCTTCACACATCCTCTAGCACACAAACCCAGGTGCCAGATAGCCACAGGCTTCTAGAATTAGAACTTTGACCGCTACATTAAGACTATCCAATAGACATATACATACACGTTTGTCGGATTCTCGAAAGTAACCTTGTAGATTTTCCTATCCACTGGCTCTTACGTCCGTCCGTCCCCCAGCAGGCCTGCACTGGCTCCAGAAACACAAGAATACTTTCAATCTATTGTGAAGAATGGAAGTGGTGGCAGAGGTTTAAAGAGATATGCTCAGGCTTTCATTGAAGAAATTGAGAATTCTGATTGGTTGAGCTATTTCCTGGTCTGGACAAAGGTTATTGCAACTACTGTGCCAATTCCACAGAAATAAAATATATACATACATGCTCACATTTAACTTTCTTCCTTGACCACATTCATTTAAATAGTTATAGCGTGCTGAAGGTCTCTCTAGCTTCTTCTCCTAGCTGGAGGTCATCACAGAGGGCAGGAAATAGCCTAGTGCTAGGCCCGCTGACCATCAGGACATGCAATAAATCAGATCGCCCTCAATGCATAAGCACTGAGAAGAATGAGGATTCTGTCGACTGATTGACCAAGTCAAACAACCCATACTTACCCACTCCTGGAAGGCCGCTCAACAGCATTAGTGACAGCATTAAGGGTGGAAATAAGACTACCACTTTTTAGGCATGTTACAGCTCTCAGGGACATGCAAAGGGCCACATATCACATCATGACCGGTGAAAAATCACTTAAAAAGGAGCACTCTAATCACCATGACCACAGTAATGGAGCCCCCTCCTTGCCCTGGCTGCCCATGAGGACGTTAAAGTGGTGCAGTTTCCTCAGCCTTGGTGGCTTTCCGTAAGCTCCTGCTGGACGGCCTTCCGCGGTTTTGACACTTTACAGTTAACTGAAACTAATCGGCCAATACCTCTTAATGCTTTTGCATTGAGAGGCATCTGAATGGCTGAGCGTTAGTCCTGCACATACGGTTTATCGGGTTGTTACCTGCCACTTCCTGCAGGAGGCGCAGTCACCCTAGCAGAGTTCCAAAAGGAGACTGATTGAAAGGTTTATGCAAGTGATTCCCAAACTTGTCCTCAGGACCCACTAACAGGCCAGGATTTACAGATCACCTTGGGGGAATGTAGACTGAATCCTGCAATCACTGAGCAGCAAAGCATATCACCTGTGCTGTGCTTCAGATATCTGGCAAACCTGGCCGGTCAGTGGGTCCTGAGGACAGGTTTGGGAAAGGCTAATTTATGCAATACATAACTCTTCCATACTACTGCACAGAAGGATCAGAGTTATCTGAAAGATCTCTGCCTGGTTGAAACAGTCACTGGAGAAGCAGCAGATCCTGGTAATTTATTGTAAACCTGTATCACACACCTTCACATCACACCGATATTTAAAATCAAGCAAAACTTGTTTTTCTTCATTTAAAACGGATGCATACATGGCAGGATCATACGTATCACTTAGGGATGCACGGATACCGATATTTGCACGAGTACTTGGTACTCGTGCAAATGCCCCGATACCTGGAAGCCAGCAGTGGGCTAGCTTGGCGGTATCCGAGGGGCTGGGGCAGCTGTCAGAATGCATTAAAAGCATTCCGTCAGCATTCCCCTCCGGCTGGCTGCGATCCGTCGTGCGGCCGCTGGGCTGTGACGCGGTTTCCAGCTGTGATCCCGCGAGGGCGAGTCATAGCTTTCGCAAGCCGGCAAGACTACTGATGGAATGCTTTTAAATTTTAATGCATTCTGGCAGCTGCCCCAGTGTCTGAGGTCTGAGTGGATATATATATATATATATATGTGTGTCTGAGTGGATATACACGTGTCTGAGGTCTAAGTGGGTGTATATACAGTATATATGGGTCTGAGTGGATATGCATGTGTATGAGGTCTCAGTTGATATACATATATATCTGAGGTGAGGTAGGTGTCAGTGTGTGTGTTCAGGTTATGTGCAGGGCCTGTGCAGTGGGTAAATGGGGTGTCTGGCCATACATTTCAATATTAACATAAACTGGACAGGCTTTCAGCGAAATCCTAAATTATTTATTGGAACGCGGTCACAGGAAATTAAAAAAAGAAGTATTGGTAGTCGGTATTGGAGAGTACCTGAAAAAAGTATTGGTACTCAGTCTTTAAAAAAATAAAAAATGGTATTGGTGGATCCCTACACTTGGTCCCATGTCCACGCACCAATGAAAGAAAGGATATCTGTAATACATGCCAAAATTGTTTGCAATGTGCATAGAGCACCCAGTGTTCCAAAAAAGTAAAAAAAAAAGAAAAAATATATTTTTCCTTTTTACATGCAATTACTTAAAAAAAAAGGAAAAAAAAACAGCAGCATGTGTTTTTATTTGTGATGCACAAGTAATCCCGTTACAGTTTATGTACGTGGTTGTGTCCTTTTTAGGCCCTTGTCAGAAGAAACGCAGTGATCATGTCCGTGTATAAGATTAGGCAGAAAGAGGCAAAGCAATTTATAAGAGCTTCCAAAGTACACGCAGAAGAGAAAATAGCTCAGTCAGTAAAAAAGGGGGACAAAACATTTTTTAGATACATAAACGAGAAAAGAAAAGTAAAACAAGGATTAGTTAGATTAAAAACAAAGGAAGGAAGGTATGTAGAAGAGGATAAAAGTCTCGCTGACTGCCTCAATGAATATTTTTGTTCAGTCTTTGCAGAAGAAAAGGGACCTCAGTTAGGAGGAAACACTAACGAGACAATTACATATCAGTTTACAGAGGAGGAGGTTCTACAGCAGCTGTCTAAAGTAAAGACAAATAAGTCAATGGGGCCTGATGGGATCCACCCTAAATTATTAAAAGAGCTCAGTGATGTAATAGCAAAACCATTAACAGATTTATTTAACCAATCCTTGCTAACGGGAGTCGTCCCAGAAGACTGGAAATTAGCAAATGTTGTGCCCATTCACAAGAAGGGTAGTAGGGAGGAATCTGGGAACTATAGGCCAGTTAGTCTTACGTCAGTAGTGGGGAAATTAATGGAAACCATGTTAAAGGAAAGGATTGTTGACCATCTAAAAACACATAGATTACAGGATCAGAAACAACATGGGTTTACCTCAGGGAGATCATGCCAAACTAATATTATTGATTTTTTTGATTGGGTAACAAAAATAATAGACACAGGTGGTGCAGTAGACATTGCTTATTTAGATTTCAGTAAGGCTTTTGATACTGTTCCGCATAGAAGGCTTATCAATAAATTGCAATCTTTGAGCTTGGATTCCAATATTGTTGAATGGATTAGGCAGTGGCTGAGTGACAGGCAACAGAGGGTTGTGGTAAATGGAGTTTATTCGGCGCAAGGTCTTGTTACCAGTGGGGTACCTCAGGGGTCAGTACTTGGACCCATTCTATTTAATATTTTTATTAGGGATATTGCAGAAGGTATTAATGGAAAAGTATGTCTTTTTGCTGATGACACAAAGATTTGCAACAGGGTTGACGTTCCTGGAGGGATCAGCCAAATGACAAATGATTTAGGTAAACTAAAAAAATGGTCGGAGCTGTGGCAATTGAGTTTTAATGTGGATAAGTGCAAGATAATGCACCTGGGACGTAAAAACCCAAGGGCTGAATATAGAATATTTGATACAGTCCTAACCTCAACATCTGAGGAAAGGGATTTAGGGGTCATTATTTCAGAGGATCTAAGGGTAAGTAGTCAATGTAATAGAGCAGCAGGAAATGCTAGCAGAATGCTTGGTTGTGTAGGGAGAGGTATTAGCAGTAGGAAAAGGGAAGTGCTCATGCCACTGTACAGAGCACTGGTGAGACCTCACTTGGAGTACTGTGTGCAGTACTGGAGACCGTATCTCCAGAAGGCTATAGACATCTTAGAGAGAGTTCAGAGAAGGGCTACTAAAATGGTGTACGGCTTGAAGGAGAAAAGTTACCAAGAAAGGCTTAATGATCTTAACATGTACAGCTTGGAAAAAAGACGAGACAGAGGAGATATGATAGAAACATTTAAATACGTAAAAGGGAATCCACAAGGTAGAGGAAGGGAGTATATTTAAAAGGAAACAAAATAGCAAAACAAGAGGACATAGTCTTAGATTAGAGGGGCAAAGGTTTAAAAGTAACATCAGAAAGCATTATTTTACTGAGGATGGTGGATACATGGAACAGCCTTCCAGTTGAAGTGGTAGAGGCCAAAACAGTAATTGAATTTAAGCAGGCATGGGATAGGCATACGGCTATCCTAAACAAAAGATAAATCCAGGTAAAGTATCCATGTAATTGGGCAGACTAGATGGGCCGAAAGGTTCTTATCTGCCGACATTTTTCTATGTTTCTATGTGTTGCCGCACAGTTTAAGGTCCGTCGTAGCATAGAATCATGATCAAGAGAGACCCACACACGAAGTGCGTCTGCACCAAACTGCGCACGCACAATGCACGTTGCAAACGGGCGCAAGTTAGGCAAAAACGTAAAACCGCTAGACGGACGCGCAGTGTGCCACGTAGCGTTCTGTGGGAGTGATGGGGAGATGTCAGACGCAGCGCATTTGCGACGTCCAGCACCTTCCCGCACACACGCCTTTTCATATCCTTTTCAAATTTTTATCATTTTTCATATTTTTATTTCCCATACAGGGTTATTCAGAGAGCGTGAAAAGCAGGCGAATGACTGGAGAATGAAAAATTCTAGGTCAAAATAGCCGATTTGGAAAGTGAGATGAAAGGGAGAATTTTTCTGGTTTGGCTATTTTGACCTCGAATTTTTCATTCTCCAGTCATTCTCCTGCTTTTCATGCTCTCTGAATAACCCTGATAAAGTTATTTTTTTTCTACGTCCTTCAAGAAAAACGGATCATGTGGTGTCTACAGTATCTTCCGTCAGTACGTCTGTCCGTTGTGCACGCACGCAGAGTGCGCTCAGACTGCGCTCGTCTGACATTAGCCTTAACAAACATGGAATGTTAGCCGTTCTGGGCCAAGGACCCCCTATCTGCCAGAGAACTTTGAACGTATATTGTCATGAGTTCATAGACACCTGCTTTACTTAATCCCCCAAAATAAAACCACATAAGAAATGATGTTACAAAGGATCAGGATGGACCTCATATTTCACTGAAAGTATGTGGCAGCACATGCGGAGCATCGCAGTGATGAGGGAAAAAAAAGGGCTACGAATAATTAATTTACCTCGCAATAGGTCTCATGTAAACTTTAACCCGGGGTCTGCACTCAGAGACTGAAAGGAATTATTCCATATTGTATTTTCCATGAAAAAAAGTCTGACCAAAACACACAAAAAGTAACCCCCTCCCCCCACTAATCACCACTGCACTACGCTGTATGAACAGTCCGAGCTTGCAGAGCACAGTTGTACGGATGATAATGAAATTCTTTAATATGGGATGCTCGCCATACAGCTCCAGATTGGAATGAGCGCGAGGCTATTTTGAGCGTGGCATGCAGAGACACTTAATGTTGTCATGGTTATCAGCGGCACTTTCGACTAAAAATTGCCTGCGCTAATTAACCCTATGCATGCTGATTCCAAATCCAAGAAACATACACAAGTAAGACACCCCCCCCCCTCAACACGCCTGAGAAATCCCTGCTTTTACAGGAATATTTACTGGCAGTAAACAGCTTAATACGGCCATAAAATAATGTGTAAAAATACATCTGCGTAAGACTGGAAACCAGGACCGTGTTTATTAAAGGAAACAAAATCCCCACATAGATAGAGCAATACAAACTGGTTTCAACAAATACATTCGGCGATGTTCTCATGTATGCAACCCTAGAGAAAGGGTTCACAGATCCAGAAGCCAGGTAGTCGCAAGCCTTTCATTTTACCCCACCTCCTATATTTGAAGTTTATTCTACACAAATCAATAGGCACAACTTTACCACCTGGCTACTCCGATTTATGCATGTTTGTCAAGCCCTCTAGAGATGCTCCTCAGGAGTAGTGACCCAGACACAATGGATTTGTGACACATATCATTGGATCCATAACCATGTTGCATTGCTGTATACCTAAAATGATCATCTAACATTCTCCTAGCAAAGATCATTATGACTCCTGTTCTGCAATCATGAGTAGGTTTTTATCCACACCACACTCCTCTCCACAGATTCTGCCTGTCAAAGTGGAGTCCTTTCTCTTCCTGGAAGGCTGTCAATCAGCCCACACTGGACAGCCTTTCCGATGTTTAGTCAAGAAAATACAGCTCTGTACATTCCTAGCCATACGCTCCAGCGAACATCCAGACCCCTGACAGCATTGCAACAGACCTTCAATACAAGAAAGCGCGACACTGGAGAAAAGGGGAGTATTAATAGCACATCCTAAGGTAAAATAAAGGGGTGGGGGGGGCACCTTCAGTGGATTCAGGAAGGATTAGTATTTTAACTAGGGCTGCAACTAACGATTACGTGGCCGATTAATCGGATAAATTCTTTTAAAAAAAAGGGAATATTATGTAAAATAAATAAACTCTTGCCCCCCCTTTTCGTCGTAAGTCGTAACAATTTGCATAGTGTATATTACTTTCGTATGAACATACGCAAATTGCATTCTTGTCGCACACTCAAGTGCCTGGTCAGAGTGATGATTGATGCCAAGTATGCAGCTTAAGCCCATGGCTGCTTTCTCCCAAACAAACGCTGCTACGAGCGTTCAGACATGATGATGTCAGCACGAAATTGAGGTGAGAATGGGGGGGGGCACTCCACACAGCCTTACCACTTTAATAAGCTAAAGTGTACTTTAAAATAATCTTATGAACAAACGGAGTGGGAGAAGGGTCCAGAGGTGGAAGAGAGTGAGTTTGGGCAAGGGACTTGACCCGAGTATGAGAGGGAGTGGATTTGGGCAAAAGACCGGACCAGAGTGTGGGAGGGAGTTTGTGGGAAAGGACCGGACGACAGGTAGAGAGTGGCAGGCAGGTTGAGGTGGTGGCACAGGACTGCAGCTTTAAGTATGTATAAAACACCAGCGATACAGTGCCCATACTCTGTGACAGTCTCCCAGGGTTTGTGTTCTAGCCCTGCTAGAGTTGTAAACTGAATAAAAACAAACTGGTTATGTCTGACATAACCCAAGAACTAAACCATACAGAGTAAGGCCGGTGTCAGATGAGCACACTACGTGCGCACGATGTGACGTTTCGACGGGGCGGATCACACGTGTAGCGTGTGCATGATTTGCAACGGACGTGCTGAAACAACCCCCCCCCCCGTCGAAACGCTACCACGTGCGTTCGATGGGGCTGCAAAGCGCAATCCTCCACTCTCACGGACGTTCCTTCCACTCTGAAGTGCACTCATCTGAGACCACCTAAAGCAGAAGCGCATCATCTGCAATCAGTTCCAAAGCAAAGTCAGAGGTTATAACGTTTAACTTAGTCTGATTCTAAACAGTGTGTGCTGTACACAAAAAATTCAACAAACTAACAACCGATTAAACGATGAGAATAATTGACAACTATTTTCATTATCGATTAGTTGTTTCAGCCCTTATATATTATACACACTGTATATGTTCACACCTTTGAGAATCGTACGTGAAACACACGTTAAGTGTCATTTTTTTTTTGTCTAATTATTCATTGTAGCTAAAGGATTTTAATAAAAAAATCGATTTTTGTACATATATACATTTTTTGAGAGTTCATTTTAGACCTATTGGAGTGTAGAAAATCTGGTGGAAAGTAGTTTATTTTCTTTCTCGTACTTGAGAAACCAGAGAGTTGATTGGGAGAGTCACATTCCCATGGTCACTATTTTAAATACAAAGTGATGAATGGCTGGATTCAGAATGCGGGGTGTGTTGTGATATTGCTAAGTAACAAAAAAAAATATTTTGCACGTATCGCAATGATTTGATAAATGTCAAACACAAGTTGCACTGTGACATCTTACCTGCGGATTAAGTTAGGATAACCCTGAATAAATAAGCGTATATGTGTGTGTGTAACTATATAATAATTTTTTTTTGGCACTCATGCTACCATGTACCTGTACAAATCAATGCTGAGGTGCTGTAGGCAGAAAGTAATATACAAGTAGACAGTAAGCACTCCTAGGTCATCATTTAATCCAAAGTAAAGTGCCAATGACATTTCATAAACATTGCAACTCTGTTACTGCTGATCGGCTCTAGTCAGCGACAATTAAAGGGGCTATTCACAAAACACACGCTTTTCATTTCAGTGCACTTTCGGTGATTCTATTTTGCTGAAACTACGGTGAATTCACTATTCACCGTAGGGTCTCCGTACTGCACCGAAGATGGAATTGCCAAAGCCTCATGAAAAAGTTGGTGCACGTCACCAAAGAGAACCAAAGTAGCTTTGGCAAAATCCACCGAACTCTCCTATACTCCTAATAGGTGTTTAAACCAATAAAAACGCATTAGAATTTTTGTAAATAAAAAAAAAGGTCCCTTAAAAAATAATTGAAAGGTCTGTTACAGAATCTAAAAAATATTGGCGTTTAAAAAATTGGGAAACCAAAATTGCATCTAAAAAATAAAAAGTATTTTTTGATGAAAATGTTTTTTTTTAAATAAAAATTATATTATTATTTTACTTTGAAACCTATGGCATTCGCCTGTTTAAACCTGTCGAATTGAATCACCGAAAATCAGGGCATTTCGTCAACATTTCAGTGAAGTTTGGCATTCTGTGAATAACCATTAATTCTCTATGGGACAATTTCACTGCGGCGAACTGCAACTTATTTCTCCAATGATTCACCAGTATTTGTGTATTTGTGAATGGACAAACTGACTCAAAATTGCAGCATGCTGTGTAACGGCTGGATGGAGTAGAGGTAACATCATTGCTCTATAACTGGAGACCCAGGTTCAAATCCTGGCAAGAGCACCTCGTGCAAGACACGGTCACACCCTCGGCGCATGGGGGGGGGTCTCAGGAGGGGGCTGGGCACCCGGCGCCATCGATGGCTGGCCGGGTGCCAAACGTCCAAGCTGATCCCAGCGTTCGTGCGTCTAATGAGGGGGGGGGGCGCGGCATGATGAGGCAGAGCCACCAGCCTTATTGACAGGGTGTGCGAATCGACTCATTGCCTTGACGTGGAGTTTGTTTTCCCGCATCGCTAGTGTACCGTTTATTCGAGTCACTGATTCGTTGCTACGTTGCTGACTTGGACTGTATGAGGAACCTGATTGTTGCCGACTCGGACTGCCTTCTTAACTATTCTCCCTCTGACCAAGCCTGTATGTATGAAATACCCAGAACAGACTCAGAGTGTATGTTGACTCTGCATAACGCTGACTCAGAGAGTATACTGACCCTGCATATCGCTGACCCTGATTGTATGAGGACCATGTCTGTTGCCAACTCTGATTGATTACTTGACCACGCCATTTCTGAATCCTTGTGTATGAACGACTTGCATAAACCTGACCCAGGTTACTCCTTAGCTGCTGTTACGATTAACCCTTGCTGCCTGAGGGCATGTCCTGTTCTGAGACCTGCTGCTAATATACCAAGGTTGTACTCTGTATTGCTGGTGTTTCTGTTCTCCCTGGCTGGGACCTATAGGATTAGCGGTCCCGACCACTCAAGGATCGGAGGGCTTAGAGGTTTGTCCAAAAGGATCCACACCAGGGTGAGCGATACAACGAACATAACAGACACCTAACGGTACATATTCGCCTACTACACAATATCGGCTGTGGATTCCAGTGGTAACATCTCTACCATTCAACCGTGGAGAAGCAAGTCAAAATCTCATTCAGCACATCCCTCCAACTGTGGAGAAGCAAGTCTCGACTTTACGAGAAGCAGGTTCAACCTAACCAACAGGTCGCCGATCTACAGTCATGGAAAGACGACTCAATCCCACTTAGAAGACGCCACCAGCGAGTGTCCTTGGGCAAGACACCCAATGATATGGATGTGCCTACCTCACAAAATACTTGTACTTCTCATAGAGTGTAGGTTCCCTTGGGAACAGGGTCCCCCTGGATCAGGTCGTATCATCCAGGTGTGGTATTCCAATGTATTAACTCCTTGTACACTGCTCTTGAAAAGCGTTGCGGAATTTGTGTCGCTATATAAATAAAGGAAAATGATAAAATCCACCGTTCGATGTACTTCGGTGAGAAGTTTGGTGCATAGTGAATAACCCCTTAAGTGTTGCTTGAATAGGCCCAGTATATACACAAAATAAATTAAACCATTGAAAGGTTAATCGATAATGAAAATAGTTGCCAATTATTCTCAATATCGTCTGTTGATTATTCGATTTGTGTACAGCGCACTCTGTTTAGAGTCAGACTGAGTTAAACGTTATAACCTGTGACTCTGCTTCGGAGCCGATTGCAGCAGATGCGTCGCAGCTTTACTCGGTATGATCTAGCTCTAGGGTTATGTCAGACATAACCAGTTTGTTTTTATTCAGTTTACAGCGCTATAACACACACCCTGGGATACTGCCACTGGTTATGGGCGCTGTAACGCTGGTGCTTTATATGTACTAGAAGCTGGAGTCCTGTGCCACCACTCCAACCTGCCTGCAACCCCCTCTTTGGTCTGGAGCTGCCATTCTCTCCTTTTGGTCCAGTCCCTTCTCACAATCGCCCTCCCACACTCAGGTCTGGTCTTTTGCCCAAACCCACTCCCTCTCATACTCGGACTAGTCCCTTGCCCAATCTCACTCCCTTCCACCTCCGGACCCTCCTCCCACTCAGTTTGTTCATGAGATTATTTTAAAAAGGTACACTATACGCACCCTGACCACTTTAATAAGCTAAAGTGGTCAGGCTGTGTGGAGTGTCCCCCCTTCTCACCCCGCTTTCATGTTGACATGTCTGAGCGTTTGTAGCAGCGTTCGTTTGGGGAGAAAGCAGACATGGGCTTAAGCTGCATACAGAGCATCAACTCACCAATCTAACCAGCACTCATGTACCTTTTGTGCAAAACGTATGCAATTTGCGTAGGTACGTACAAAGAAATATACACTATGCAAATTGTTTCGAAGAAAAGGAGGTGGTGCAGGGGTTGATTTTTTTTACATAATATTCCTTTTAAGTATAAAAAAATTGTATTCAATAAATCGAAAAAATAATCAGCCAACTGATTATGCAAATAATCGTTAATTGCAGCCCTACATGATATGCTCACTGTTCATGTAAACCAGGATCTGGAGGGCAGTCCCTGTGACACAAGCAGAGTGTAACATTATTAAGACACGGCCTGGATCTCATAATACAATGAGGGTGCAAGAGATCACCTTTTCTATAGATCCAGATAACGGATTGCCTCAATAAGCTGCAATTAGATACTGTATTGCAGAACAAAGCATCACTAACCTACACGAGTGTGCCAAGTCCAATGCATTACTGTTACAAGGATTTATCAAAGTGCCAACAAGTTTCGTAGCACTGTACAATATACATACACTTACACACGCACAGGACAGGAGAGAGGACTCTGCTCGAGAGCTTACAATCTAAGAGGAGGGGGGACACACTAGGTGAGCGTAAACCTGAAGTAACGGGATGCATGTGGGCTGAATGGGAAGATTGAGCAAGAAATGTACAGTTGGGGAATATGGAGTGAACGGATAGGCTTCTCTAAAGTAATGTATTTTCAGAGACTTCTTGAAGGACTAGAGAGATGGGGAGGGTCTGATGTTGCAGGAGAGGGTGTTCCATAGAAATGGGGCAGCTCGGGAGAAGCCATGAAGGCAAGAGTTGGGGGTGCGGGTACGAGAAACTGATCTTGTCAGATCATTGGCCGAGCGAAGTGGATGGGATGTACCTGTTAATAAGGGAGGAGATGCAGGCAGGGGCGCGGTTATGGAGAGCTTTGTACGTGAGCACCAGTATTATGAAGTGGATTCTAAAGGAAACAGGGAGCCAGTGTAGAGATTGACAAAGAGGTGAGATGTGGGAGGTGTAGGAGTCTGGTGCCGGCTGTTCATAACAGACTGCAGAGGGAGAATCTGGGATCTCTTAAGGCCAGAGAGAAGGAGGTTACAGTAGTCAAGGCGGGAGATAATAAGAGCTTGGACGAGCATTTTAGTAGAGTCCTGATTAAGAAACAGATGGATGCGTGCAATGGTTTTTAATTACATACAGGCTCAGACGAAAACAAAAGAAATACAAAGTGTGGCAGGAGCATATTTTGCAGTCGGACACACTCCAGACATGTATGTGACCCACACTGCAATGAACACATCAGGGACAGGCAGGGCTCAAAGAGGCCAACGCAGAATAGGTGTTTTTAAATGCATAACAGCAGTGAGATTATGCCACAGTGTGTAATAATATGGCAGGAAGCATTGCCTAATGGAACTAAACACATTTCCCAACTGTTGCTATATACAGATTACCCACAAATGCCACTACATGTACCTGTAATTACAGATTTCTTGCTATAACAAGCCAAGATAAACTCCTCTTACAAAAATTTATCATAGTACTTAGCAAAAATAAAAACGTTTTTAAAAAGCGTGTGTGTATATATACACAAACACACATTCCCTACACACCATATTGAGGGCTCTGCTCTGGATTCTTGTTACAAAATTAAGAGACTTTATAGCATGGCTCAACGAACCCAGGAGACAGACAGAACGACCGACCGACCGACAGAACAACCGACCGACAGTAAGTAATCTCCTCAATCTGTGGCTGGTTCTATTAAAATCTATGGGTAATCGGTGTCTGGGTGCTACATTTTCTTGCTGGCTCCTCAGTTTGATAAACATTTGTCAAGCCCTGACACATAATACCACAAAAAAAAAATGTATGTGCACATCGCACAAAAGAAGAATGTCCGGTGACGCAGGGAGTTTGGCTAAGGAGTGCACATTCTCTGCCATCGCACCCTGGTCCCTAATGAAATGCTGTGTGATGTCAGAGCAATCGGCCGTGTCAGCGCTCTCTTCCTGTTTCACGTCCGTCAGCTGGCGGCTGTCAGGGGAATACTCGCCCAGCGTATGGGAACTTTTGCAGGGACCTTCAGCAGCACTGAGCGCACTTGAGGCTGATTGATAAAGAACAACCCTAAAGAGCTTGTCACAAACACAAGGGGCTTACTGGGAGATACAAAACCACCCGCACTGACAAATCTCACTGGCGCCTCTAGCCGCGCTCTAAAGAGATCTCGGAGCTCTGCAATATCTCGCAAGAGTGCAGCACCAGTGAAGCCGCGTTACAACCTTCATATGCTGGCGGCCGCTTGCTGGAATGCGGCCAGTCGGTGGGGCCTGGCAGAATGCTGTTAGTGCATTCTGCCAGCCGCCCAGTGTCTGGGGTGTAATATATGTAATCACACGTGTCTGAGTATATATGTATCGGAGAGGGTGTGTGTGTATGTGTGTAGGCTGTGCAGTGGGTAGATGGGGTGTCTGGCCAAACATTTCAACATTAACATAAACTTGTAAATCAAGCTGCCGGGCGCCGCAGTGCAGGGGATAATGCCAAGCAGGCACAAAGGTAAAGGCCAAGTGTCCGGCGTCACTAGAGTAGGTTTATCATCGTCTGACAGACACCTCGACAGGCGCAGCAGTCCAGAAATTATTCACGCCCTCAGCCGTACAGCGGGTAAGTATACGCGCAGTGTCACAGTGAAGGATGCCATCCACAGCACATGTGCCAGGAAAGTGGAACAGAACGGATCAGTAAGCAAGCAAGCCTGGCAGGGGGAGCTGCCCAGCTAGTCACCAGCCTGGCACAATGTGTGGGCAACCAGGGTTAGCATTATCCACTCATAACCTGGAAATTAAGGGGAGCTCACAACTTTTCCCACAATGCTGTGCAAGTCTGCACTGGAAACAGGACTTGTGTGAATTAAGGGCTCGGGGTATGTGGCTGGAGTAACTCCGACAACCTGCATGTCACTCATAGGGGAGATGGGGTCGTTGAGAACATACGGGGGAACATCATTTAACAGGGGTAGGTGACACAGATAACAAGGGGGGAGGGGTCACACAGATAACACAGAGGGGGGGTCACACAGATAACACGGAGGGGGGGTCACACAGATAACACGGAGGAGGGGTCACACAGGTAGAAGGGGGCCACAGAGCACACAGAAGGGAGGGGGGTCACATAGATAAGACCGGGAGGGGTCACTCCGATAAGTCAGGATGGGGGAGTCGCACGGAGTGGGTCACGCAGGTAACACAGGGGAGGGGTCCCACAGGGAGGAGTCACTCAGATAACACGGGATGGGTCACACAGGTAACTGATAATACTGGTTAGGGTATCACAGGTGAGATGGGTGAGGGGTCATTCATATATGGGGGAGAGGGTCACTTGTATATTAGGGGGAGTGGTCCCTCACATAAGGGGGAAGGGTCACTTGCATAAGGGGGAGGGGTTACTCAAGGGGTGGAGTCACTCACATAAGGGGGAGGGTCACACATAATAAGGGGGAAGGTCACTCACATAATAAGGGGGAGGGGGGGTCACTCACATAATAAGGCGGAGGGGGGGTCACTCACATAATAAGGCGGAGGGGGGGTCACTCACATAATAAGGCGGAGGGGGGGTCACTCACATAATAAGGCGGAGGGGGGGTCACTCACATAAGGGGGAGGGGGTCACTCACATAAGGGGGAGGGGGGGTCACTCACATAAGGCGGAGGGGGGGTCACTCACATAAGGGGGAGGGGGTCACTCACATAAGGGGGAGGGGGGGTCACTCACATAAGGGGGAGGGGGTCACTCACATAAGGGGGAGGGGGGGTCACTCACATAGGGGGAGGGGGGGTCACTCACATAGGGGGAGGGGGGGTCACTCACATAAGGGGGAGGGGGGGTCACTCACATAAGGGGGAGGGGGGGGTCACTCACATAAGGGGGAGGGGGTCACTCACATAATACGGGGGAGGGGGTCACTCACATAATACGGGGGAGGGGGTCACTCACATAATACGGGGGGGGGGTCACTCACATAATACGGGGGAGGGGGTCACTCACATAATACGGGGGAGGGGGTCACTCACATAATACGGGGGAGGTGGTCACTCACATAATACGGGGGAGGTGGTCACTCACATAATACGGGGGAGGTGGTCACTCACATAATACGGGGGAGGGGGTCACTCACATAATACGGGGGAGGGGGTCACTCACATAATACGGGGGAGGGGGTCACTCACATAATACGGGGGAGGGGGTCACTCACATAATACGGGGGAGGGGGTCACTCACATAATACGGGGGAGGGGGTCACTCACATAATACGGGGGAGGGGGTCACTCACATAATACGGGGGAGGGGGTCACTCACATAATACGGGGGAGGGGGTCACTCACAATACGGGGGAGGGGTCACTCACAATACGGGGGAGGGGGTCACTCACAATACGGGGGAGGGGGTCACTCACAATACGGGGGAGGGGGTCACTCACATAAGGGGGAGGGGGCCACTCACATAAGGGGGAGGGGGCCACTCACATAAGGGGGAGGGGGCCACTCACATAAGGGGGAGGGGGCCACTCACATAAGGGGGAGGGGGCCACTCACATAAGGGGGAGGGGGCCACTCACATAAGGGGGGGGGCCACTCACATAAGGGGGAGGGGGCCACTCACATAAGGGGGAGGGGGCCACTCACATAAGGGGAGGGGGCCACTCACATAAGGGGAGGGGGCCACTCACATAAGGGGGAGGGGGCCACTCACATAAGGGGGAGGGGGCCACTCACATAAGGGGGAGGGGTCACTCACATAAGGGGGAGGGGTCACACACATAAGGGGGGGGGTCACACACATAAGGGGGAGGGGTCACACACACTAAGGGGGAGGGGTCACACACACTAAGGGGGAGGGGTCACACACACTAAGGGGGAGGGGTCACACACACACAATAAGGGGGAGGGGTCACACACACACTAAGGGGGAGGGGTCACACACACACTAAGGGGGAGGGGTCACACACACACAATAAGGGGGAGGGGTCACACACACACAATAAGGGGGAGGGGTCACACACACAATAAGGGGGTGGGGTCACACACACACAATAAGGGGGAGGGGTCACACACACACAATAAGGGGGAGGGGTCACACACACACAATAGGGGGAGGGGTCACACACACAATAAGGGGGAGGGGTCACACACACACAATAAGGGGGGGGGTCACACACACACAATAAGGGGGAGGGGCCACACACACACAATAAGGGGGAGGGGCCACACACACACAATAAGGGGAGGGGTCACACACACACAATAAGGGGGAGGGGTCACACACACACAATAAGGGGGAGGGGTCACACACACAATAGGGGGAGGGGTCACACACACACAATAAGGGGGAGGGGTCACACACACACAATAAGGGGGAGGGGTCACACACACACACAATAAGGGGGAGGGGTCACACACACACAATAAGGGGGAGGGGTCACACACACACAATAAGGGGGAGGGGTCACACACACAATAAGGGGGAGGCGTCACACACACACAATAAGGGGGAGGGGTCACACACACACACAATAAGGGGGAGGGGGTCTCACACACACACAATAAGGGGGAGGGGGTCTCACACACACAATAAGGGGGAGGGGTCACACACACAATAAGGGG
The DNA here is from genome assembly GCA_009667805.1 of Leptobrachium leishanense. Classification (NCBI taxonomy): domain Eukaryota; kingdom Metazoa; phylum Chordata; class Amphibia; order Anura; family Megophryidae; genus Leptobrachium; species Leptobrachium leishanense. The sequence continues at coordinate 106,182,281 of CM019067.1, read as the reverse complement.
GAGGGGTCACTCACCAGCAGGCAGTCCGTGTTCACCTCGGACTTGGGGTCCCGCAGCATGACGTCGATCTTGGCGAAGCGAGACTCGAAGCTCTCCCCGGTAGACATGGCGCCGCTGAGGTTCCGTGCTGTCCCGGCGCAGTGGGTGCAGGTCCCGCTTACCGGCGTGGGAAGTCAGCGTCTCTTCGGCTCTCTGGGGAGCGCTCTATGGCAGTCTGTGCGGGAGGGAGCCGCTCATTGGCCGGTGGCCCTCACCCCTCGCTTCAGGGCCGGGCAGTACGGCGAGACGGGCCCCGGCATCCTCCTCCCACCCCCCGGGCCTCCGGACACATACACCCGGGCCTCCCCGGCTCCACGCAGGCCGGACGGTGACAGAGAGTGGCTGACAGCTCCGACCAGGCAGCCGGGTAACGAGCGCCCCCTCCCTGATCTCCGCCCAGCCCGCCTCCGATCACGTCCCGACGGCTCCTTTCTTACTACAGTTCCCTGTCTGAGTCGTGTTCAGGCCGCACTGCCAGCCCCTGCGCCTGCACACCCGAGTTGAGGCAGCTCGTCCGGCCTCAGTAACCCTCCACCAACATGTCCGCCTTCCTGTTCAAACACACACACAGGCGGAGGGAGGAGGGGAGCCACTGCGCATGCGCGGGGGCAGGGGAGGCACTGGGGGGAAGCGTGAGCCCGCCTTCCCTCACCCCTCCTGAGTTCTTGTCTGGATACCCCGAGGCTGCTCACAGGAACCTTCAAACACCGTTTTCACGGGCCGGGGCGCCACCAACCGGCAGAAATAGAACGGGACAGCCAGAGACCCGCCCTCGCCACCAGGGGCGCCCTCCGACCTCTCGCTTTATGACCACAAATTCAAATATTATGGGGGGAAAAAAGGAGGCATACTAAAAGGAATGACCATAGAGAATAATGGGGGGGAGAGCGTAACACCCATAGAGAATAATGGGGGGAGAGCGTAACACCCATAGAGAATAATGGGGGGAGAGCGTAACGCCCATAGAGAATAATGGGGGGAGAGCGTAACGCCCATAGAGAATAATGGGGGAGAGAGTGTAAAGCCCATAGAGAATAATGGGGGGAGAGAGCGTAGCGCCCATAGAGAATAATGGGGGGAGAGCGTAACGCCCATAGAGAATAATGGGGGGAGAGCATAACGCCCATAGAGAATAATGGGGGAGAGAGCGTAGCGCCCATAGAGAATAATGGGGGGAGAGCGTAACGCCCATAGAGAATAATGGGGGAGAGCGTAACGCCCATAGAGAATAATGGGGGGAGAGAGTGTAAAGCCCATAGAGAATAATGGGGGAGAGAGCGTAGCGCCCATAGAGAATAATGGGGGGAGAGAGCGTAACGCCCATAGAGAATAATGGGGGGAGAGAGCGTAGCGCCCATAGAGAATAATGGGGGAGAGCGTAACGCCCATAGAGAATAATGGGGGAGAGAGCGTAGCGCCCATAGAGAATAATGGGGGGAGAGCGTAACGTCCATAGAGAATAATGGGGGGAGAGAGCGTAACGCCCATAGAGAATAAGGGGGGAGAGAGCGTAGCGCCCATAGAGACTAATGGGGGGAGAGAGCGTAGCGCCCATAGAGAATAATGAGGGGAGAGAGCGTAGCACCCATAGAGAATAATGGGGGGAGAGAGCGTAGCACCCATAGAGAATAAGGGGGAGAGAGCGTAGCGCCCATAGAGAATAATGGGGAGAGCGTAACGCCCATAGAGAATAATGGGTAGAGCGTAACGCCCATAGAGAATAATAGGGGTAGAGCGCGTAACGCCCATAGAGAATAATGGGGGAGAGAGAGCGTAACGCCCATAGAGAATAATGGGGGAGAGAGCGTAACGCCCATAGAAAATAATGGGGGAGAGAGCGTAACGCCCATAGAGAATAATGGGGGGAGAGAGTGTAAAGCCCATAGAGAATAATGGGGGGAGAGCGTAACGCCCATAGAGAATAATGGGGGGAGAGCGTAATGCCCATAGAGAATAATGGGGGGAGAGCGTAATGCCCATAGAGAATAATGGGGGGAGAGCGTAATGCCCATAGAGAATAATGGGGGGAGAGAGCGTAACGCCCATAGAGAATAATGGGGGGAGAGCGTAACGCCCATAGAGAATAATGGGGGGAGAGCATAACGCCCATAGAGAATAATGGGGGGAGAGAGCGTAGCGCCCATAGAGAATAATGGGGGAGAGCGTAACGCCCATAGAGAATAATGGGGGGAGAGCGTAACGCCCATAGAGAATAATGGGGGGAGAGAGCGTAAAGCCCATAGAGAATAATGGGGGAGAGCGTAACGCCCATAGAGAATAATGGGGGGGGGAGCGTAACTCCCATAGAGAATAATGGGGGGGAGCGTACCGCCCATGGAGAGTAATGGGGGGGAGCGTATCGCCCATAGAAAATAATGGGGGGGTGGAGAGAGCGTAACGCCCATAGAGAATAATGGGGGGAGAGCGTAACGCCCATAGAGAATAATGGGGGGAGAGAGCGTAACGCCCATAGAGAATAATGGGGGAGAGAGCGTAGCGCCCATAGAGAATAATGGGGGGAGAGCGTAACGTCCATAGAGAATAATGGGGGGAGAGAGCGTAACGCCCATAGAGAATAATGGGGGAGAGAGCGTAGCGCCCATAGAGAATAATGGGGGAGAGCGTAACGCCCATAGAGAATAATGGGGGGAGAGAGCGTAGCGCCCATAGAGAATAATGGGGGGAGAGCGTAACGTCCATAGAGAATAATGGGGGGAAGAGCGTAACGCCCATAGAGAATAATGGGGGGAGAGAGCGTAGCGCCCATAGAGAATAATGGGGGGAGAGAGCGTAGCGCCCATAGAGAATAATGAGGGGAGAGAGCGTAGCACCCATAGAGAATAATGGGGGGAGAGAGCGTAGCACCCATAGAGAATAATGGGGGGAGAGAGCGTAGCGCCCATAGAGAATAATGGGGGAGAGCGTAACGCCCATAGAGAATAATGGGGGTAGAGCGTAACGCCCATAGAGAATAATAGGGGTAGAGCGCGTAACGCCCATAGAGAATAATGGGGGGAGAGAGAGCGTAACGCCCATAGAGAATAATGGGGGGAGAGAGAGCGTAACGCCCATAGAGAATAATGGGGGGAGAGAGCGTAACGCCCATAGAAAATAATGGGGGAGAGAGCGTAACGCCCATAGAGAATAATGGGGGAGAGAGTGTAAAGCCCATAGAGAATAATGGGGAAGAGCGTAACGCCCATAGAGAATAATGGGGGGGAGCGTAACGCCCATAGAGAATAATGGGGGGGAGCGTACCGCCCATGGAGAGTAATGGGGGGAGCGTATCGCCCATAGAAAATAATGGGGGGGTGGAGAGAGCGTAGCGCCCATAGAGAATAATGGGGGAGAGCGTAACGCCCATAGAGAATAATGGGGGAGAGCGTAGCGCCCATAGAGAATAAGGGGGGAGAGCGTAACGCCCATAGAGAATAGGGGGGAGAGCGTAACGCCCATAGAGAATAATGGGGGGAGAGAGCGTAGCGCCCATAGAGAATAATGGGGGAGAGAGCGTAGCGCCCATAGAGAATAATGAGGGGAGAGAGCATAGCACCCATAGAGAATAATGGGGGGAGAGAGCGTAGCACCCATAGAGAATAATGGGGGGAGAGAGCGTAGCGCCCATAGAGAATAATGGGGGAGAGCGTAACGCCCATAGAGAATAATGGGGGTAGAGCGTAACGCCCATAGAGAATAATGGGGGGAGAGAGAGCGTAACGCCCATAGAGAATAATGGGGGGAGAGAGCGTAACGCCCATAGAAAATAATGGGGGGAGAGAGCGTAACGCCCATAGAGAATAATGGGGGAGAGAGCGTAACGCCATAGAGAATAATGGGGGGAGAGAGCGTAACGCCCATAGAGAATAATGGGGGGAGAGAGCGTAACGCCCATAGAGAATAATGGGGGGAGAGAGTGTAAAGCCCATAGAGAATAATGGGGTGGAGCGTAACGCCCATAGAGAATAATGGGGGGAGAGCGTAATGCCCATAGAGAATAATGGGGGAGAGCGTAATGCCCATAGAGAATAATGGGGGAGAGAGCGTAACGCCATAGAGAATAATGGGGGAGAGCGTAACGCCCATAGAGAATAATGGGGGAGAGCGTAACGCCCATAGAGAATAATGGGGGGAGAGCATAACGCCCATAGAGAATAATGGGGGGAGAGAGCGTAGCGCCCATAGAGAATAATGGGGGAGAGCGTAACGCCCATAGAGAATAATGGGGGAGAGCGTAACGCCCATAGAGAATAATGGGGGAGAGAGCGTAACGCCCATAGAGAATAATGGGGGAGAGAGTGTAAAGCCCATAGAGAATAATGGGGGAGAGCGTAACGCCCATAGAGAATAATGGGGGGGAGCGTAACGCCCATAGAGAATAATGGGGGGGAGCGTACCGCCCATGGAGAGTAATGGGGGGAGCGTATCGCCCATAGAAAATAATGGGGGGGTGGAGAGAGCGTAACGCCCATAGAGAATAATGGGGGAGAGCGTAACGCCCATAGAGAATAATGGGGGAGAGCGTAACGCCCATAGAGAATAATGGGGGGAGAGCGTAACGCCCATAGAGAATAATGGGGGGGAGCGTAGCGCCCATAGAGAATAATGGGGGGAGAGAGCGTAGCGCCCATAGAGAATAATGGGGGAGAGCGTAACACCCATAGAGAATAATGGGGGGAGAGAGCGTAGCGCCCATAGAGAATAATGGGGGGAGAGCGTAACGTCCATAGAGAATAATGGGGGGAGAGAGCGTAACGCCCATAGAGAATAATGGGGGGAGAGAGCGTAGCGCCCATAGAGAATAATGGGGGAGAGCGTAACGCCCATAGAGAATAATGGGGGAGAGAGCGTAGCGCCCATAGAGAATAATGGGGGAGAGCGTAACGTCCATAGAGAATAATGGGGGGAGAGAGCGTAACGCCCATAGAGAATAATGGGGGGAGAGAGCGTAGCGCCCATAGAGAATAATGGGGGGAGAGAGCGTAGCGCCCATAGAGAATAATGGGGGAGAGAGCGTAGCGCCCATAGAGAATAATGAGGGGAGAGAGCGTAGCACCCATAGAGAATAATGGGGGGAGAGAGCGTAGCACCCATAGAGAATAATGGGGGGAGAGAGCGTAGCGCCCATAGAGAATAATGAGGGGAGAGAGCGTAGCACCCATAGAGAATAATGGGGGGAGAGCGTAGCACCCATAGAGAATAATGGGGGAGAGAGCGTAGCGCCCATAGAGAATAATGGGGGAGAGCGTAACGCCCATAGAGAATAATGGGGGTAGAGCGTAACGCCCATAGAGAATAATAGGGGTAGAGCGCGTAACGCCCATAGAGAATAATGGGGGGAGAGAGAGCGTAACGCCCATAGAGAATAATGGTGGGAGAGAGCGTAACGCCCATAGAAAATAATGGGGGGAGAGAGCGTAACGCCCATAGAGAATAATGGGGGGAGAGAGTGTAAAGCCCATAGAGAATAATGGGGGAGAGCGTAACGCCCATAGAGAATAATGGGGGGGAGCGTAACGCCCATAGAGAATAATGGGGGGGAGCGTACCGCCCATGGAGAGTAATGGGGGGGAGCGTATCGCCCATAGAAAATAATGGGGGGGTGGAGAGAGCGTAGCGCCCATAGAGAATAATGGGGGAGAGCGTAACACCCATAGAGAATAATGGGGGGAGAGCATAACGCCCATAGAGAATAATGGGGGGAGAGAGCGTAGCGCCCATAGAGAATAATGGGGGGAGAGCGTAACGCCCATAGAGAATAATGGGGGGAGAGAGCGTAGCGCCCATAGAGAATAATGGGGGGAGAGAGCGTAGCGCCCATAGAGAATAATGAGGGGAGAGAGCATAGCACCCATAGAGAATAATGGGGGGAGAGAGCGTAGCACCCATAGAGAATAATGGGGGGAGAGAGCGTAGCGCCCATAGAGAATAATGGGGGAGAGCGTAACGCCCATAGAGAATAATGGGGGTAGAGCGTAACGCCCATAGAGAATAATGGGGGGAGAGAGAGCGTAACGCCCATAGAGAATAATGGGGGGAGAGAGCGTAACGCCCATAGAAAATAATGGGGGGAGAGAGCGTAACGCCCATAGAGAATAATGGGGGGAGAGAGTGTAAAGCCCATAGAGAATAATGGGGGGGGGAGCGTAACGCCCATAGAGAATAATGGGGGGGAGCGTAACGCCCATAGAGAATAATGGGGGGGAGCGTACCGCCCATGGAGAGTAATGGGGGGGAAGCGTATCGCCCATAGAAAATAATGGGGGGGTGGAGAGAGCGTAACGCCCATAGAGAATAATGGGAGAGAGCGGAATACTGTACTTGGGCAACATCTGTGGTAAAGGTTAACTTGCTAGGTCTCTAAGAATTGCCTGAAAAGTACTTTATATTTTATTTTCATTATACCCTTTTGGAGAAGTGTAAATTCTGGGTCAAAATAGCCAAACCAGAAAAATTCAACCATTTATCTCAATTTCCAAATCGGCTATTTTGACCTAGAATTTTCACTTCTCTGAAAGTTTTCCCAGAGTTTCACCTTTCATGGAATAACCCTGTGTGTCCGTTTTTTAAAATGTATTTGATCTAAGTCCAGTATTTCCTCCCATTATACTCTATGAGCATTCCATTCTGTCATTCATCCTTGTCATTCCATAGAAAAAGGTGATAATACCGCGTAATCGCCGTTTTTTTAAACAATGTTACTGAGATGAGATTTAATTTGCTACATCTCACAGATTTGCCTGAAAAATTTTCTACCCATTATAGCCTAAGGGCATTCCACTCGGTCACACACCTTTTTGTCATTCCCTAGAAAACCGTAATAATCCCACTCAGTCTCATTTTAAACAACACAACTGTACTTGGAGAATATGTCTGCTAACGATCTGTTTGATATGTCAAATTGTTCGGTCCTGAATTCAAATATTTTGTTCCTGTTATTCTCTGTGGACATTCCACTCTGTTCCATTATTCTCTCTGTGGACATTCCACTCTGTTCCGTTATTCTCTCTGTGGACATTCCACTCAGTTCCGTTATTCTCTCTGTGGACATTCCGCTCTGTTCCGTTATTCTCTCTGTGGACATTCCGCTCTGTTCCGTTATTCTCTCTGTGGACATTCCGCTCTGTTCCGTTATTCTCTCTGTGGACATTCCGCTCTGTTCCGTTATTCTCTCTGTGGACATTCCGCTCTGTTCCGTTATTCTCTCTGTGGACATTCCGCTCTGTTCCGTTATTCTCTCTGTGGACATTCCGCTCTGTTCCGTTATTCTCTCTGTGGACATTCCGCTCTGTTCCGTTATTCTCTCTGTGGACATTCCGCTCTGTTCCGTTATTCTCTCTGTGGACATTCCGCTCTGTTCCGTTATTCTCTCTGTGGACATTCCGCTCTGTTCCGTTATTCTCTCTGTGGACATTCCGCTCTGTTCCGTTATTCTCTCTGTGGACATTCCGCTCTGTTCCGTTATTCTCTCTGTGGACATTCCGCTCTGTTCCGTTATTCTCTCTGTGGACATTCCGCTCGGTTCCGTTATTCTCTCTGTGGACATTCCGCTCGGTTCCGTTATTCTCTCTGTGGACTTTCCGCTCGGTTCCGTTATTCTCTCTGTGGACTTTCCGCTCGGTTCCGTTATTCTCTCTGTGGACATTCCGCTCTGTTATGTTATTCTCCGGCTGGGTGGAGTAGAGGTAACATCATTGCTCTGCATGGAAAGAGCCTGTGGAGACATGGGTTCGATCCCAGCAAGCAACCTCTCTAGTAAGTGTCCTTGGTCAAGACACCTAACGGTACATACTCGCCACCCAGGACATACTTGAAAACGAGAGAAATCTCAATGTATCCTTCCTGGTAAAATCCTTTCTCAAAAAAAAAATGAAAACATGGGTATTTCGGTGCTGTTTGGTTTTCTCTGAATAGATTAACCATTACTTCTCTATGGGGAATTTCACTGTTGCTGTATTTCGCTCGGAATTCGCCAATATTTGATAAATTGCTAGCTTTCTGAATCGCCACAAAATTGCATTGTACAGGGAAATTCACCGTTCGGTGCAATTCGGCTCTTTGAATAACCCCTACTGGGCAAATTCCTTACTTGAGGGTATTTGTAAGGATTCTGATTGCGTTTCTGGAATGCACGCTTCTCATAATGGGTCAGATTCTAGTCCAGACAGCAAACCATCATCTGGAGTTTGTCAAAAAACACTCTAGACATTATCTTAAAATCTTATGGAGCTATTACAAGCAAGACGCAAGCCCTGCTTGCAGCTCGACTGTTACTGAATTTACAGCATGCTGTACTGCTTTTTTTCTCTAGAAAAAAATATGGGAGTACTCGCCTTGAAGCGACAGGCATTGAGCAGCCAATGAAAAGATGACGTACGCTCGCATGAACTAATAGAGGGGGCAGCCAATGTTTACATCCAGGGCCAGGCCAGGAAATTGTGTTGCCGGAGTCCAAAGATGAAATTCAGCCGCCCCCCTCCAACTATACCCACAATACACATCCATGCTTATCACAGAGCTCCACAACACTAAAACTCGCCCTCATACACAGCACATTACTGTGAGCTTTATTGCTGTGGAGCTCTGTGATACGCTGATACACACTGCACATACTGTATCACTGAGCTCCACAGTGCTGCATCATGGTTCTCTTTATAATTGAAAAGTGAACAATAGTTCTGCATTAGGAAAATAAAATGAAATTCGAAATAGGAAAAAAAAACTGTTACATGAACCCTGGTCATGTGTGGTATCTTTGGTAAGGCTATGCTCTGGCCTTTCCAATGACGCCTCTCATGACCCTTTAGACTCTATGGGTCCAGAGATACAGGGGTCTAAATGACCCCAGTATCTCCTCCGTAGGGCAGAGGGCAATCACTGCCTGGTGGGAGGGTAATTCCCACATCTGATGTGATCATGCCCATGTGCAATGACGTCAGTGGGCCGGGATAGGTCCAGATGTCAGCGTCCGATCAGCGGAACTTCCACCATGGGCTGTAGACGTCCTCCCACATCCTAGTGAAGAAGCGGCTGCCGTGCTGGTACTGCGTACGGGCAGAAGAAAAGCCCTGTGTAAATTTAATATCTTCAATACTTTAAGCAGGCGCAAATTAACAGTCATTCTCCTCTAATGAAGTCATAGTCAGAAAATGAATACAGGCTCTGAAACAAAGGTTTTAAGCAATTTTGCAAAATCACTTAATGCTGCCATTGTCGAAAGACTGACTTGGCTGTCCAGCTACGAACAAATTTTTTTAAAAGATCTGGGTCGTCCACTGCATGCGACTATGGACGACCCAGACCGACCAATGGACAGCCTGCCGAACGCTACTGAAGACCACCCGGACTGAAGAAGGGAAAAAAAACACGAACTCTACTGTTCTTCTAATAGTGTTCAACTCCTTCACTGCTGACCGATTTCTCCTCTGTGTGCTGAGCTCGTTTTTGCTCATCATGTTTAAACGCAATTTATTTATTTTTTTCTGGCAAATTCATAATCAATCATCATTATATGTATAACAAAAAATATGAATTTCAAATCATCTACAGCATGTAAAATATTTGTTTTTCATATTTAATCATCCAAGTCTTTGCGTTTATATATTCTATGGGGCACGCTTGTTAAAAAAATCATTCCACAGGACCAGAGCTGTCCTTGAGAAGTCTTGGAGGCGAGAGTTGGCCGTGCAGGTGTAGACAGATGAAAGGCGGAGATCGCCTGCCAACTGGAGTTGTCTAGATGGGACGTGTTTGCGTAGTAACAAAGAAATGTTGGGAGGAGTTGAGTTGTTATTGAGCGATTTGAACGTGAGTGTCAGTATTTTAAACTGTATCCTGAAATGTACAGGAAGCCAATGGAGGGACTGGCAGAGGGGGGGAGGTACGCAAGGTGCGTCTGGTGAGAAAAATAGGCCTGGCACCTGCATTCATTACAGATTGCAAAGGGGCATTCATTACAGATTGCAAAGGGGCATTACGGGAGTTGGGGAGGCCAATAAACGGCGAGTTGCAATAATGAAGTCGTGAAATGATAAGTGAATTAACCAGCACCATGGCGGTATCTAGTGTCACAAAGGGGCAGACGCGGGCGATGTTCTTAAATTGATTAGTAACAAGATTTGGTCATTGTCTGTCTGGATGTGGGCAGGGCCGGATTAACATAAGGGCTGATGGAGCAGCAGCTCCAGGCCCATGTCCCAGAATAGGCCCAGAGAAAGGATAACTATGTCTGTATTGATGGGCATTTGGACCACTGTATCTCCAACCCCATAGCAGCTACAGGGTCATGTGACGGATCACTGGAAAGGCCAGAGCATGGTCTTCCCAATACTACCAAACATGACCAGGTTTTACGTAATAATAAAAATAAAATAAATATTTCTCTTTTTTTTTCTAACAGCAATATTTTTCACTTTTCAATTATAAAGTGAACAATGATGCTGCACTAACTCACCATCTCATTTCTCATGTCACCAACAAGTGTGGAGGTGATGGCACAATCCGTTATTACAAATTGTTACATCCAAAACCTAAACTGCCGTACTGCAGTCAGGCCCACTGGGGGGACTTTGGAACCCTGCATCACTATACTTTACACCTCACAAGGTCAAGTGAGGCTTCTTTGGACAGGTCAGAGACTGGCCTTTGCAGTAATACCAAACGTGACCATGTAAAATCTAAAAGAAAACAAAAAAAAAACCACTTTATTTTTAGGCTAGGGTCAGACGAGCGCAGTGTTCACGCCCGTGTTGCCGCACATTTTAACATCCGTGGTAGCATACAATTATGATCAATAGAGCCCACACACAAAGTACGTCCACACAGAAGTGCGGAAGCACAACGGACGCGGCAAACGGACGCAGGTTAGGCAAGAACATAAAACTGCTAGAACGGACGTGCGGAGTGCGCAACGTCGGCATAGCTTTGTGTGTGAGTGATGGAATGTGGTCAGACGGACTGCATTTATACATCCAGCATTTTTTGACAGACAAAATGTTTTTTAATTTTATTTTCCCTCCTACATCCGTCAAAAATAACGTCGGTCACAAAAACGGACTGTGTGGCCACTACTACGTCTTCCGTCAAAAAGTGCGTCCGTACTGCACGGGCGCACAGTCCGTAGAAAACGTGTTCGTCTGACCCTAGTCTAAGTTCCAAAGTGATGGCATTGTCCATTTGTCACATATAAAATGAGCAATACCACTGCCATTACTCACTTTTTTATTTCCCACGCTGTGGGAAAGGTCAGTGTTTTATACATAGTCAAATTATTCATAAAACACCATCTGTCAAAACACAAGGGAAATATCTCTTTTTTTTTGGTTAAAATTGTATATATTTTTTTCAGAAAAATGCAGTAACAGGTTCCCATTTCAAATTTTTTAAGAAGATTTCGCTATAGAATATATAACCACAACAGTTTGGATGATAAAATGTGAAAAAATAATTTTACACACTGCAAATGATTGAAATCTAAATGGGAATTTCCTCACACAGTATCTGCCTGTGATATACCTGTATCTGCATTATTAAATAACCTAAAATATGTTTTCATTTCACTAAATTCCAAAAAAAGCCCACCAAAATCTTCAACTCCAGGCCCAAAGAGATCTTAATCCAGCCCTGGATGTGGGGAGAGAACGTTAGGTCAGAATCGAAAGTGACACCAAAGCAGCGAGGTTGAGGAGTCTGACTAATGAGCGTTCCATTTACTCGTAGTGTCAGGATCCACGCCTGCTTCAGCTGTATGTATAGTGCTGCCCTCATCAGCACTGGTACCGGTATACAAATGGTTAAACTCACAGTGAAACCCATAACATAACCCCCCTCTCGTCTGGTACTAAAATAGTCTCTCCCCCTTCTGCAACCTGACTCTTTTACACCGGAGGCACCTTGGTGCCCTGAATCCTGAGCTACTCTCCACTGCTATCCATCCACTTCTTCCGATCTCCACATTTAACTGCTCTGACCAAGCCACTGACATCTACAACTCCGTTCTCTCCACATCACTTGACAAACCCGCTCCCACCTCTCCGCCCTTCACAAAGGCCTAACCGCCAACCCTGGCACACTAAATATACACACTATCTTCGCCGATGTTCCAGGGCAGCTGAACGTGGTTGGAGGAAGACTCACACTTTGGCTGACTACCTGCACTACAAGTTCATGCTCCGCTCTTATAGTCTCGCTATATCCATCGCTAAACAATCTTATTTCTTGTCCCTTATCTCATCCTTTTCTCATGATTCCAGACGTCTGTTTCATACGTTCAATCTGTTAATGTGCCCTGCTTCCACTCAACCTTCCACATACCTCACTGCTGTCAACTTTGCTGACTTCTTCACCGATAAGATTTCTAAACTTAGACTAGAGATTTCTTCTCTGCCCTCCTCCGCCAACTATATAACAGAAAAGTGGTGGGATAAAACGCAAGACTTGACTGTAAAGTTACATGGTTATGCATTGTTTAGGAGGGATAGGAAACATAAGAAAGGGGATGGAGTATGTTTTTATGTAAATCAGGATTTAAAGCCAAATATTACACACCTGGTAAGCGATGAGGGAAATGTGGAATCCTTATGGATAAATATTTCTTTGGGCAATAAACAGGGAAGTCAGCCATTGGTTGGCATATGCTATAAACCACCTATTCTAGATAATGATAAGGAAAAATAACTGTTAGAGCAAATTAGGAAGGCTGCACATCGGGGTAGCACTTTACTTATTGGAAATTTTAATTACCCAGACATTAATTGGGATAGTGGGACTAGTAATTCAGCGAAGGAAATCCAGTTTCTGAACCTGTTAAATGATACCTTCATGACACAACTGGTAGAAACACCAACTAGATAGGATAACTGGATCTGGTTATAACAAATAATGCTGATCTTTTCTCAAATATTCATGTAAGGGAGCAGTTGGGAAACCGTTACCATAATATGGTGTCTTTTGAAATAAACTCAAACACATTCATAGGGGGCATGCTAAAACATATACAGGGTTATTCGAAGAGATTTGAAAAGTCACCGCATGTTCGGTGACTTTTCGTTCTCTTCAATTCGGTGCAAATCGGTTTTCCCATTTCGGCTACCCTGCGGTGTATTCAGCAAGCACCACAGGGCTGTCGAAGTGCAAGGAAAAGCTGCTGAAAACCCGGCGAAATCAATGCTGAAAACCCACAAAAACATCTGGATTAACCCGTCAAAGACGCCGGAAAAACCTGAGCAGGAGCTGATCACATGCAGCGAAGCCTCCGGAAAAAGCCGACACTGCAGAAGAAGGCAGTGAATAAATTAGGAAAACAGTTTGCTTGAATGATCGAAAAGTGAAACGCTGTTTGCAAAGAAACTACTGAGCGAAAATGTCTGAAATTTGCATATGAGGTCCAGGGAATGATAATAAAAAGGGCTGTTACAGAAAAAATAAGTAAACTTTAAAAAAAAAAATCAGACTTTTTAAAAAAAATAAAAATGCTTAAAATATCCTAAAAAATCTATAAATAGAGACTCTTTGCTGCAGAATTTTATAATGAACGGTTTATTAGATATTGAATTAAAATGGGAATATTTTTAACATTGAAGCCTATGGGATTCTCCAGAATAAACCTGTCGAATTATACAACCAAATGGCAGGGCATTTCGGGAACCTTTTACTGCTGGTTTGTGTTCTCTGAATAGCCGAAGCAGTGCTTTTTCATGGGAATTTCACTGCCCTCGAACAGGCACCGTATGTGCAGGCAATTCGCCAGGATTTAGCGAATTGCCTGCTCTCTGGATAGCCGAATGGCCAAGAAAGGTAACCGAACGCTGAGTTTCAGCGTTCGGTTACCTTTCTCAAGCAATTCGGATCTCTTTGAATTACCCTGATAATTTTAAAAAGGCCAACTTCATTAAAATAAAGGAAGCTCTCAATGTCACTGACTGGCAGAAACTCTTTCATGGGAAAACCACAGAGGATACATGGAATATCTTTAAACTAACCCTAGAAAAGTACACGTCACAATATATTCCACTGGGTAATAAATATAAAAGAAACAGACTGAAACCAATGTGGCTTAGTAGGAAGGTATCCAAGGAAATTAAAAATAAAAAGAAGACATTTAAAGCTTTTAAATCTGATAAATCAGAGGCATCCTATAAAGCATAAAAGGCAACCAATAAAGCATGTAAAAAAGCGATTAGATGGGCTAAACTAGAACATGAAAAAGAAATAGCCAAAGAGAGCAAGACCAACCCTAAAAGAAGATTCTTTAGGTACATAAATTCTAAAAAACCCAAGAGTGAAAATGTAGGTTCACTAAGGCTAGGGTCAGACGAGCGCATTTTCGCGTTGTCTGTGAAAAAGTACGTTCGAACGAATGGACGTATTTTTTCACGGAGTACGCGATAGCGGTCATACGATGCGCATTTGCGGCCGTGATTTTGTACGGATCATCAATAAAACACTTTGTGCATCTGGACGTTATGTTGGCCGGACATTAGCAGTGTCTGACATCTCCAATTCACGCACACACGCCTCTAGCGGACGCAGCGCACTCTGTACAACCGTACTAGTGGTTTTACGTTCTCGACAAAATGCGTTCGTTTTCCACTTGCGTTGCGCAGCCGGACTTTTGTGCGACCGTACTTCGTATATTGGCCGTCATTGCCCGGCATTTGCTGCTAGTGCGGCCGTAATTAAGTGCGCCTGCACGCGCGTTCGCACTGCCTCAGTCTGACCCTAGCCTTAAATCTGAGTCAGGGGTATTGTTAACTGAAGAGCAAGATAAGGCAGAAATTTTGAATGATTTTTCTTCAGTATTTATCAAAGAGAAACCTATAACAGGAGACATGCAATTCATTTATAAAAACTTACTAATAAAAAGTGACCGGCTGACTCAGGACAAGATTTTGGAGCAATTAAACAATGTGAAAGTGAATAAAGCCCCAGGGACGGATGGAATTCCCATGTGTGTACTGAGGGAGCTATGTGTTGAAATATGTAAACCTCTGTTCTTAATCTTTCAAAATTCTTTTCTTTCAGGAATCGTACCAGAGGATTAGAGAAAAGCTGACGTCCCTATATTTTAAGAAAGATTTAAAATGTGTGCCTGGGAATTATAGACCTGTGAGTTTATCATCTGTAGCTGGAAAAGTATTTGAGGAGTTACTAAGGGATAATATTCAGGAATTTATTGGGAGGTATAATGTAATTATCAAAAATTAGCATGGTTTTATGACACACAGATCATGTCAGACTAACCTAATTGCGTTCTATGAGGAAATAAGTAGAAGTATAGATCAGGGGGTCGCAGTGGATGTGATTTACTTGGAGTTTGCCAAAGCTTTCGACACAGTTCCACACAAGAGGTTACTATTTAAATTAAGAAAAATTGGTCTAGATGAAAATACTTGTTCTTGGATAGAAAACCAGATAAAGGATAGGGTACAGAGAGTGGTCATAAATGGTACATTTTCAAGATGGACATCAGTGGTAAGTGGTGTCCCTCGGGTCTGTTATAGGACCAATTTTATTCAATTTATTTATAAATGACTTTGAAATAGGAATTGAAAGTCATGTATCAGTGTTTGCAGATGACACAAAACTAGGAAAAGTAATACAATGTGAGCAGGATGTTACTTCACTGCAGAGGGATTTGGATATATTGTGGGACTGGGCACTTAAATGGCAGATGAGATTTAATCTAGATAAATGTAAAGTTATGCACTTTGGAGTGAAGAACACACACGCAATTTATACTCTTAGGCTTGGGTCAGATGAACGCATTTTTCACGTCTACCGTCAAAAAGTGCGTTGATTTTTTTTCACGGAAGATGCAATAGCAGTCATACGATGCGCAATTTCGGCCGTGATTTTGTACAGATCCAAACCAGGTAACTTTGGGTGTCTGGACGTTCTGTTGGCCGGACATGAGCAGCATCTGACGTCTCCAAATCACACACACACGCCGCTATGCGGACGCAGCACACTCTACATCAGTACTAGCGGTTCGACCTTCTTGCAAAAATGTGTTCGTTTGCTGCTTGCGTTGCACGGCTGAACATTCGTGCGGCCGTACTTAGTGTGTGGGCCTGCGTTGGACGTCATTTGCTGCTGCCACGGCCGTAATAAAGTGCGGCTAAACGCACGTTCGCACTGCGTTCGTCTGACCCCAGCCTAAATGGTACTGAATCAAAGCAGGAGAAGGATTTGGGAATAATCATACAGGGTTATTCAGAGAGTGGTGAAAACCAGGAGAATGACTGGAGAAGTGAAAATTCTAGGTCAAAATAGCCAATTTGGAAAGGGAGATAAATGGGAGAATTTTTCTGGTTTGGCCATTTTAACCTAGAATTTTCACTTATCCAGTCATTCTCTTGGTTTTCACCTCTCTGAATAACCCCGATAGTCTTCAAACATACACAGGCAGGGTTATTCAGAGAGCGGTGAAAAGCAGGAGAATGGAAAATTCTAGGTCAAAATAGCCAATTTGGAAAGTGAGATGAATGGGAGAATTTTTCTGGTTTGGCATTTTGACTTAGAATTTTCCATTCTCGTCATTCTCCTGCTTTTCACCGCTCTCGTGGTGAAAAGCAGGAGAAGTGAAAATTCTAGGGCAAAATAGCCAAACCAGAAAAATTCACTCATTTATCTCACTTTCCAAATCAGCTGTTTGGTCTAAATTATTCATTCTCCTGGCAATTCTCCTGGTTTTCACCTCTCTCTGAATAACCCTGTAAGTAACAATACGCAATGTCGAACAGCAGCCGCCAAGGCCAGCAAGGTATTGGCATGCATTAAAAGAGGAATTCACTCTCGGGATGAAAACCTAATTTTTGCCTCTGTATAAATCAAGGGTAAGACGCACCTTGAATATTCCATGCAATTTTGGGCACCTGTCTTAAGAAAGGATATTATAGTGCTAGAAAAAGTGCAGAGACAGGCAACTAAATTAATAAGGGTAATGGAAGGGTTGAGGAAAGACTAACAAGCTTAAACCTCTTTAGTTTAGAGAAACCGCACCTTAGAGGTAAATATATACAGGGCCATTATAAACCATTGTCTGGAAACCTATTCATTAACCACTTGGCTGCTATGGACGCGCTCAGCGCGTCCAGCCAAGTGGTTCTCCTGTGCTACAGACGCGCTCAGCGTGTCCGAGCACAGGAGGCAGCAATCCGCCGGATTCCCCATCTTGGATGTCAGCCCGTCAATCCGGGACCCCGGCGGGGACATTAGATGTCATCGCGGCGACGCAATGACATCTAATGCAGGTGCCCCCCGCCCCGCATGTGCGGAGGAGGCGCCTGAAAGGGAGGGGGGGAGGTCCTTCGGACCTCTCTCCCTCCCGATCGCCGGGGAGTAGCGAGTTAAAACAGACACCGCTTGGAAGGGCACAGCCTGCCCTTCCAAACGGTGGCTGTCATTAACCCCTGGGGAGCCGGATCACGAATCGGCGCTGAAAAGCCCCGGTTCGTGATCCTTTCCCGGAGCTGGCCGACATCTTGGATGTCGGCCAAGCCTCCGGGAACTCCCCCTGAGGACTGGCGTCATCGTGCTATGCACGATGACGCCAGTCCTGGAGTTTACCCCTAGCTGCCACCAACGGTGGAGATAGGGGGTTCATTGGAACCCCCTATCTCCCGATCCGTGGCAGCTAGGGGTTAATGTTTGGTACTGTTGGATCGGCCAGAGCATGGCCGTTCCAACGATACCAAACACCACTGTGAAAAAAGTTTTTTAAAAAAAATAAAAAAACATTTTAAAAAAAAATTCTAAAAAAAAAAAAAACAAGTTTCTTGTTTTTTTTGTTTTGTTAATGCAGCAATATTGTTCCCATTTCAATTATAATGTGAACAATGATGCTGCACTAACGATTTTTGTATGCGGTGCGTTTGTTAAAAATCGCGTAATTTTCCCCAAAAAAAAATGTAACGAGACCCCATCTCTAATTTTTTTAACAAGCGCACCCCATACAAAATATAACCGCAATTGCTCGCATGTTAAAATGTGAAAAAAAACACTTTACACGTTGTAAATTATTGAAAATTCATATTTTATTGCATTTTTTGTTATAATATACAGACAGGTCATGACGTATACATATAATAATGACATATTATGAATCTACCGAGTCTGACGGAAAGAACGATATATAATATGTCTGGGTCATATACTAAAATAAGCCTTCAAAACACGTTTAAACATGACGAGCAAAACCGGTAAAAATGACCTCAGCACAGAGGTGTGAAACGCCTCAGCAGCGAAAGGGTTAAGAGGACTATACACAGGACACGAGGTCACCCATTTAGCCTGGACGAAAGGAAATTCAGCCTAAAGCATAGGACTGGTCTGTCCAAAAGGTTCCACACCACGGTTATCGAGGGTGAGCTATACAGCGAACGTGGCATCCCCCTTGCCTTTAAAATCTTAGAACGCCTGGTCTATAACCAGCTCACCAGTTTTCTTGCTAACTCTCTACTCGATTTGCCCCAGTTCGGCTTTCACTCTCAACAATCTACTGAGACAGCTTTGACAAAGGTGACTAATGATTTAGTTGCCGCTAAAACCAAAGGTCAAGTCTCCCTCCTTATTCTTCTCGACCTCTCCGCTGCCTTCAATACTGTTGCCCACCCTCTCCTGCTCCTCACGCTGCTTCAGCTTGACCTCAGTGATGCCACTCTCTCCAGGTTCTCTTCCTATCTCTCCTCTCGCTCCTTCAGTGTCTTCTTTGCCAATGCCTCTTCACCACCAGTGCTTCTCTCAGTTGGGGTGCCTCAAGGCTCTGTTCTGGGTCCCCTACTTTTCTCGATCTATACCGCCTCTCTGGGCAACCTCATCTTTTCCTATGGACTCAATTATCATCTCTATGCGGACAACAGTCGAATCTAGCTTTCCTCTCCCGATCTCTCTCCCATGTTGGAGCGTGTTACTGCCTGCCTATCGACGGTCTGCGACTGGATGACTTCCCGTTTCCTAAAGCTTAACCTCTGTAAAACTGAACTTTTCGTCTGCCCTCCCTCTAACGCCAACATTCCTGTGCCCATTTCCCTTCAGGTGAATGGTGCCACCATTACTTCTGCCTCTCAGGCTCGTTGCCTTGGGGTCTTCCTAGACTCTGATCTCTCCTTCACTCCTCACATTCAATCTATAACCAAATTCTGCTAATTCCACCTAAAAAACATTGCACGTGTCCGTCCCTATCTTAATCAGGACTCTGGTAAAATGCTTATCCAAGCTCTTATCTCGCGCCTTGACTACTGTAACCTCCTTCTCTCTGGCCTTAAGAGATCCCAGATTCTTCCTCTGCAGTCTGTTATGAATGCCAGCACCAGACTCCTATACCTCCCGCACCTCACCCCTTTGTCAATCTCTACACTGGCTTCCCGTTTTCTTTAGAATCCATTTCAAAATACTGGTGCTCACGTACAAAGCTCTCCATAACTGCACCCCTGCCTACATCTCTTATTAGCAGGTATTCCCCTTCACAATTTTGCTCCTGTTGAAGCTGGCAGCAAGCCAGCGAAACACGTGTTGAGCACGAGTTATTCCTGTTTTTAATTTTGTGTGGGTCTTTTGCATTCTTGTAGGGAAAGTGCAGAAATCGTGAGACTATAAGGGTCAGTCTTGGTTTATTTTCTCGTGCTTTGGATCACTGGATGCACGCCTGTATATGTGGCGGCATAGTAGCAATTATGGCAATGGCTTTGTATTATTGACGTGCTTCTGTGATGGCATATGTTGTGCCTTAGACACTTTTTGAACAAGGTTAATATTAACCCTTTCGCTGCTGAGGCTTTTCCCGCCCCTGTGCCGAGGTCATTTTTACCAGTTTTGCTCATCATGTTTAAACGTGTTTTGAAGGCTTATTTTAGTATATGACCCAGACATATTATATATCGTTCTTTCCGTCAGACTCGGTAGATTCATAATATGTCATTATTATATGTATACGTTATGTCATGTCTGTATATTATAACAAAACATGCAAAAAAATATGTATTTTCAATAATTTAAAAAGTGTAAAGTGTTTTTTTTCACATTTTAACATGCGAGCAATTACGGTTATATTTTGTATGGGGTGCGCGTGTTAAAAAAATTAGAGATGGGGTCTCGTTACATTTTTTTTGGGGGAAAATTACACTATTTTTAACAAACGCACCGCATACAAAAATCGTTAGTGCAGCATCATTGTTCACATTATAATTGAAATGGGAACAATATTGCTGCATTAACAAACCAAAAAAAAGAAAAAAAAAGTGTTTATTTTTTTTTTTTTTACAAAATTTTTCACAGTAGTGTTTGGTATCGTTGGAACGGCCATGCTCTGGCCGATCCAACCATACCAAACATTAACCCCTAGCTGCCACAGATCGTCCACCGTTGGTGGCAGTTAGGGGTTAAGTCCAGGACTGGCGTCATCGTGCTACGCACGATGACGCCAGTCCTCAGGGGGAGTTCCCGGAGGCTTGGCCGACATCCAAGATGTCGGCCAGCTCCGGGAAAGGATCGCGAACCAGCGCTTTTCAGCGCCGATTCGCGATCCAGCTCCCCAGGGGTTAATGCCAGGCACCATTTGGAAGGGCAGGCTGTGCCCTTCCAAATGATGCCTGGGTTAACCCCCGCAGAGCCGCCGATCGGGAGGGAGAGAGGTCCGAAGGACCTCCCCCCCTCCCTTTCAGGCGCCTCCTCCGCACATGCGGGGGGGCGCCTGAATTAGGTGTCATCGCGCTGCCGCGATGACACCTAATTCCGGCGGCTGCGGTCCCGGATGCCGGGCTGACATCGAGGATGTCAGCCCGCACCGGGGGGGCCAGCGATCGGCCGGAACCCGGCCGAACGCTGACCCCAATGGGAGGACGCGCTCAGCGCGTCCTCCGCATACCAGCGGTAATGCTGAGGACGCGCTGAGCGCGTCCTCAGCATTGAAGTGGTTAAGACCCATGTCTCCTATCAAGATGGATCAAGAATTTTCCCATGTGTCTCGTCTTTTTGATTTTATAATTTTCTGGTGTTCACTATGAATGTCTCTTATTTATACCAATAATGTATTTACTGATTTTTACTGATTTTACTGATTTTTCCGGCATTCCTGGTCTTTGAGGTTTATCCCTTAGTCAGGGGTCCCTCATTTTTTGATTTCTTGTTTAGTTTCCTAATGGTTGAAGGTTTACTCCTTTTGAACAGGTCTGTTCTCTCAGACTTAAGGTAGGAGAGAGGTGACTACAGTGGTTCAGGGTCACCTGATTTATGTGCAGGTATACCCCTTCCCAACCACTTCCCGTACCCCTAACTCCCACCTTCAGGACTTCTCCCGAGCTGCCCCCTTTCTATGGAACTCCCTCCCCAGAATATTAGACTCTCCCCATCTCTCCAGTCCTTCAAGAAGTTTCTATCGGCTCACTCCATGATCCCTCACTGTACATCTTTTGTTGCATCTTCCCAATCAGCCTACATGCACCTGCTACTACAGGGCTCAAAATTTCAAGTCACAAGCTACTAACCAGGCCATAACAGTTACTCGCCACCAGTTGTTCCACCTAACCCCTATCCAGCCCTTAACTCTGCCCCTAAACATACCTGTTTAAAATATCTTCTGAAATGACACAGTTAAAGGTTTTATTTAGAATAAAAATAACATTAATATCCAGACATCAGACCCCAGATACATGTATACCCAGTCATCAGAGCCCAGTGTGAGCAGAGCGAGGAGGCAGGGAAACTCCTTCCCCCTGCTAGAGACAAGCTGGGTCAGGTTAGGCACTGATCCCTGTCACCATGCAGCCTGGGGAAGGGGGGGCTGCATGGTGGCAATGCTGGAATACGCAGCACAAAATAATTTTTATGCTGACTGCGTGTGCATTTCCACTCGCACTCACTTAATTTCCACTCGCCAAATGCGAGTAGGCGAATTTAATTTTTGAGCCCTGCGCTACTACACATATTCTAGGCACCCTCACCTACTGTGTCACCCCTCCTCTTAGATTGTAAGCTCTCGAGCAGGGTCCTTCCCTCCTACAGTTAGGTGTGTGTAACGTGTATGTATATTCATTTTTCTGTCTCCAATTGTACAGCGCTAAGGAATCTGTTGGCGCTTTATAAATGCTTGTAACTGTAACATCCAATTCGAGACGGCAGAGAGACAGTCAGTGACTCAATTTTTGAGTACACAAGGTGATATAATCTTTAGTTGTCTTGTGCTCATGTATCCAGATCCTGAGCTCCATTAACACACATCCATTTATATAGCAAATGCAATATTTCAACAAGCTGCAGTCATCCATAACACTCCACCTCTTTATGTCACCTTGCCATGTAGTCGCAAGGAAGATGTAAAAGAAAGCCGGTGCAATAACCACATAAAATTATGTGTCTGCCAACTCCATTTCTATCTGCAGCAATTATTGTTGTGTAATTTACAGTCACGGTCTCCTAATAAGCAAATGTTTCTACATCCAAGGGCCATGTTACTAGGATGAGTGATACCTCAGGTGATTAGCAAATATTTATTTTATTTATTTATAAAGGATTTTACCAGGAAGGATACACTGAGATTTCTCTCAAGACGATACATTCCAAAATCTACTGGACTTTTTGTAAGAGTTACTTGTGTCGTGGAAAAAGTCTTAAACAGAGTATTGCACCTTTTTTGTTGTTGTCTAAAAGGTACGATTCCTGGCCACAAAAAAGTCACACACTAATATTTTGTTGAACCACCTTGATTTTGTTTTGATTATGGCACACATTCGTCGTGTAGCATCCTCCGCACTAGGGAGGGAATTGCCATGACGATCCACGCACATCCATGCACTGGAGGGGTAGGAAGCCTTCCTGATGGGGTCCTAAATCCACCACCCACCCCCCTCGGGCGGTGCCTCTGCCCAATTATTTAAGGGGAGAAAATAGAACTCTGTTTTCAATAGAGTATCCCTTTAAGGTCGGGACTCTGTGGTGGTCGATGAATCCTGACATTGTCATCTTGGAATATGCCTGCTGTGCTACCAGCCAGGGAAGACCCATCCATTAATGGATAAAACCTGCTCCTTCAGTATATTTCAGTAGTCAGGTGGCCTAATTTTTTTGGCAGGTGAAAAATATTAATGACTGCAGTAATTATCCAATGGAAGGTTCACACCTATTTGATTAGTTAAATCCAGGTGGTGTCTTTTTTTGGCCAGGCATTGTATAAAATGCAGTGCGTGGCAGCAGTTCACATTTATCCAATTATATTTGCACAAGGTTATCCTTTCTTATTGTAATATAGTTCTATAGAGGATATTGTACAGTATCTCACAGAAGTGAGTACACCCCTCAAGTTTTTGTAAATATATCTTTTCATGTGACAACACTGAAGAAATGACACTTTGCTACAACGTAAAGTAGTGAGTACAGCTTGTATAACAGCGTAAATTTACTGTCCCCTCAAAGTAACTCAATGCACAGCCACTAATGTCTAAACCGCTGCCAGCAAAAGTTGCAAATTGGGCCCAATTAGCCATTTTCCCTCCCCGGTGTCATGTGACTTGTTAGTGTTACAAGGTCTCAGGTGTGAATGGGGATCAGGTGTGTTAAATTTGGTGTTATCACTCTCTCATACTGGCCACTGGAAGTTCAACATGGCACCTCATGGCAAAGAACTCTGAGGATCTCCGAAAAAAAGAATTCTTGCTCTACATAAAGATGGCCTAGGCTATAAGAAGATTGCCAAGATCCTGAACCTGAGCTGCAGGACGGTGGTCAAGACCATACAGCGTTTTAACAGGACAGGTACCACTCAGAACAGGCATCACCATCGTTGACCAAAGAAGTTGAGTGCATGTGCTCAGCGACATATCCAGAGGTTGTCTTTGGGAAATCGATGTACGAGTGCTGCCAAAATTGCTGCAGAGGTTGAAGGGGTGGGGTGGTCAGCCTGTCTGCTCTGACCATAAGCCGCACACTGCATCAAATTCGTCTGCATGGCTGTCATGCCAGAAGGAAGCCTCTTCTAAAGATGATGCACAAGAAAGCCGCAAACATTTTGCTGAAGACAAGCAGACTAAGGACATGTATTACTGGAACCTTGCCCTGTGGTCTGATGAGACCAAGATAATCTTATTTGGTTCAAATGGTGTCAAGCGTGTGAGGCGGCAACCAGGTGAGGAGTACAAAGACAAGTGTGTCTTGCCTACAGTCAAGCATGGTGGTGGGAGTGTCATGGTCTGGGGCTATACAGTTCATTGATGGAACCATGAATGCCAACAAGTTCTGTGACATACTGAAGCAGAGCATGATACCCTCCCTTTGGAGACTGGGCCGCAGGGCAGTATTCCGACATGATAATGACCCCAAACTCACTTCCAAGATGACCATTGCCTTATTAAAGAAGGTGAGGGTAAAGGTGATGAACTGGCCAAGCATGTCTCCAGACCTAAACTTTATTGAGCATCTGTGGGGCATCCTCAGGCGGAAGGTGGAGGAGCGCAAGGTCTCTAACATCTACCAGCTCTGTAATGTCGTCATGAAGGAGTGGAAGACGACTCCATTGGCAACCTGTGAAGCTCTGGTGAACTCCATGCCCAAGAGGGTTAAGGCAGTGCTGGAAAATAATGGTGGCCACACAAAATATTGACACTTTGGGCCCAATTTGGACATTTTCACTTAGGGGTGTACTCACTTTTGTTGCCAGTGGTTTAGGCATTAGTGGCTGTGTGTGTTATTTTGAGGGGACAGCACATTTACACTGTTATACAAGCTGTACACTCACTACTTTACATTGTAGCAAAGTGTAATTTCTTCAGAGTTGTCACATGAAACGATAATAAAATATTTACATAAACGTGAGGGGTGTAGTCACTTCTGGGAGATACTGTATATATGTTGTGTCTGCTAGCTAACACTAAGGGAGTTATTCAGATACTGCCGGTGTTCGTTGAAGTCACATTGGTATTGCTACTCTGAAAACTGACAGCATTTCACAAACGATAAATCCAAACAGTGGCAGGGGAAGCTTCGCAGTGCTGCTACTCCTGCCACTCTTTAGAGTTGACTTTTGTGAAATGCTGGCATTTATCAGAATTGCAACGTCGACAGTATTTGAATATCTCCCTATGTATATTTCCTCTGTAGATTGTTGTGGGGGTTTATGTACTTACACAATTATAAGAGGGCATCACGTGTGTATTGCTGAGTAGTGGATCTCACTGTAAAAGAGATATAGAATAAAAAAAATTCTCTTGTATTTTTACAATCAATGTATACTGAAAAAAATATTCTTTGTATTTTCTGTGATTTTATTCAGTCACAGAAGTTGAATAAGCATTTGGCACATGCACGTAGCAGGTTAGCAAAGGGCACGTGTCAGGTGGGAGAAGTCTGCGGACTCTTTAATAGCAATAACTTGCTAAAGGTGAGAAGTAGATAACAGAAATAAATTATAAAAATGGTTGTTTTAACATACTTAATCAATTTAGTTACAGTTCGAAACCACTAGAATGTCTACTCAAGCCTTGGCGGATCTAGAATGAAGTTGTGGAAGAGTGGTGCTTGCAGATCATTTGTACAGAAACACATGCATATTGATTCCACCATTGAAACACACATGCTTTTACTTTGGCAGTGATAGCCGACAAGATCACACCCAATAAAAAGTCATACAAAGTAGCCTCAAAAATGTAATGTATCTTTTTATTATTTTAGTATGATTGTAAGCAAATAAAAAGCTGTTTCTAATAAAGAAATTGCCGTTGTGCAGTCCTTGTCCTGAAGGGTTTAATGCAAATCTTGTGGTGGTTCATTCAAATTGTTAAATGGTGACATATAATATATTCCTTCTCATTCGCTCCATCATCATGTTACAATAAGAGGGATTGATTTAAACCAGTGTTTCCCAAAACTGTCCTCAGGACCCGCTGACATGCCAGGTTTGGCAGATATCTGAAGCTCAGCACAGGTGATATGATTTGCTGCTCAGTGATTGCAGGATTCAGTCTGCATTTCCCCCAAGGTGATCTGTAAAATCTGACCTGGTTGAGGGCCCTGAGGACAGGTTTGGGAAACGCGTATTTAAACAATCTGATGAGTAAATGCAGTGTAAAACTGTCAATATAAAATTGACAAGTACACACAAGAAAAAGAAGAGAGGTTAATACATACTTCTAGAGAACCTTCAATAACAAGGGGTTCCACTCAGCTTGATAAAGACTCGTGACTGAGCCAAATCGTTGCATTCCAAATAAAACAACTCTTGGTTTCTTTACTATAATGTAGTAACCGACATCTCTTTTGTGCAACAAATAAAAAAATGTCAGCCACTCATTAAATCCGTTTGACGTTTTAATATTCATAAGCTTCACACCTGGCTGTTTAAATATACATGATGTTTCATACACAGCTATTTAAATATTTATATACTGAGTAGGTTAAAACAGGTGGTTAAACAATATTTGTATCATTTTATTTTAAACCAGAGGGATAACTAATTTATGAATGATATGAAGACTATAATGTATGTCACGAACACATTCTCCACCTTTTCAGCTGTGGGAGCCTCAACACCTCATACATCAGGGGTCAGCAACCGTGGCACCTTCAGATATTTTGGAACTGTATCACCCATGAGGCTCTGCCAAGCTAATGAGGGAATGAGCATCTTGGGAGATGTAGTTCCAAAACACCTGGAGGGCCAAGATTGATGACCCCTGATGTATGAGGTGCTGAGCCCCCACAGCTGAACAGTTGAAGAATGCAGGGGAAAAGCACATGTTTTCTGATTAAAGCCTCTGCTACCTAAAGATAACATTAACGGGAAGATT
Source organism: Leptobrachium leishanense (assembly GCA_009667805.1). Classification (NCBI taxonomy): domain Eukaryota; kingdom Metazoa; phylum Chordata; class Amphibia; order Anura; family Megophryidae; genus Leptobrachium; species Leptobrachium leishanense. The sequence goes on along the minus strand of CM019067.1, from coordinate 106,155,474 downwards.
CCAAAAATCTCAGTATAGTATCTAATGCTATTTTAAAACGCAGTGGAGATAAGGGGCCGTCTTGCCTTACTCTACGTTCCTTTAAAAGGGTTTTGGATATCCAACCATTACCGTAGTAATTATCAAGACGCAGGGTATGCGTTGTAATTGGCCACATATGTTACATAGGCTGAAAAAAGACATGCGTCCATCGAGTTCAGCCCTTCACACATCACATGCTGCTGTTGATCCAAAAGGCAAAAAAACTCAGTCTGAAGCGCTTGCCAATATGCAACATACTGGGAAAAAATTCCTTCTTGACCCCAAAATGGCAGTCAGATTTCTCCTTGGATCAAGAGGCTTTTACCCACATATTAAAAACGGATCGTTGGCTTTTTTTGGACGTGTTCGGCAAGTTTGCGGCGGATCGGCAGGTACGTTCGGCAAGTTTTCTGCGGTGTTTTGGATCGATCTGATTTTTTTCCAGATCGTATTGGCAGATTTTCATAGATTTTTCGGATCTGCTCGGCGGCTTTTCTCTGCACTTCGGGGACCCTGCGAGGAATGCTGAATTCACTGCAGGGTCGAGGAATTTGATTCCCCGAAGTACGGGGAATGAGAGAGCACCTCTCTGAATAACCCCTATTGTGTGATATTAGAACAGAAATTAAATGGATCAGGAACCTTTGAGAGAAAGCTCCCTTACATTCTACATAACCACTACCTATGTCTTGTGAACGGTGATGACAGAAGCACTCGCCTTTATATGTGTGGTTAAAATTGCAGAAGTCATGTTTCCGCTATGCTTTGTACAGAATTTGGAAATCTTCTATATAATACTTCCTTCATAAAGAGCAGAGAAAGCGTGGCAAATTCTGACCGTGGGGGGCAAGTACAAACAAAATAGCCCTTATGTGAGTGAACCAAACCTTTTCACACTGAGGAAAATGCCGTGACTGTCAAAAACCTGTCCTTGGTGGCAGTGCATTTAAAAGAAATTGAAACGGTGCATAACCCGACATCCTCCATGGTTAGAGCATAGTCCCACCTCTACAACCACAATGTCTTGATCAGCAAAAAGAAGAGATCTCCAACACACAATTAAATGAGATCGGTTTAATCATCCATCAGCACACAGTATTTCAACCCATGTCAAATTTGAGTTACAAAGTGCGTGAAACTCTGGTTAATCTCTTCAGTACCAAGTTGTTTTCCCTAAAACCACTGTAAGGACCCAGTGGATTTATGGAAAGAAATTAGCAGTAGCCTTACATTGAAAATGTGCCTGAAAATCATAAAAGCACATCGTCAGACTGTATGCACTATTTAACAGGTGGATGGCGCCATCTACTGCCCAAAAAGTGTTTCTGCATCACTAAAATACAACTTGGGCTCTGTTCTCGATTTCAGGGAAAAGAAACGGGGTTTAATTCTCATAAGAGGGCCCCTTTAAGCTGTATTAACGAGCCTCTAATAGTTTGGATGTTTGGACAAGATTTGAAGATGGTTTATTACTACTAAATGTTAGAGGCATCGAAACAACTAGAATCTACTGTCTGGTTCTCCTATAAATGCAATATTTATTATATTAGAATTACTGCTGGCACATTGTAATTGGGTTGTATTATCAATATGTCCTGATTTCCGAAAAGTAATGTTTCCCTCTTAAAAATCTGAAAATTTAATTTTGTTTTTACTTATTCTGCAACCGCAATGTGTAGATTTGGATTTATTTGTGAATAAAGCTGACCTCATCTTCCCCTTATTTATGGATAAAGACTTCAACAAAACTCAAAATATTTTTAAATAAACATTTGACACATGCTTCATCAGTTCTTGCACAAATTACAACTTTTTAAACTTTTAAACTTGAAAAATGCTTAAAAAATACTGAAGTATAAATATCAGCCAGTCAGCTCTTAGCTTTTTGAAATAAACTCACCTCTATAATACATTTATCGTTTGTCCTGCTTGCTAGAGAAAGTGATTATTTTTTATGACTATAGTGTTAATGTTTTTATTATGATTTATAAGAACCTTTACAGGTCTATTCAAAGAAAGGTGAAACTCAGGAGAATGACTGGAGAAGTGAAAATTCTAGGTCAAAATAGCCAAACCAGAAAAATTCTCCCATTTGCTCTAGATTGTTCTCTTCTCCTGCCAATTCTCCTGCGTTTCACCTTTCTTCGAATAGACCTGTTAGTTTTTTACAGCATTGTCAGGCGCTAAAGAGAAGGATGCCACCTTGTGGACAAAATTATTAGCAATAACATACCTAGAGATCTATTTGACTTGAGCCTGTAATAGGCACCAGGTACTGGAAAAATTTAGCATGAGTCATTAACCATTAAGCGTCTCCTTGATACCAGCCATATTTCAAGTGAGCCACAATGTTGATGAGTTGATTGTTAATTGGAAGATGCCAGGAACAGACACCAGCAGAGCCGTGGCCTAGGTTGTCGATGAAACAATGTGTTGTGCCACCACCTCCAAGAGTCTCAGGACTCTTGAAAAAGTTGTGTAGACGAAACGTGTCGAGTGATAAAGCCCGGGACAGTTGGATTGAGGCTTGGACCAGCCGTGAACCTCTGGAGCCAGGTGATATTTTATACATGCGATTTTATCATTTGACATTGTAAGCGCAATAAATACATTTGAATTTTATTATACTTGTGGTCCTTCACTATGTACCATTTATTTCTTCTATGGTGTTGTCATTGGAGCTACATGGGGAGAAATGAATAATGAAGAAGCTGAGCCTGCATTGGATTTTTACATGCCTGACTGTCACGGTCCTGGCAGGGGGGAATAGGGTATGAGACCGACATGTGGTGATAAACAAGCTGAGCCACGTAACTGAAGTATAAATGGGGTTTATTGTAAGAGTACAGCAATATGGACAGGACAGGAATGGAGATGGCTGAGGAGGCTATGCAGGGAGGAAGCAGACACAGGGACACACTGAGGGAAAACACAGCGGGAGACTTACATACAACATGAGACAGGAAACGGAGGGAACGGGAGGTTTGGCAGCAGTGGGTACTGGATGCTTGGTAGCAGCTGGCAGTATACAGTCAGGTCCAGAAATATTGGGACATCGACACAATTCTAACATCTTTGGCTCTATACACCACCACAATGGAGTTGGAATGAAACAAACACAATGTGCTTTAACTGCAGTCTGTCAGCTTTAATTTGAGGGTATGTACATCCAACTCAGGTGAACGGTGTAGGACTTACAGCAGTTTGCAGATGTGCCTCCCACTTGTTAAGGGACCAAAGGCTTCTCAGCTGTTCCATGGCCAGGTGTGTGATATTCCCTCATTACCCCAATTACAATGTGCAGATAAAAGGCCCAGAGTTAATTTCAAGTGTGCTATTTGCATTTGGAATCTGTTGCTGTCCACTCTCAAGATGAGATCCAAAGAGCTGTCACTATCAGTGAAGCAAGCCATCATTAGGCTGAAGAAACAAAACAAACCCATCAGAGAGATAGCAAGAACATTAGGCGTGGCCAAAACAACTGTTTGGAACATTCTCAAAAAGAAGGAACACACCGGTGAGCTCAGCAACACCAAAAGACCCGGGAGACCACGGAAAACAACTGTGGTGGATAACCGAAGAATTCTTTCCCTGATGAAGAAAACACCCTTTACAACAGTTGGCCAGATAGAAGCATAGAACAATGTCGGCAGATAAGAACCTTTTGGCCCATCTAGTCTGCCCAATTACATGGATACTTTACCTGGATTTATCTTTTGTTTAGGATAGCCTTATGCCTATCCCATGCTTGCTTAAATTCAATTACTGTTTTGGCCTCTACCACTTCAACTGGAAGACTGTTCCATGTATCCACCACCCTCTCAGTAAAATAATGCTTCCTGATGTTACTTTTAAACCTTTGCCCCTCTAATCTAAGACTATGTCCTCTTGTCTTGCTACTTTGTTTCCTTTTAAATATACTCCCTTCCTCTACCTTGTGGATTCCTTTACGTATTTAAATGTTTCTATCATATCTCCTCTGTCTCGTCTTTTTTCCAAGCTGTACATGTTAAGATCATTAAGCCTTTCCTGGTAACTTTTCTCCTTCAAGCCGTACACCATTTTAGTAGCCCTTCTCTGAACTCTCTCTAAGATGTCTATATCCTTCTGGAGATACGGTCTCCAGTACTGCACACAGTACTCCAAGTGAGGTCTCACCAGTGCTCTGTACAGTGGCATGAGCACTTCCCTTTTCCTACTGCTAATACCTCTCCCTACACAACCAAGCATTCTGCTAGCATTTCCTGCTGCTCTATTACATTGACTACTTACCCTTAGATCCTCTGAAATAATAACCCCTAAATCCCTTTCCTCAGATGTTGAGGTTAGGACTGTATCAAATATTCTATATTCAACCCTCAAGAACACTCTCCAGGAGGTAGGTGTATGTGTGTCAAAGTCAACAATCAAGAGAAGACTTCACCAGAGTGAATACAGAGGGTTCACCACAAGATGTAAACCATTGGTGAGCCTCAAAAACAGGAAGGCCAGATTAGAGTTTGCCAAACAACACCTAACAAAGCCTTCACAGTTGTGGAACAAGATCCTATGGACAGATGAACTTGTACCAGAGTGATGGGAAGAGAAGAGTATGGAAAAGGAAAGGAGCTGCTCATGATCCTAAGCATACCACCTCATCAGTGAAGCATGGTGGTGGTAGTGTCATGGCGTAGGCATGTGTTAGGAATCTGGACGCCAGCACCGCAGGAAACCTAAAAGCAAGCCAGTTTCCTGTAAGGAGACTGGTAATTCTTCTACAACCAGGCTGAACCAGCAACCAGGTGCTGACTAATGCATCCTGATTTCCCCCTCTACAAAAAGGAACCACTCCCAAGACACAATGCTTCTGCATTGTCTTGGTGTATGCCAAGCTGACAGGGAGCTGCCTCTTGTTCCTCTATCTATCTATCTAGACCCTAACTGTTTTGTCTCCACCAGCAGTCCCTTCCTCTGTGCCTGTATACTACAGAAGTCTCAGAACCTGCTGCCCTACATCCCGCAGAATCCGCTGCCTTGTATCCTACAGAGGTCTCAGAACCTGCTGCCCTACATCCCGCAGAATCCGCTGCCTTGTATCCTACAGAAGTCTCAGAACCTACTGCCCTGCATCCCGCAGAATCCTCTGCCTTGTATCCTACAGAAGTCTCAGAACCTGCTGCCCTGCATCCCGCAGAATCCGCTGCCCTGTATCCTACAGAATCCTCAGAACCTGCTGCCCTGCATCCTGCAGAATCTGCTGCCCTGTGTACTACAGAATCCTCAGAACCTGCTGCCCTGCATCCCGCAGAATTTGCTACCCTGTATCCTACAGAATCCTCAGAGCCCGTTGCTCTGCATTTCCTGGACCCTCTACAGACCCTCAAAACCTGATGCCTCTATATATTCCTGCCCTGTTTACTTAGAATAGTTCAGAATTGCCCTTATCCCGCCTTCAGCTAAAGTTATCCTGTTTATTCAGTGTGCCCCCTTCCCTACCCAGTATTACAGAATCCCTTCTATATTCATCTAATCCCTTCTGTATACTACAGATTCCTAACCTGATACCCTGCATCCGTAGAATCGCAACTCTCTGCAAATACTGGTATTCATTGCACATTGGCTCATTTCTACCACCCCGAAACCAGCTCCTTACAGCACTGATGGCTGCCAATGGAACTGGTTCTCTTGTATTTATTGATGATGTGACTGCTGACAAATGCAGCAGGATGAATTCTGAAGTGTGTTTGGCGCAATATTATCTGCTCACATTCAGCCAAATGCTGCAGAAACTCATTGGACGGCGTTTCACAGTGCAGATGGACAATGACCCAAAGCATACTGCAAAGCAACAAAGTGTTTTGAAGGGACAGAAGTGGATGTTATGCAATGGCCAAGTCAATCACTTGACCTGAATCCCATTGAGCATGAATTTCACTTGCTGAAGACAAAACTGAAGGGAAAATGCCCCAAGAACAAACAGGAACTGAAGACCGTTGCAGTAGTAGAGGCCTGGCAGAGCATCACCTGGGATGAAACCCAGCGTCTGGTGATGTCTATGCGTTCCAGACTTCAGGCTGTGATTGACTGCAAAGGATTTGCAACCAAGTATAAGAAGGGAAAGTTTGATTTATGATTATTATTCTGTCCCATTACTTTTGGTCCCTTAACAAGTGGGAGGCACATCTGCAAACTGCTGTAAGTCCTACACCGTTCACCTGAGTTGGATGTACATACCCTCAAATTAAAGCTGACAGTCTGCAGTTAAAGCACATTGTGTTTGTTTCATTCCAACTCCATTGTGGTGGTGTATAGAGCCAAAGATGTTAGAATTGTGTCGATGTCCCAATATTTCTGGACCTGACGGTACGTAGTCATAAAGTCCATGCAAATAGTTAATGTCCATAAGCAAGAGGTCAGTACACGGGGAATCAATATCAGCAGAGGATGGGAGCAGGTCTCAAGAGAAAGGCTACCAGGTAAGTGGGACAATGCAGCACTGAATCATGGGTGCTCCACCCTTATAAAGGGAACCACAGGCCTCTGATTGGCAGCACCTGAAGTTAACACAGCCGGAGGGAAAGTAGAAGGTGGCTTAGTAAGAAGGATGCTGTATAGGTCCAGTCAGGAGGGTGCAGTACCAGCTTTGGCCTTCTTGCCACAGCGGCGACGGCGTGAACCATGACACTGACCAATTCGCCGTTTGTGAGTGTTGAATCGGCACATCATCATAGCACTTGGTGCTAAGGGGTTTTACCCAATGTTTGTTTTCTTTTGTATTATAGATATCCCCTACTATTTTTGAAGACTATAATTTTAATGGTAGAATAAACCTAACAATGAGAGACAGAATACCAGCAAAAGAAATCCAGAAAAACGCATTTCATAAAAGTTATAAATTGATGTGCATTTTAATGTGTGAAAGAAGTATTTGATCCCCTATCAATCAGCAAGTAGACTTGTGCACCGATTTTTTTTTTTTGGTTCGGTTCGTTCGGATTTTGTAAATTTAAATTTTGGCTCGTTTCGGCCCATTTCCGTTTCGGTTCGGTTCGTTTTCGGTTCGTTTTTCGTATCAACTTTTTTTCGTGATTTCGGAAATTTTCATGTTTTTCAGAACGTCTGTTCTCCTCGTTTCAAAGTGTCTATTCGTTTTGACGTAAACTAATGGTTTTTCGGATCCGATATTTCTGTCGATACGATAATTCTGTCGATACGATAATTCTGCCATTGAGATTTCTCATGTTTTACAAGAAGGATACATTGAGATTTCTCTGGTTTCCCGGGAAGGATACATTCAGATTTCTCTGGTTTCCCGGGAAGGATACATTGAGATTTCTCTGGTTTTCCAGGAAGGATACATTGAGATTTCTCATGTTTTACAAGCAGGATACATTTAGATTTCTCTGGTTTCCCAGGAAAGATACATTGAGATTTCTCTGGTTTTACAAGAAGGATACATAGAGATTTCTCTGGTTATACAAGAAGGATACATTGCGATGGGAATGATCCAAGATTACAGAATCAGCGATATAACCGAAAAATACGTTGTCCGAAATTATGGAAATGGAACCGAAATCAGGAATGGAGCCGAAATCATGAATTGAACGAAAATGATTTTCGATTTTACACATTTCTAGTCCATTTGAAAACTCCGAAAAGTTTTCGTTTCAGTTTGGAAATTTGCTCGGATCTGCCGTTTTCGGATCTGAAAATGTTCGGAAAAAATCGTCCTAATCCGAATGCACGAATAGGGAAATTTCGTGAAAATTCCGAAATTCCGAAACCCGAAACACACATCCCTATCAGCAAGATTTCTGGCTCCCAGGTGTCTTTTGTATAGGTAACGAGCTGAGATTAGGAACACGCTCTTAAAGGGAATGCTTTTTTTTTTATATTTAAGGTTTTTTATTTAGAAATAGAGTCAGCAATACAAACAAAGAAAATGGCCTCGCAGGGCCAAAGCGAGTCATCTGAGAGTACAATAAAATGGCCTCGCAGGGCCATAGTACGTCATGTTAAGGAGAACATTTAAGACATCAAAAATAGGAACAAGTCATCTAGAAAGCTCAGCAGGAGAATAATAAGAAAAAGAGTCCACTGATATCATCCGGAATAACACGCGGGTGGGGAGGGGGGTGACTAGAATTAAGGGAAAAACAGGGGACATGAACAAAAAGTCTCAAATTTGCGCAGCAAGAAGATAAACATCAGGAATCATACGGGGGGGGTCGTCAATATTGCGTCGTCTAGAAAAGCACAGAACAGGGACTTCATGTAACAGGGCTAAACTCCTGAGTACTTTTGAGCAAAAGGAAAAGGAAGGGGGGATGGGGAGATGTATGGCAAAAGGCCTAAACAGTACTGACCCAGGCTGATTCCCAAATGACCATGGGAAAGGGCCGTGAGGGGAAAATGGCACCAGGGCCGGGGATTCCGAGTGGAGCAAACCGGGCACCGGGCTTCGGTTGCAACCTCCGAAAGTCCCAATAGGGCCAAGGGAAAGTGGAGGAGAAAAAAAAAAGGTCTCAGCATATAGGGAGAAAAAAAGGGGGGAGAAAAGAAAAGGGGGGAAAGACAGGAGTCTCTAATGATAGGACATCGAAATAAAATGGGGGGGATATCGAAAAATGTCCATAATGGCAGCCGCTGAAGACAAAAATAGTAAAAACAAAAGTCCTCATAATAGAGCACAGCAAGGGAATAAAATAAAAGAACAGGAAAAGTCATCAAGGACCGGTTCAGCGATGGGGGAAGATCCGCCGAAAGGAGCAGGGGAAGAGACTCCTCATCCAGCATCCAGGAACGGCATCGGGGCCATCTCAGGCAGCGCCCCGCAGGTCATCTCAGTTCGCTCGGTCTCATCAGGAACGCAGGTGAGCCACCTCAACCCACACCGGGCAGCAGAGAGGGGGCCAGCAACTCTCTCAGCTGTCACCGGGTCAGAAAACACCCCAGCGCCGACATCTCCGCTGGAAGGCTCCCAGTCGGATCTTCGTAGGCCACCATAGACAGCGCCTGGTCAGGTAATTCACAGGCCGCTGTCCAAAAAAGCCCATCCACCTCCAGCGAATCCGGCGGTGGCAGCGCTTCAATGCATGAGGTCGCTCGCAGAGTGTCAGGTTCCCACGTCAGCATCTCGACATCGCCACAGTGCCCTCCTTCCATCTCCGCAGATCCATATCCATTGGCAGGGTCAATTAGCGAGGCAGCAGCATCCCCGAGCGGCAAGTGAGTCTTCACCCCTCGACAGGCCGATATCACCGCCATTAAACGGCGCCAAACCCCTCTGCGAAGTGGGGCGTCGTCGTCGTCTCCCAACAGCTCCAGGCAAGCATCAAGTGCCGATATCGCAGCCCCGGGTTTACGTGGGGGGGAAGGGAAGCACCTCTCATCCAGGTCCCCGGTCCATTGTCCCTCCCTGCTTTGCCGACAGCTGCAGAAGCCGGGTGATGGGGACCCACCGTCTCCACGGCCCGATCCAGGCACTCATCCAGGGAGGTTGTCCTCCAAGGCAGCGAGGGAGCAACAGGGCCAGGTTCCATCACCGAAGGTAGGCCGCAATATGGCCGCCGAGGCAGCATGTTGGCCCTGAACAGTCACCGGGAACAGAGTCTCTGGTCTGAAGGGGGAGCTAGACGGACTCCAGACAGTGTAGACCCAGTGGTCAGCCGCAGAGGGATCACGTATTGGGGATATCTGATGGAGCAAAGGACCCCAAACCGCCTCTAACAGGGCAGAATAGAGCAGAGCTCAATCATGGCACATCTTCTCCCCACAGCAGCCGACCACGCCCCCCAAAGGGATTGCTTCTAATCTCAGTTTGTTACTGTATAAAAGACACCTGTCCACAGAAGCAATCAGATTCTAAACTCTCCAATAATACTCACTGTAATGTGTGGTATGTTTATGACCATATCACAGAGCTCCACAGCAATAAAACTCAAAGCAATGTGCAGTGTGAATGAGTGTATCACAGAGCTGCACAGCAATAAAACTCACTGTAATATATGGTTTGTATCAGCGTATCACAGAGCTCCTCAGTGTAGCATCATTGTTCAGGTGCCCTGTATAGAAACAAATCCTGCCTGAGCCCCACGGTAAGAAAGCAAATTGTACAGCAAATGCTTATGCCGGCAATTGAATACGGAGATGTAGTGTATGCAGCGGCCCCGCAAACACACCTTCAGAAACTTACTACATTGTATAACTCATTCTGCCGCTTTGTGCTACAATGTAACTACATGATCCACCATTGTGACATGTTAATAGAGCTAAACTGGCCGTCGCTGGAATCTAGACGTACCCGTCACCTTTCCAACCCGGTGTGTAAGAGCTTTTCTGGGAAGCTACCACCCTACCTGAATAGACTGCTTCCTCCAGCAATTGTCAAGGTAGCAATTAAGGGTTGTGGTGATGCTATTAAGATAAGTGCCACTGACAAGAATATAACGGCAAGATATTCACAGTAATATATATTTTGCAAATTCCAATTTCCAATTTGATAGGCACGTTGATTAGATAACATCCCAACTCTATACTTAGCACCTATATAGAGAATACAATAGCAACATTGTGGCTTACATATCCATGAGTATATTGAATGTTTGAATGAATGATTGTTGTACTTCATCCAAAAAATGTTTTTAATTAATACCAATAAAGATTAGATTATATGAATTTTTTCACTTCATCTATGTGTTAGTCAAAGATAATAAGGGTTACCCCCTCAATTATGGTGAAGGGTTTGCCTATTCTGGTCATTCGGAAATAAAATTGTAAAATTATTCACCATTATTTCGTTTATCCTCCAGCAGTTCCCTCATCCTATAACCTCCGATCCAGGACCAGCACCTTACTTGCAATACCACAATACAAAAATACAGTGGCTTGATCCTCATTTTCCTACAGAGCACCGCAATTATGGAATAACCTCCCAGACACCATCAAATCTTCCCCCAGTCTTAAGTCACTCAAGAGCTCCCTATTAACATACCTCAATGCGGAATGCACCTGTAAACATGTAACATAATGACTATTTCCTACATATTTATTTTCTGTGTTAATCTGTATATTTGTGTTGTTTTTTTAATATCTTGCATTGTATTACTTTGTACTTCTGTAACTACTGTAACATTTCAATGTTCTTGTAACCCAGGACATACTTGAAAATGAGAGAAATCTCAATGTATCCTTCCTGGTAAAATACTTTATAAAGAAATAAATAAATTATTGAAAAGTAAACAACAGTGCTGCATAAGAAGAAAAAAGGATTTATTTATTTATTATTTTTACTTGAAACCTGGTCATGCACTGGCATTTCCAATGACACCTCACATGCATGACCCTCTAGCTTCTATGAGTCCAGAGATACAGAGGTCCAAAGGCATAGGGTATTCCCTGCCCGGCGGGGGGGGGGGGTCATCCCACATCAGACATCATCACACCCATGCACGATGATGTCACTGGGCAGGGATAGATCCCTGCAGGAGAAGTCCGTGATCAGCGCCAGAAGTCTGCTGATCAGCGCAACTGCTATCATGGGCTGCAGACGTCCTCTGCATCCTAGCGGAGGAGCGTCTTCCCTGCCGGTGCTGAGTAGCCGTTACTGTGATTTTAATTGCTGTGGAGCTCTGTGATACACTTGTAGCGCTGTTTAAAGATTGTGTTTGCTGCATTTACTTGTTGTGGCCACCAGAGGGAGACAGAGGCAATATGAACTATGCTGGACACAAACAAACTACAATTTCCATCGTGCTTTGAGGTGGATACAGGAAGTGGGTGGGAGAGAGAGGAAGGACATCCGCAGCCTCTGCGGAGGAGAGGCAGAGTGAGCCGAGCGGCGAAAGGTGGAGGACGCACGTGAGACTGCAAGGGATCGTGACCAGGCCAGAGTGCAGGCGCTGCCTCGCGGGTGCTGGCGATCAGGACGGTGACCTTGCAGAGACCAACCTAAGCACCGCTGAGAGGTCTGAGTAGAAATTTAGTTCCGGCTGGACCCCGAGTAAGGAGACCGCGATGATCCAATGGGAGTGCAGGCGGTAGGCTGTAGCTTCGCAGTGCGGAGATCGGACAAGCAAGGGAGCGGATCCGGTGGCACAGAGTCCCAATCTAAGCGGAGAGACATCCTTGAGCGGGCGCTGAACAGATTGTCTAACGGATGGGTGAGAGGCCTCCCAGGCCGCAGTTTCCAAATCTAAGAACCTCACGCTGCATTATTGTTTAAATCTATAGGGCCCCAACGTGACTAGTCGAAGATTTGTTTGTTTCACTCACTGGCCAGTTGAATACAGTACCCGGGTACCCGAGACCATACACATACACCTTTTTGAGACATTACATTCACGGGACTTACACTCCAGAACTGAGGGGGTTAAACTTTTCTTTTGCCGCCGCGTGTTTTTCCCGTATTACGAAATCCTGTCGTTCAAATACCGTATCTACATTATATATGCTTCTTTATTGGGATCAGTAAAGAATATAATCTATAAAAATCCACAACAGTGCTGGTGTATATTTATTCCCCAACGCGGTGAGACTAACCCGAGGTTAATTCAGCGGCTCCTCCGGGAGTGAACGCCACACACTCATGCAGTGCACATTACCGTGAGTTTTATTGCTGTGGAGCTCTATGATACGCTCACACACGCCATGCATTACTGTGAGTTTTTTTGCCGTGAAGCTCTGTGATAGACTCATACACACTACACATTACTGTGAGTTTTATTGCTGTGCAGCTCTGTGATATGCTCATACGCACTGCACATTGCTGGGAGATTTATTGCTGTGGAGCTACCTGATATGCTCATCAACACCACAAATTGGAGTTTTATTGCTGTGAAGCACTGCACAATACTGTGAGTTTTATTGCTGTGGACGTCTTTGATATGCTCATACACACAGCACATTATTTTGAGTTGTATTTCTGTGGAGCTCTGTGATACCAGTGAGGGGGGTGGCAGCATTTCATCCTTGGACCCAGGCAGCAAAATGTCGGGCTGGCCTTGAATACAATATACTCCAATGAGTGGGTTCAAAATCTGCCCTCTCTTGTTGGTTTAATTTGACAACTTAATTGGCTCTTTCAACCAATCACAACACCAACACTGGTGCACAAACAGCTGTGAACCACGAGATACTTCTTAACATTTCTGAGCAACTTAAGCATGTACATGGCTCTGAATCCCTACATTTATTCACTACTTCCACGGACCGGTGGGAAGATCAAGAACATTTTTTTTTCTTGTAACACCAACCTGTATTTGTTGCTCTTCCCCCTTAAATATATGTCCATGGCCAAGATATGCAGCATTATAGTATTGTGTTATGTTTTCGGTTCCATTCAGCATGATCGACATTCCTGTTTCTATTTGCTTCCGTAAATGGAATTTTAACTTGGAGACAGCAGAATCAATTGAAGGGTTTGTTTATGTTCCTGTCGTGTTTTGTGCCTTTCCTTGTTTTTTCATTATAATTTTTCGAGCTGATACAGTTCAGCGTATTAAGAAGACGTCGGTTTTGTAGAAATGTCCTGGCCTTCAGTCGTACAACACGCATTTATTTTTATGCCATTCTGATCATGAAACTTTGGTAGATTTTATTTAGTTGCTGTCTCCATGGATCCTAAACTTCTAGCCAAAACAAAGTGAAAGCACAATCAAATAGAAAACACATCTAATCAGTGCTCTCCTTGAATGAAGAAAGGCTCGGTTACAAGGCTATGCTGGAGGATAAGAGGGTATGAAACTCTCATATGCTGGGACAAAAGAGTTTCTCATGCGCTCATTTGGTGAGAGGAGTATAGGAGTTGTTCAAAAAGCACCACAATTTCACCAAAATTCTGGTGCTTTTTCGTTTGGGGCACTTTGGCGAGCTCAATTCTCTGACCCTCTGTGAATTCAGCATTCACCTCAGGGTCCCCAAAGTGTGCCGAATGGATCCGCCGAACGACGCTGATAAACCCACCAAGTGAATCCAATAAACTACCGTACGCTGCAGATAAATCACCGAACACGTCTGATAAACCACCGAACGCTGATAAAAAAAAAAATCGACCGCATCTAATAAACTCTGAACAGCGCCGAAAAATCACCTAACACATCCAATGAACCAAACACCGCCAAAAACCCAAACGCATCCAATAAATTGTCAAATGCAGCCGACAATCCCCCATATACACCGCCAAATAGTGTGAAAAGAGATAAAAAAAAACTAAATTTTTAAAGGTGTTATAAACAAAAATACTGCATGAAAATGCATGGAAATAATAAATAAGGTCCTATGAATAACTATAAAAAGGTCTGTTACAGAATTTAATTTAAAAAAGCCATTAACAAAAGTCAGAATCAAAAATGTCGCTTTAGAAATACAGAAAAATGCCTAAAAGTTCTTTAAAAAATGAATAAAAATACTTTTTGCAGCAAATGAAAACAATAAACGGCTGAATAAAAGGTGGATAAAAACATGGATTTTTTTTTTTTTTTACATTGAATCCTATGGGATTCGCCTGTTTAAACCTGTTGAAGGAAAGCCCCGAAAATCTGGGCATTTTGCCAACGTTTGCTGCTGTTCGGTGTTCTTTGAGTAAATTAACCATTACTTCTCTATGGGGAATTTCAATGCCGCCGAATTGCACCGTATTTTACTGGCAATTCGCCAGTATTCGGCAAATTGCTAGCTTTCTGAATAGCCGAATTGCCATGAAATTGCACCGTACATGGATATTCACTGTTTGGTGCAATCCGGTGGTTAGTTCGGCAGTCTCTGAATAACCGCTGCCGCTCCTCTCTGCGAGTCCCTTCACTGGCTCCCCATCCACTGCAGAATTAAATTCAAAATCCTTACCCTGACCTACAAAGCTCTCACTAACTCAGCTCCCCACTACCTGTCCTCACTAATCACCAAATACACCCCAGCCCGCTCCCTAAGATGAAACAAACAGTGACCTGCGCCTAGCTTCTCCCGCATCACCTCTTCCCATGATAGACTGCAGGACTTCTCACGTACAGCCCCCATCCTCTGGAACGCTCTCCCTCACACTGTCAGACTTTCCTCCCAGTTTCCCTTCCTTCAAACGCTTCCTTAAGACATTCCTATTTAGGGAAGTCTACCACCCGACTCACTAATACACCTCACTGCCCCAACCAGTCCATCACTCTCACCTTGCAGTCTCCATCACTCTCACCAGTCCATCACTCCCAACCAGTCCATCACTCTCATCTTGCAGACCCCTCCTCCTGTTTCCAACCAGTCCATCACTCTCACCTTGCAGTCCTCTACTCCTGTTTCCACCCCCCAACCCTTCTAGATTGTAAATTAGCACGGGAATAGGGCCCTAGTTTCCTCCTGTACTGGTTTGTCAAATGTTGTTTAATGTATTGTAACCCTGTCTATATTGTGCCCATTGTACAGTGCTGCTGAATATGCTGGCGCTTTATAAATTAATAATAATAACCCCTTATGTAAAAGGGATAGACCATAAAGGTCATAAGAGTCTCTCTAACAGTTGTGGGTAGGGTTGCCACCTTTTCATTAAGACAAACCTAAACATTCTAGCAATGTGCATCAAAAATTTAAAATAGAAAATACAGATACATGCCTTCCACTTTCACACCTCATATCCCATTTCAGCACCTTTTGCCCCAAACTGCAAATCAGCTCCTTTCATCCCTTATCAGCCCTTCTCACACTCATGCCACAGATATCCACAGCAATAAAACTCACAGTAATGTGCAGTTTGAATGAGCGTATCACAGAGCTTCACAGCAATAAAATTCACAGTAACGTGCAGTGTGTATGAGCATATCACAGAGCTCCACAGCAATAAAACTCACGGTATTGAATTTCATTCATGCCACCATTAGTTTTTACCACATTTTGGGAATGCAATTTATTTTGGAAAAAAACTAATTGTATCATGAAGCTCCCTGGTGGTTTGAGAATTCTTTCAGTGGCAGGGTCAGATGTATAAGCAGTGCAGAGACAGAGGAAGAAGGTGGCAGCAGGGGTAGGGTTGGCTCCTGGACAATCTGGGTTCTGAACTGTGGATGACACACAATGCGATTACCATGTGATTGATTGCCACGCCATGAAGTCACAACAGTTCAGGCCTTGTCAAACACAACCTTTCAATGCTGCTACTCCTCCACAGAGTTTGGCAACCTCACTGTAGTTGAGGGAGGCCACAGGCCAGCGCTCCAGGCCAGCACTGACCGCTTATATGTTGTGTAACGCTGTTTTAAACTCTGTTGCTGCATTGCTCAGTTTTGCCACCAGAGGGAGACAAGTGCAATGTAAACATACTGGACACAATGGGACTACGTTTTCCAGCATGCTTTGGGGCAGAGACAGGAAGTGGGTGGGGATTGAGAGGACATCCGCAGCCTCGTGGAAGGAGAGCCAGTGTGAGCCGAGGAGTGAACCAAGTGAGATGCACGTGAGACAGTGAGCGATTATTACCAGGCCGGAGAGCAGGCGCTGCCTTGCCGATGCTGGGATCGATACATTGACTTGCCAGAGACCTAGTAATCCACCGCGGAGAGGTTTGCACAGACGCAGAGTAGCAGATTGGACCCCGAGTAAGGAGACCGCGATGATCCACAGGGATTGCAGGCGGTAGGCCGTGACCTTGCTGTAAAGACGGACAAGCAGCAGAAGCGGATCCGGTGGCACAGAGTCCCAAGGAAATCCAGCGGAGAGACGTCCTTGATCGGGCAGCGGAACAGAGTGTCTGGCGGATGGGTGAGAGGCCTTCCAGGCCACAGTCAAACTATAACAAAGCACGCTGCAGCATTGCTTAAATCTACAGGGCCCCAACATGACTAGTCGAAGATTTATCAAATCCTTTCACTGGCCAGTTGAAATATAGTACCCGGGTACCTGAGCTCACACACACACACCTTTTTGGGACATAACCTGCACGGGACTTACACTCCAGAAACGAAGGGGTTAAACTTTTATTTTACCGCTGTGCGTTTCTCGCATTACGAAATCCTGTTTTCTATGCACTGTATTTACATTATATATGCCGCTTTATTGAGACCAGTAAAGTATATAATTTATAAAATCCACAACAGTGCTGGTGTATATTTATTCCCTAGTGCGGAGAGACTAACCCGAGGTTAAATTCAGCGGCTCCTCCGGGAGTGAGCGCTACACGTGTATAGAGAGACCTGTTACCCACGACCAAACTGGGTGTGAGGCAGCTGCTGCTTGGAGATTGATTTGCAGCTGTATATACTGTATATAATAGCCTTATGAAAGCTTCTGTTGACCACTCTCTCCTGCTCCTCATGCTGTGTCAACTTGGCCTCAGTGACTCTGTGCTCTCCTGGTTCTCTTCCTATCTCTCTCTTTGCTCCTTCAGTGTCTCCTTCACTGGTGCCTGTTCCTCCCCAACTCCTCTCTCAGTTGGGGTACCTCAAGGCTCTGTCCTGGGTCCACTCCTCTTCTCGATCTATACCGCATCTTTTTACAACCTCATCTCTTCCTATGGATTCCAATATCATCTCTATGCTGACAACACCCAAATCTACCTTTCCTCTCCTCTCTCTCTCTCCTCCCGTGCTGGACCGTGTTACTGCCTGCCTGTCGGCTGTCTCCGACTGGATGACTTCCCGTTTCCTAAAGCTTAACCTCTCTAAAACTGAACTTCTCATCTTCCCTCCCTCTAAAACTAACATTCTTGCACCCATTTCCCTTCAGATGAATGGTGCCACCATTACTGCTACCTCTCAGGGTCGTTGCCTCGGCGTCCTCATAGACTCTGATCTCTCCTTCACTCCTCACATTTGGTCACTAACCAAATTCTGCTACTTCCACCTAAAAAACATTGCACACGTCCGTCCTTTTCTTAATCAGGACTCTGCTAAAATGCTCATCCAAGCTCTTATTATCTCCCACCTTGACTACTGTAACCTCCTGCTCTCTGCCCCTAAGAGATCCCAGATTCTCCCTCTGCAGTCTGTTATGAATGCCTGTGCCAGACTCATCTACTGTCCTCACCTCACCTCCCGCACCTCTCACACCTGTCCCCTTTGTCAATCTCTACACTGGCTCCCTGTTTCCTTTAGAATTCAAATCAAAATACTGCTGCTCACATACAAAGCTCTCCATAACTGTGCCCCTGCCTATATCACCTCCCTTATTAGGTACAGGTACATCCCATCCCGACCACTTCGCTCTGCCAATGATCTGATGATATGCACTTCACGTACCGGCACCCCCTCTCTCTCGCCTTCAGGACTTCTCCCGAGCTGCCCCCTGTCTATGGAACACCCTCTCCCGCAACATTAGACTCTCCCCGTCTCTCCAGTCCTTCAAGAAGTCTCTGAAAACACAATACTTTAGAGAAGCCTATCGGCTCACTCCATAATCCCCCTCTGTTCATTTCTTACTGCATCTTCCCACCCAGCCCACATGCACCCCGCTACTTCATATTCTCTATTAACCCTCACCTAGTGTGTTACCCCTATCCTCTTAGATTGTAAGCTCTTGCGGAGGGTCCTCTCCGACTGTTCTGTGTGTTGAACCTGTATGTATATTTGTTATTCTGCCTCTCCCATTGTACAGCGCTACGGAATTTGTTTGCGCTTTATAAAAACTTGTAACTGTAACTCCTTTAGAGAGCTGAAATGCCAAACTTTTTAAATTTATGTATAAAAAGCTTTGTTTTTATAGTATGAGACTTTGAACCGCTAGCTCTTTTTCTGTTTATATATAGTATATATATATATTTTTATATATATATATATATACAGTTGTGTTCAAAATTATTCAACCCCCACTGAAATTGAGTGTTTTGGCCAGTTTGACATTGATTTTGATCATTCAGTCATCTTGCTTACAATTAAATCAAAGAGGCACGTGTAGGTCAGACAAATATAACATAACATTTATAATGAAATAACCACAAATGTCTTTTCTGTGCTCACATCATTATCAGTTTTATTCAACCCCCAAGTGACATTCAATCTTAGTACTTAGTACAACATCCTTTTACAGTTATAACAGCTTTTAAACGTGAAGCATAGCTTGACACAAGTGTCTTGCAGCGATCTACGGGTATCTTCGCCATTCGTCATGGGCAAAAGCCTCCAGTTCAGTCACATTCTTAGGCTTGCACACTGCAACTGCTTTCTTTAAGTCCCACCAGAGGTTCTCAAATCGGATTTAAGTCAGGTGACTGCGATGGCCACTCCAAAATGTTCCAGCCTTTAATATGCAACCATGCTCTAGTGGACTTGGAGGTATGCTTGGGATCATTGTCCTGTTGAAAGGTCCAACGTCTCCCAAGCCTTAGGTTTGTGACGGACTGCATCACATGTCATCCAATATCTCCTGGTACTGAAGAGAATTCATGGTACCTTGCACACGCTAAAGCTTCCCTGTACCTGCAGAAGCAAAACAGCCCCAAAGCATGATTGACCCCCCGCCATGCTTTACAGTAGGCAAGGTGTTCTTTTCTTCATAGGCCTTGTTCTTCCTCCTCCAAACATAGCGTTGATCCATGGGCCCAAACAGTTCTAATTTTGTTTCATCAGTCCACAGAACACTATCCCAAAACTTCTGTGGTTTGTCCACATGACTTTTGGCATACTGCAGTCGACTCTTCTTATTCTTTGGAGACAGCAAGGGGGTGCGCCTGGGAGTTCTGGCATGGAGGCCTTCATTATGCAGTGTGCGCCGTATTGTCTGAGCTGAAACTTCAGTACTCACATCTGACAAATCTTTTCTCAGTTCCTCAGCAGTCACACAGGGACTTTTCTCCACTCTATGCTTCAGGTAGCGCACAGCAGTCAAAGTCAGCATCTTCTTTCTGCCACGACTAGGTAGCGTTTCAACAGTGCCCTTTGCCTTGAATTTGCGAATGATGCTTCCTATGGTCTCTCTTGGTATGTTTAACATCTTTGCAATCTTCTTATAGCCATTGCCCTTCCTGTGCAGAGTAATCACCTCTTCTCTTGTCTTCCTGGACCATTCTCTTGACTTCACCATGTTTGTAACCACACCAGTAAATGTCTAGAAGGAGCTGAGTATCACAGTCATTTTAAAGCTGCCTAATTGGTGCTGATTATGCTTTATTGCTGCTCCGTGACATCCACAGGTGTTTTCAATACCTGATTGAAAACACTTGAATGAACCTCTGTTCTTCAGAGTGGTAGTCTATAAGGGGTTGAATAATTGTGTCAATGAAGAATTCACAAAAGAAACATTTACTACTGTATTACAAAACCAATTGATGTCATTTTAGTTGCATATGGTTCTTTAAAAAGTCCTTGTAGGATTTCATTCTGAATACAATTACAAATGTACACTAAATTCCCTAAAACCTTTACAGCATTGGGGGTTGAATAATTTTGAACACAACTGTATACACAGGTATATATATATATATGTAAATTCAGAAACATCCAC
The DNA here is from genome assembly GCA_009667805.1 of Leptobrachium leishanense. NCBI lineage: Eukaryota > Metazoa > Chordata > Amphibia > Anura > Megophryidae > Leptobrachium > Leptobrachium leishanense. The sequence goes on along the minus strand of CM019067.1, from coordinate 106,135,062 downwards.
CCAAAAATACATCTAAAAATTTCAAAACACCTGACTGTAATGCGGATTTATATGACACATTGCATAACACAACGTTAATGTACTTTATCTATGAAGTGCTAACTATGCCAGCCTAATGACTGTGTTTACTAGATTAACTCACTTACTTGGGACACACATATCCTCAGTAGTTCAAGATTCAAACAGGGCATGTGACAGGGAAAAGTGCAAAACCGGTGCCAGGATGATCAACGGCTTGTCCATGGAGCTAATCAGGTCTACTGAGTAGGCAGCCATCTAGTGGTCAAGGTTGGGAGCAGCCCATAAGCAGCATCAGAAACCGTATAACCATGCAGAAAGGATACCGGGAATTTGTGTCCTTTTGAGTGGATAACCAACTGTCATGGTGAAGGTAAAAAAAAAAATCAATGGTGTGTCATAAAAATCTTCATTAAATTTACCAGGAGCTAAAGCTTCCAATGAAAAAAGCCGCTACTATCCCAGCATGTACTGGCCATCGGGACCACCGGGAGATTTCCGGTGGGCCGCTGGCTCAGTGGGCCATAGTGCCATCCCAGCCTAGGCCTGGCCGCTGGCCGAGCCTGGCAATCATCTGGGCCTGGCCACCCTGCCATGCCTGGTGATTGCCTCGGCCAGGCCGCCGAGAGCCTGGCAATCGCTTGGGCCTGGCCGCCAGTTGAGCCGGGGAACGCCTGGGTCTGCCTTTTTTCTTTTTTAACCCTTCGATGCGGATGTCACCCCTTTGAAGCCACCTCCATCCTGATACTCAACTCTCCACGAAGGTATGACTTCCTTGAAGTCAGACCTGCGGATTTATAGCCTGCACGGCACACTGGTGCCATCACGCCAGGCGCGATGATGTCAGTTTCAGGTGGGCCACCCTGCCAGAGCAGGGGGAGCGCCTGGAGGGCTGCCTCTATCTCCCCATCGCCAAAGTCAAGAGAGGCAACGCTGGAAAAGTCATCGCTGGAAAGGTCACAGTCTGGCCATCTAGCAAAGTCTCTCTTTAACCCCTTCGGTGCTAGGCCAGGATCCGGCACCAACTGGCGCCTAGCACGATAATGTCAATTACCGAGTTAACTCCTAGCTTTGCAGGGATTTCCGTATCTCCTGATCAGTAGCAGATAGAGGGTCATGTTTGGTATCTTTGGAAAGGCCAGAGCATCGCCCTTTCAATGATATCAAAGATGACCAGGTTATTTGTAAATGAAAAAAAATAAACTAATAAAAATGATAAGTATTTATTTCTTAAATTTATTAATGCAGCACTGTTGTTCACTTTTCAATTATAATGTAAACAATAGTGTTGCACAAACTAAAAATGCTGCATATTGTCTCTTAAAAATATAGTAACAGGTTCCCACTTTTATTTTTCTTAACAAGTGTACCCCAAACCGCAAAGGCTTGGATGATAACATGTGAAAAAATTACTTTATACGCTGTAGATGATTAAAATTTTTATGGAAATTCATATTGTTTTACATTTCTTGTTCTAGAATTCTGGCAGGACATGACGTATACATATAATAATTATAGATTTTATTCTGCCGAGTCTGCTGAAAAAAAGGTTATATAATTTGTCTGGGTCGTATAATAATAATATGTGACTTCAAATCGTGTTTATATTTGATGAGCACAAAATGGTCAAAATGAGCTCAGCAGTCAGAGGTGAAATGACCCAGCAGTGAAGGGGTTAAACACCTTTTTTTTAACACATTTTTTTTTTTTTTTTTTTTTGCATATTCAAGTTTATTCAAAATAAGGCATATTACAGAAATGCAAGGAAAACATTGCGCGTCACGTTACCAGGCATATAACAAATAGCAGGCCAACAATGAAAGAGGGCCAAAGTCACCCAGGTCGAAGTAATGATACATATGAAAGTTATAACTTTAAAGAGGGGTGAGACAATAATACAGGGAAGGAGAGCCATAAGGACTCAGGGTATAAACACAAAACAGAGTTCCCACGGCTGATGACACAATGCAAGAGTTGTAAAGGGTTCATGATTCTGCGTATATCTGATAGCCAATAATACCATTTTGCAGAATACTCCGCGTAGCGATCTCGGGCACGAAAAGTGAGTTCATCTACCCCCCGAATGCACTCCATTTCATCAAACCATACCGAAAGTGGGGGTGATATCTTGTTTCCAAAATCTGGGGATCGTGAGCCGTGCAGCATGTAACAGACATGGAATGATAGATTTTTTATAGCCTGAGATGCTGCAAGATGTGTGGTGTAACAGATAAAATTCCGGCGTGAATGGAGGAGAGGGCTCCACCAGCTTACACACGTATTCATGTATACGTTCCCAGAATAACTGCACTTTCGGACATGACCACCAGATGTGTAGATGGTCCGCGTGTGGCGCACTGCATCTCCAGCACAGATCTCCACCCCCGCCTGCGAAGTGACTTAATCTGTCCGGTGTGCGGTACCATCTATATAATATTTTATAATTGACTTCCTGTATCCTAGTGGAGGGGGTGCAACAGTGAGCAAGGGTGTAGATCTTAGACCAGTCCTCATCCTTTAAAGTGATACTGAAGGAGGCTTCCCATTTGCCACAGAACTGAGTCGGAGGTGTAGAAAGTGATTGGAGGAGGCCATAGAAAAGTGATATACTGTGTGGGGGAGTTGTCCCTCGATGCGAGATGGTTTCAAATATCGTGAGGGGTCTACAATATTTATCTAGCGGTGCCAGCGAGCCCAGGTAGGATATGAGCCGATGGAGGTGGAATTTACCCAGAAATCCTAATGGGCGGCTATATGGTAGTTGATCTTCCGCCACCTGAGCGCCAGCCGTTAGGAAATGACGCGGGAGCGGGGAGGGGGTCTGCTGTAGGTGCCGTAGGGTGAGGTGCCTAGAGAATACCGGTAGATGTTGCAGTGGCATCAATGGGGAGGGATAAGGAGCCACCGGTAGCTTAGTCTGCAGGGAGCGCCAGACGGAAAGCGTGGCCAATGTAGTTGGGAGCGCATAGTGTAGGGGGCTTGCCAAATTTCGAGGCATCCATGGCAAGACAGCTAAGTTATCGCCCGCAAACCGTTTTTCAATTCCCACCCACAATTTAGGTGATGTGTTTTTGCCCCATTCCACTAGGCGTTGCATATGAGTCGCGCAGTAGTAGTGCCAAATGTGTGGCATGGACATGCCGCCCATGGAGCGAGGTGTAGTCAACAGATTAAGCTTAACTCGAGGCGCTTTACCATTCCACACGAACGTGCGGAACATGGAGTTCAGTCGTTTAAAAAAGAGTCGTGGTAAGCTAATAGGCAGTGTCTGAAACAGATACAATATCCTGGGTAAAACTGACATTTTTATAGTATTAATGCGACCGAACCACGATATATGCGGGAGAGACCATCTGCGTAAATCTAGTTCAAGAGAGGCTAAAAGTGGTTGGAAATTAGCTCGGTAAAGGTCATTAGTGTCCGGGGTCAAAAAAGTGCCCAGATATTTAAGTTGGCCCTGGCACCACTTAAAGGGGAACGAAGATTGCAGAGCTAGCGCCTCTTTAGGGGGAATGAGGACAGGCATGATTTCGGACTTATCCATATTCAATTTTAAATTACTCAGAGTTCCATAGTCGGCAAACATACGCAGCAAAGTAGGCAGGGTGACCTTAGGGGAGCGCACAAAAAATAATAAATCATCGGCATATGCAGCCAGCCGATGTTCAGTATTACCCACCCACAATCCGGCTATATCCGGTGCGTCCCTGACTGCTTGTAAAAAGGGTTCAAGAGATAACGCGAACAGGAGAGGCGAGAGGGGACAACCCTGTCTGGTACCATTTGAAATGGGGAATGAGTCAGACAGGACCCCATTAACATTAATGCGGGCTGAAGGATGCGTGTACAATGCCCGGATCCAGAGAATCATATTCTCCCCCAGTCCCATATGTGACAGAGTTCGAAATAGGAAATCCCAGCGTACCCTGTCGAAAGCTTTGTCACAGTCAGTGGACAAGAGCAGAAAAGGAGCAGTGGTTAGACGTGGTGAACCGTGTATTAAGTTCACTGCCCTGACAGTACTATCCTTCGCCTCCCTCCCAGGAATGAAGCCCGTCTGATCCGCATGCACCAAACCAGGGATGAACGGCTTAAGTCGGGTGGCCAGCACCTTGGCAAACAGCTTGACATCCTGATTAAGCAGCGATATAGGTCTGTAATCACTGCATTGATCCAGGTCCTTTCCTGGTTTTGGGAGTAGGGTGACCGTGGCTGTAAGTGTGGCGGGGTGGAGGCACCCACCCTGCGTGAGGGAGTTGAATGCAGATAACCATTGTGGTATCAACGTTTCTAGAAGTTTTTTGTAATATAGAAAGCGACAAGCCATCAGGGCCTGGAGCCTTACCCGTGGGGGTGTCAGTAATGGCCATGCGAAGTTCCTCATCCGTAATAGGGGCTTCTATAAGTTGTCTGTTCGCTATCGATAATTTGCGTTTAACATGGATTGCAGATACGTCTCAATCTTATGTGTCAAGGTGGATGTAGGTGGTGTCGTCTTGTCTAGATTATATAGTGTATGAAAATGGGAACGAAACACTTCCAGCATGGAGGAAGGCAGAGAGTGCTTCCCCCCCAACCTGTCCGTGATTTTAGAAATGTAAGTTGAACTGCGTTTTTTGCGTAGAACTCTGGCTAGCAGTCTGCCACATCTGTTACCGTGTTCAAAAAATAGATGTTTATAGTGTGTAAAGGACCTCTGGGCTTTAATATTTAGCAGTGAGTTTAAATCTGCTCTAAGCGCCGAGAGCCGCACATAGTCCTCCTCAGAGCTAGTGGCTTTATGAGAGGCTTCCAATATGCGGATCTGGGCCGTCAAATCCTCCTGTCGTGCTATGCGCTCCCTCTTAATGCGAGCCCCTTGTTTAATGAGATATCCCCTTGCTGTGGCTTTATGGGCTTCCCACAGCAAGGGAGGAGTGACGTCAGGAACTGAGTTGTCTGTAAAGTACTGAGATACCGCTTCCGTTAGGCCGGAGAGTACCAACTGGTCAGACAACAGGGTTTCATTCAGCCGCCAATGGGACGCCTTAGGTCTGTACAAGCATGAGTTGAGTTCCACATCTACCGGGCAATGGTCAGACCATGTCTGTGAGCCAATTGAGGCGTATCTAATAAGATGGGATTGTGCGAATGGGAGAAAGATGTGGTCAATGCGGGAATAGGATTATGTAGAGTGCTGTAGTGCGTATAGTCCCTGGTGGAGGGATGTAACGCCCTCCAGCAATCCGTCAGGGTGGAGTCCAGTAATGTTAGTCGTGTCGAGCGGATGACCGACAACGGAACACAGGTAGACCCGCGTGAGGTATCAAGCTTAGGATCCAGTGGAAGGTTAAAATCACCTCCCACCACCAGGTTGCCGTCCTGAAAGTCAGTGACCACAGACATGATCTTCTTAAGGGCTATGTGTTGTCTGCGATTAGGGAGATAAATAGAAACGAAGGTGTATAGCTGTTCTCCAATAGTGCCTTTGACCATGACATATCTGCCTTCATCATCCGCCTTGTGGCCAACAATTGGAATGGTACATGCTTAGCAAACAGAACAGCCACCCCTCGGGATTTACCCTCCCTGTAATTACCAAAAAACCCCAGAGGGTATGAAGCGCTTCGGAGTGCCGGTGCCTTGTCACACAAAAAATGTGTCTCCTGAATAAGAGCCACCGAGACTTGAGCCTTAGCAAAGTCCCGTAAAGCAATATGTCTCTTAGCAGGTATGTTCAATCCTCCAGCGTTAATAGAGCGTATGAGCAATGGTCTGTGCTGGTATGCCATGATAGTTAACCCTTATACAAGAACCCGAAGTGGGTGTACCAAGGGGGAACGGGGTAAGGAAGGAGGGGGGTGAATATAAAAAGAAAACAATTAAACCTGAACAAAATACCGCGAGCGTGTGCCCAAAGCGGGGTGTAAATCCCAGGCGACGCTCAGAGCGAAGCGGAGAGATGCCCCGCCTAAACAACTCCTTCCGGAGTGGGCTAATACCCCAGGGGAACGTATCCTGACATGAGAGTAATATAAGCGCAACAATAATCTGCAATAAAAGAGAAGAAAAAATTTACAAATTACAAAACCAGAGTCTCCAGGCGAATCTCACCCGCTGTCGAACGACCATAATTATTGTGTCTTGTTGAGAAGTACTGTTAATGGTGCAATAAAAACCACACAGCCGTTCCAGGCGAAAAATGCGGGAAAGGGAGAGCAAAGGAACAGATATATATTCGGCGTATGACGTTCTCCAAAATTTGCAAAGACCACAGCGCAGGTCCGCTGGGGCCGTCAGATAGCCTCCTCTCCGTGGCTGGACTTGTATGCAAAGAACACGTAGAGGGGGAGCCATCCATCCCCGAAACCGCAGATGTCTCAATGGCAGCCAGAGGCAACGAAGGACACCACACGCAGTGTCCACATAATGTACCTCGCTCCACCAGAACTGTACGAACAATAGCGCGGGGTATTCAAACCTGCCATTAGATGTTCTCCCCACGATTGTGCCATGTAACAGAAGGACGACGTGCAATCCTCAAGCCTCCTGTGAATCGAACTGTGCGAACCGTCCGTCAGCGGCGGCACCACGTGGTGTTCTGCGCTGTCTGGGGACCCGTTGAGGCCTCTGCGTAGCAGAAGTGAGGAACCGTATTGGGTCAGGCCATTCCAAGATAGTATCGGGTGGTAGATTCAGCGTGGAGAGAAATTCAGGCAGTTCGTCACCACCACGCACCGTAACTGGGCCTTGAGGGGTGCGTACTTGTAATCCTGCCGGGTAGATCCACCGATATTGTAATCCCGCTTGTTGTAGGGCTGATGTTAGGGGTTTAAGTGCCCTCCTAGAATGTAAAGTGAGTAAGGATACATCTTGAAAGAGTTCCACTTTCGCTCCTTCAAATCGTAAGGCCGACTTATTCCTGGCCCCAGCCATGATAGCCTCCTTGACGCTAAACCGTAAGAGACAGCAAATGACGTCACGAGGGGGGCTGCCTGGGGGCCCCGGGATCTTAGGGCGCGATGCCAGCGCTCCATTTCCACTACAGCATCCGGCGCTTTTTGCAGTAGAAAATTAAATAGGTTGGTGAGGATGCGGTGTAGATCATCCGAATCGCGTTCGTTTTCAGGCAGGCCTCGTATTCTAATGTTATTACGCCTGCCCCTGTTTTCGAGATCTTCAAGTTGTCTGGTGAGAGTTTGAAGTAAAGTGTGATGCAGGGTTAACTGTGTGGAGTGGGCCTGAATAGCGTCCGCCTGTGCCTGGTGTACCCCCTCCACCGCCACTATACGCTGGGTGAGGCCTAGGACATCTTGTCTCACCTGCTGTATTTCCCCTGAGAGGGAATGGTGTAGTTCTCTGGTGGCCGCTGCGAGATCATCTCTGGTTGGCAGGGCCCGCATAATCTGCAGGACATCTGGCGGCGGTTCCCAGCCGCCGCCGGGTGAAGCTGGGGAGTGTGGCGCTGGTGGTGTAGTAGCGGCCGCCATCTTAGGCCCCTCGTGTGTAGCCGGCCCGGCCGCCATCTTGGATTCCCCCTGCGGAACCTGTGCTCCCGAATGCGGCGGAAAATAGCCACGAATCCCACTGTGAGGTGGGCTGTGGCGCTCCTCTGGGGTTCCAGGGGCTTGGGTGAGCCTTTTGTGCTTGCCCATGTCGCTTTAAAATGAAGCTGTGCTGCTGAAAGGTGAGAGTCCCTGGAGAGCCCAGCTAACAGGCAGCCATTAAGCTCAGCGGTCCGGACACGCCCCCAACACCATTCTTTTTATATTTTGCAAAAACTATTTTTATTTTGTATTTTTTTAAGACTTTTTTATTTTTAAAAGACTTTTTAATTTTGTAACAGATCTTTTTATTATTTTTTTAATAGACCTTTTTATTATTTAGACACTTTTTATTGATTTAAGCTCCTTTTAGGACAATATGAGATTTTTTTTCGGTTCAGAGAAATCTTTCAATGCCAATTCGACACGCTTCAGCGGTTATTGACACAATTCAGCGGTTTTCACCGACGTCCGATAACTTTTTCGGCGGCTTCATTTTCAGTAAAACACGGTGAGCATTCACAAAATAGTAAATTCACTGTCAGGGTTATTCAAAGAGATTTGAAAAGTCACTGCACGTTCGGTGACTTTTCGTTCTCTTCAATTCGGTTCCTTTTGCCGATCCCATTTCGGTGACCCTGCGGTGTATTCAGCAAACACCACAGGGTCCCCGAATTGCAGGGAAAAGCTACCGCAAACCCTCAAACGAACAGCAAAACCCAGAGAATGCACGCCGAAAACCCTCAAAAACATCTGGATTAACCTGCCGAAAACCACAGAAAAACCCGAGCAGGAGCCGATCACCCGTAGCGAAGCCTCCGGAAAAAGCCGACACCGCAGACAGAGTGAAGTGAATAAATTAGAAAAACAGTTTGCATGAATGTTTGAAAAGTGAAACACTGTTTGCAAAGAAACTACTGAGCGAAAATGTCTGAAATTTACATATGAAGTCCAGGGAATGATAATAAAGAGGGCTGTTACAGAAAAAATAAGTCAACTTAAAAAAATTCGGACTTTTAAAAAAAAAATTAAGAAAAATGCTTAAAATATCCTAAAAAAATCTATAAATAAAGAGACTCTTTACTGCAGAATTTTATAATGAACAGTTTATTAGATATTAAATTAAAACGGGAATATTTTTAACAATGAAGCCTATGGGATTCGTCTGAATAAATTTGCCGCATGAAACCACCGAATGGCAGGGCATTTCGGGAATCTTTCACTGCTGGTTTGTGTTCTCTGAATAGCCGAAGCAGTGCTTTTTCATGGGGATTTCACTGCCCTCGAACAGGCACCAAACTGGCACCGTATGTTCAGGCAATTCGCCAGGATTTGGCGAATTGCCTGCTCTCTGGATAGCCGAATGGCCAAGAAAGGTAACCGAACGCTGATTTTCAGCGTTCAGTTACCTTTCTCAAGCAATTCGGATCTCTTTGAATAACCCTGTGTATTTTCGGAGAAATGGAATCAGTGAAGAGTGCCGAAATGCGGCAAAACACAAAGCACAGAAATTGCACACAATTTAAAATAACATAAAATAGGTTTTCATTTCATTAAATGCCAAACAATCCAACCAAAATCTTTAGCTCCAGCCCATAGAGATCTTAATCCGGTCCTACGTGTTTGCATAACTGGAGTTGACCAGTCCCATGTATGAAAAGTGAATAGGGATGAGCTGTTCGGTTCGATATGTTCGGAGTTCGCATCGAACATCGGCCATTCGACAGTTCGCGAACTTCGAACATTTCCGTGTGTTCGGTTCGAGTTCGAAAAAACTTTATAGCAAATTTATAGGGGAAGATAAGGGCAGGTATAATATATATATATAGATAAGATATATATCTATATTCTTATAAATATATATATCTTAGACTTATATTACACACACATTTTGGCAGCTAATTGCCCCCCCCCATTTGGATGATCCCTCCAGAAGAAATGTTGAACCCGATAGAGCAGAGAATAATATATATATTCTCTGCTCTGTCGGGTTCAACATTTCTTCTGGAGGGATCAGCCAAATTGGGGGGGGCGCATTTAGTTGAGATTGTCCACATGCCACCCCCCCATGTGCGTATGGGTATATATGGTCTGAGGTCTGTGGGTGGGTGTATATATATATATATCTGCGTGTTGATATATACGTATACGTCTGTGTGTGGTATCCAGGGCCGGTGCAAGCATTTTTGTTTACTCAGGCGAAGTTGCGTTTTGGTGCCCCCCTCCACCCAATCCGTGCCATGCCAATCGGGAGTGTTTGGTGTCCTCACGCATTGCCAATCTATGCTGTGCCTGGTGCCCCTCCTGTGCCACGGGCCAATCTACAGAGTGTGTGGTCCCCTCCTTTGGCAATGTGGCATAGGAGGGGCACCAGGCACTGCACAAATTTGCAATGTGGCCTGGTGGTGCCCCCGGGTCTTGCTGTGTCAATATACCCACATATTTCAAACTGCCTGCCACTCCCAGTGTTTCCCTGTGATCCTGCTACCTACCACTCTCACTCTGTTGCTGTGGTCCACTGTCTGACTCCAGGTCTCCAGAAGCCGACTGGCAACAGGGTCCTCATCCTCTAATTCAATTCACTCCCCTTAATTCATTTTTCCCCTTTAATTACTTTCACCCCCTCCCCCCTTAAATTCATTTCATATGGCATATGACAGAGCTCCACAGCAATAAAACTCACAGTAATGTGCGGGGTGTATGAGCGTATGACAGAGCTCCACAGCAATAAACCTCACAGTCATGTACCGATATCAGTTTACTCAAACCCCCCAGCAGAACAATACACACACCCACACACACCCAGCAGAACATTACACACACACCCCCAGCAGAACATTACACACACACACCCCCCCCAGCAGAACATTACACACACACCTCCCCAGCAGAACATTACACCCCCCAGCAGAACATTACACCCCCAGCAGAACAATACCCCTCCCAGCAAAACATTACACCCCCCAGCAGAACATTACACCCACCGAGCAGAACAATACACCCCCCCAGCAGAACATTACACACACACACACACCCTCCCCTCCCTCATTTTATTCAAACCTTTTAAAAATCTTCTCTCGGCCTCTCTGCCCAGTCCTCCTTCACACTACAGTGGAAGCACGCAGGCTGACTCTGCTGCAGGGCCGCACCCTAAGCTTTGGGGTTTGTCCTCCAGGCTTTTCTGCTGCTGCGTGCCCTGGCTATGCGTGTCACGTGAGGGGGCAGTGCCAAATTATGCAGTGTGCCTGCTCATGTTTAGAATGTGGGACTGAGGCATGCACACTGCATCGGTTTGAGAGAGCAAGGCTGGGCCCCTGGTTTATGTCTGAAGATCATTCATAGCTCCGCTTCCGGTATTTTAAAAACAGAATTTTTCCGCCCCTCACACTGACAGCAAGCCAGGACAGTAAGGCGGGCCGCCTTTGCCACCTTACACTAGCGCCGGCCCTGGTGGTATCAATGCATCCCTACTCTATACACAGCGCTCCGTGTCCCTATAATATATATGATCAGGGGTTACCTTTTTTTTATATTTTTATACTATTTCTATTAAATTAACAGTAATTTTTGATGTATTTTGTTCAGTAGAAACTTTTTTTGCCTATATAACATGTGCTTTGTGAAAATAAAACAGTTTTGTGTGTACATTTTAATTTAGTTAGTGTATTCCTGTCCAGTGCGGTGAGAAGCAAATGTAATGCAGTGTAGACACGCTGCGAGGCAGAGCGGAGTGAAGTCAAGCCTGCAAAATGTTTGCTTCTCTTCGCTTCGCTACACTGTGCGTCGCTACACGCTCAGTGTGTCTCAGCCTTTATTCCCGCATCGCTAGCTTACCGAATCAGTTTGTATACTTGTTACTGACCCTGCTTGTTCTGAGGACCCGATCTGTTGCCTACTTTGCCTGCCATTTGACTATTCTCTCTGTGTATTCCCTGCCTGTTCTGTTTGCTTCCTGTTGCTACTGGTGTGCGCCGATTCTCACCATATACAGTAGCGCAGTACCTTAAGTGCCTAAACATTGCTGACCCGGTTTTGTTATAGCTGCTGATTTAACTGAACAGATCGGGGATCTCTTCTGCATTACCATTACCAAAACCTCCACCACTGCACTCTTCCACAATACCTCAGAGGGGTTACGGTGTGAAGGCACTTGCTGCCACCAAAAGGCAAAATATTTGGGTGCACTGACGCCTGTACCAGATTCATATCATTTTAATATTTGACCGCAGGGTCCAACCCTGCACTCTTCCACAATACCACACAGGGGTTACGGTGTGACGGCACTGTTGCTGACACTAAAGGCCCAATTTTAAAGCACCTATTGTTACTTTCATCCAAAGCCTGCATAAGTTTCACCATAATTTAGCCAAAAAAAACACTAAACTTGTTCCGCGTGTCCTAAGGCTAGGGTCAGACGAAAGCAGTTTTAACGTGAGTTTAGACGCACGAAATCACGGCCGTGCTAGCAGCAAATGACGTCCAATGCCGGGGAACACACGAAGTACGGCCGCACGAAAGTTCGTCCGCGCAACGCAAGTGGCAAACGAACGCATTTTTTCTAGAACGTCAAACCGCTAGTACTGTCGTACAGAGTGCGCTGCGTCCGCTAGAGGCGTGTGTGCGTGATTGGGAGACGTCAGACGCTGCTAATGTCCGGCCAACATAACGTCCAGACACAAAAAGTGTTTTATTGATGATCCGTACAAAATCACGGACGAAAAGGCGCATCGTATGACTGCTATCGCGTATTCCGTGACAAAATGCGTCCATTCGTTCGAACGCACTTTTTCACAGACAACGCGAAAAATGCGTTAGTCTGACCCTAGCCTAAAACGTCTCTTTTCATACAGGCCGTCACCCCAAGCAGTTGTTTATGAAAAGATTAACCCTTTCGCTGCTGAGCCTTTTCACACCTCTGTGCTAAACTAATTTTTACCGGTTTCGCTCATCATGTTTAAATATGATTTGAAGTCACATTTTATTAATTGACCCAGACATATTATATATCGTTCTTTCCGGGAGACTCGGCAGATTCATAATATATCATTATTATATGTATACGTTATGTCCTGTCTGTATATTATAACATAAAATGCAATAAAATTAGAATTTTCAATAATTTACAACGTGTAAAGTGTTTTTTTTCACATTTTAACATGCGAGCATTTGCGGTTATATTTTCTATGGGTTGCGCTTGTTAAAAAAATTAGAAACGGGGAATCGTTACTTTTTTTGGGGAAAATTACGTGTTTTTTGGCAAACGCCCCCATAGAAAAAATCGTTAATGCAGCATCATTGTTCACATTATAATTGAAATGGGAACAATATTGCTGCATTAATAAAACAAAACAAAAACAATTTTTTTTTTTTTTATTTTTAAATTTTTTACATTTTTTTTTAACTGTACATAGTCATGTTTGGTATCATTGAAAAGGCCAAGATCTGGCCGTTCCAATGATGTCAAATATTAACCCCTAGCTGTCACGGATCAGGAGATAGGGGGTTCATTGGAACCCACTATCTCCACCATCTCCACCGTTAATTGCGGGACTGGCGCCATCGCGCTGTGCGCGATGACGCCAGTCATTAGGGGGATATCCCGGAAGCTTGGCCGACATCCAAGATGTCGGCCAGCTCCGGGAGGGGACCGCGATACGTTGCATGTTAGCGCCATATCGCGATCCAGCCCCCTAGGGGTTAAAGACAGCTGCCGCTTGGAAGGGCAGGCTATGCCCTTCCAAGCGGTGTCTGCCTTTACTGGCTGGCCCGCACGGATGGGGAGGGGGAGAGGTCCGAAGGACCTCCCCCCTCCCCTTCAGGCACCTTCCTCTCAATGGCAGGGGGGTGCCTGAAATAGACGTCATCGCGCATGCGCGATGAAGTCTATTGTGCCTGCCGGGGTCCCGGAGGCTGGGCTGACATCGATGATGTCAGCCCGCACCGGGGGGCCGCCGCGATCGGCCGGAATCCCGGCCAATCGCTGCTGCTTACGGAGGACGCGCTCAGCGCGTCCTCCGCAGCGAAGTAGCCATGCGGCAGGACGCGCTGAGCGCATCCTCCGCATGGAAAGGGTTAAAGGAAAACCATTTACCGTCATTTGAAACGTCATTTTTTTGTTTTTGCATGTTTCTATACATCCTACAAATCCGCCACTTCATGGGCAGGTTATGGGGACCTCCTAGGCACGATATTTGAAGGAATTTTTCGGTTTTGTTTTTTTAACCCTTATTTTATGGGAAACTCACTGTTCCTTTAAAAACGTTTTTTTTTTTACTTTTTTTCCTTGTTTCCTGTCCCCCAGAGCACTACCCGGACCCCCATACACCTTTTATGGCAAATATCTTGCATATATGCCCTCTTGGAGGGCACTCTAAAAATCGAACTTTCGAGTCCCATTGGCTTGTATTGAGTTCGGTTCGTGTTCGAACTTGAACTTTTGAAATTGTTCGAGTTCGAATGCGAACCGAACACGGGGGTGTTCGGCTCATCCCTATTTGTGAATAGATCCAATAGTTGTAGTTAGGACCAGACAACAGGTCACCTGTCCTACACAGAACTAAAACAGCACAAACAAACGGGATATACAAAATAATAGTGGTCACAGTTCTGATGGCTCTACCTCTATTTATGTCCACGGGGGATTAGTGCTAGAAAATATGGGTCCAAAGCCCCAGGTTCAGCGCTGATAAGTCTATAGCCTGTGGCTAAATTTATCTAGAGAAACATTAGAAACAGGCCTTAGTTCTGTGTAGTAAAACAACCTACACTTACTGTACAAGTCGAGTTGCAAATCCTGCTTCAATGGTTGCAATCTGTGGCGTCACTAGGGTTGGTGTCACCCGGTGCGGTACATTATGGTGTCAACCCCCCCCCCCCGAGTTTTACGGGGTTTTTTCTTAACTGCTCTTACTCATAAATCAGTACTCCCATATAACACTGAATGCTCATAATAAACGACGCACATTACTGTGAGGTTTATTGCTGTGGAGCTCTCTCATATACTCACAAACAAATTTTGGTGAACTGCCAGCAAGTACGGTGCTGTTCGAAGGCAGTGAAAGTTCCCATAGAGAAGTAATGGGTAATCTATTCAGAGAACACCGAACAGCAGAGAAATGTCAGTGAAATGCCCTGCTGTTTGGTGGTTTCATTCGGCAGGTTTATTCAGACGAACACCATAAGTTTCAATGTTAAAAATACTCCCAATTCAATATCTAATAAACTGTTCATTCCTTTAATCTGTAGTAAAAAGTCTCTTTATTTATTGAATTATTTTTTTTGTATCTTTTAGACACTTTTCAAAACAAAATCCAATTTTTTTTCTAACAGCGGTTTTTCTTTTTTCTGTAACAGACCTTTTTATTATCATTCTTAGGACCTTATATGATAATTCCAGACATTTTCGTTCAGTAGTTTTTTTGAAAACACCCTGGGGGTGGTGATACCCGATGCGGACTGCACCCCCCATCCCCCTTGTGATGCCACTGGTTGCAATAGTTATAGATAACAACTTGCTCATAAACGATAGCAGGGGTGGACTGACAACAACTAATAGGAAACCATGTGGCACCTTGTGCCATGCCCACAGTAGGTCACACCCATACAAAACCCCACTCATATAACACAACACACATGTACATTGTTGTGCTAATGAATTTGTTTCTTTGCACAATTTTCAAAATAATTATTTTAATGAGTTAAGAAAATCCACTCAGCTTCCAGCAAATTGGGGAATCCAATGGGCCCCCTCCAGACTTACAGATGCCCACCATTTTGTTGCAGCATCCACCATCCACTGATTGCAGCCTGCACAGATGGTCCCTGTGGCTCACGTGGGAAACTGCCAATCACTTTTCAGGTTTATAAGATGCTGCACATTACTGATACACACGGCATTACAGAGATCCACAGCAATAAAACTCCCAGTAATGTGCAGTGTGTATGAGCTTATCACAGACCCACGGCGGACTGACAACTAATGGGGCCCCCTGGCAATAGGAGATCATTGGGCCCCTTGTGTCGCACCCACAGGAGGCCACACCCATAAAAACCCCACCCCTACAACACAACATCCACATGTACATTTTTGTGCTCACACATAGATATATATATTGCCCCCAGCAGCTCACACATGGATATATATATTGCCCACAGCAGCTCATATATATATTGCCCCAGCAGCTCACACATGGATATATATTGCCCCAGCAGCTCACACATGGGTATATTTGCCCCAGCTCACATGATATAGTGGCCCAGCTCACATGGATATATATTGCCCCCAGAAGCTCACACATGGATATATATATTGCCCCCAGCAGCTCACACATGGATATATATTGCCCCCAGCAGCTCACACATGGATATATATTGTCCCCAGCAGCTCACACATGGATATATATATTGCCCCCAGCAGCTCACACATGGATATATATTGCCCCAGCAGCTCACAAATGGATAAATATAATGCCCCAGCAGCTCACACATGGATATATATATTCCCAGCAGCTCACACATGGATATATATATTGCCCCAGCAGCTCACACATGGATATATATTGCCCCAGCTCACACTGATATATTGGCCCGAGCTCACACGGATATAGTGCCCCAGCTCACATGGATATATATTGCCCCAGCAGCTCACACATGATATATTGCCCCAGCAGCTTACACATGAAATATATTGCCCCAGCAGCTCACACATGGATATATATATTGCCCCCTGCAGCTCACACATGGATATATATTGCCCCAGCAGCTCACACATGGAATATATATATGCCCCAGCAGCTCACACATGGATATATATTGCCCCCAGCAGCTCACACATGGATATATATTGTCCCCAGCAGCTCACACATGATATATATATTGCCCCCAGCAGCTCACACATGGATATATATTGCCCCAGCAGCTCACAAATGGATAAATATAAGCCCCAGCAGCTCATACATGGATATATATATTGTCCCAGCAGCTCACACATGGATATATATATTGCCCAGCAGCTCACACATGGATATATATTGCCCCAGCTCACACTGATATATTGGCCCGAGCTCACACGGATATAGTGCCCCAGCTCACATGGATATATATTGCCCCCAGCAGCTCACACATGGTATATATTGCCCCAGCAGCTTACACATGGAAATATATTGCCCCCAGCAGCTCACACATGGATATATATATTGCCCCCTGCAGCTCACACATGGATATATATTGCCCCAGCAGCTCACATATGGATATATATATATTGCCCCAAGCAGCTCACACATGGATATATATATTGCCCCAGCTGCTCACTCATGGATATATATATTGCCCCAGCAGCTCACACATGGATATATTGCCCCAGCAGCTCACACATGGATATATATATTGCCCCAGCAGCTCACACATGGATATATATTGCCCCAGCAGCTCACACATGGATAGATTGCCCCAGAAGCTCACACATGGATATAATGCCCCAGCAGCTCACACATGGATATATATTGCCCCCAGCTCACACAATGGATATATAATTGCCCAGCAGCTCACATATGGATATATATTGCCCCAGCAGCTCACACATGGATATATATATTACCCCAGCAGCTCACACATGGATATATGCCCCAGCAGCTCACACATGGATATATAATGCCCCCAGCAGCTCACACATGGATATATATTGCCCCAGCAGCTCACACATGGATATATATATTGCCCCCTGCAGCTCACACATGGATATATATTGCCCCAGCAGCTCACACATGGATATATATATTGCCCCCAGCAGCTCACACATGGATATATATTGCCCCCAGCAGCTCACACATGGATATATATTGTCCCCAGCAGCTCACACATGGATATATATATTGCCCCCAGCAGCTCACACATGGATATATATTGCCCCAGCAGCTCACAAATGGATAAATATAATGCCCCAGCAGCTCATACATGGATATATATATTGTCCCAGCAGCTCACACATGGATATATATATTGCCCCAGCAGCTCACACATGGATATATATTGCCCCAGCTCACACTGATATATTGGCCCGAGCTCACACGGATATAGTGCCCCAGCTCACATGGATATATATTGCCCCCAGCAGCTCACACATGGATATATTGCCCCAGCAGCTTACACATGGAAATATATTGCCCCCAGCAGCTCACACATGGATATATATATTGCCCCCTGCAGCTCACACATGGATATATATTGCCCCAGCAGCTCACATATGGATATATATATATTGCCCCAAGCAGCTCACACATGGATATATATATTGCCCCAGCTGCTCACTCATGGATATATATATTGCCCCAGCAGCTCACACATGGATATATTGCCCCAGCAGCTCACACATGGATATATATATTGCCCCAGCAGCTCACACATGGATATATATATTGCCCCAGCAGCTCACACATGGATAGATTGCCCCAGAAGCTCACACATGGATATATAATGCCCCCAGCAGCTCACACATGGATATATATTGCCCCCAGCTCACACATGGATATATATATTGCCCCAGCAGCTCACATATGGATATATATTGCCCCAGCAGCTCACACATGGATATATATATTACCCCAGCAGCTCACACATGGATATATTGCCCCAGCAGCTCACACATGGATATATAATGCCCCCAGCAGCTCACACATGGATATATATTGCCCCCAGCAGCTCACACATGGATATATATTGCCCCCAGCTCACACATGGATATATATATTGCCCCCAGCTCACACATGGATATATATATATTGCCCCAGCTCACACATGGAAATATATTGCCGCCAGCTCACACATGGATATATATTGCCCCCAGCTCACACATGGAAATATATTGCCCCAGCTCACACATGGATATATTACCCCCAACAGCTCACACATGGAAATATATTGCCCCAGCTCACACATGGATATATTACCCCCAACAGCTCACACATGGAAATATATTGCCCCCAGATCACCTCTCCTCTGCCAGGCCTCTCCTGCAAAATATTGCTGGCTGCAGGGTACTTCCTACGAGTGGCTGCCGGCTTGAAACTCTGCTGCTCACCTGGGTTCCACCAGCCAGCCGCGTGATCGCGGAGTTCACGTGACTCCACGATCTCGCAAGATCGCGGCTGGCTGGTGGAACCCACGTGAGCGGCAGAGTTTCAAGCCGGCGGCCGCTCGTAGGAAGCGCGCGGCGGCCGGCAATATTTTGCAGGAGGGGCCTGGCAGAGGAGAGGTCCACACTGGGGGCCCAATGAGCTATTAAAAACCGGGCCCCCACTGACCAGCGGGCCCTCGGGTAGTGCCCGATGGGTCAGTCCGTCCCTGCACAGACCTCCACACAAATAAAACTCACAGTAATGTGCGCTATGTGTGAGCTATCATTAATTGCCATATCTTTACCAGTCCTGTTTGCTCTCCAAAATTGCCGTCTTTTACCAGTTATATTTGTTTATTTATTTCCACTCAGCCCTGGGCCTGCTATTCTGTGCCCCCCCCCCCCCTGGTCATGATTCACTGCATTAGAGAATTTATTGCACCAACATCCCCCAAAGATGCAATGTAATCCTGGATTTCTGTCTTTCCAGCATACACATCTCCATACAGCTTCCAGGGCCAGGCTCTATCACGGTGTGCTCCTAGCTCCCACCTGGACTTAGCTCCCACCCACCCCATGGTTCTCATTTCATTTATACCCAACTAATTTGGTCATGTGATATTTTCAGCTACCAACTTACGCCACTCTGGAACTTCACCTACCAGACTCCCTTCCATCTTCTGCTTTCCTTATCAATTCCCTGACGGTCTTCTACTTTTCATTTTTTTCCCTCCCCTTCTCCCACACCACCTTTCTCTAGAAATGTTTTTCCCTCTCTTCCCCCTCTTGCTGCTTCTTTCTAAATCTACCCTCCCTCCCTCCCTATACACCCTACAAATTACAGCAAGCTGGAAAAGAAACCCAAATACACCATAGTTTGCTCAGCTCCTTTAACTTATCAGTTGAGAGCTGGTGGAGAGTGTTAAAATCCAGCCCTTCCACCCCCACATAACAGAGCTATAAAAATCTCCAATCACTATTTTCCAAAAAGAAAAATATGTCCAAATTCCTTTTTATTCTGCTGCTTGCTCTGGCAAATCATGTTGAATCCAACCCTGGTCCAATAGCTGACACCATATTTAATCTACCCACTAAAAGAGGCCTCTCCTTTGTGCATTGCAACATTCACAGTTTACTCAGTGGTGTATTTAGGTTTTGTGCTGCCCTAGGCCTGACTAAACTCGTGCACCCCCTAATTTAAATTTGACGCACCCCTTCCTGTCAAGGGCACACCTCTTACTGGTTAATCCCCACCCTTCCTCTTTAAGCTCCACCTTTTCCTCTCGTTATATTAAAAGTGGATACCAAGTGCCTACTTGTATATTTTGTATACCATTTCAAATGTATCTATTGAGATAAAGAAAATTATGAAATGTTTAAATTCAAGCATTTTTACAAAGAACAGCCACGCATGTCAAGTAAACAGGATCACAGCCTCTCTAATTGGTTGAACAATAAAATCCACAGAAAGGTGCACTGCATATGAGCGTATCACAGAGCTGCACAGCAATAAAACCCACAGAAATGGGCACTGTGTATGAGCATATCAGAGCTGCACAGCAATAAAACCCACAGAAATGTGCAGTGTGTATGAGCATATCACAGAACTGCACAGCAATAAAACTCACAGTAATGTGCAGTGTGTATGAGCGTATCCCAGAGCTCCAGGGCAATAAAACTCACAGTAATATGCAGTGTGTATCACAGAATCCACAGCAATAAAACTCCCAGCAATGCAATGTTTGGTGTATGTCAGCGTATCAGAATCCACAGCAATAAAACTCCCAGCAATGCAATGTGCGGTGTGTATGAGTGCATCAGAATCCACTGCAGTAAAACTCCCAGCAAACCGAGTGTATATGAGCACACAGCAATTATGCTGTGGAGCCATCTTGTCAGCAGTGGGGTGCCACTGCCAGAGGGTGCACTGTAGCTTTGATTCCCTTCCCGGTGGGTGTTCAGTCCAGAATAGAGTCTGTGTTAACGAAAGGGCGGGCAGCTGTGCGCGTGTGTTTCAAGTGGTTCAGTTATTATTTTAATCTGCAGTAAAAAGTCTTTACTTATTGATTTTTTTTAGTACCCTTTAGTCATTTTTCAGATTTTTTGGGCAAAGTTCCAGCCTTTTTTAATAGCAGTTTTTCTTTTTTCTGTAACAGAACTTTTTATTATCAATCATAGGATCTTATATGTAAATTCCAGACATTTTCGTTCAGTAGTTCTTTTGAAAACAGCAGGCCACGGGTTTGCGGTGGCAGCATTCAGCGGCCGACTCCATGCACTTTGGGGACCCTGCGGTGAATGGTGAATTCACTGCAGGGTGGGGAAATTTTATTCTCCTAAGTGCAGGGAACTACAGAACACCAAAAAGGTGGCGTCATTTCGGTGCTCTGTGAGTAACCCATTTAGTGGTGAGGTTTTTTGCTGCCCCCTGGAAAGTGAAATTGAAAGTGTAAATTAGTGAAATCTCAATGTATCCTTCCTGGTAAAATACTTTGCAATTTTTTTTTTTTTAGGGGTGGGGCCACCCAGTGCGGGCTGCCGCCCCCTGGAAAGTGCCGCCCTAGGCCTGGGCCTAGTCGGCCTAGGCCAAAATACACCAGTGAGTTTACTCCCTAAACTGGATGAGCTTAAAGCTTGGTGCTTCTATTACAAACCTAAAGTCATTGTGCTGACAGAATCATGGTTAACCCCTAAAGTGCCAGACTCTGCCATAGCAATACAAGGGTATTCATGCTCTAGAAAGGACAGAGCTAAGAGAGGAGGGGGAATTGTTATCTATGTTGACAACTCCATAAAGTTCACCCCATTGCAGAATCCTAGCTCCCCGGCCACATTTGTTTTCCTTTCTGGTACTATTGAGATCCCGTTCAGTAAAACAATTATTGTTGCTGGATTCTACCGCCCACCGAGTTCCCCAGTGCACTCCCTTTCTGACATAACCCAAATCCTTAGTAAATTAGTAGCTCAAAACCAAAAAAGAGAACTGCTGGTCCTCGGCGACTTTAATGTTGATTGGCTGAATCCTAAAAACAATAAACACTGCTCACTGTTTAAGGCTTTGCAGCTAACACAACTAATCTCCTCCCCCACTCGCATTAATATGAAAAGCCCTAACCACACCTTGCTGGACTGGGTTCTCTCCTCATGTCCTGATCGAATACAGGAGGCAGGCGTTCTCGCTAACAGTTTCAGTGATCACTGCCTTGTGTACTGTGTGTGCAAAATAAGGGCCACAAAATGTCCACCAAAGGTAATAATCGCCAGGTCTTTCAAGAAATTTAATCTTGAATCCTTCCTAAATGATCTCAAACAGCTCCCATGGGACAGACTAAACCTAATCCCAGACCTGGACTGTGCAATTGAATACTTTCAATCCGAGCTCCTGAAAGTCTGGAACACTCATACCTCACTGCACAAAGTGCGAGTAAAAGGGGCTCACCTCCCCTGGGTTACAGCTGACCTCACGCATATGTACCAGTTTAGAGACTCCTTGTGGTCAAATTTCAAGAGTACTGGATCCATGAACGAATACTGAAAATGCTGGAATGCATGCACAAAACAAACAAAAATGGCTAAAGCCCAATACTTCAATGAATATTTAAACAATAACATATCAAACCCTAGAAATTTTTGGAAAACCATAAGTAACATACAAGCACCTCCCGTCCACTCCCAACCGGCTGCTGTCAAAGTAAACAACCAAACTGTACAACACCCCCTAGATGTAGCAAATGCTTTTAATAATTATTTTGTTGGATGCGCCACCACCCTGATTGCTAAGCTAGGAAATGACACGCAATCTGAAAGGCCACACACAGGTCAGGCCCCACCAACTGTGCAAAGACCCTGTAATGCAGAGAAATTCAGTTTTAGACCAGTGCCTGTCAGTGTCATCACTAAACTTCTCCGTAACCAAAAAATGAAATACCAGTCTGGCCCTGATCAAATCCCAGCAATGCTGCTGAAAATCAGTGTGCCAGCAATTGCAAAACCTGTCGCAATGCTGATCAATGAATCACTGGCGACTGGATACATACCCAAACTCTGGAAGACTGCAAGGGTGGTACCTATCCATAACAGTGGAGACAATACTTTGGTACCCAACTACCGCCCAATATCACTGCTCCCTGTAATGTCAAAAATTCGGGAAAAATGTGTCTACACTTAATTACGTGATTATTATCAGTATCGGAACTATTTAACCCCAGATCAATCAGGCTTTTGTCCAAATCATTCAACTACAACTGCCCTTTTAAAAGATTGAAAGTTTGTAATGATATCCAAGCGGGCATGGAACAAGGAAACCTAACTGGAGCCATCTTCCTTGATTTTGCCAAGGCCTTTGACACCGTAGACCATGGCATCATATTACAAAAACTTAAGAACTCCGGTATTAGTGATAGCACGCTAACCTGGTTCCAATCATATGTGTCTGATCGGTCGCAATATGTGTCCATTTCTGACAGCACTTCCCTTCCCCTCCCAGTCACGTGCGGTGTACCCCAAGGCTCGATACTCGGCCCCCTGCTATTCACAATATTCATAAATGATTGTCAGGACCCCTGTCTGGAGCCCCCCAGCACCCCACGTAAAGCCCGCCGTAAAAGGAAGAAAGACAAACCTGGTGCTGCGTTGTCCTGAATGCAGGGCAGCACTTCCACAAAACGGCGTATCCTATGTCCCACCCTGCTCTCAGACTGCAGGCATAACAGGTGCCTCTAATCTACACAGAGACTAATCCCTATTTAAGGTTGGAGCACCCAGAAGACAATGCTTCTGCATTATGGTTCCTGAGCCAGCAAGCCAAGCACACTGATCCAGAAGCTATCCTGTGCTTCCCATCTGCATCAAGTCTCCCGAGCCATCCAGAGACTTCATCCTAGATCCCTGCATCCTGGTTTCCCGCTGATCAACTGTCTCCTGATTCCTCAGCTATTCAAGAAACCATCCAGCCCTTTTCCTGTCCTGTCTCGTATCCCCAGTAAGTCTCCTCCGTGTGTCTGCCCTCTGTGTCTTCTTGTATTGTTTCCTGCATCCCCTCGTATCCACCAAGATTCCATATTCCAGTTGGTCTCTTTCATCTTTAAGTTCTGCCCTGCATCCTGCATAACCTGGACTTATTATTTATCTGAATCCTACAATAAACCCCTGTTTTCCCTAACCTGGTCTCCGTGTGTCACTGCATCCTGGGTTCGGAATCTTACCTGTCACGCTGGTACCTTACAATGATCTTCCCAATGTCTGCAAAGCCTCAACTGTACACATGTACGCAGACGACCCTGTAATCTATACCAGCCAACCAAATCTCCCGCAGCTGGAGGCAGTGCTGCAAGAACAATTCACAGGGGTAGAAAAGTGGATCGCAGATAACAAACTTTTTCTAAATGCTGACAAAACTGTTACAATGCTCTTTGGAACCGCACCTAAACTACACAAATTGCAAACACCCCATCTATGTGTGGGGACAAGATCAAATGACACGCTGACTACAGTCACTTCTCTCAAATATCTAGGTATGTGGTTAGACCCAAATCTATTTAACTCTCATCTAAGCTCTACCCCAAACTAGGTGCCCTGTACAGAAACAAATCCTGCCTGAGCCCTGTGGTAAGAAAGCAGATTGTACAACAAATGCTTATGCCAGCCATTGAATAAGGAGATGTAGTGTATGCAGCTGCCCCTCAAACACACCTCCAGAAACTTACTACATTGTATAACTCATTCTGCCACTTTGTGCTACAATGTACTTACACGACCTACCATTGTGACATGTTAAAAGAACTAAACTGGCCATCGCTGGAATCTAGACGCACCCTTCACCTTTCCAACCTGGTGTTTAAGAGCTTTTCTGGGAAGCTACCACCCTACCTGAATAGGCTGATTGCCCTAGCAGTTCCCTCATCCTATAACCTCAGATCCAGGACCAGCACCTTACTTGCAATACTGCAATACAAAAAGAAAGTGGCTCGATCCTCATTTTCCTACAGAGCACCGCAAATATGGAATAACCTCCCAGACACCATCAAATCTTCCCCCAGTCTAAAGTCCCTTAAGAGTTCCCTATTAACATACCTCAATATGGAATGCACATGTAAACATGTAACATAATGACTTTATTTCCTACATATTTATTATTCTGTTAATCTGTATATTTGATTTTGTGTTAATATCTTGCATTTTACTATTTTGTATTTCTGTAACCACTCAATGTTCTTGAACCCAGGACATACTTGAAAACGAGAGAAATCTTTATGTATCCTTCCTGGTAAAATCCTTTATAAATAAATAAATAAATCTCACAGAGCTCCACAGCAATAAAATTCACAATCATATGTGCGATGTATGAGCGTATAACAGACCTCCACAGCAATGTGCACTATGTATGATCGTTTCACAGAGCTCCACAGCAATTAAACTCACAGTAATGCGTGTTGTAAATGAGTGTAACACGCTCATACACACCGAACATTATTGTGTGTTTTACTGCTGTGGAGCTCTGTGATACATTCATACAAACCAAGCATTACTGTGAGTTTTATTGCTAAGAAACTCTGTCATGTGCTCATAAAAAGTGCACATTACCGTGACTTTTATTGTAATGGAGCTTTTTGAAACACTCATACATAGCTCACATTACTGCGAGTTTTATTGCTGCTGTGGAGTTGTGTGATAACCTCATTCACATCAAACATTACAGTGTATCACAGAGCTCCATAGCAATAAAGCTCAAAAACTATTATATTTAATTTATTATTTATTAAAGTATAATAAATGTTATGTTTTATACAATAACTAGGCAGTTACTCCTGGCTGTTGCAGCCGCTCCGGTGAGTATGGGCGCGACGCCATTTATTCTGTATGTATGTATATTATGCTTGTAACACCAGTTCGTCGTTTTGCTGCTGTTCCTCTTTCCATGTTTTTGTTTTTAACCCCAAATGGGAAGCGTTTGGTGCGTGTATAAATAAAACCCACCATGTCTCTGCCTCTCCTTAGCTGAAAAGCAGCAGGAGGGGCTTGGAGCTGCTCAGTAGAGCAGCTTTTGGTACATTGGTTAGGTACTCACTCTATAAAGAGGTGCCTTGAAGGGGCGAGTGAGCTTACATTGCAATGGCCATTGAAACAAACTAAAACCTCATAGTGCTTTGTTGTACATGGAATACATAGAAAAAAGTGCAGATGACAACTTTTTTTCTCTTTTTTTTTTTCTCATATTTAATTTATTATTTATTAAGTATATATAAAATACAATATATTATAAAAATATATTTAATCAAAATAATTATAGTATTGTAAAATAAAGTATATTGTTAAATTAGTTATTAAAATCAATTTAAATATATTAAAATTAGGGATGTGCACCGATTTATATTTTTTTTATTTTTATTTTTTTGGATTCGTTTCGGTTCGGGTATTTAAAATTTTCATTTGGGATCGTTTCGGCTCGTTTCGTTTTTCGTATCGACTTTTTTTCATGATATCGGAAATTTTCAGCCTTTTCGGATCGTCTGTTCTCCTCGTTTCAAAGTGTCTGATATTTCGGTCGATACGGTAATTCCGCCGATTCCATCATTTTTTTATTAACCCTTTCGCTGCTGAGGATTTTCCCGCCCCTGTGCTGAGGTCATTTTTTACCTGTTTTGCGCATCATGTTTAAACGTGTTTTTAAGGCTTATTTTAGTATATGACACCGACATATTATATATCGTTCTTTCCGTCAGACTCGGTAGATTCATAATATGTCATTATTATATGTATACGTTATGTCATGTCTGTATATTATAACAAAAACTGCAATAAAATATGTATTTTCAATAATTTACAATGTGTAAAGTGTTTTTTTTCACATTTTAACATGCGAGCAATTGCGGTTATATTTTGTATGGGGTGCGCTTGTTAAAAAAATTAGAGATGGGGTCTCGTTACATTTTTTTTTTGGGGAAAATGACACTATTTTTAACAAACGCACCGCATACAAAAATCGTTAGTGCAGCATCATTGTTCACATTATAATTGAAATGGGAACAATATTGCTACACTAACAAACCAAAAAAAATAAAAAAAGTGTTTATTTTTTTTTTAATTTTTTTTTTTATTTTTATTTTTCTTTTTTTTTTTACAAAATTTTTAACTTTCATGTTTGGTATCGTTGGAACGGCCATGCTCTGGCCGATCCAACGATACCAAAATTTAACCCCGAACTGCCACGGATCGGGAGATAGGGAGTTCATTGGAACTCCCTATCTCCACACTTGGTGGCAGTTAGGGGTTAACTGTAGGACTGGCGTCATCGTGCTACGCACGATGACGCCAGTCCTCTGGGGGAGTTCCCGGAAGCTTGGCCGACATCCAAGATGTCGGACAGCTCCCGGGAAGGATCGCGAACCGGCGCTTTTCAGCGCCGATTCGCGATCCAGCTCCCCAGGGGTTAATGCCAGGCATCATTTGGAAGGGCAGGCTGTGCCCTTCCAAATGATGCCTGGGTTAAGCCCCTGTGCGCCGTCGATCGGGAGGGAGAGAGGTCCGAAGGACCTCCCCCCCCCCCCCCTCCCTTTCAGGCGCCTCCTCCGCACATGCGGGGGGGGCGCCTGAATTAGGTGTCATCGCGCCCCGCGATGACACCTAATGTTGGCGGCTGCTGGTCCGGATGCCGGGCTGACATCCAGGATGTCAGCCCGCACCGGAGGGGCCAGCGATCGGCCGGAACCCGGCCGAACGCTGACCCCGATGCGAGGACGCGCTCAGCGCGTCCTCCGCATACCAGCGGGAATGCTGAGGACGCGCTGAGCGCGTCCTTAGCATTCAAGTGGTTAAAGATCCTTTTTTTCTTATGAATATGTATTGCACAACTTTATTTAAACATATTAAAATGGTATGAAAGGAACAAAAATGAACGAAACGATTTAAAAAAACTCAAATATACTGACCCAAATGGTCTGACTTTAAAAATAAAAACCAGAACAAAATGTTTTAAAACGGAACAAAAGATGAACAAAATTATCTGAAACAAAAAAAAAGCAGTATAATTAATGCAGCATATGAATCTGCACACTGCGGGCCAGCACTCTACAGTACAATTAATGCAGCATGTGAATCCGCACACTGCGGGGCAGCACTCTACAAGTACAATTAATGCAGCATATGAATCCGCACACTGTAGGGCAGCACTCTACAGTATAATTAATGCAGCATATGACTCCGCACACTGTGGGGCAGCACTCTACATTATAATTAATGCAGCATATGAATCTGCACACTGCCGGGCCAGCACTCTACAGTATAATTATATATTGAAAATTTTTATTTTGTAAGTCTGCGCACAAACAGAGAAAGTAAGGGCCACGCAGGACCATCCAAAACTGTCATCAAAGATACGGCATTAGAATAACAATAAACATCCCCAAATAGGGGGGTCTCAGCGATATATATCAGATAAAACGGGAGGGGGAGGGGTAATGCATAAGTCTAGGCGATCCCCAGCCGGGGATCTTCGGAGCCAAAGTCATCAGGAACTCTTATAAAGGGGAGGGTTCACATAAAGGGTAGTGAAGCACCTCGAAATAAAGAGACTCTGCTCGTGAGAAAAGGAGGGGGACTGGGGCAGGGGAGAAGATCAAAAAGGGCAAGACTCAGTAATCAAGGCCAAAGATTTCTCATTAGCCCGTGTCCACAAACAGCAAGGGACATGGCACAGGCAGCGCGTCACCCATCAGGCCAGAGCATACAGTCTCTGCTCTCTCGCCACCACGAAGAAGGGCTGCAGGCCTCATCAAGGCCCAAACCACACCACAACCTCCACCGCCAGAAGATCGGGGCAGATCTCGGCAGGAACTTCAGCGCCATCCAGTGTGCAGTGTGCGGATTCATATGCTGCATTAATTATACTGTAGAGTGCTGCCCCGCAGTGTGCAGATTCATATGCTGCATTAATTATACTGTAGAGTTGTGCCCCGCATTGTGCGGATTCATATGCTGCATTAATTATACTGTAGAGTGCTACATGAGGATTCATATGCTGCAAATATCGAATTTGAAGTGATCTATCAAATGGATATCGAGCAACTATCGAATTGAACGAAACAATAAGAAATTACGGAATCAGCAATGGAACCGAAAAATACGATGTCCGAAATTACCGAAATGGAACCGAAATAACGAATGGAACGAAAATGACTTGTGATTTTACAAATTTCACGTTCATACGAAATAACGAAATTATTTTGTGCCGTATCGGAAATTATTTTGTATCGGAAGTATTAAAAAACGAATCTTTCCGAATCGAAACACACATCCCTAATTAAAATATATATGAAAAAATAAATGAGCTAGTGCAGCAGCATTGTTAACTTTATAAGGGAAAAAAATGTTTTTCACCTGTATTTTTTTATTTGTTACACATAGCATAGTCTCATTGGAAAGGCCCGACTCTGTCCTTTCCATTGATACATGAACTGTCCTGGTTGAACACACTGGTTTAGGGAGACACCTGGATCTAAAAGACCCTTGCATCTCCTGTAATGGGATTTCCCTGCCAGGCAGGGGGGAATCCCCCTTTGTGACATCATTGCGCATGCACAATGACTGCCGCGGCCCGGGGGGCTGTCTTACAGCAAGGGTTGACATCCAGGATGTCAGTCTGCTCTGGCTGCAGCCCAAACTCTGAGCCAGATTGACACCAAGCAGGGACAGAACAGGATATGCGTGTATCGTTGTGCACTGGGGAGGGAATCACCATGTTAGGACGCTACACGCATGTCCTGGCACTGCAGAACAGACCAATGGGTCAGCAATCCAGGCCCACGGGCAGTTTCCGAATATACGTTGGGTCAGTCCGCCTTTGAACGATAGCAACTCGACTAGATTTAAGTGAGTATTGTCTGAGTTTCTGGTTCAGGTGGAAATTCCAAAAAGTGCACAAATAGCATTTTAGGAAGCAGACCTCTAGGTGTCAGTATTAAACAAGTCTTGACGTTGTTTGGCTGGAAAATCACATCTCAGTCACACATTCAACATGGTCAAACAGCAGAGGAAACTTGTGCATGGATCATACTTAGCTGAAAGAAAGATTTTTATTGAAATCAGGTGACCTTATTACTGAGGTTATTATTTACACATAAAGATATAACACTTCTTTCAGGACTTGAACCAGTAAAAGTAGGAATTCCAGGGAGCTAGATACAATAAATACATTATTATTATCATCATCATCATGATTTATATAGCGCCAACAGTTTCTGCACCTCTTTATAATAACCAATGGGAATGGGACAAAAGTAAAGCAAACACAGAAACAAGAGGTGTAGAGGGCCTTGCTCACAGGAGCTTATAATCATATATTTACTTTGCTCTAGGAGGCCTCAGAGTATACATTAAACTGTTTAAACACGCAGGGGGGGACCTAAATGTGAAGGGTCACTATACGAAGGTGTTATAGTACAGTCACCATACTGCCTATATAATTGAATATACTGATTTGGTACAACTTGCATTTCTAGGGGAAGCATTAGCACAATAATTTACCATAACGGTAAGGATGTATTTTTATGTAGCCTCTACTGCAGAGTTTGCTGGCGAAGAGTGCAGTTGTATTCCCTGGTGGATTCTGTTTTTTTTACGTTTAAATTGTTTGAGAACATACTACGCATTTAGTTCATTGTAAAAGACATTTACACATTCTTGTACTCCAGAGACTTATTATATGCATGCTCGTCCCCAAATGCAGCAAAGGATTTTGTGTAAGATATGCAAATACAGTTCACATACTTTTTGGATTCAAAATCATAATTAATCTGCAGCAACCAAAATCTCTTCTCTTCCTGATGAGGGCTAAGGACCCAAAACAACTATACAGGAGTCGCTATGTGTCGTTGCATTCCGCAACCTATGCTCGTCGTTTGAGAATTGTTACGCCCAGTATCCCTCTGGAGTCACTTTGGCCTGTATACCAACTGAGCCATTAAGCTAATGACTGGGACCGTTAGCTGTTAAGCATAACAGCTTGAGCCTCTATTCCAGCCAAGCCATACACTTTGCTTATGTCTTACTATATATTAACATGGCAGGGGGCCTGCGATACACTTCCTGCTGCAGCACCATCGTGGTGTTGCACAGCCCTTATTGAAGGACATGCTGCACATGGTCTCCCAGTGTGTTCCTTGCGTTGCTGCAGTCAGCTGAGGAAGGTCGATGTGCAACAGGACACTTCTGGGGCGTCAGGGAGATAAGTTAAACTGAAATTTGGAAAGTTGCAAAAATTCCGGATTTCCGCACAAGAACACAGAAATGATGCCAGAGTGGCCAGCAAGCTGATTGGTACAACAAAAATTCTACTTCCGATATCCTGGTAACATGCGGGTTTCCCAGGCCTCAGGCAGGGCCGGACTGGCCTACCGGGATACCGGGAGGAATCCCGGTAGGCTGATTAATCTTTGGGCCAGTTTAGCATTAAAAATGCGAGCCCATGGGTTGGTAGGGCCGGCCTGGGTACACACTGCCATGTCGTGGCACCGCTGCTCGTTTCTTAATGCTCAGCTCCAGTATCGGGCTCTGGGAGTCCGAATCCAGAGCTGATTGACCTGCTGTGCTCCTCTGACTCAGCCTCGGGGGGCTGACAGCCGCTGCAGTGTGCCTCCATACTGAACATGCTGCTGGGAATTCACGCTGCATTGGCGCCACCCCTTCACTCTCCATGTGATGCACATAGACGTACAGAACGTCTCAGTGCGTCTGACATTTGGAAGAAGGCCAGCCAAGCCAGTTGCAGGGTCCTGGGCTGGCGTTGCCCTGATAAATTTTATACCTATTCCTGGTGGCGGCGGACTCTCAACTTGGAGCAGGAGGACGACAACAGCAGCAGGCAGAAGCACTGAGTCTGAGTGCCTATAGTTGGTGAGTGACAGTTATTTTTTCTTTGAAGGATTGATGCATGAATTCCTTCAGTAGGCAGGTGGCAGGCTTCTCATTCTTTTGCCCTCCCCTCAGCAGGCCCCTCAAATTCTTCTTCCCTTGCCCCTCCCACCCAACCCATTATTAGCCCCATAGCAGGTCCCTCACTTCTATCGCCCCCAGGCCTGCACCATCAGATGAATGAGGGGGGTAGAAGAAAGTGAGGGACCTGCTATGGGGCTAATAAAGAATGGGTTGGGTGAGGGTCTGACTCTGGAGGGGGGAGAAGAATGTGAGGAGCCTGCTGGGAATGTGAATTAAGAATAAGTGGGGCCTGGGGGATGTAAAAAAAGGCTGTGGAGCTCTCTGATACACTTACACACACACACACACACACACACCCCACATTACTGTGAGTTATATTGCTGTGCAGCCAGGCCCGGATTAAGATCTCTATGGGCCTGGAGCTGAATATTTTGGTGGCTTTTTTTTGGAACTTATTGAAATGAAAACATATTTTAGGTTATTTAATAGTGTAGATACAGGTATATCTAACCAGGCAGATACTGTGTAAATAAATTTCCATTCGGATGATTCAGATCATTTACAGCGTGAATTTTTTTTTTTTTCATATTTTATCATCCAAACCTTTGTTTTTATATATTCTATAGAGAATTATTGTTAAAATAAATTGAAATGGGAACCTGTTACTGCATTTTTCTGAGAATATATAAAATTTTAACCAAAGAGTGAAAAAAATTAAATATTACCCTTGTGTTTGATGAATAATATGACTGTGTATAAAACACTGAATTTGCTACCAGCTTGGGAAATTAAAAGGTGAGTAATGGAAGTGGTATTGCTCATGTTATGTGTGACAAACGGACAATACGATCACTTTGGAACTAAAAATGAGTAAATTAAAAATGTTTTTTGTTTTCTTTTCTTTTAGATTTTACATGGTCACGTTTGGTATCAATGCAAAGGCCAGACTCTGACCTGTCCAGGGTTCCAAAGTCCCCCCCAGTGTACTCAGCTGCAGTGCAGCGGTTTAGGTTTTTGATGTAACAATTCGTAATAACGGATTGTGCCATCACCTCCACACTTGAGATGGTAAGTTGGTGCAGCACCATTGTTCCCTTTCCCTTTATAATTGAAAAGTGAAAAATATTGCTGTGTTAGAAAAGAAAAGAAAAAAATAAAGAAATATTTATTATTTTATTTTTATTGTTACATAAAACCTGTTCATGTTTGGTATCATTGGAAAGATCATGCTCTGGCCTTTCCAGTGATGCCTCTCATGATCCTGTAGCTGCTATTGTGTTGGAGATCTAGTGGTCCAAATGCCAATCAATGCAGACATTTATCCTTTCTCTGGGGCATGGGCCTGGAGCTGCTGCTCCATCGGCCCCTATGTTAATCCAGACCTGTGTGCAGCTCTGTTTGCTCTTATCACAATATAGGGCTGGTATAAATTTTCCAAATTTTTAAATTCCAGGGCTGCTTTTTATTCCCAGTCCGGCCCGGGCCTCAGGCCTCTAACACCACACTGCATCTTCAGTTCAGGGCTGCGTTAAGTACGGACTCTCACTTTAACCCAACCAGTGTTCCAAAATACTCCTGTTCCTTATTATCACCCTTCCTGTTCCCAACTTGGACTCCTGAGTACCAAACATTTGGCTTACTCTTCTGACCTCCTCTGTCTGCTGCCGAGTTCAAGCATTGTACCCATTAACTCTGTCTGCTACTGGCCCCTGACTTTGGCTTTGTATCAACATTTCTCCCAGACCTCCTTATTACCTCGTCCAGATTCTACCTAAGCCCCTGTGCTACACTCATTATCAAGTCTCTCAACAAGAGCATTGCTTATAAGGGTGTGCTGTCCTCTGCACTTCAGCCTCCAGTTACATATGTACATGGACTGTCACGTATACCCACTTTACACCCACATATATGAGCATGCGCAGAGTCACACTTAGCTTGATGGACTCCAGGAGATGATACCAGTGGTGGTGTAGGGCTCCACTGCTACTATCTTCAAGTAACACTCAAATATTGATACCATAGCTCAGAAGAGTCATAAATAGTGTGCTGCACAATTTAGGGAGACACTTTTAAGGACTCAGTGAAATAGGAGCCAAGTTTCTGACTCATACAAAAACGTAAATGGCATTCACAATGAACTAATGCAGAGCACAATTACTCAAGCATGATATGAAAGTGTTTAGCGATGTTACCTCCTGATAATTTTGGTTAACAGTTCACTCATTATTCGCCCTCAGCATTGTATTGCCTGTATAAAAGAGACATTCTAATGTATGGGGTTTTTAACATTACCTAAATTATTTAACCCCTTCACTCTGAGTTACACTGAAAAGCAACCATTAGAATATCAAGAACACAATTTGCATATCTTTTTAAAGGAAGATTAGTGTTTTCAACTCATCTTACTGTACACAACCTAAACAGTGTAGCTCTCACACCCATTGTAACAAAAAGGTCAGGACTTTCCTGCTACATTACAACAGCCAAGTAGAGGGCATAATACAGGGAGAGCTCTGAGATTTGGGGAGTTATTATTGCTGAGAATCCCTCTACAGCATTGATTCCCAACCACGGTCCTCAAGTACCCCTAACAGGTCAGGTTTTCCAGATATATGCACCCCTCCCTGTTCACGGGTGTGTCCCACCGTGACAGCCTATGAAGGCCAGTGCCTGCTGGGGAGCTCAAGGGTGAGTAAATCCTGTAAATGCAGATGCGGTCAAGTTAGATAGGACCTGTCAACGATGGGGTACATTGGCGACTGTGACAGACTTACGCAAACTATGATCATACTTTGTGAACTGAATCCCCATCATTTTACCTCAGTCAGGTTTTTTGAAATTTTGAAATTATTATTTTTTTTGCAGAAAATGGTGGATGAAGGTGGTCATTGATATGGAGTGCTCTTTTTTGGTGTTTTGTATTTGAAGTCTTAGGCTGGGGTCAGACCAGCGCATTTTTAACGTGCATTCTGGCGCACTTAATCACGGCCGCACTAGCAGCAGATGACGGGCAATGACGGCCAATATACGAAGTACGGTCGCACGAAAGTCCGGCCGCGCAACGCAAGTGGAAAATGAATGCATTTTTTCGAGAACGCAGAACCGCTAGTACTGACGTACAGAGTGTGCTGCGCCCGCTAGCGGCGTGTGTGCGTGATTTGGAGACGTCAGACCCTGCTCATGTCGGCCAACATAACGTCCGGACACCCAAAGTTTCCTGGTTTGGATCCGTAAAAAATCACGCACAAAAATGCGCATCGTCTGACCGTTTTCGCGTATTCGGTGAAAAAATATGTCAATGCGTTTGGACGCACTTTTTTACGTTCGTGTGTAAAAATGCTTTCGTTTGACCCTAGCCTTAGATGCACGCGCTTGTGCACCCGTGACATATACATACAGTATCGGTGCAAAAAAATGTGTCTGTCCAGTTACTGACAGACTAGAAGAAAATTGTAATTGCTTTTCATTTTATAAAATGTTGTATCAAACACACTGAGAACATGTGTCACTGTTAAGCTTTTACTGATGATGCATCTTTCAATGATAAATGTGCCACAGTCTTTAAAGTTTATATGCACTAGCATTCATTTAGGTGACTGTTTCCCTTTAAAGAGTCTACTCACAAAGAAGATGAAGTTTATTTGCAGTCCTTCAGGTAAGGACATCTTGAGAAAGCTCCCAAACTAGGAGAAAACACGTCGATTGGCTGCACATACATCAAGCGCACAGTGGCGTAGTCTGGTGGCATCTTCCAGAGGGAAAAAGCCAGCATATTGGGCAGTTTGCATTTACACGCTTAAATGATGATAATAAAAATATTATATGGAGCCTTGAAAGTAAAAGACGCAAGGATAGAAAAGAAGTCAGTGAGATTCAGGTACAAACGAGGGTCTCTCCTTCCTAAATTGGGACACTTGGGATGGCATGATTACAAACCATTGGCTGCGTATTGATTTTAACTATTTTAAGAGTATTGTATGTTATTGTTTCTGTATGTTATACTTCCATGTATGTATGCACAAAAAAAATTAGAATAAGATCATAGGGTAAAACCCATTGCCTGAAAACTATTTTTTAACGTGCAACATTTTTAAGCTTCTTCCTTTTAGATGATGTTTCACAGATCACAAAGAACAGGCTGATTGTTTCCAAGAATCAATTGGCTCAGAAAGGGGGGGGGGAAAGAGCTTGCACTGAATACAAGGACATCGCTATTTGAAGCAAGGGTGCCTGGTTCAAATCCCAGTGTTAGCTCTGTTTGACCTTGGGTAAATCATTTTATCACCCTGTATCTCAGGCATCTAATCCAGGACATGGTCTGCGTCTGCACACTCTGTAGACTGATGCTATAGTGTAATTCAAAACAATGTGAATTACCACTGGAAAGAATATAATGGCAAGAAGAAATCGAATATTATTTTGTCATTTTAGGGTTCTTGCAGTTTTATTATGATCTGTTTGAAAATGTCCAGAATGAGCGGAAGCTTCCCGTCTGTAATGTGTTGCTATACCATCTTGTCAGTGAAGTGGATGAAAAGGTATCTTGGCAACAAAGAGGAGTTCTGCAGAAATCAAAGGGGTTTTCTTGCCTATTTTTATTGGTTTCTCTCTTTGTGTCTTGGAAATGAAATGGCTTCCTTTGTTTGCCATCCTCGCTTTGACAGTAATTGCCCTTGACCTAACTTTATACCCCTTACTTTCACCCGAAATCCCAGGTCAGAAAACAGTTTCCAACAGGCAGAGACCATAAACAATAAAGATTTTGTTTCCTGTATTTTTTTCAGTCCCACTTAGTCTAATTTCCATTCTTCTTTCATCACCTCCTACCCACTGGCAGATCCAAAGAGGGGGCACAGGGGCATTTGACCCCCCCCTGAGCTATAGTCACATTAAAGGTCATAAGGGGACCTTTGGATGTTTCCTCGGTTCCTCACATCCTACATAGACCACTGTTGGGGTGTCACTGGAAAGGCCAGATTCTGACCTTTCTAATGATTTCAAACATGACTATGTACAATGTACATAGTAAAAATAAAACGCAAGAAAATATAGTGTATTTTTTTCTCAATTTCTTTAAAATTGTGTATTTGTGAAAAATGCAGGTTGGGCAGTGAAATGGCTCAGGCGCAAAGGGGTTAACTTCTATGTATCAAACCTCTGGAGTTCACTTGACAAGGCTATTTCCTGGATACACTCAAAACTATCACGTTCGGTGACTTTTCTTTCTCTTCAATTAGGCGAATTTTGGCGATTCCATTTCGGCGACCCTGCAGTGTATTCAGCAAGCACCACATGGCCATCGTAGTGCAGGGAACACTCACCGCAAAACCCAGGCGAATGCACACCGAAACCGGCAAAAACAACTGGATTAACCCCGCCGAACATGCCAGAGAAACCCGAGCAGGAGCCGATCACAGCGCAGAGCAGCCGCTGGAAAAACCCGACACCGCAGACGAATGGAGTGTGAAAAAAAAACAGTACGCTTGAATGTTTGAAAGTGAAACGCTGTTTACAAAGAAACTACAGAACGAAAATGTCTTAAATTTACATATAAGATCCAATGAATGATAATAAAAAGGGCTGTTACAGAAATAAGAAAAAACGATTAAAAAGAAAATATTCGCAAAAAAATCCCGAAAAATGTCTAAAAGATCCTAAAAAAATCTAAAAATAAACTTTTTACTGCAGAATATTATAATAAACGGTTTATTAGATATTGAATTAAAACGGGAATATTTTTAACATTGAAGCCTATGGGATTCGCCTGAATAAACCTGCCGAATGAATCCACAGAACAGCAGGGATTCCGGCTACTTTTCACTGCTAGTTTTTGTTCTCTGAATAGACGAAGCATTGCTTCTCTATGGGGATTTCACTGCCCTCGAACAGGCAAAGAACAGGTAACGTATGTGCAGGCAATTCGCCAACATTTGGCGAACTGCCTGCTCTCTGAATAGCCGAATGGCAAGGAAATGTAACCATACGCTGAATTTCAGCGTTTGGTTACCTTTCGGCCCCAATTTGGCCCCAATTCGGAGCTCTTTGAATAACCCTGAGTATAAAATTCTATAGTGTGTGCACTGTATGTCCAAGCCTGTGTGTGGTCTGGTGTAAATATGGATGTGTATATACTGTAGCTATGTATGTATCTTTTGAGTTTATGTCAATGTGTGTGTCTGTATATAGCTGTGTATGAGTGTGTACATGGGTGCATATCTCCCAAATGTCCCCGTTTTTGAGGGACAGTCCCTATTTTGGGCCCAAATCCTCCTTTCCATCTTTTTTTCTAATATTCCTCCTTTTAGGAACTTCTCAATATATTCAGGGATTGCACGTGTATAACAGAGCTGCACAGCAATAAAGCTCCCAGCAATGAATCTGTAAACTATAATAAATGTAAATGAGATACTTTGCTTTGATTTCAGTTAACATTTTTATTGACATAAATGTCCTAATATTTTGTGATGCTGCCTATAAAGTCTGGGAATATCCGAGTGTCTGAGCCTGGCTTTAGCGGCTTCCCTAAATGGTGTGTGTATGTGTGTATAGCTATGTATGTGTTTGTATCTCTGAGTGATATGGCTGTGTATGGCTGTATGGCCCTGCGGCGTGTTACTGCTGGTGGTGCTTGATTCTCAGTGACAGGTAGAGCATGTGCCAGAATGCAGAGCATTGTTGTGCAGTGTCTATCCTGTGTCACCTAAGCCGCATGAGGACAGACTTGTGCAATGCTCTGGAGGGAGTGTGACCAGCAAAGCCTGCGATTAGGCGTGACTCTGCCTGTCACTGTGAACCGAACAACACCTCTTTGCCAAAACTGGTAGACTGCCCCCCCCCGAAACCTGTGTCTGGATCCGCCCCTGATCTTACCTACTAGGTACAGGCCAGATGCATTTTTGTGATTTTTAGTATCGGAAAAGTTGAAATTCTTTATTAGGCTTTAGATTGTGCTTAATAAATAATAATAATAATATTAGAGAGAATAAAACAAACGGGTTTAAACCAATAAAAGTGTGGGGTAATATAACAAACAAATTCCAAAGTTAAAGAGACACTAGGCTAAAACAGAGTGAGAGGAAAGAAAAATGGATAGATTAATTATCGCCTGACCATTGAAAGCCAATGGCTGGTCGAGAATGTACAGAGCTGTGCCTTCCTGTTCTAATCCCCAGAAGACTGATCTGCTCAAGCTGAATGGCAACATGGATAGCTTCCCTGTCCAGAAGGCTGATAAAGTCTCTTGGCACTCTCTATGGGAAGGTCACACTCAGCTAGCCATGACTATATAAAATACATTTACAGGTCTATTCAAAGAAAGGTGAAACTCAGGAGAATCACTGGAGAAGTGAAAATTCTAGATCAAAATAGCCAAACCAGAAAAATTCTCCCATTTATCTCAATTTCCAAATCGGCTATTTGGTCTGTAAAATCGGTTGTAAGTGTTCAGGGTGCCTAGACTGTCCCTTTAATTTTTTTAATTTAATTATTTTTTTACAAAAAGAAAATATTCCTTGGTTTGTTGGGGAGTCAAAAAAAGAAGGCAAATAGGTTTTAATGCCCTACGTCTTCTTTCAGTGAGAAGCTATCCAAAGGAAGTAAATCCATATGTGCTGAAAGCAGGGCCGGTGCATACACTAGAGTCTAGACCAACTAGGCAACTGCCTAGGGCGCCACTAGTGTGGTAGGGTGGTCACTCTGGGCTAATATAACCCCAGACACTATGGCAAAAGTATTATTCTGTCTGTTTAGCACTGTCATGGAGCTTGTAGCAGGGCCTCTTGCCGTTAGCCCAGCATGGGAGCTCTCAACCTTTGCATATGAGCTCACTCCTCTGTCTCACATTGAGCTGCTAATTGAACAGGCATTGTCAGGCAACAAAAATGGCAGGCAGGGCATTTGGTACGTCCAGCCTCCAGCATGTGCTGCCTGCCAGTGTTTAGAGACCTCACAAGAGTATGAGATGTATTAAGGGATCAGAGACAATATTTGGTGTGGAAACACTAGGGGGGGTCACAAAATGATTTTTGCCTAGGTTAGCAGAAATTCTTGCAGCAGCCCTGGCCGAAAGAACAGAACAGTCAGAGTGAACCGCTTCAGTTTCTGCTGATATAATATAAATAGAAGTATATTTAATGGGATATGGCATGTAATAATATTCTTGTTTTTTTAACCAGTATTAATATATTATTATAAAAGGCAAAGTCCTGCACTGTTTTTTTTTAAAAAAAAAAAATCGGGTTAATTTATACAGTTACAAGGTCTTGTTACCAGTGGGGTACCTCAGGGGTCAGTACTTGGACCCATTCTATTTAATATTTTTATTAGTGATATTGCAGAAGGTATTAATGGAAAAGTATGTCTTTTTGCTGATGACACAAAGATTTGCAACAGGGTTGACGTTCCTGGAGGGATCAGCCAAATGACAAATGATTTAGGTAAACTAAAAAAATGGTCGGAGTTGTGGCAATTGAGTTTTAATGTGGATAAGTGCAAGATAATGCACCTGGGACGTAAAAACCCAAGGGCTGAATATAGAACATTTGATACAGTCCTAACCTCAACATCTGAGGAAAGGGATTTAGGGGTTATTATTTCAGAGGATCTAAGGGTAAGTAGTCAATGTAATAGAGCAGCAGGAAATGCTAGCAGAATGCTTGGTTGTGTAGGGAGAGGTATTAGCAGTAGGAAAAGGGAAGTGCTCATGCCACTGTACAGAGCACTGGTGAGACCTCACTTGGAGTACTGTGTGCAATACTGGAGACCGTATCTCCAGAAGGATATAGACATCTTGGAGAGAGTTCAGAGAAGGGCTACTAAAATGGTGTACGGCTTGAAGGAGAAAAGTTACCAGGAAAGGCTTAATGATCTTATCATGTACAGCTTGGAAAAAAGACGAGACAGAGGAGATATGATAGAAACATTTAAATACGTAAAGGGAATCCACAAGGTAGAGGAAGGGAGTATATTTAAAAGGAAACAAAGTAGCAAAACAAGAGGACATAGTCTTAGATTAGAGGGGCAAAGGTTTAAAAGTAACATCAGAAAGCATTATTTTACTGAGAGGGTGGTGGATACATGGAACAGTCTTCCAGTTGAAGTGGTAGAGGCCAAAACAGTAATTGAATTTAAGCAGGCATGGGATAGGCATAAGGCTAGCCTAAACAACAGATAAATCCAGGTAAAGTATCCATGTAATTGGGCAGACTAGATGGGCCGAAAGGTTCTTATCTGCCGACATTTTTCTATGTTTCTATTTAAAGACAATCGAAAAGCCACCACACGTTCAGTGACTTTTCGTTCTCTTCAATTTGGTTCGATTTGGTGATCCGATTCCGGCGACCCTGCAGTGTATTCAGCAAGCACCACAGGGCCGCCGAAATGCAGGGAAAAGCCGCCGCAAACCCGCCAAAAACTCACTGCAAAACGAGGGCGAACTTACACAGAAACCTGCAAAAACATCTGGATTAACCCACCGAAAACACCGGGAAAAAACGAGCAGGAGCCGATCACACGAAGCGCAGCCGCCGGAAAAAGCCGACACTACAGACGAATGCAGTGAATAAATTAGAAAAACAGTTCGCTTGAATGTGTGAAAGGTGAAACGCTGTTTGCAAAGAAACTACTGAGCAAAAATGTCTGAAATTTACATATGACGTCCAATGAATGATAATAAAAAGGGCTTTTACAAAAAATCCCAAAAAATGCTTAAAATATCCTAAAAAATCTATAAATAAAGAGACTCTTTACTGCAGAATTTTATAATGAACGTTTTATTAGATATTGAATTAAAACGGGAATATTTTTAACAAGTCTATGGGATTCTCCTGAATAAACCTGCCGAATTAAACCACCGAATGACAGGGCATTTCGGGAACCTTTCACTGCTGGTTTGTGCTCTCTGAATAGCCGAAGCGTTGCTTCTCTATGGGGATTTCACTGCCCTCGAACAGGCACCGTATGTGCAGGGAATTCGCCAAGATTTGGCGAATTGCCTGCTCTCTGGATAGCCGAATGGCCAAGAAAGGTTACCGAATGCTGATTTTCGGCAGCCATTCAGATCTCTTTGAATAACCCTGTATGTATTCCGTTGCGGAACTGGCAGGCTGAGACAATCACTGTGATACGTGCCATCATTGATGAGACTGGGTGATCTTTATCCCATCAAACACGTCTCCTAGGGAGATACTGGGACAAAAGTAAGAAATGTGTCCCAAAAAAACATGTCATACTGTCATGTTTCACACAATTCATCAAACTGTCACCCTGGATTCAGGACGCTGGAGGCCATGTTCAGTGGCGTCACTAGGGTTGGTGTCAGCTGGTGTGGTAACTCATGGTGTCACCCCCCCTCCCCGAGTTTTACAGTTTCTTTTTTAACTAGTACCGGCTGGGTGGAGTAGAGGTAACATCACTGCTCTGCATGGAGAGAGCCTGTGGAGACATGGGCTCGATCCCAGCAAGAGCACCTCTCCAGTAAGTGTCCTTGGGCAAGAAACCTAACGGTACATACTCGCCACCCAGGACATACTTGAAAACGAGAGAAATCTCAATGTATCCTTCCTGGTAAAAATACCATAACCATTACTCATAAATCAGTACTCCCATATAACACTGAATGCTCATACACAGCGCACATTACTGTGAGGTTTATTGATGTGGCGTTCTGTGATACGCTCATACACACATTACTGACTTTTCTTGCTGTGGCGTTCTGTGATACGCTCATACACACATTACTGACTTTTCTTGCTGTGGATTCTGTGATACACTCATACACGGCACACATTACTATGAGGTTTATTGCTGTGGAGCTCTGTGATATGCTCACACAAATTTTGGCGAACTGCCAGCAAGTTCGGTGCCTGTTCGAAAGCAGTGAAAGTCCCAATAGAGAAGCAATGGTTAATCTGTTCAGAGACACCGAACAACAGTGAAATGCCCTGCTGTTCAGTGGTTTCATTCAGCATGTTTATTCCCATAGGCCTCAATGTTAAAAATATTCCCGTTTTCATTCAATATCTAATAAACAGTTTAGGGCCATATTACATAGTTGGTGCTAACTTAACCAGAGCTGTTGTAAACTTCCCAGAGCCATTATAGCCTATGGAGGTTTTAAGTTAACAACAGCTCTGGTTAAGTTAGCACCAACATTGTAATACTACCCTTAGGGCCATATTACAAAGTTAGTGCTAACTTAGGCTGGGGTCAAACGAACGCATTATTCGCAGCGACCGTCAGAAAGTGCGTCCGAATGCATTGACGTATTTTGTCACAGAATGTGCGAAAACGGTCATACGATGCGCATTCATGCGATACGATGTCAGCATCTGACATCTAATCACGCACACACGCCGCTATGCGGACGCAGCGCAATCTGTACGTCAGTACTAGCAGTTTTGTGTTCTCGAAAAAATGCGTTCATTTGCCGCTTGCGTTGCGCGGCTGCACTTCGTATATTGGCCATCATTGCCTGTCATTTGCTGCTACTGCGGCCGAGATTAAGTGCGCCTAAACGCACGTTAAAAATGCGTTAGTCTGACCCCAGCCTTAGGCCCCGATCACACTGTGCGATTTGTCGTGACGTCGCAGCAAAATCCGCGCTACATTGCGCTCTGTAGCTTCTCCAATGCATTTCAATGGAGCTGTTCACATCTTGCCGCGCGACATCGCATGTCGCGCGTCGCAGTAGCATGTCGCTGGTACATGACCCTTTTTTTGCGATTTGCTATCTGCGATTTTGCGATTTGCATTGGTGGTGCTTTGCAAAAATCGCACAAAACTACGAAGTCGTGCGACATTATCGCACTATTTATTTATTTATAAAGGATTTTACCAGGAAGGATACATTGAGATTTCTCTCTATGTCGCGAATATGAAAATCGCGCGACTTTCAAATCGCATAGTGTGAACGGGGCCTTAAAAAGAGCTGTTGTAGGGCGTGGCCTAACATTGCTCATGGCGGACGTGTTTTAGATCGCTCCGTGGGAGACCAGCACAATAAGCGGATATATACCCACCAACATCGCTCATCGGACTGCCCCAGAGGCCCCAGAAAGTCGGGAGTGAAATGGCAGCAGCCAAATAAAAAAAAAACGGAGACAGGCAAGATTTTTTCACCCCAAAACAGAACAAACGCAGGGAAGAGGCGGCCCGCCAAAATGGCGACGGCTCCCCTCCGGCATCGCCTGGGACACGCGGAACGGGGCTGAGCACGGACTTAGACACGCTCTCGCAGAAAATGGAAATACTGCTGAAGGAGTTCTCTGCCACCCTTACCAGCCGCTTGGACGCGGTATCAGCGGAAATACGCGGTGACATTAGAGATCTGGGCGAAAGGACCTCGACCTTGGAGGACAAAATGGCGGAGGTAACGGAGGCGCATAATACCATGGCGGCGCGAGTG
Organism: Leptobrachium leishanense; assembly: GCA_009667805.1. Lineage (NCBI taxonomy): Eukaryota > Metazoa > Chordata > Amphibia > Anura > Megophryidae > Leptobrachium > Leptobrachium leishanense. Next base: position 106,091,078 of record CM019067.1, on the reverse strand, counting down.
GACGAAATGGAAGACCTTTTAGAGAGGTACTCAAACAAATTAGCAGATCTGGAGGACCGCTCAAGGAGACATAATTTGAAGATTAGAGGGATCCCGGAAACGGTATCTCCCCGCGATTTATGGCAATATGTCACGGAATTCCTCTCTCACCTTCTGCCTGATGCGACAATGGACTCACTGCTTATGGACAGAGTCCATAGGATCCCTAAACCACCTTCAGCCCCCCCAAACGTGCCACGAGATGTAATACTGAGACTACATTATTTTAAACCCCGTGAAGATGCGCTGCGCGCTCTCCGCACACCAGGAGCGCAAGGCCCAGTATATGCCAAACTCTCAGTCTTTCCGGACCTCTCGCAGGCCACACTGCAACGTCGCAGGCAGTTTCGCCCTATCACGGACACTCTTCGGTCGGCGGGGGTAAATTATCGATGGGGCTACCCCACCAAGATACTGATCCTCAAAGACGGAGTCGTCAATGTGATCACCTCACTGGAACATGGCCGACGGATCTTGGAGAGCTGGGACCTACAAGTGCCAAAAACAGATCAAAAGTCCCTAGGCCGGGTGGAGAAAGACTGGCATGTCCGCTGAAGAAGCAACGAACGGTTTGTTTGCCTGCTTCACTGGGTACTCCTACTATGGTGCACGATAGAGTGCAGTGGTCTCCCTGAGCGCCACAATACCCTCATCTCCCCCTTCTACGCAAGGGAATGGACTCCCCATATAGGGTTAGTCTGTTGGAGAGAATTTACCTGTTCTTTGTACATAGTTCCGCTGTATGGCGGTGTTTTTGCCTTTCTCATATTATGCTCTCTTTTCTTTTTCTCTTCTCCTCTCCCCCCCTCTTGACACCAGAGACACACTACTTGCTACTTGCTACTTGCTACTGTTGCACAGATATGGCACCTCCCGATACATTTTTGACTGGCGCAATGTAGGAGCAGGTCAGTGCTGCAGGTCCACCATACCGCATGAAAGTACTGACATTTAACGTTAAGGGACTAAATTTACCCGTCAAGAGGCATTCATTATATAAAGACCTCAAATCACATGACGCAGACATAGTATGCTTACAGGAGACACACTTTAGAAGACTGGACCACCCTAAACTTTATCTGCCACAATATGACACCCAATATCACTCTACATTTCGATCCAAATCACGGGGGGTCACCCTCCTGATACACCACAGACTGGACTTTCAGGCCCACCGCATTCTCACTGACCCCAAGGGCAGGTACATTATTTTAGTAGGCACAATAAACTCCAGAACATACACACTTGTGTCACTGTATGCCCCTAACACAGCACAACTATCCTTTCTATCACATCTGCTCAATAAAGTGTCGGAAGTTCTATCCGGCGCACTTATCATCTGCGGGGATTTAAATGTAAGCGTAGATCCCTCAACAGACCGGTCTCGACCTGATACGTCCAAAAAAGCAATGGCAACGTTGCGACGGCTTCAGACAGTCATGGGATCCCATAACCTAAATGACGTATGGCGCCTCCTTCATCCAAAGGAGCGGGACTATACATTTAGATCTCGGGTTCACAACAGCTACACGAGGATTGATTATGTTCTGGTCTCGGGACCGACTCTGCCCTATATAGTGGACTGCGCCATATTGCCCTTCTCCTGGTCGGACCACGCACCCGTGATGCTGATATTGGGAGACGCATATCAATATTACACGAGACCCCCCTGGAGATTTGACGATTACTTACTAACTCATGAACAAGCGAAACAAGACATTCAGGACACTCTTACGAATTACTTTAAGGAGAATGTGTCCCCTGAGGTGCAACCTCACACGGTATGGCAAGCTCACAAAGCGGTGGTTCGAGGGACGTGCATAAAGTGGAAAGCTAGACTCCAAAAACAATACACGTCAGATAGACTAAAAATCCTTACAGACATTCAAAAAGTTGATGTGGAAAATAAAATGTCCCCTTCCCCGGCACTGGAGGAGAGCTTAGATCTCCTGTTGCGAACCCTTCACGACCTGGAAGCTCATAGTTACTTTAAAGCCATGTCCAGATTAAATGCTAAATTCTATGCCTTAAAAAACAAACCGGGTCGCCTGTTGGCGCGCAAATTGCAACCCCTTAGAGTACGGAAAAAGATATCTTCTCTTAAATCAAAACTTGGTCCGTTATATAATCCCAGAGATATTGCAAACGAGTTTGCGGAATACTACGAGGCTCTCTATAATCTAGATGTCAGCGACACGGTCTCTCATCCTACATGCGAGATGATTAACAGGTACCTGGAGCGTATTCAGCTACCTTCAATATTGCACGCCCAGGGCGACATACTTTCAAAACCAATAACAATAACTGAACTGTCAACCCTGCTTAAGGAGCTACCGAAACGAAAGGCACCGGGACCGGACGGCCTCCCGGGGCTTTACTACTCAGCATTCCCTGGCCAACTGTTACCACACTTATTATCTGTGTTCGAGGAGGCGGGGGACAGGGGTTCCTTCCCGGCAGATATGTTACGGGCGCATATAGTTACCCTTCCGAAACCGGGGAAAGCTCCCGACCGATGCCAGAACCTGAGGCCCATATCTCTCCTCAATGTAGACATAAAACTGTATAGTAAACTTTGGGCGTCCAGACTGCACCACATCCTCCCCACTTTAATAGGCCTGGACCAGGTGGGATTCGTCTCCGGACGCCAAGGACCGGACAGCACGAAAAAGTTACTGAACGTGATGGAGTTCCTAAGGGAATCAGGGGAGCCAGGTTTGATTCTGTCGCTTGATGCCGAGAAGGCATTTGACAGGGTCAACTGGCTTTTCCTCCGCATGGTCTTGGAGAGATTCGGATTTCCAGACCCTTTCATGAAAGCAGTTCACGCACTATATGATGCTCCATCGGTGAGAGTCCTGACTGCAGGATTCCTGTCTGAGGAGTTCGTAATAAATAATGGAACTAGACAGGGATGTCCCCTCTCGCCGCTTCTTTATGCACTGGTCCTGGAACCACTGGCGCAGGCTATACGGGAGAACGACTATATCCGCGGGGTGGAGATCGGTCCTACGTCCCACAAACTACACCTATATGCGGACGACATTTTAATTACAATGACTGACCCGACTACCTCACTCCCTGCCCTGCAGGAAGAATTGGTTGCTTATGGCGAGGTTTCCTACCATTTAGTGAATGCTCTCAAAACCCAGGCACTACCCTTACAACTCCCGCAAACTCAACTTGATGACCTTAAACACGCGTTCGACTTTGACTGGAAACACGCCCACATCATATACTTAGGCTTACGTATCACTAACTCGATAGCCTCACTGATAATGCACAATTATGATCGCCTTTATTCCACGATTAAAACTTTATTGCATTCATGGCGATTTCGTGAAATATCATGGATGGGCAGAGTGGCGGCGGTCAAAATGATGATAATGCCGAAAATCCTATACGTATTTAGGGCCTTGCCGTTAACGGTACCGAGAAGTTTCCTGGACAAACTGCAGTCTCTCTTAATGTCATATATCTGGAACCGAAAACACCCTAGAGTACCCAGAAGCCTTTTGTATCTTAGACACAGAGATGGGGGACTAAATGTATCCCATGTGCACAAGTATTATTGGGCCACATGCCTGGCCTCCCTGGCGGAACTGTTCCGTGCCGGACCGATACCGCAGTGGTTGGTCATTGAACACGCATCGACTGCAGGTCACGGGCTGGACTGTCTATTGTGGATCCCTCCACGGAATAGACCCCGATTACCTAATGCATTATCCTCGACCCTTTTACATCTAAAGGCGTGGGATCTCCATTTTAATCGAATCACTAACCATACCCCACTATCAATGGCAACCCCGCTAGTATCCTTGCCTTTACTAATGCCTCATTTCCAGACAAAACAGTGGACTCAGAGAGGCATCACTCACCTTCATCACTTCTTTGAGCCTCACGCCATTTTGCCCTTTCAAACGATACAGCAGAAATACCAAGTGCCGAATTCCATGTATCTGTCTTACATGCAACTACACTCATATATGAAATCGAATGGGGGATACACTGGGCTCAGTGCACGCCTACCACTCCTCTCCGAAACTGAACTGTTCTGCCTTGACCCGCAAACAAAGACTAAAACCCTCTCAATGTTTTATCGTCTGTTGAACACCCCGACCAAAGCGACGACCTGGAAATTTCAACACACCTGGGAGAAAGATCTGGGAACGACATACACACCTACACAATGGGCGCAAGCACATCAGTTTGTGTACGGCGCCTCAAAATGCTCCACGCTCTTGGAAACCCAAAGAAAAATGTTATACTGCTGGTACCTCACGCCGAACTGGGTCCATAGGATCTCACCGCGTGCCTCAGACGTTTGCTGGAGATGCTCGGATGCGGTGGGTACCGCTGGTCATGTTTGGTGGACTTGTCCAAAAGTGTCGACACTGTGGAAAGACATCTCACTATTGGCTACAGAGGTTCTGGGTCGAAGTATTCCTTGCTCGCCAGAAGTACTGTTGCTCGGAATGATACACCTCCCAAGGAAACATTCAAAAATGCTATTTATCATTGTATCCACGACTATGCTATTATTGGCCAGGAACTGGAAGTCGGATAAGGTTCCAACGTGTCGTCAGATAACTCACCTGCTGGATCAGTATCGACATTTTGACGCTGTTTCTACGTACTCCAATATGAACCGACCCTCTAAATCGGATCCGTGGTCGATATGGGACACGCACAAAATCTACCAATCGTGCGCAGGATCGAGTACCGACCCCCCCCCCGTCGAATCCGCTGCCGAATGATACATAGAAGTAATAAGATTTATTCGAATGCAAGAGAAATGCGGGTTATGTACAGGATGTTAGGTGTCTTTGGTGTCTTATTGTCCCCCCCTCCCCTCCCCTCTTTCTCTCTTTTCTTCTTTCTGCTTTTGATTTTTGAACAAACGAGTTCAAGTTATTGCTGTATTTGTTAAATATAACCGAGAATACACGACACTAGGAGTTTTACTCCTCATACAGATGATGTAAATGATTTATGCTGGAAATCTCAATAAAAATTATCTGAACAAAAAAAAAAAAGGGGTGTTGTAAACTTCACAGAGCCATTACAGCCTATGGAGGTTTTGAGTTTACAACAGCTCTGGTTAAGTTAGCACCAACATTGTAATATAGCCCATGGTCTTTTAATCTGCAGTAAAAAGTCTCCTTTTTTTTTAGGATCGTTTAGACATTTTTCGGGATTTTTTGGGGAATTTCTATTTTTTTTAATAGCTATTTTTCTTTGATTCACCGAAGTGAGGGGAACGACAGAGCACTGAAATGTCGGTGACATTTCGGTGCTCTGTGAATAACCCCTATAGTGTATGTTTAAGTTCAGAAAATTTCAGGAAGCTTTCATACTTCTACCAGTCCCATCAATAAGTTTAATGACTTTTTAATTTTAAATTAGGTGTCTTTTATTATTTTCACTTTCCCTTTTTCATCTAGTTTTTGCACTACAATTTTAGAGCTCAGACAACAAAATTAGATTGCCCTCTTACATCTTTGCAATGTGCTGGACCATATTTGCCTGCGTGTGTCCTATTAAAAAGAAACGACTCTCTCAGCGCCCTTACATCTGGCTCCGGAGCCTTTTTATTTTTGCTTTAATGTACACAGAAACCAAATGTTTGCGCACACGTTGACAAATTCTACTTTTTTGGTGTGTCGTGGGAACACAGACCTTCTGGTTTCTCTTGCCAGGTGAGGATTGCCCAAGATAAGAAAAGAAACACATTCCTGAGCTTCCATGTCATGATCAAAACATTGCCGTAGATGACCCTTTTTGTTTAAGTATACAAGCAGAGAGTTCAAGGGTGAACACCGCATTGTAACTGTCCTTAAGATCAGGGGTCAGGCCTCCAGCTAACACAGAGTCTATATTTTATAGGGCCTCCTTTACATTCTCTTTGTGTTCTTACAAGCCCAGCTAGATGTGTTTCTCTAGGTTTTCACAGTGGAAATAATTACATTTTCATTAAAATGTAACGCAAAGCAGTTAGTTAGCTACTATTAGGTTTTTTAAAGTATATTTTCATATATTTATACCTAAATGTTTTGTATTTCTAACAGCTCCTACCATGAATATTCAACTTCAACATTCCAAATGCAAAGATGTATCAATCTGTTTCTTGAACGGGTTTAGTAGCCAACTTCATCTGAATTATCCAGGCGTTTCTGGACATCCATTTGGGTTTAGCACCAAGTTAAACTGATAAAGGACGTAATTAAAGACCTCTAACTCTTTTGCTAGTACTAAAACCTGTATCATGATCTGAATATTGATTGCTCTGTGAGTCGCTTCTCTGTAAACTCTTCGCCAACACTGTTGGATCAGGATTTTTAAAGGCAATGCGTCATAGCCTGGGACTGAGCCCTGGGAATTATAAGACCATTGATGCACACTCTGAAAATCTAACGTCAGCCTGGAGAAGGAGCATTCAGGGCCAAGAGACCTGAGGTCACATCAAAGTAAATTGCACTTCTGCAACAACAAAAAGTGTATAGACTGTTACTGAAGTAGTAGCTAAAAAATATATATTTTCGGGTCTAGTTCCAAAGCACCGATATTGAGATAAATTTCAGTGCTTCTCACTTTGGCTCATTTCGTCAATTCCATTTAGTTGAAAATTTAGTGCATTCGCTATTCTTCAAATGTTCACAGTATTGCTCCAAAAATGGAGTCGCCAATGCAGTTAAGTGCCGAATCGACCTCAGCAAATTCCACCGAACTGAAAAACAAAAATAGGAAAAATGTAGTAAATAATTTATCCAAATATAATAAAAAAGGACCTTTAAAAAAGTAATACAAAAGGTCTGTCCAAAATTAATTTAAAAAAGAAAAAACAGGAAAAGGGTCTTTTAAAAAAATACTAAAATAAAGGTTTTTGTAAGAAAAAAAAAGATCTTTAAAGAGAAAATTGGAGATATTACATTTTTTTACATTAAAGCCTATTGTTTATTTATTTGCAAAGTATTTTACCAGGAAGGATACATTCTCTCTTTTTAAAGTATGTTTGTTTAAACCTGTTGAATTGAAATCACGGAAGGATCTCATTTTGCTGCAATTTCGATGCAGTTCAGTGGTGTGTGGATAGACAAATAATTAGTTCTCTAGGGGACCATTTCAGTACCATCGGAGGCTGTCGACGTGCGTCAAAATGCACCGTATTTTGCTGTCAATTCACCTGTATTTAGTGAATTGCCAGTTTGCTGAATAAACAAATTGCCCCCAAATTGTACCTAAGGTGAAATTCACCGTTAGGTGCAATTCTGTGGCAAATTCAGACCTTGGTAAATAGCTCTGTGATACACTCATACACAACACACATTACTGTGAGTTTTATTGTTGTAGAGCTCTGTGATACGCTCATGCACAGCGCACATTACATTCAGGGTTATTCAAAGAGAATCGAAAAGTCACCACACGTTCGGTGACTTTTCGTTCTCTTCAATTCGGTGTGATTCCGCGATCCCATTTCGGCGACCCTGCGATGTATTCAGCAAGCACCACAGGGCCGTCGTAGTAAGGGGAAAAGCCGCCGCAAACTTGCCGAACCCTCACCGCAAAACCTGGCGAATGCACACCGAAACCCGCAAAAACATCTGGATAAACCCCGCCGAACATGCCGGAGAAACCTGAGCAGCCGCCGATCACAGCGCAGAGCAGCTACTGGAAAAATCCGACACTGCAGGCGAATGGAGTGAAAAAAACAAACAAACCGTACGCTTGAATGTTTGAAAAGTGAAACACTGTTTCCAAAGGAACTACAGAACGAAAATGTCTGAAATTTGCAATGAGTACACAAGCCAGATAATACCAAAAGGAAAGATCATGTAGAAAGCTGGGGCCACAGCAGATCACAAATTGATATTTCTGCCAAATCACATGAAAGTACTAGAGACTACAACCTTTGAGCCTCTATATATGAGTGTTAATTCAAAATGCATCTGCATCTATGTTGTAGCAGAAAGTAGGTACAGACAGATAGAAAACAGAGATATTTGGCTTAATTTACAAAGTAAAGATTCTCCTAATGGTTTCCTTATACTAGTCAGACATTCAAAGTACTGGTATACATTCATATTTTTACTGCATTTACCATCTTGCATATATTCATATACTGGTGCATGCAGAAGGCATTGGCCATGTTTGTTCTACAACCACCTCTACATCAAAATTATATGCAATTTTGGTGCCTTGATTTTTGCCGTACTTTGGCAATTCTATTTCTCCAGAAGTACGGTGAATTCACTATTTAGCGAATGATCATCATATTTTGCCAAAATTGGAGTCACCAAACCAACTATCGGATGTTGGTGAAAACCACCAAACTGTACTGAAAGCCAACAAATTGCACCGAATTAGCAATGGCGAATTCCACCGAGATACAGAAAAAAACCCTGGAACTCTCCTATCCTCCTAATAGGTGTTTAAACCAATAAAAATTTATTAAAATGTGCCTAAATAATAATAAAAGGTCCTTTAAAAAATAATTAAAAGTTCTGTTTCAGTATAAAAAAAAACACCTTTTTTGAACAATAGGGGAAAACAATTTCGTCAAAAAATTACAAGAAATACAAAAAGGTGTTAAAATTTGAAAAGACGGCTTAGTGGATAGACAAATTGCCCCGAAATTGCACGTAACGGTGAAATTCACCATTCAGTGCAATTCGGTTTCAAGTTCGGTGCTTTGTGAATAGACCCTTTGGTGTCAGTCCACCCCTAGGATCTCATTATGGAATCTAATAATACCTCATTATTCCCTATTTCAATGTGATGAGAAAAGTGTGTGGTTAATTACCATGCTTAGGAATCGACAAAGTGTACCATTTATTTTTAGAATCAGATGACCATACCACCTGGTGTGTTGTAACGTTACGTTCGGTGTCACTGGGTGTTGCACTGGTAGTGTACGAGGGGTTAGAAACCAGGTGCATAGGTGAGAGATTATAGCTGAAATTGCATTGTACAGCGCTACGGAACTTGTTAGCGCTTTATAAAAACTTGTAATTATAATTGTAACTGTAACAGGATAGAGGGGTAATCCAATAGCAGAGATCAAGAACGTATCTGGAGTCTGTGACAGGCGAGACGAGAGTAACTGTAGCACCAGGAACCTATACACAATAAGAACATAAATGAAAGCTTCAAGGAGTCACTACAGGAGTGGTAACAACGCTTAAGCAGAAACTGCTCAATTGCGCATTTAATAGGTGGTGATATTAGCTAGGCTCCTCCCATGGGGCACCACAGCAGCCAATCAGGATCCCGTGGGCAGCCAGGGCAATCCACCAGTCTGTGCGCCCCTGGTCGCAACAATGATGTCAGATTCCGCGCCCACCCAGCTCAGGAAGGACTGAGCTGACCTGACACCCAGGAGCGCCCAGGGAAGGTTCTATGGGTGAGGGCGCTGGGGAAACACTGTACAGCTGAGCCAACTGTAAGGTGATCTGTCGGGACCTGAGGAGAGCGCTCCGGTTGACCGAGACCCATGGCGGCATGTGACATATAAAGAGTAAAGCTAGATGGTTAGTCAAACACATCACCATGGCGATTATCCACTAAGCACCAGTGTTAGCCGGTGGTGCAATCCTAATGCTATCGTTGTTGGAATTGCAATGTGGGAATTTTTGTGAAAAAAATAAACATAAAAATTGGAGGGGTCGCGGTATATTCAAAACATTGCAAAAAATCTGTAAAAAAACAAAACTTGACTTGCTCGGCTGCAGTCAGATGAGCGCACTAAGTGCGCGAGTACTGACCCGCTTCCCGGTGTTACGATGGGGCAGACCGCAAGCTATGACACGCGTTCGACGGAGCTGCAAAGCGCAATCGTCAATAGGAGGATCACGCTTTGTAGCGCTGAGCGCACTGACGTCAGAATGGAAGGAACGTCCACTCTCACGTACGTTCCTTCCGCTCTCAAGTGCACAAGTGTGAATCCGGCATCAATTTAATTAGGCTGATGTCACAGGAGCACACGTTCCTTCGTCCTTCCACTCTGACGCCACCTCTCTGAGCGCAGTTAGCGCTACAAAGCTTGATCCACTTTTGCTCCTCGCGTTATAGTCGAGGCGCGAGTTTCTCACATCTCAATAATACATTTCTATCCATCGCGTTATACTGGAGTGGCGCTATACTCGAGTATCTACGGTAGTAAACCCCCCTGTAAGCAAAAGGAAAACAATTGTACCTGTACCTGTGTTCTTTCTTTCTCTCTTACTTGAAATGAAAATATTCAGGAAGGGAGAACAAATTTGTATATCCATGAAAGTTTGTTAACCACTAACAGAAATGGTAAAGAAACAATGTAAGTGAATTTCTAGGCAAATAACCAATTAAAAAAAAAAAAGTGGTTCATTAATACCTCTTATATTATTTAATAACCCTAGAGTTTGAAAATTCTCCTTCATATTCACATCGTAGTCTTCTGACAGCTCTACCAGACCTCTGTGGAAAGAAAACAAATAGATGCTGGCCTCCACGATGGTCGACGAGTGCTCCTCTAAAACGATGACCCTCGATGCTTTTGTTGTAGAGAGGCATCATGGGACAGCCTGGTTGAATGCTATGCTAATTCAAACAGCTGACTCCTCTTTAAATTAAAGGGTCTATTCACTAAAAGGTGAAACACAGTAGAATTGTCAGGAGAATGAACAATCTAGACCAAATAGCCAATTTGGAAAGGGAGATAAATGGGAGAATTTTTCTGGTTTGGCTATTTTGACCTAGAATTCACTTCTCCAGTCATTCTCCTGAGTTTCACCTCTCTTTGAATAACCCTGCTAGAATTTAAAACTTTTCCTGTCAATTCTCCTGACTTCACCCTTTAGTGAATAGACCCTTATGTCAGTATGTAATAGTGAAATGATGTAACTTCAACTATAGAAAAGACTCCTGGAAAAAGCCACATGAAAAAAAAGAAGTTACTTCTTTTAAAAAGACTCTCAATTCAGCCTTGGTTTAATTCAATGCTCCAAGCCAAAGTAAGGAGTTAGTTTCCATAGTAGGGTTTATAAATTAAGGTTAGGGTTTTACATTTTGGATGGAAATTAAGGTTAAGGTTTGAAATTAGTATTACGAATATAAATTAGGGTTCGAGTTAGAAATTAGGGTTAAGGTTAGAAATAAGAGTTACAGATTAGGTTTAGGATTTGAAACTAGGGTTAACGTTAGGGCTAGTGTTAGGTTACTGTTTGTGCTTGTTTTAGGGAGTCATGAAAATGTATATAAGTAACAGCACTCCAATCCACTCAGCTGATTTTGTTTAAACATTCCAAGCAACGTTTCGGCTAAACAGTATTTTTCAAGTATATTGGAATATCTATGATGGCTCTATTGTCCATTTGTTACTTTAAAATAACTTTCCACCTGCATCAAATAGAAATGTTACTTAACTTAACCACCCTATTTAGTGTTCCAGTTTCCTTCTGCTAATTTGACTTCCTGTACTTCATTATATCTTTAAACGAAAAAAACAGAAAATGCTACGGCTTGTTAAGGGTCTGCGACTTTTCATCAAACGGCATTTCATGGACAGATAAACTTTGGGAATCCTACAGCAATGGCAGGACACAGTTATTTATTTATTTATAAAGTATTTTACCAGGAACGATACATTGCGATTTCTCTCGTTTTCAAGTATGTCCTGGGTTCAAGAACATTGAAATGTTACAGACGTTACAGAAATACAAAGTAATACAATGCAAGATATTAAAAGACAACACACACAAATAAACATATTAACAGAAAATAAATATGTAGAAAATAGTCATTATGTTACATGTTTACAGGTGCTTTCCTTATTGAGGTATGTTAATAGGGAGCTCTTGAGTGACTTTAGACTGTGGGAAGATTTGATGGCGTCTGGGAGGTTATTCCATAATTGTGGTGCTCTGCAGGAAAATGAGGATCGAGACACTTTCTTTTTGTATTGTGGTATTGTAAGGAAGGTGCAGGTCCTGGATCAGAGGTTATAGGATGAGGGAACTGCTAGGGGAAGCAGCCTATTCAGGTAGGGTGGCAGCTTCCCAGAAAAGCTCTTAAAGGACAGGGGAAAAAAATGTCCATTTGCTTTTGTTAATCATTTCACTACCAAGTGCATTTTTGCTGACAAAAAACATTATCAAACATTTATATGAAACATGGGATTCATACTGTAACTGAAGCTCCCTCCATCATTGTGCCCTCACTGTCCTTGGCACTCTTGCACACACTATAGGGGTTACTCTTTCATTCGGTCGGCGAGCTGAATTCGCCGACCCTGTAGTGAATTCGGCATTCACAGCAGGGTCCCCAAAATGCACCGAATGGATCCACTGATAAACCAGTCCAACGCATTTGATAAACCGATGAACGCTACTGTAAAACAGCCGAATGCCGCCTATAAAAAACACCGTTCACATCCAATAAACTGCCAAACGCCACCGAAAAAACACATTCTGCCGAACAGACCACCGAACGCCTTCGATCATCCACTGTACGTCGCTGAAAAAAAGCCGACCAGCTGCCAAACAGCAGTAAAAAAATATTAAAAAACGCTATTTTTCAACAGGTATTTTAAACAAAAATAATGCATGAAAATGCAAAGAAATAATACTGTATATAAAATCCTATGGTTAACAGTAAAAAGGTCTGTTACAGTATTAAAAAAAAAACACCATTAAAAAAAGGGAATCAAAAATTAATAAAAATACTTTTTGCTGCAAATGAAAAGAATAAATGTTTGAATAAAAATTTTATACAAAACAGAATTTATTTTTACATTGAAACCTATGGGATTTGCCTGTTTAAACCTGTCAATATTGTGGTATTGTAAGGAAGGTGCAGGTCCTGGATCAGAGGTTATAGGATGAGGGAACTGCTAGGGGAAGCAGCCTATTCAGGTAGGGTGGCAGCTTCCCAGAAAAGCTCTTAAAGGACAGGGGAAAAAAATGTCCATTTGCTTTTGTTAATCATTTCACTACCAAGTGCATTTTTGCTGACAAAAAACATTATCAAACATTTATATGAAACATGGGATTCATACTGTAACTGAAGCTCCCTCCATCATTGTGCCCTCACTGTCCTTGGCACTCTTGCACACACTATAGGGGTTACTCTTTCATTCGGTCGGCGAGCTGAATTCGCCGACCCTGTAGTGAATTCGGCATTCACAGCAGGGTCCCCAAAATGCGCCGAATGGATCCACTGATAAACCAGTCCAACGCATTTGATAAACCGATGAACGCTACTGTAAAACAGCCGAATGCCGCCTATAAAAAACACCGTTCACATCCAATAAACTGCCAAACGCCACCGAAAAAACACATTCTGCCGAACAGACCACCGAACGCCTTCGATCATCCACTGTACGTCGCTGAAAAAAAGCCGACCAGCTGCCAAACAGCAGTAAAAAATATTTAAAAAACGCTATTTTTCAACAGGTATTTTAAACAAAAATAATGCATGAAAATGCAAAGAAATAATACTGTATATAAAATCCTATGGTTAACAGTAAAAAGGTCTGTTACAGTATTAAAAAAAAACACCATTAAAAAAAGGGAATCAAAAATTAATAAAAATACTTTTTGCTGCAAATGAAAAGAATAAATGTTTGAATAAAAATTTTATACAAAACAGAATTTATTTTTACATTGAAACCTATGGGATTTGCCTGTTTAAACCTGTCAAATGAAAGCACCGAAAATCTGGGAATTTAACCAACTTTTTGCTCCTGTTCAGTGTGCTCAGAATAGGTTATTCATTACTTTCACCATTTCACTGCCACTGATTCGCAACATATTTCGCTGTCAATTCGCCAATATTTTGCCACAATATAGGACCAGCTTTCTAAATAGCTGATTTGCCACAGAATTGCACCATATGGGGAAATTTACCGGTGCAATTCGGTGGCAAATACAGCTCTTTGAATAAATCTTATATACAGCCACTGTGCTTGTTGGAGAAGTGTAGCTGCTGGCCTCCTGCCAAGGGACTCGCAAGGACAGTGGGTATAAGTGGGCACCTAAGGGATAACGGTTTAAATGTTTTGCTATCTTGAAACTGTTTGTAATTTAGGAGCTGGTTTGTGTTAGTAATATAATGTAGAACTATTGTTCTTGCTATCTGTATAACTGTTGGATCCTAGATTTATTTATTTATTTAAAAAGTATTTTACCAGGAAGGATACATTGAGATTTCTCTCGTTTTCAAGTATGTCCTGGGTTCAAGAACATTGAATTGTTACAGTTGTTACAGAAATACAAAGCAATAAAATGCAAGATATTAAAAAACACAAATATACAGATTAACAGAACATAAATATGTAGGAAATACTCACTATGTTACATGTATACAGGTGCATTCTGTATTGAGGTATGTTAGTAAGGAGCTCTTAAGGGACTTTAGACTGGGGGAAGATTTGATGGTGTCTGGGAGGTTATTCCATATTTGTGGTGCTCTGTAGGAAAATGAGGACTGAGCCGCTGTCTTTTTTGTATTGTGGTATTGCAAGCAGGGGCGTCCGCAGAAATTTTTCCGGGGGGGGGGGCAAAATTTTAATGGCATCCATATTCTGCCCTTTTGACAATGTCATGAAGGGGACAGTCATAAAATAAAGCGTAGTAGTACAGAGGCTGCGAAACATGATGCAAGTCTAATAGAAGAATAAAGGTGTAAGTGTCTGACTGTTGCATTTAATGCACCACACTAGTCATACACCCAGGATTAAGGCACAAAAGTAAGTGGGTTTTTTTTAACAGAGAATCTGTAACTGGTGTTACCACAATGCTACCACAATACTCTGCAATAATACGGCACCGTTTCCACTTGGGATGCATCCGCCACGCTGCAGCTGCAAACTCAGGAGAGGTGACACTACTGCAGGTGAATTACTGGAGTGCAGTAAGATCCTGCCTGGTGGTGTCATCTGCAGGGTGTCACACGGTTGCATACTGCACCCACTTTCCCTCGACCTGTTCACTGCAGAATCCAGCAGATAAGAGCTGGGAGCCATACTCACGGTTCGCTTGTTCATACACCGCTTATTGCACTATAATGTTGAATTCTGCGCTGCGGGATCACTCTCTCTCCTGTCTGTCTTCAGCGAAGGCAGCTCTAGACCTGGTCAGGTTGAGGCGAAACTGAAATGAGTGGCCATAGGACTAGAGATGAGACGTTTACCAAGCGTTTTAGATGACGTTACAAACCTATTAGAACCATTTTTTCTACCCTTAAAATGACACACACCCTGAATATATGGAGGAGCCCTTAAAAAGACACCCACACGCCCTGAACATTTGGAGGAACCCCCAAAAAGACACCCACACACCCTGAACATATGGAGGAGCCCCTAAAAAGACACCCACACAACCTGAATATATGGAGGAACCCCTAAACAGAAACCACACATCCTGAATATATGGAGGAGCCCTTAAAAAGACACTCACACACCCTGAACATATGGAGGAGCCCTTAAAAAGACACTCACACACCCTGAACATATGGAGAAACCCCTAAACAGAAACCCACACTTCCTGAATATATGAAGGAACCCCTAAAAAGACACCCACACACACCGTGAATATATGGAGGAGCCCCTAAAAGGACACAAGCACATCCTGAATATATGGAGGAGCCCCTAAAAACACATCCGCACACCCTGAATATATGGCACAGCCCCTAAAAAGACACCCACACAGACCATGAATATATGGAGGAGCCCCTAAAAAGACACAAGCACACCCTGAATATTTGGAGGAGCCCCTAAAAACACACCCGCACACCCTGAATATATGGAGGAGACCCTAAAAACACACCCGCAAACCCTGAATATATGGAGGAGCTCCTAAAAAGACACAAGCACATCCTGAATATATGGAGGAACCCCTAAAAAGACACCGGCAAACCCTGAATATATGGAGGCGCCCTTAAAAAAAGAAAATTATTGTACTGTTCCTAAAAGTGTCCCTAATTCTAGAATGAACCCAAACTCTAAAATTATCCCTAAGGGTAACCCTAGCACTAGATTTAACTCCAAGATTAACCCCTAATGTTAAAACTAATCCATAGTCAAATACACCCACCCATCACCCCCCAAAAAAAAAATACAATACCTTTTTGTTTAAAAAAAATCTTTATTGATTCTCACCACACAGTCCTGGAGAGCTTCTCTGTCTCTGTCTCTCCTTTATACCGGCCAGCACCACATGCTGCAGTCACGAAACCCTGAAGTCACTCACGTGGTGGAAGAGGAGACAGGGAGGAGCCTGCAGCAAATCATCCTGTTAACAAGCGATGAAAAGTCCTGTGGGCTGTGCAGTTCCAGGGGGGGCAAGTGCCCCCCTTGCCCCATCCTGCGGACGCCCATGATTGCAAGTAAGGTGCTGGTCCTGGATCGGAGGATATAGGATGAGGGAACTGCTGGGGGAAGCAGTCTATTCAGGTAGGGTGGTAGCTTCCCAGAAAAGATCTTAAACACCAGGTTGGAAAGGTGAAGGGTACGTCTAGATTCCAGCGACGGCCAGTTCAGTTCTATTAACATGTCACAATGGTGGGTCATGTAGTTACATTGTAGCACAAAGCAGCAGAATGAGTTATACAATGTGGTAAGTTTCTGAATGTGCATTTGCGGGGCAGCTGCATACACAACATCTCCGTATTCAGTAGCCGGCATCAGCATTTGTTGTTCTTTCTTACCACGGGGCTCAGGCTGGATTTGTTTCTGTACTGGGCACCTAGTTTAGGGTAAAGTTTAGATGAGAGTTTTTCGATATGGGGGCTAAAAGATAGATTTGGGTCTAACCACATACCTAGTGTCAGGGTCGGGGGAAGCAGGAACCAAGTATAGAAGTCTAAGCGAGGTACAAGTAAGGAGAATCCAAATTCGGTGTCGTGGTTGAGCCGGGTCGGGACTAGGGATGAGCCGAACACCCCCGAGTTCAGTTCGCATTCAAACTTTTCAAATGTTCGAACTCGAACTCGAACTTGAACTCAATACAAGTCAATGGGACTCAAAATTCGATTTTTAGAGTGCCCTCCAAGAGGGCATATATTTTATTTATTTATTTTTATTTATAAAGGATTTTACCAGGAAGGATACATTGAGATTTCTCTCGTTTTCAAGTATGTCCTGGGTTCGAGAACATTGAGTGGTTACAGAAATACAAAATAGTAAAATGCAAGATATTAACACAAGACCAAATATACAGAATAACAGAAAAATAAATATGGAGGAAATAAAGTCATTATGTTACATGTTTACAGGTGCATTTCGTATTGAGGTATGCTAATAGGGAGCTCTTAAGGGACTTTAGACTGGGGGAAGATTTGACGGCGTCTGGGAGGTTATTCCATATTTGCGGTGCTCTGTAGGAAAGTGAGGATCTAGCCATTTTCTTTTTGTATTGCGGTATTGCAAGTAAGGTGCTGGTCCTGGATCTGAGGTTATAGGATGAGGGAACTGCCGGGGGAAGCAGCATATTCAGGTAGGGTGGTAGCTTCCCAGAAAAGCTCTTAAACACCAGGTTGGAAAGGTGAAGGGTGCGTCTAGAGTCCAGCGATGGCCAGTTTAGTTCTTTTAACATGTCACAATGGTGGGTCATGTAGTTACATTGTAGCACAAAGCGACAGAATGAGTTATACAATGTAGTAAGTTTCTGGAGGTGTGTTTGCGGGGCGGCTGCATACACTACATCTCCGTATTCAATGGCTGGCATAAGCATTTGTTGTACAATCTGCTTTCTTACCGCGGGGCTCAGGCAGGATTTGTTTCTGTACAGGGCACCTAGTTTGGGGTAAAGTTTAGATGAGAGTTTTTCGATGTGGGGGCCAAAAGATAGATTTGGGTCTAACCACATACCTAGGTATTTGAGAGAGGTGACTGTGGTCAGTGTGCCGTTTGATTTTGTCCCAACACATAGATGGGGTGTTTGCAATTTGTGTAGTTTAGGTGCGGTTCCAAAGAGCATTGTAACCGTTTTGTCAGTATTTAGAAAAAGTTTGTTATTTGCTATCCACTTTTCTACCCCTGTGAATTCTTCTTGCAGCACGGCCTCCAGCTGCGGGAGATTTGGTTTGCTGGTATAGATTACCGTGTCGTCTGCGTACATGTGTACAGTTGAAGCTTTGCAGACATTGGGCAGATCGTTTATGAATATTGTGAATAGCAGGGGGCCAAGTATCGAGCCTTGGGGTACACCGCACGTGACTGGGAGGGGAAGGGAAGTGCTGTCAGAAATGGACACAAATTGAGACCTGTCAGACACATATGATTGGAACCAGGTTAACGTACTATCACCAATACCAGAGTTTTTAAGTTTTTGTAATAGGATGCCATGGTCTACTGTGTCAAAAGCCTTGGCAAAGTCAAGGAAGATGGCTCCAGTTAGATTTCCTTGTTCCATGCCCGCTTGGATATCATTACAAACGTTTAAAAGGGCAGTTGTAGTTGAATGGTTTGGACGAAAGCCTGATTGATCTGGGGTTAAATAGTTCTGATACTGATAATAATCACGTAATTGAGTGTAGACACATTTTTCCAGAATTTTTGACATTACAGGGAGCAGTGATATTGGGCGGTAGTTGGATACCAAAATATTGTCTCCACTTTTATGGATAGGTACCACCCTAGCAGTCTTCCAGAGTATGGGTATGTATCCAGTCGCCAGTGATTCATTAATCAGGGTTGCGACAGGTTTAGCAATTGCTGGTGCACTGATTTTCAGCAGCATTGCTGGGATTTGATCAGGTCCAGACTGGTATTTCATTTTTTGGTTACGGAGAAGTTTAGTGATGGCACTGACAGGCACAGGCCTAAAACTGAATAGGTCTGGGTTACGGGGTTTTTGCACTGTTGGTGGGTACTGACCTGCGTGCGGCCTTTCTGATTGCGTTTCATTTCCTAGCTTAGCAATGAGGGTGGTGGCGCATCCAACAAAATAATTATTAAAAGCATTTGCTACATCTAGGGGGTGTTGTACAGTTTGGTTGTTTACTTTTAAAGCAGCTGGTTGGGAGTGGCTGGGGGGTGCTTGTATGTTACTTATGATTTTCCAAAAATTTCTGGGGTTTGATATGTTATTGTTTAAATTTTCATTGAAGTATTGGGCTTTAGCCATTTTTGTTTCTTTTGTGCATTCATTCCGGCATTTTCGGTATTCACAGTGATCGTTCATGGATCCAGTACTCTTGAACTTTGACCACAGGGAGTCTCTAAACTGGTACATATGCGTGAGGTCAGCTGTAACCCAGGGGAGATGGGCCCCTTTTACTCGCACTTTACGCAGCGGGGCATGGGAATTCCAGACTTGCAGGAGCTCAGACTGAAAGTATTCAACTGCACAGTCTAGGTCTGGGATTAGGTTTAGCCTGTACCAGGGGAGCTGTATGAGATCGCTATTAGCAAGAACGCCTGCCTCCTGTATTCTATCAGGAGATGAGGAGAGAATCCAGTCCAGCAAGGTATGGTTAGGGCTTTTCATATTAATGCGAGTGGGGGAGGAGATTAATTGAGTTAGCTGCAAAGTTTTAAACAGTGTGCAGTGTTTATTGTTTTTTGCTAGATATTTGCCATAAAAGGTGTATGGGGGTCTGGGTAGTGCCCTGGGGGACAGGAAACAAGGACAAAAAGTAAAAAAAAAAGTTTTTAAAGGGACAGTGAGTTTTCCATGAAATAAGGGTTAAAGATAAAAACGAAAAATTCCTTCAACTATCGTGCCTAGGAGGTCCCCATAACCTGCCCGTGAAGTGGCGGATTTCTAGGATGTATAGAAACATTTAAAAACAAAAAAATTACGTTTCAAATGACGGTAAATTCTTTTCCTTTAATCTATTCATAAACAACTGCTTGGGGCGGCAGCCTATATGAAAAGACATTTTAGGACGCGCAGAAAAAGTTTAGTAATTTTTTTGGCTAAATTATGGTGAAACTTATGCAGGCTTTGGATGAAAGTAACAATAGGTGCTTTAAAATTGGGCCTTTAGCGTCGGCAACAGTGCCGTCACACAGTAACCCCTCTGAGGATATGAATCTGGTACAGGCATCAGTGGCAGTGCACCCTAATATTGTGCCTTTGGTGCCAGGCCAGCAAGTGCCATCCTACAGTAACCCCTCTATGGTATTGTGGAAGAGTGCAGGGGTGGACCATGCGGTCCTATATTAAAAAGATATGAATCTGGTAAAGGCGTCAGTGCACCCAGATATTGTCCTTTTGGTGCCAGGCCAGCAAGTGCATTCATACAGTAACCCCTCTGTGGTATTGTGGAAGAGTGCAGGAGTGGACCATGCGGTCCTATATTAAAAAGATATGAATCTGGTAAAGGCGTCAGTGCACCCAGATATTGTGCTTTTGGTGACAGGCCAGCAAGTGCATTCATACAGTAACCCCTCTGTGGTATTGTGGAAAAGTGCAGGGGTGGACCATGCGGTCCTATATTAAAAAGATATGAATCTGGTAAAGGCGTCAGTGCAGCCAAATATTGTGCCTTTCATGGCAGCAAGTGCCTTCACACCGTAACCCCTCTGTGGTATTGTGGAAGAGTGCAGGGTTGGACCCTGCGGTCAAATATTAAAATGATATAAATCTGGTAATATAGGCGTCAGTGGCAGTGCACCCAAATAAGGTGCCTTTCATGGCAGCAAGTGCCTTCACACCGTAACCCTTTTGTGGTATTGTGGAAGAGTTCAGTGCTGGAGGTTTTGTGAATGCAGAAGACATCCCCGATCTATTCTGTTACGTCAGCATCAGGGGATTGATAGCTGCTGATCCAATTTCCATTTTTATAAATGTCAGCCGGTCTACAGAGTCGGTGGACAGACGCACTCTTTTGTCTTTGACAAAACCTCCAGCGGCACTGAACGTCCTTTCAGAAAGCATGCTGGATGAAGGGCAACCTAGTAGCTGCATAGCATATTGGCTAAATTCTGGCCAGTGATCCAATCTCAACACCCAGTAAGCCAGTGGATCATCTGCTGGAAAGTTATCCAGGTCTGCCCTTGCCCCTAGGTAGTCCTGCACCATATGGTGAAGACGCTGGCAATGGGTGCCTACATTTGACGTCCCTGGGCGTCGTGGACTAAAAAAATTTAAAAAGGCATCAGTCAAGCGGCCCTGGCCTTCACCACTATTCCTCTGATCATCTGCAGCCTCAGAAGCACCTGTGTCATCACTTGGTAACCTACCAGTGCCTGGAAAGGTGTTACACAAGTGTCGCTTTAGAGCGTCTTCAAGTTTTTTCATCCTGTGCTCCCTCTGTGCGGGCAGGATGAGCTCTGCCACTTTACCCTTGTATTGTGGATCAAGAAGGGTTGCCAACCAGTAATGATCCCTCTCCTTGATAGTACGAATCCTGGGGTCCTTTAGCAGGCTTTGCATAATAAGGGAGCCCATGCAGCATAGGTTGGAGGTGGTATTAGCTTCAGAGTCTTCCTGCTCGATGAGGAGGATGACCCCATCGTGCACTTCCTCCTCCCAGCCACGTACCAGTCCTTGTGTTTCTGGGCACACAAAACCCTCCCTTGAGGAATCCCCACCTTCAATGCCCTCACTACTCAAATATTCCTCCTCCTCATTCTCCTCCTGTCTGATCTGAGGAGGACCCGCTGGAATGCTGTCTGCGGAAAGACTGGGGCCTTCAGAGCTAGGGAAGGCCTCCTCTTCCTCCCGCTGCTCTGCCTCCAGAGCCACATCTATAATTCCCCGCAGTGTGCTCCAGCAGGAACACTAAAGGAATTGTGTCACTGATGCATGCACTGTCCCTGCTCACCATCCTCGTTGCCTCCTCAAATGGTGACAGTACAGTGGATGCATCCTTGATCATCAGCCACTGCGGGGGGGAAAAAAAGCCAAGTTGACCTGAACCTGTCCTTGTGCCATACTCACACAGGTACTCGTTGATGGCCCTCTGCTGCTTGTGCAGACGCTGCAGCATTGCTAATGTCGAGTTCCACCTGGTGGGCATGTCACAGATCAGACGCTTTGTGGGAAGGTGGAATTCTCTTTGAATTTCTGCCAGGCGAACGCTTGCTGGGAATGACCGTCTGAAGTGGCTGCAGACTTTTCTGGCCTGGCTGAGAAGTTCTGCCAGCCCTGGGTACCTGGTTAGGAAATGCTGTACCACCAGATTTAGGACGTGTGCTAGGCATGGTACATGCGACAACTTACCCTGGCGTAGGGCGGAGAGAAGGTTGCTGCCATTATCACAGACGACCATTCCCAGCTGAAGCTGGCGTGGTGTTAACTATCTTTGCACCTGCCCCTGCAGAGCTGACAGAATTTCTGGCCCGGTGTGGCTCCTGTCCCCTAAACAAACCAGCTCAAGCACAGTTTGGCATCTTTTTCCTTGAGCCATTGCATAGCCCCTGCCACGCGTCAGTTTAACTGCCACTTTGCCAGAGACACAGAAGGAGGAGGAGGAGGAGGAAGAGGGAGAGGTGGTGGTGGAGCAGACAGACCTCATACAAGCAGCTTTCTGGAGGCGTGGTGGATGAACAAGCTCCAGCACAGAGCCCCGTCTTGGATCCCTCCCAGCTGCAATCAGAGTTACCCAGTGTGCCGTGAAGGAAATGTAACGACCCTGTCCATGCTTGCTGGACCACGTGTCTAAAGTCACATGCACCTTGCTGCTGACTGCCTTTCCCAATGACTTGATAACATTGTCTTCCACGTGCTGGTATAGTGCTGGAATGGCCTTCTGTGAAAAGTAATGGCGTTTTGGAACATGTCACTGTGGTATAGCACATTCAGCAAATTCACGGAAGGGAGCAGAGTCCACCAGCTGGAAAGGCAGCAGCTGCAATGCGAGTAATTTTGCTAAGCTGGTATTTAGACGCTGTACTTGGGGATGGTTGGGACTATATTTTTTCTTACGCTGCAGCAGCTGGGGCAACGTAATCTGACTGCGTAAATATTCAGCTGATGGGATGCTGTCACATTGTGAGGAAGGACCTGGTACATCCATTACTGTAGCATCATCCCTGTCAGTGGAGGTTGTAGGCAATGACATGGCAGGACATACAGTGGGGATAGAGACAGATGAGGAGGACCTACGCAAAGTTTTGCGCCAACGGGATGTGTGGCAGGTGGTCATATGTCGCCTCAAGCATGTGGTACTCAAGCGTCCGGTGTCTTTCCCAAGCTTGAGCCTCATCTAACATAGATTACAAATAGTAACGGTGGGGTCTGCTGCACATTTCTTAAAGAACTCCCAGACAGCAGAGTTCCTGGATGTGTGCTTTGAGACAACAGTGCTCTGCACCTGAGCAGCTCTGACATCTGATGCCTTGGACTGCCTAGTGCTACGGTTGGTCATAGATGACGTTGTGCCTCGTGTTTGTTGTGCCTCCTCCTCCTCACTTGACTCCTCTGTTCGATCAGGCACCCAGGTGGAGTCAGTGACCTCATCATCATGGTCATCATCACCCCCTATCTCCTCGTCACTGGAGCCAACTTGGCAGTATGCTGCAGCTGCTGGGGCAACATGAGTGCCAGTTATTTGTGCATCATCACTGGCACCCCCTTCCTCTAGGTTGATTATACTCCCTTCCTCAACCTCAGAGATTGAATCAGAGCACTGTACTTGCTGCGCATCCTCAAGCAGCATGTCACTGTCATTGTAGCCAAACAATTCAGCTGACTCCTCCGTGTGTGATAGTAAGGCTACGGCAGGAGTAGCTGTGGACATGGAGGCTGCATTAGATGTTTTGGCAGCTGAGGTGGACTGTAAAGCACTACAAGCCTGGCTGGCAGAGGACTCGGAGGATGAGGATGGCCTGGTTAGCTAATCCACCAAATCCTCTGTATGTTGCTGCTGCTTAAAACGGCCAGCACCAGTTAGAAAGGACAAGCGTGCCCCTGCAGAGGATGCACCACGTCCACCACGACCAGAGGCACAGCCTCCCGACACAGAGGCTGCTTGCCCTCTTATCTGTGTCTGGGAGCATCTGCCTGTCCTTTTTGGTCTTTCTGACATGGCGAGTGATATATAGATTAAATATATACAGAACTCTAATTCAACTCTGGTATAAAGATTAAAGATTTCCAGAACTCTGGTATAACTCAGTGAGACACCCTGATAGCTGGCAGCCAGTGACAAGACACAGATTACAATTCCCAGATACCTCCTATAGGTCAGTGAGACCCCCTGATGGGTGGCAGTGATAAGACACAAATTACAATTCGCAGAAATCTGCTACAAGTCAGTGAGACCCCCTGATAGGACCCCCTGATAGCTGGCAACAGTGACAAGACACAGATTACAATTCGCAGAAATCTGCTAGAAGTATGTGGGACCCCCTGATAGCTGGCAGTGAGAAGACACAGATTACAAGTCTCAGAAACCTCCTATAAATCAGTGAGACCCCCTGATGGGTAACAGCCAGTGAGAACAGACGGTTTATAACAATTCGCAAATATTTTGTAGAAATTACTGACCCCCAAAATCCTGGGTGGCACTAGCAGTGACAAAACACAGATCACCTCAATTCCCAAATATTTTGTAGAAATTACTGAGCCCCCAAAATTCTGGCTGGCAGTGACAAGACACAGATTACCTCAGATTACCTCAATTCACAAATATTTTGTAGAAATTACTTTACTGAGCCCCCAAAATTCTGCGTGGCAGATTACCTCAGATTACCTCAATTCACAAATATTTAGTAGAAATTACTGAGCCCCCAAAATTCTGTGTGGCAGATTACCTCTAATTACCTCAATTCCCAAATATTTTGTAGAAATTACTGAGCCCCCAAAATTCTGGCTGGCAGTGACAAGACACAGATTACCTCAGATTACATCAATTCCCAAATATTTTGTAGAAATTACTGAGCCCCCAAAATTCTGGCTGGCAGTGACAAGACACAGATTACCTCAGATTACCTCAATTCACAAATATTTTGTAGAAATTACTGACCCCCAAAATACTGCGTGGCACTGGCAGTGACAAGACACAGATCACCTCATTACCAAATATTTTGTAGAAATTACTGAGCCCTCAAAATTCTGCGTGGCAGATTACTTCTGATTACCTCAATTCACAAATATTTTGTAGAAATTACTTTACTGAGCCCCCAAAATTCTGCGTGGCAGATTACCTCAGATTACCTCAATTCACAAATATTTTGTAGAAATTACTGAGCCCCCAAAATTCTGTGTGGCAGTTTACCTCTGATTACCTCAATTCCCAAATATTTTGTAGAAATTACTGAGCCCCCAAAATTCTGTCTGGCAGTGACAAGACACAGATTACCTCAAATTACCTCAATTCCCAAATATTTTGTAGAAATTACTGAGCCCCCAAAATTCTGGCTGGCAGTGACAAGACACAGATTACCTCAGATTACATCAATTCCCAAATATTTTGTAGAAATTACTGAGCCCCCAAAATTCTGGCTGGCAGTGACAAGACACAGATTACCTCAGATTACCTCAATTCACAAATATTTTGTAGAAATTACTGACCCCCAAAATACTGCGTGGCACTGGCAGTGACAAGACACAGATCACCTCATTACCAAATATTTTGTAGAAATTACTGAGCCCTCAAAATTCTGCGTGGCAGATTACTTCTGATTACCTCAATTCACAAATATTTTGTAGAAATTACTTTACTGTGCCCCCAAAATTCTGCGTGGCAGATTACCTCAGATTACCTCAATTCACAAATATTTTGTAGAAATTACTGAGCCCCCAAAATTCTGTGTGGCAGTTTACCTCTGATTACCTCAATTCCCAAATATTTTGTAGAAATTACTGAGCCCCCAAAATTCTGGCTGGCAGTGACAAGACACAGATTACCTCAAATTACCTCAATTCCCAAATATTTTGTAGAAATTACTGAGCCCCCAAAATTCTGCGTGGCAGATTACCTCTGATTACCTCAATTCCCAAATATTTTGTAGAAATTACTGAGCCCCCAAAATTATGGGTGGCAGATTACCTCAGATTACCTCAATTCACAAATATTTTGTAGAAATTACTGAGCCCCCAAAATAGTTGCTGGGAGTGAGAACACAAAGATTACCTCAGATTGCCTCACTTCACAAATATTTTGTAGAAATTACTGATCCCCCAAAATAGTTGCTGGGAGTGAGAACACAAAGATTACAACAATTCCCAGATATTTGGTAGAAATGAGACCCCCCCCCAGCAGATGAGACCCCCCCAGCAGATGAGACCCCCCCAGTAGCTGGTGGCAGACTGGCAGTAAGAACACACACTAACACAAGATCAATCTCATCTCAAATCTCCTCTCAAACACGTGCAGAAGCGCTGTGTGAAGCCTTATATAGTGTGCTGCGGGATTTAGCTCTGTGAGCCCATGATTGGGCAAAATTTGCTCAATCAGGACTCTGAGCCGTGATTGGCATAGTCTTGAATTTGTCTTGCACCTGACCTGTGGTCAGGTGCAAGGCTGTAGCCAATTACAAGCTTCAGGCCACTGGAAAAGTGCATTGTGGTCCATTGTGGGCGAACATGCGGCGAACAGGCGGAAATGTTCGTAGTTCGCGAACATGCGAACAGGCTATGTTCGATGCAAACTCCGAACCGATCGAACCGAACAGCTCATCCCTAGTCGGGACAGGCAGCAATCAATCAACATCAAAGACAATCCAGGGTCGGTACACGGGAAGGTAATAGCAGGTAGGAAGTATTTCAATATTCTGCTGGTACTTGACTCAAGAGAAGCGACGCTGTGGCAATGATGGTCTGCAAGGTCTGAGCATTTATGGGCAAATGAGGTGGTCACGGCCCCTAAACGGTGATGCCTTGCCTCCCTATTGGTTCTCACTTGGGAGGTGAGCTCACCCCGAGGGCGATCCGGGCATCTGCCTGTCAAGACCTCTGCCACGTCCCCCGACTCGCCACAGGGAATCCCTGACTCGGACACCATCTTGGGCCACATCCCCCAAGCCACACGAAGGAGAGCCAGCCAGCATTGTAGCAGACTCCCTCGTCCACTCGATGTGGTGTGACCTGCCGCACACCAGAGGAGGGAAACCACATGGTCGGGGCAACACCAGCGAGCCCGTTGCAAGCATCAGCCGAGACCGTGAGGTGGCACCAGGTGGATCCCGAGGTCAGGGGCCTCTCGCGGCGGGACGTGACAGAACCCGCCCGAAGGAGCGCCCCCCGGAAGTGACCAGGACCCCGCTTGTCCGAATGCAACCGATGGAGCACCCGGAGGAGAGCAAGTGCATACACGTGCGAGGCTGGTTCCCAAGACCGCTCCTCAGGGCTGTACTCCCTTCCAATGCACGAAATACTGGAGCCAACCTCTATAAAGATGGGAGTCAAGAATCCGGTCAACTTCGTATAGCAAGTCGCCCAGTATCAGAGAAGGAGGAGGAGGAGCTGGAGAGAGACTGTCCAACGAAAGGATCAGGATAATGTGGTTTCAGGAGGGAGACGTGGAAGACGTGATGAATCTTGTAGGAATCAGGTAGTTGGAGGTGGAAAGCGACAGGGTTGACCTTCTTGAAGATGAGAAACAGACCTAGGAGTGTCACGTGTAGATCAGGATTTGGAACCCAGGATGCAGTACCTTATCTTCCAATACTCGGGCAGCGTGGATTGAAGATAGATCGTTGAGTAATGCAGAGGGCGTGGATTGTAGAACGTAGGCAGGTCGAGGTACACGGTCCAATATCAGGGGCAGGCAGAGTTCGTTCAAAGTAGAGGGGGTCAGCCGAGGTCAAATACCGGGAAATCCAAATAGAGGGTAAGGGAGGTAGGCTTGGAGGTATTAAGAGGTATCAGTGACCAGCGATTAAGCATGGGGGCACAGAACGTCTGAACATCAATCCATGGGAGTGAGGGGTTTAAATAGGGCGCCCAGGACAGCCCTTCCCCTCCTCAGCTGCCAAGTCCCTCCTTCCCCTTAATCCCACCAATGGTGGAGAATGGAGGCCCCAGCGTCATCTCCCCGATGACGCGAGTGCCGAAGCCCGCCCCTTCTGCGTGACGCGCGGCCGCCGCCCAACGCCCTGCTGGAGTTGGATGGGTATCCCCGGCCAATATGGCGGGAGATCCCCGCTCGCGACGGACGTGGGGAGCCGCCGCGGAACGCCGCCTGCTGAGTGGGCGATGGAGCCCGGCACCTGCTGGGCGGGGGGTACCGCTTCCGGAGGCACTCCGGGGAAGGTGAGCCCGGCGCGCGGGACGAGGGGGGCCAGACCCTGACAAGGAGTTTAGGTCCCAATTTCTTGGATGGTCATGGCAATCAAAGGTTTTTTGTGGTTAGCCTATCAACGACCACCATGATGGTATTGTAACCCTTAGATGGGGGTAGGTCTACTATGAAGTCCGTCGTTATCTGTGTCCATGGTCTATTACAGACTGGTAAAAGGTATAGCAGACCAGCAGTTTTGGTGTTGTAGATTTTCGCTCTGGGGCATGATTGAATGTATTTTTTATGAAGTTCTTCAAGGAGGGCCACCAGAATTGTCGGAGAATCAAATCCAAGGTCTTTTTTATGCCTGGGTGTCCGGCCTGTGGAGAATCATGACATGCTTGTAACATGTCTGGGCGAGCATCTTCTGGTACGAAGATGGGATCCTGGACGACGTGTATTCCTTCGGGGTTTACTGGTAAGGAGTGTCACGGTTCACGCCGTCGCCGCCGTGGCAAGAAGGCCAAAGGTGGTACTGCACCCTCCTGAATGGATCTACACAGCATCTCTCTGGCTACGCCACCTTGCACTTTCCCTCAGGCTGTGTGAACTTCAGGTGCTACCACTAATAGACCTGTCATTCCCTTTATAAGGGTGGAGCACCCATGATCCAGTGCTGCATTGTCTCACTTATTCCCTGGTAGCCTTCCTTCTAGACCTGTTCCCATCCTCTGATATTATTGACTACCCGTGTACCGACTTCTTGCCTTGAATATTGACCACGTTTGCCAGCCGCCTGCCTCGACCTATTGCATGGACTATATGACCCACGTATACTGCCTACTGCTACCGAACATCCAGTGCCCGCTGCTGCCAAGCATCAAGTGCCCGCTGCTGCCAAGCATCAAGTGCCCACTGCTACCAAGCATCCAGTGTCCGCTGCTACCAAGCATCAAGTGCCCGCTGCTGCCAAGCATCCAGTGCCCACTGCTACCAAGCATCCAGTGCCCGCTGCTACCAAGCATCCAGTGCCTGCTGCTACCGAGCATCCAGTGCCCACTGCTACCGAGCATCCAGTGCCCGCTGCTACCGAGCATCCAGTGCCCGCTGCTACCGAGTATCCAGTGCCCACTGCTACCGAGCATCCAGTGCCCACTGCTACCGAGCATCCAGTGCCCACTGCTACCGAGCATCCAGTGCCCACTGCTACCGAGCATCCAGTGCCCACTGCTACCGAGCATCCAGTGCCCACTGCTACCGAGCATCCAGTGCCCACCGCTACCAAGCATTCTGTGCCTGCTGACAAGCATCCAGTGCCCACTGCTACCAAGCATCCTGTGCCCTCTGCTTCCAAACCTCCAGAGCCCTCTGTTTCCTGTCTCGTGTTGTATGTAAGTCTCCTGCTGTGTTTTCCCTCAGTGTCTCCCTGTATCTGGTTCCTCCCTGCATTGCCTCCCCAGACATCTCCATTCCTGCATTGCCCATATTGTTGTATATTGACAATAAACCCCCTTTTTACTTTATCTACGTGGCTCAGCTTGTTTATCACCGCACACCGGGCTCATACCCTATTCCCCTCTGCCAGGGCCGTGACAGAACAATGCAGCCTTTACAAATTGAGCCCGCGGTGATACAGGTCCTTACAGGGTTAATCCACAAAGCCTTCCATGAACTGTGTAGACACCTGGTGGACCTGTTTAACGAGCTGTTGCAGAAGTTTCGGAATCCCTCACCTAATGTGTGTATGCAAACACCCAATCTAGGCACAGAGACCCATTGTCTGCTGATGAACAAGCCAGAAGACGTGCTGCCAACTTGTGCCTGTACTGTGGGGATAGCCGGCATTGGATATCACAATGCCCACTGCGACCACCCAAAAACCTTGTTTCCATGCCCCAACCAGCTCCTATGCCAAAGCTGGCTTCCTTCCCTGAATCTACACCTATGTCAAAGTCTGCTCCCAGAAATCCACCCCCAAGAACTCCTCACCTCCCAAGGCTGGTACACCCCCAAGACTGAGGCCTCTACCAGGCCTAAGACCTCTGCCAAGCCTAAAGCTGCTGTCCCTGCTAAATCCAGGAGATCCTTATCCCTGGATCATGAAAAAACTTTGTTTGAAGAAATCATGCAAGAGACTCCTAAGGGTGGTTCTGAAGTGAACAATATTCCTATTGTGCCCATTGAGACTGAACCAACCCTCCCCCGAGGAGTATGACCCTACCGTGCCCATGGAGTTGGAGTCTGATTATGCTGAACCCATGGATATTATGTCCCTCCAGACAGCAAGTAAGAAGACTACCACTCCACAACTCTCAGGCAGCAATCTAAAGCATCTGTCTCCCCTTTGTCTCCAGTCTGTATGTGTGCTGTGGCATCTGAACCCAGATCTCTGGAAGCTGATCCCGGTCCTGCGGCGTTGAGGATAACCAGGTGGTTGAGCCTGAACTTCCTGAAACACCCGCTGCTGAGACTTCGTTCCCCATGGAGATGCCATCTGCGGAGGTGCCACAAGCCAGGACTGTTGCTACTGAAGTATTGTCTGTGGAGAATGCTGCTGAGACCTGTCCCCTTTCACCCAGTTCTACCACCACAGTGCCAGCCTCTGATACTGCTGCCCTGACTTTGAAAGACCCAGTGAATATTGCTACCGTTACTGCCCTCGCTACCCAGGTCGGTACCCTCTCCAAAATGTACAGGACCTGCAACGCGATAATGCATCCCTGCGATCACGACTACAGGACACTCTGGTCTCCGTTTATATGCCAACACCAGAGCCAACTACTACCTCCAGAAACCCCCGTCCTCTATCCCCGGAGGTGTCCCTTATATCTGAGACACCCACAGAAGCTGAATGGGTCACCGACTCAGACGATGATGAACCCCCCCTACAAACAGCACGGCGCAGCCAAGGACCGCCTGGCCCAGGAAGGGCTTACCTTGGCACAACCAGTGCTGTGCCATGCGTCAATCCAGCCGCTTCCCTAAGAGACGCTGTTACCCCCAAGATCTCTAGCGCGGCTGACATGGACTTTATTTTTTCTCGCAGTTGCTTTTTACCTGATGAGACCGATGATGAGGCCTGCATGGCTTATAGTTGCCCTGACACTTGTATAACGACGAGCCCAAAAAGGTCCAGAACTGCCTGGACAACGAACTTTATTTGCTGGCACGATTATCACAGATGCTGACCCCTTGCCGACGAACTGTGTGCCTGCGTCCAATGGAACTGTTGTACGCCAGGAGGACCTGCAGACCTTTGAACAGGCTCTGTCCGCACGGAGTGCGTCCTGGAGAGGGGCATCTGTCACGGTTCACGCCGTCGCCGCCGTGGCAAGAAGGCAAAGGTGGTACTGCACCCTCCTGAATGGATCTACACAGCATCTCTCTGGCTACGCCACCTTGCACTTTCCCTCAGGCTGTGTGAACTTCAGGTGCTACCACTAATAGACCTGTCATTCCCTTTATAAGGGTGGAGCACCCATGATCCAGTGCTGCATTGTCTCACTTATTCCCTGGTAGCCTTCCTTCTAGACCTGTTCCCATCCTCTGATATTATTGACTACCCGTTGTACCGACTTCTTGCCTTGAATATTGACCACGTTTGCCAGCCGCCTGCCTCGACCTATTGCATGGACTATATGACCCACGTATACTGCCTACTGCTACCGAACATCCAGTGCCCGCTGCTGCCAAGCATCAAGTGCCCGCTGCTGCCAAGCATCAAGTGCCCGCTGCTGCCAAGCATCCAGTGTCCGCTGCTACCAAGCATCAAGTGCCCGCTGCTGCCAAGCATCCAGTGCCCACTGCTACCAAGCATCCAGTGCCCGCTGCTACCAAGCATCCAGTGCCTGCTGCTACCGAGCATCCAGTGCCCACTGCTACCGAGCATCCAGTGCCCGCTGCTACCGAGCATCCAGTGCCCGCTGCTACCGAGTATCCAGTGCCCACTGCTACCGAGCATCCAGTGCGCCCACTGCTACCGAGCATCCAGTGCCCACTGCTACCGAGCATCCAGTGCCACTGCTACCGAGCATCCAGTGCCCACTGCTACCGAGCATCCAGTGCCCACTGCTACCGAGCATCCAGTGCCCACTGCTACCGAGCATCCAGTGCCCACTGCTACCGAGCATCCAGTGCCCACTGCTACCGAGCATCCAGTGCCCACTGCTACCGAGCATCCAGTGCCCACTGCTACCGAGCATCCAGTGCCACTGCTACCGAGCATTCCAGTGCCCACTGCTACCAAGCATCCTGTGCCCTCTGCTTCCAAACCTCCAGAGCCCTCTGTTTCCTGTCTCGTGTTGTATGTAAGTCTCCTGCTGTGTTTTCCCTCAGTGTCTCCCTGTATCTGGTTCCTCCCTGCATTGCCTCCCCAGACATCTCCATTCCTGCATTGCCCATATTGTTGTATATTGACAATAAACCCCCTTTTTACTTTATCTACGTGGCTCAGCTTGTTTATCACCGCACACCGGGCTCATACCCTATTCCCCTCTGCCAGGGCCGTGACAAGGAGGTTGCTGTGGTGAGGGTTCGAATTTTGTAGCTTAAGGAATGGATGATTCCAAGGAAGCATTTTGAAGGCAGTATAGGTGAGGGGACAGAAGAAACATCAGGTTGATGGATACGAGAATGGGTGTTGGCTTTACTGTTTTTTGGACCTGTTCTGTATGTGAAATGGAAAGCAAATCGAATGACGAAAAGGGCCCAATGAGCTTGTCGTGGTTTAAGGCGTTTGGCAGAACGTAAGTACTCTAAGTTCTTAGGGCCTGAATATAGACAGTGATTGGATGTAAGGCACCCTCCAATAGATGGCGCCGTTCTTCAAAACCCCTTTTAACGGCCAACAACTCACGATCCCCTACGTCGTAGTTGGGTTCCGCTGGACTGAGATGTTTGGAACAGTATGATACCAGATGAAGGAGTCCGTCGGCAGCAAGTTGGGAAGGAACAGCTCCTGTAGCCACTTCTGAAGCATCAACTTCTAGGAAGTAGGGTGTTTGAGGTTTAGGTAGGGAAAAGATAGGAGTAGTAGAAAATCGGGTAGAAGAGTATGAGCCCATCTTTTTGGTTCTCCTCCGAGGAGTGAGATGGCTGTATGGACCCTTACTTAGTCAGAATGGTAGGTCCGGAGAGAAAAGTCTTGAATTTGGGACGATGACCAAAAAAGTGGTAAGGCAGGGGAACCTGACGTTATGGGGCCCCTCCATGGGTGGTGGGGGAGGAACAGGTTCATTGCCTGGAGCATAAGGAGGTGGGGGACCTGTAGCATAGAACTGGTCACGCAGCTGCTGGTGTTCTGCATGCAGCTCCTGAGATCCTGAAAGGTCCTGGCACGACCAGTGACCTGTAGGGTCAGAGCTTGTAACGCTTCTGTAACTTCTATTGGTTCTATTATATGACCACAGCGTACTGTCGGGGGAGGGGGAAGCAGGAACCAGGTATAGACGTCTATGGAAGGTACAGAAGAGGAGAATCCAAATTCGGTGTCGAGGTTGAGCCGGGTCGGGACAGGCAGCAATCAATCAAAATCAAAGACAATCTGGGGTCAGTACACGGGAAGGTAATAGCACGTAGGAAGTATTTCAATATGCTGCAGGTACGTGACTCTTCAAGAGAAGCACCGCTGTAGCTATGATCTGCAAGGTCTGAGCATTTATGGGCAGGTGAAGTGGTCTGGTCATGCCTCCCTGAACAGTGATGCCTTGCTCCCTATTGGTTCTCACATGGAAGGTGAGCTCACTCCAGGGGCGATCCCGGCATCTGCCTGTCAAGACCTCTGCCATGCCCCCGACTCGTCATAGGGAATCCACTGGCTTGGACGCCATCTTGGGCCACATCCCCTAGAGCCACGTGCTGCGGCGTCTCAAAGTATCAGACCCCAGTGTTGTAACAGACTCCCTTACCCGCTCAATGTGGTGTGTGACCCACCGGACGCCGGAAGAGGGAACCCACATGTTTGGGGCAACACCACCAACACCGTCGCGGGCGTCAGCCGAGACCGCGAGGTGGCACCAGGTGGGTCCCGAGGTCGGCGGGCTCCTGCGGTGGGACGTGACACCTAAATAATTGAGAGAACTGACTGTGGTCAGCGTGCCATTTCATTTTGTCCTGACACATTGATTAGGGCTGAAGGATTCACATCCCCCCTCATGTAGACAATGTATTCAGTTGATTATGTAATTTTACCTCCCCCTCCCTTTTTCCCATATAACTGGTCCCCATTTTAAAAAAAGTTCATTCTACTTCCCTGCACTAAGTTTTGTGCTCCCTGTGAGATGCACACAGTGCCTAAAGGAGGCGGTGCCCTGGGTAATACCCCTGTTCCGTGCCAGGTGTGGCCGCTGTTCCCTGTGAGGTGCACACAGTGCCTGCTGGAGGTGGGTCCCCGGTAATACCCCTTGTTCTGTGACAGATGTGGTTGCTGCTCCATCTGAGGTGCACACTGTACCTGCAGGAGGCGGTGCTCCAGGTAACACCCCCTGCCCTGTGCCAGGTGTGGCCACTGCCCCTGTGAGGTGCACACAGTGCCAGCTGGAGGCGGTGCCCCAGGTAATACCCCCGTCCTGTGCCAGGTCTGTGGTCGCTGCTCCCTGTGAGGTGCACACAGTGCCTGCAGGTGATATCATATGATTTTTTGCTTTTTAACCTGTATTGCCCTTGAAAAAGTCTAGCTGTAGACAAAACGCGTCGTGCTTTGAGCATATTTATGCTATTTTATTCATTTATCCATTTTGGAATTAAAAATATTTTCTACTTTGAACCCATCTATCTTTCCTTTTTTTTTTCCCAAAATTTGGCGATCACAATTTCCACTATTCAACTGAATAGAACAACGGGAACCTATTCCAGACGCTGAGATTTCCTATTTTCTTGCCTTATCGAGGTGCACACAGTGCCTGCAGGAGACGGTGCCCCGGGTAATACCCCCTGTCCTTTGCCAGGTGTGGCCGCTGCTCCCAGTGAGGTGCACACAGTGCCTGCAGGAGGCAGTGCCCCGGGTAATACCCCTGTCCTGTGCCAGGTGTGGCCGCTGCTCCCAGTGAGGTGCACACAGTGCCTGCAGGAGGCGGTGCCCTGGGTAATACCCCTGTCCTGTGCCAGGTGTGGCCGCTGCTCCCTGTGAGGTGCACACAGTGCCTGCAGGAGGCGGTGGCCCGGGTAATACCCCCTGTCCTGTGCCAGGTGTGGCCGCTGCTCCCTGTGAGGTGCACACAGTGCCTGAAGGAGGCGGTGGCCCGGGTAATACCCCCTGTCCTGTGCCAGGTGTGGCCGCTGCTCCCTGTGAGGTGCACACAGTGCCTGCAGGAGGCGATGGCCCGGGTAATACCCCCTGTCCTGTGCCAGGTGTGGCCGCTGCTCCCTGTGAGGTGCACACAGTGCCTGCAGGAGGCGGTGCCCTGGGTAATACCCCGTCCTGTGCCAGGTGTGGCCGCTGCTCCCTGTGAGGTGCACACAGTGGCGTAGCGTGGGGGGTGCCTCGGGGGCGGTCGCCCCGGGCGCAATTTTCTTAGGGGGTGCAAAATTTCAAAAGAAATTTGAACCACTAATATTTTCCAGCAGGGATCAGCAAGGTGTCTGCCAGTTTTGCCACGCCGGCAGTGACTTAGCACTCAGCATCCAGAAGGGAGGACCAAGACATAAAATTCTGGTACTGTCCTGACTCCTCAATACTAACATGAGTCACATGAAGAAGCGCAGCATTATTCAACGGAACACCCTGTACCACGCTTGTCAGCCCCCCTTGAAGCCCTGTTCCAGCCGCCCGCCGCTGGCAGCCCTGCAGCCGCTGAACTGGAAGGAGGGAGGGAGGAGCCTGCCCTGCAGCACATTTAAAATCCGGTCTCCACTAAGCCCCCTGGACAGCTCCCCCCCCTGGGCCACCAGCAACGCCGCGCAGATAGGCAACACTGTATGACACCAAGCAGCGTGACCACCACACAGTGAGGGGGTACAAGGACAGGGTGACTGGAGGTTCAGGGAGAGAATGACTGGGGATACTGGGAGAGAGTGACTGGGGATATTGGATAGAGTGTGACTGGGGGTACTGGGAGAAAGTGGGGGTACTTGGAGAGAGAAAGAGTGACTGGGGTACTGGGAGAGAGTGTGACTGGGGGTACTGGGAGAGAGTGAGTGACTGGGGGTACTGGGAGAGAGTGTGACTGGGGGAACTGGGAGAGAGTGAGTGACTGGGGTACTGGGAAAGAGTGAGTGACTGAGGGTACTGGGATAGAGTGAGTGAGAGAGTGACTGGGGTACTTGGAGAGAGAGAGACTGGGGGTACTGGTAAATTGTGGAGGTACTTGGAGAGAGTGACTGGGGTACTTGGAGAGTGACTGGGGGTATTTGGAGAAAGTGGGGGTACTGAGAGTGACTGGGGGTACTTGGAGGGAGAGGGGGACTGGGGGTACTGGGAGAGAGTGACTGGGTTTAGTGTGAGAGTGGAACTATGATAGGGTTTACTGGGACAGGGTGACTGGTAGCAGTGGCGTAGTGTGGGGGCATGTGTGTTTCATTTTTTTTATTATATCAGTATTTTGTTAATATACAATACATGTGCTTGTGGGGTAATTGGGTCAATAATCTACTGGTGTCAGGGACCCATGGTGTGTTAATGTGTCCACAGGTTGGGGGGAGCGCACAATTTTTGCCCTGCCCCGGGCGCTGACAACCCACGCTACGCCGCTGGGTGCACACAGTGCCTGCAGGAGGCGGTACCCCGGGTAATACCCCCTGTCCTGTGCCAGGTGTGGCCA
This sequence comes from Leptobrachium leishanense, assembly GCA_009667805.1. Classification (NCBI taxonomy): domain Eukaryota; kingdom Metazoa; phylum Chordata; class Amphibia; order Anura; family Megophryidae; genus Leptobrachium; species Leptobrachium leishanense. The sequence goes on along the minus strand of CM019067.1, from coordinate 106,054,197 downwards.
CTGCTCCCAGTGAGGTGCACACAGTGCCTGCAGGAGGCGGTGGCCCGGGTAATACCCCCTGTCCTGTGCCAGGTGTGGCCACTGCTCCCAGTGAGGTGCACACAGTGCCTGCAGGAGGCGGTGGCCCGGGTAATACCCCCTGTCCTGTGCCAGGTGTGGCCGCTGCTCCCTGTGAGGTGCACACAGTGCCTGCAGGAGGCGATGGCCCGGGTAATACCCCTGTCCTGTGCCAGGTGTGGCCGCTGCTCCTGTGAGGTGCACACAGTGCCTGCAGGAGGCGGTGCCCTGGGTAATACCCCGTCCTGTGCTAGGTGTGGCCGCTGCTCCCTGTGAGGTGCACACAGTGGCGTAGCGTGGGGGGTGCCTCGGGGGCGGTCGCCCCGGGCGCAATTTTCTTAGGGGGTGCAAAATTTCAAAAGAAATTTGAACCACTAATATTTTCCAGCAGGGATCAGCAAGGTGGTCTGCCAGTTTTGCCACGCCGGCAGTGACTTAGCACTCAGCATCCAGAGGGAGGACCAAGACATAAAATTCTGGTACTGTCCTGACTCCTCAATACTAACATGAGTCACATGAAGAAGCGCAGCATTATTCAACGGAACACCCTGTACCACGCTTGTCAGCCCCCTTGAAGCCCTGTTCCAGCCGCCCGCCGCTGGCAGCCCTGCAGCCGCTGAACTGGAAGGAGGGAGGGAGGAGCCTGCCCTGCAGCACATTTAAAATCCGGTCTCCACTAAGCCCCCTGGACAGCTCCCCCCCTGGGCCACCAGCAACGCCGCGCAGATAGGCAACACTGTATGACACCAAAGCAGCGTGACCACCACACAGTGAGGGGGTACAGGGACAGGGTGACTGGAGGTTCAGGGAGAGAATGACTGGGGATACTGGGAGAGAGTGAATGGGGATATTGGATAGCGTGTGACTGGGGGTACTGGGAGAAAGTGGGGGTACTTGGAGAGAGAAAGAGTGACTGGGGTACTGGGAGAGAGTGAGTGACTGGGGTACTGGGAGAGAGTGTGACTGGGGGAACTGGGAGAGAGTGAGTGACTGAGGGTACTGGGATAGAGTGAGTGAGAGAGAGAGAGTGACTGGGGTACTTGGAGAGAGAGAGACTGGGGGTACTGGTAAATCGTGGGGGTACTTGGAGAGAGTGACTGGGGTACTTGGAGAGAGAGTGACTGGGGGTATTTGGAGAAAGTGGGGGTACTGAGAGTGACTGGGGGTTTTGGAGAAAGTGGGGGTACTGAGAGTGACTGGGGTACTTGGAGGGAGAGGGGGACTGGGGGTACTGGGAGAGAGTGACTGGGTTTAGTGTGAGAGTGGAACTATGATAGGGTTTACTGGGACAGGGTGACTGGTAGCAGTGGCGTAGTGTGGGGGCATGTGTGTTTCATTTTTTTTATTATATCAGTATTTTGTTAATATACAATACATGTGCTTGTGGGGTAATTGGGTCAATAATCTACTGGTGTCAGGGACCCATGGTGTGTTAACGTGTCCACAGGTTGGGGGGAGCGCACAATTTTTGCCCTGCCCCGGGCGCTGACAACCCACGCTACGTCGTGCCTGCAGGAGGCGGTGCCCCGGGTAATACCCCCTGTCCTGTGCCAGGTGTGGCCGCTGCTCCCTGTGAGGTGCACACAGTGCCTGCAGGAGGCGGTGCCCGGGTAATACCCCCTGTCCTGTGCCAGGTGTGGCCGCTGCTCCCGGTGAGGAGCACACAGTGCCTGCAGGAGGTGGTGGCCCGGGTAATACCCCCTGTCCTGTGCCAGGTGTGGCCGCTGCTCCCTGTGAGGAGCACACAGTGCCTGCAGGAGGCGGTGCCCCGGGTAATACCCCCTGTCCTGTGCCAGGTGTGGCCGCTGCTCCCTGTGAGGTGCACACAGTGCCTGCAGGAGGCGGTGGCCCGGGTAATACCCCCTGTCCTTTGCCAGGTGTGGCCGCTGCTCCCGGTGAGGTGCACACAGTGCCTGCAGGAGGCGGTGCCCGGGTAATACCCCCTGTCCTTTGCCAGGTGTGGCCGCTGCTCCCTGTGAGGTGCACACAGTGCCTGCAGGAGGCGGTGCCCCGGGTAATACCCCCTGTCCTGTGCCAGGTGTGGCCGCTGCTCCCTGTGAGGTGCACACAGTGCCTGCAGGAGGCGGTGGCCCGGGTAATACCCCTGTCCTGTGCCAGGTGTGGCCGCTGCTCCCGGTGAGGAGCACACAGTGCCTGCAGGAGGTGGTGGCCCGGGTAATACCCCTGTCCTGTGCCAGGTGTGGCCGCTGCTCCCTGTGAGGTGCACACAGTGCCTGCAGGAGGCGGTGGCCGGGTAATACCCCCTGTCCTGTGCCAGGTGTGGCCGCTGCTCCCTGTGAGGTGCACACAGTGCCTGCAGGAGGCGGTGGCCCGGGTAATACCCCCTGTCCTGTGCCAGGTGTGGCCGCTGCTCCCGGTGAGGAGCACACAGTGCCTGCAGGAGGTGGTGGCCCGGGTAATACCCCCTGTCCTGTGCCAGGTGTGGCCGCTGCTCCCTGTGAGGTGCACACAGTGCCTGCAGGAGGCGGTGGCCCGGGTAATACCCCCTGTCCTGTGCCAGGTGTGGCCGCTGCTCCCTGTGAGGTGCACACAGTGCCTGCAGGAGGCGGTGGCCCGGGTAATACCCCTGTCCTGTGCCAGGTGTGGCCGCTGCTCCCTGTGAGGTGCACACAGTGCCTGCAGGAGGCGGTGGCCCGGGTAATACCCCTGTCCTGTGCCAGGTGTGGCCGCTGCTCCCTGTGAGGTGCACACAGTGCCTGCAGGAGGCGGTGGCCCGGGTAATACCCCCTGTCCTGTGCCAGGTGTGGCCGCTGCTCCCGGTGAGGAGCACACAGTGCCTGCAGGAGGTGGTGGCCCGGGTAATACCCCCTGTCCTGTGCCAGGTGTGGCCGCTGCTCCCTGTGAGGTGCACACAGTGCCTGCAGGAGGCGGTGGCCCGGTTGCAGACACAGCACGCTGTTCCCCCTCAGCAGCACAGCCAGTCCTATCCCTGCCACGGGCAGCTGAGGGCGCTGTGAGCGGGGAGGGGGAGCTGGGGTGAGCGGGGAGGGGGAGCTGGGCTGGGGACGGGCTGGATTTCCAGTGAATAGGCCACTGGCTCCTTTCCGCTCCCGTGTTCCCTCCCCCACCTGCACTCAGATTCAGCGGCCCCTCACACTCAGCCCGTGCATTGTGCGTGGATCTGCCGCTGGGGAGAGCTGCAGTCACTGTTGCGGAGCCGGAGGCAGGCGGGGAAGTGCGGCCAGGGGAGGGAGGAGAGCCGGTGCTGTGCTAGGGCTGCGCTCTGATCCGGTGTCACGCTAAAGTGGAGCGCCATGCGCTGAGGCGGTGTGCAGCCTGAGGAACCCGAGGAGCCGAGCTCAGGTAAGCGGCCGCAGGGGATGCTGGGCTGGGGGCGCAGGGACACCCCTCCTGTCAGGCTTATTACTATTTGGTGGGGGGCTCCCTGTGCCAGGCTAGCAGGCTGTGATACCCCCCCATCCGTGCCCTCTGCCAATGCTACCCCCCCCGTGCCCTCTAGCAATGCTACGTGTACTTAATGTTACTTATTTAGCGGGGGGAGGGGAGCTGTGTGTTATCCCCCCCAGGTAATAATCACTTTATTATACCCCAGTGCTGTCCCACCTCTCATCATCTGCGGAATGAGGTGAAATGAAGACCAGATACTGCTTTTATCACTGAATGTATCCTTAGGGGGGGGGGGGGGAGCCGGGGCTGTGCCAGCTGGGTGGCAGGGGTGCAGATCAAGCACAATATTAGGTTTTAAGGCCCATCATTACCTGTGTGTGACTTTTATTTTTCCCCTGCTGCAGTGTGTGTGTGTGTGTGTGTGTGTGACTTGTACACCGGGCAAACAAATTCTCCAAAAGCAGGCACTAAGCACCTCAAAATCTCTGTTAAGCGAATGAGCCCCTATGCAGCCTCCCTGCTCATACATTAACACAAACCCATGGTGATAAAGGCTGGAAGGCGCCGCAACTCTGATTAATTCGCAATAAAGTTTGGATTTTTATGCCCTTAGTTTGTTGAAATTTTAAAAAAAAATTGTCACTTTGTGGATAGAAACATTGACCTTTTGTAATAAATTTAGATTTTCTAGTTAATTTGTATGTGTGTGTGTGTATATATATAATATATATATATATATTGCATTGCTCTCCACTTTAATATAGCTTTGCTAAATCGGGCGTATAACTTCTTTAGTGAAGTGGCGCACTCTGTACGCTGTGTTTGGTCGTAGAAGCTGCTCTTATGATGAATGCATGTTCAGGTTGAGTGCAGCCATTGTGTGTGTGTGTGTGTTGGGTAGGCAGTGTTTAGTCCAGATGTCAAAGTCACTGCGTAGTGATACTTTTATTTATTTATTATTGCACTAACGTTACGTTTAAAAGACGACGAGCTTTTGCGAGTCTCCTCTTCTTCAGGTCTGAAAGCTATACTGAGCAATATAAATGTGTTTTTTTTTTTTTTTTGGTTTTTTTTTTGAACACCCCACTGCTGTGTCCAGGGGGCAGGGTGATTGTATAGGGTCTCAGCTTGACCTGCCGGCTGAACCCAACCATAAACCCCACTGAAAATGTAACAAAATCTTGGATTCCCACACTATAGATTGTAAGCTTCTCTGCCATTGTCAAGGTGCACGCCGAGTGCCGCCCTCATACATTACCCCGCTTCCTTTAATTCCCCCCCCCCCCAAACGAGATAGAAATGTGATGTTCGTTCCCTGCTTACTGGTTATGAAAGAAGCCATGAAATGTAGATTATAAACCATATATCTCTCTATTTGTAGTACAGGAATCTATAAAAAGCTGTTACTGTATGAACCACTGTCTTATGTGCTGATTCACCCATGTACAGCGCTGTGGCATGTGTTGACAACGTCTAAATAATGATCGGTAGTCCACCGGGAATGCGGCCTTGTTGTCCACTTGATTGGCATCCTTGGTTTGCCCTGGCACTGATGGTCTTTGTGTTCATTTTAAGGGTGAGGTGTTTTTGGTAAATTATCATTACATTGAGAACCAGCTGTATCGCATACATTGACCCGGCAAGTGTAATCTGTCCATGGCATACAATAGGACTTTCAGGTGGGCATTGCCATCAGAGGATCCCGTCGGCTCTAGCCGCAGAGCAGTTTGATGTGCCGGTTACTGGTAAACCATGTGTGGTGAAAATTATCAGGGTTATCCAAAGAGATTCGAATTGCTTGAGAAAGGTAACCGAACGCTGAAAATCAGCGTTCGGTTACCTTTCCTGGCCATTCGGCTATCCAGAGAGCAGGCAATTCTCCAAATCCTGGCGAATTGCCTGCACATACGGTGCCTGTTCGGTCCCTGTTCGAGGGCAGTGAAATCCCCATGAAAAAGCACTGCTTCGGCTATTCAGAGAACACAAACCAGCAGTGAAAGGTTCCCCTAATGCCCTGCCATTCGGTGGTTTAATTCGGCAAATTTATTCAGGAGAATCCCATAGACGTCAATGTTAAAAATATTCCCTTTTTAATTCAATATCTAATAAACCGTTCATTATAAAATTCTGCAGCAAAAAGTCTCTTTATTTATAGATTTTTTAGGATACTTTAAGCATTTTTCTGAATTTTTTTAAAAAAATTAAAAGTCCGATTTTTTTTTTTTTTTTTTTTTTTTTTTTTTTTTAGTTTGCTTATTTTTTTGTAACAGCCCTCTTTATTATCATTCCCTGGACCTCCTGTGAAAATTTCAGACATTTTCGCTCAGTAGTTTCTTTGCAAACAGCGTTTCTTTTCCCAGATTCATACAAATGGTTTTTCTAATTTATTCACTGCCTCCTCTACGTCACAGCTGCTTCGGCTCTGTGTGATTCGGCTCCTGTTCGGCTCCTGTTCGGCTTCTTCGAAGGTTAATCCAGATGTTTTTGCTTGTTTTCAGCGTGCATTCGGTTAGTTTTCGGTGAGTTTACGGCAGCTTTTCCCTGCAATTCGGGGACCCTGTGCTGTTTGCTGAATACACCGCAGGGTCACCGAAATGCAATCGGCAAAAGGAACCGAATTGAAGAGAACGAAAAGTCACCGAACGTGCGGTGACTTTTCGAATCTCTTTGGATAACCCTGAAAGTCTCTTCATATTGGTATTTTACAAAATCTAGAAACCATAGGAAACCGGCAAAGTTGTCTTTGTAGAAATATGTTGAATAATCCATAAATCTAGGTACCGGTGAATGCGCTTTCCGCCTGGTGATCTTTTGACATTATTCTGCACCACTAGGAGAAAAAAAAAATACTTTTTTTTTTTAGGCACCAGGGACTCCAAGGCACAGTTATTTTAAAGGGTTGGATGCCAGGATCTCTTGGTTTCTCAATCCCAGCACATTCCTTCTATTCTGATCACTCAAAACTACCAGGTCCCAACAACTCCTTCCCAAAAGGAAAACCCGTTACTTTTCAAGAATTTTTGAACTTCTATATTTTTATTTTGTTCCCCATTATTACACATTTGGTTGAAGTCGTCTGTTTTGGGGTTCTTTCTCTCCCCCCCCCTTATTTTATTGTATTTACAATTTTGGATGTATTGCATTTTATTATAGAAAGATGTTTTTTCTTTTTTTTCTAAAGGTGACACATTTCAAGGTTTTAGAAACATTGCTTATGGTTTTCTGTGGATTGTGTTTACCGAATGTATCTTTGGCAATTTCTTTTGTTTATACAGCCTCAAGTTCTCATTTTCCATACAAATGATCAGATAGTCTTAACATTTTTTTTTTTTTAATTTTTTTTTTTAAATAAAGTGCCTTTTTTAATTGTCCCTCGTCAAGGTAGTGAAGCTTGAATTGAGGTCTTGGCGCTGATGTAGGATGCAGATGTATATTGACCTTGTAAATCTGCTCATGAGACGGCCATAGGAGCAGCTACACACCTGATTCCTTTAAATGAGACTAGTTTTTACTAAATTGAACTTAAAATCAGCAAATGTTCATCCTCAACTCCAATAAATCTCCCATCAATGCTGTTTCTCCTGAATATTTGCACATAATGTGCAATTTCCTAATCTTCTCCCCAGAACAGAGAATGATCACGGAGTAGAACGTTCTTGGGTTTTTAAGAAAATAAGTTGTATATAAATCTCATCTAGTCACTGTGGTGGGCGGGTGACACATTTATGTCTCTTGGGTTTTTAAACTCTACCTAAATCTCTGCTTGGTAAAACAATTCCCAAACTTACACCCATTATATACTAACAGTAAATGGTTCCTATTTAAAAGTCTGCAGACGTCGCCCTCCTGATCTAAACGGTTAGTAGCCAGCTGAGTCACAGTTTTGTCTCTGGACCCACTGACGTCACATAGCCGTGCATTATAGCCGTGCATTATAGCCGTGCATTATAGCCGTGCATTATAGCCGTGCATTATAGCCGTGCATTATAGCCGTGCATTGGTGAGGGGAGTCAGCTCAGCTTAGCAGTTTAGCCATGTTTCCCAGATTCATATTTGTTTCATGCAGAGTTAACAGGCTGCCCTGTCGTATGTATAATTTATGTTTATTATTCATTTGCACCTACTCCATTGTAGAGGGGGGGGCATTTTTATGATGTCTTCACCTTTTTATATAAAAGTGGTCACCCAGTGCATCTTGATATGCTGTTTAGTGAACATGCCCAATATTGATTTTTGTTCCCTCACTGATGGAGTTTGTCCTTGACCTGATAAGAGAATCCTTGAACCTTTTGGTTGTCCTCCATTATCTATTACTGTGCTGTCTCATGCCGGTATTTTCATCTGCATAGGGTTTGTTTTTTTTTTGAGTTTCTTGGCAATCTAATTTAAATATTTAATTTTTTTTTTTTTTATTTCATGACGACCTATCTCTTTTTTTTTTTTAAATTCTGAACATAATTGGCTAGTTGTGCACAGAACATCTCCCTACTTACCACTACTTCTGCAGACCATATTAATGATGGGCCACCTCCATGTAAAGTATGACATATCAATCTATGGACCGAGGAATGCTCATGGAAGGATGTATTGGAGTACTCTTTTTTTTTTTTTTTTTGTTTTTTTTTGTTAGATTGGCATGGCCTTTGACTATTTGTGGCTGACCTTGGTTGTAGGGCTGAATATGTATAAGAAAATTCCCAATACTTTGACGACAGAGCTTTTGGCAGGTACCTGTTGGTACGGCTGTGCCCATGCTCAATTGGAAGCTTTGTCAAGTATTAGTTACAAGGATTTATAAAGCACCAACAATTTCTGTAGTGTTGTACAATGGGAGAGACAAAAAGGAGGACCATGCTCGAGAGCTTACAATCTAAGAGGAGAGGGGTGACTAGAGAGCAGTATTGGGGCACATGTGGGAAGATGGAGCAGGAAATAAGCCATGGGGATTAGGGAGTGAGCCGAGAGGCTTCTCTAAAGTAATGTGTTTTTCAGAGACTTCTTGAAGGACTGAAGAGACGGGTAGAGTCTGTTGCGGGGAGAGAGTTCCAAAGAAAGGGAGCAGCTCGGGAGAAGTCTTTGAAGGCGGGAGTTCGGGGTACGAGGAACTGATAGCATCAGATCATTGGCCGAGTGAAGTGGTTGGGACGAGATGTACTGCTAATAAGATCCACATTCCTCGACTTTCATTAATCGTGAAAAAAAATGGAGGCAATCGTCCAGCTCTACTTTGCAATGTAGATGGATGTGAACTACATTATCTAGAAAGATCAGGTTGGCAGAGAATAATGGGAAATGTACTCCAGAATTACCATTTTTAGTGCCAGCTGTCAGTGGCATACAGGCTGGTTGTCATACATGCAACGTTGTCCCTGACATAGGGTGGCATTTGGCCAGTTATGATATTAAGGCTGGGGTCAGACGAGCGTAGTGTTCACGTCCGTGATTGCGCCTAAAAGTACGTCCGTGATAGCATGAAAGAAAGTCCATTGGAGCCCGACACATGAAGTACGTCCGCACTGAACTGCGGACGCACAACGGCCGCGGCAAACGGACGCAGGTTAGGCAAGAACGTAATACTGCTAGAACGGACGTGTGGAGTGCGCTGCGTCCACAACGTCTGCATAGCTTTGTGTGTGAGTGATGGAGCGAGGTCAGACGGACTGCATTTATACGTCCAGCATTTTTGACGGACAGAATGTTTTTTCATTGTAATTTATTTTTCCCTCCTACATCCGTCAAAAAATAACTTCAGTGAAAAAACGGACTGTGTGACCACTACTGCGTCATCCGTACTGACGATGTCCGTACTGCACGGACGTACAGTCCGTAGAAATCACGCTCGTCTGACCCCAGCCTGAATAGGACACTGTTGGCAGAGCTTGGCACTGAAAGTGACATTGTCACGCCCCCCTAGGAATCGCAGAAAGAACCGTGCCCGCACCTGACATGGCAGCAGCTTTCCTGCAAATGCCCTGCCTCTGTTACCATCCAGTAAGCGTGTCTGACCGGCATTGCTCAGTGTTCTGCCCGTCTGCAAGGAAGCTAGACGCTTGCTCTCCATCGACTCCTTATCTGTTTCCAGTAACCAGACCCCCCCCCCCAATCTGGCTTTATCTTGGTCTTTGCTTGCTTTCCACCTGCCCCCGACGCAGGGGGGGGGGGGGTGGCAACAGGCCAATTCCCCCCCCCCCCCGAGAAAATCTTGCTGAGCCGATCCTATCCTATGAGTGGCACTAAGCTCGGCCGCTCACCTGGGATCTACCTAACCAGCGCAGCCAGTCGTGATCTCGCAGAGTTCACGTGAACTTCCAGGATCTAGTGAGACCGCAGTTTGGGCGTGGTTCCCAGGCGAGCGGCAGAGCTTCATACCCGTTTGTGTGTGTTTTGAGCACAGCTTGTGATTAGGCGCGTCTCTGCCTGTCATTGCGAACCGAACTCCAGCTCTTAGCCAAAACAGGTAGAGTGCCCCCCCCCAACCTGTGCCTGGATCTGCCCCTGCCCCATGATTTGCCCCTTCTGGATACATCGCTGTGTTCCTGTCTGTAGAGTCCTGGTAGCTCCTTGGTTTCCAACCTTCTTTCTGTTCTGTTTTTTGATCTGTACCTGTATCTAGCTCTCTTCCTGCCTTGCCCCTGTGTTTCTGTTCTGTGATCAGCGCCTTTCCTGCCTTTCTCAATTACCCAGCAGCATCCATAGCCGGCCCTATTCCAGCCTTGCTCCTCACTAGCGTTAATCTGTGTGTTTGCCAAATAAACAGGGGTTTATTTACCGCCTCTTCGCCTCCTGTGTGTGTCACTGCATCCTGGGCTCGTACCCTTGTTGCCCTTCTTTGGTTTGTCAGATCCGTGACACCTTGCATAAAATCCTATGACCAGATTGGCTGAACATCACAGAATATGTACTTCCCAACCACGTGCTGTGTCAAGGTCGGCTGCCTTTGACGTATGACTGTTTGGCAAACATTACTTAATCTTGCTTTCATTCTTTTCAATCCTCTTAGTTTCCCATCGGATTGGGGTGTCGCTCGTTCTACATTTCTTTCTTCTGAAAGAGAAGTGTAAAATTTCACTGAAAAATGTCTGTATTAGACCATAATACACCGATTTGTGTTCCTGATCTCCAAACCATATGAAGCTGTACTGTCCCATAGTGGCCCCAAGCATAACGCTGAAACAAAGTGTTCTATTGCTTGCAAATATTGTTATTCAGAGCTCAGGGTCCATCACTTTGAGGCTGGCGTCAGACGAGAGTGCTATGTGCGCCTGTACTGATGTGCTTACTGGCGTCCGTCGCAGCGTTGTGACGCTGCAACGGGGCCAGTCTCACGCTTGTGCGCACGCACAACAAGCGTCCATTATCCAAACGTCTCTGTCAAAGCGCTAGGACGCGCATTGACAGAGCTGCAAAGCACGGTTCTCCATAGGAGGATTGTGCTTTGCAGCGCTGAGTGCGCTCAGCGAGGTGGTCAGACAGGTGTCGAGTGGAAGGAACGTCCTCTCCTTCAGCTCTCCAAAGACACTCCTCTGACACTAGCCTAAATGTCCATGATCTGCACTCCATGTGCGTGCACTTTCATAGTGTGTCTTGTCAATGACAATCACACTTGTAGTGTCCGTGACACCTTAATACCAAAACAATAAGGATGTTCAGAGTTGCCAATTTTTGGTCATAATTATTCTTCAGTGTTTTAAGGGGAAAAATGTTAAACTTCGCGTCTGCAAATTTCATCTGAAACTTCGTGTTATATGGTTATTAATTTGCATGAATTTCTAGGCAGCCGTGTGTGTATATGTAGTAATATACACCCCAAGAGTGGCACACAATAAGTAGTTCCATTGTATTTCTACACAGAAAGTAAATATTACACCCCAATTTTTTTTATTTTATAGAATAAGGTACCTTGGATCTTGGCTTTCTCTATCTACTGGTTGGGAGGGCATTAGGGCCCATGAGTGGCAAGGGTGGTCCAGGGGAATGGCACATTGGAGAGCAGCCTAGAAGTTCACCTACCTTGGTGTAAACGTACTGGAGCCATTATAGTCCATGGAGTTGCTACGTTTACAACTTATCGGGTTACGTTTATACCAGGGATGGAATATGATGACCAGTATTCAACTACCCAAGGGTTGTTGCCCAGAGGTGCATATAGGAATGTTTTTATCAACAAGCATAGTCGTCAAAAGTGCGTTTTAGGAAGCAGAAATTGGTATCAGTTGTGAATCTTTTATCCAGTATTTGGTATGTCCTGTATCTGTCTTGTAGGGTTTGTGACTCGACCTAAAATTCTATGGAAGATCTACATAATAGGTCTACTCTACAACCCTGTCCCTCATGATGTTTTGGAAATAAATTCTTCTTGATGCTGATAATTGGCAAGCTGAGCATCATGGGAGATGTAGTGTCATCTGGAGGGTTTGGGTTGCTGACCTACATTGTCATTCAGTAGAAATGGAACAAATGTTTTTTGAAGGGACAGGCCAGATCTCCTAGCGGAGTTCACCTGCTATGGCAGACGTTTACTTGTAAGCTTGCAAGATATGCTATTTACAATTTGAAGGCCTATTAATTACGGAGAGGTTTGCAGGTAAGCATAGGATTTGTCATGAACAGGGTTGAAGGCCATAGTCCTCGCTTTCATTTCAGCTGTTCACAACTTTATTAGGTTTGAATCTTACATGATCCATTTGCATAGCTCCTTTTATCTACCCTTTTGAATATGTGACCTCGGACTATCGCAGTCTGCTTAGCATTTATCTAGTTTTCACAGCGTTCATCCTGGTCCCTATTGTAGAATCCTACACAAAATTTACACCGTAGGGCTGCAATTATTAGTTTCCTACGTCCATACACAAATTGAACATCTCACGTAACTTGCATACTTCTTGCACACGAGCGCCTGGTGTGAGTGAAGGATTGCGGTTTGTCCCGTTCAAGCCCCAATCTGCTTTCTCCTCAAATGAAAGCTGCTACAAGCACTCAGACATGATGTCCGCATGAAACCAGGGTGAGAAGGGGGGGGGGTAGTCCACACAGCCTGACCACCTTAATAAGCTAAAGTGTTCAGGGTGCGTAAGTGTCTGTTAATGAAATTAATATAAAAAAAAAAATCTAGAGTGGGAGGGAGTTTGAGGGTAAGGGACCACAGGTAGGGTTGTTGGTTCCGGACCAGAGAGTGGGGTGGTGGCACAGGACTCGGCTCCAAGTAAGGATAAACCACTGGCAGTACTGTTTCTTCACCCAGCAGCAGCACCTCAGGGTCTGTGTGCTATTTATGCTACTTCTGTAGACTATATAAAAACTGGTTATGTCTAACAACCCTAGAACTAAATCAAAGTAATGGAGCCGCCATGTCTTCTGCAATCGGCTCTGAAGTAGGGTCATTAAGTAGGGTCATTGAGGTTATTAATGTTTAACTCTGATGCTAAACCTTGCAAGCCATACACAGATTGATAGAACAACCGATTAATCGAAAATGGTTGCTTCGTTTCAGCCCTAATACCCTGTAATGTAGAACCTTGCTGCATGATTTCTTCAGTGTAGTTTTTAATGAATCAGGAAGGATGTTGTCAGGTTTTCATTACTGTCAGAATTTATATTCATTAATGGGAAGCACTCACATCGATCTTGACAGGTCATGAAACTGCTTTGACAGTCTGTTAAAATCACATTTATGCAATCTAGGAGCTTCTCTCTATACCATTTTTAAGCTATGGTGAGCATATTTCCTTTTGTGTGTTTTTTTGGTTTTCATGTTCTCAGGACACATATTCCTGATACACTTGCATGCGAGGGGGTTCTGTTCAAGAGGTGACAGTGACAAAACATTGGGTATACTGTAAGTGCTAATGCATAAATAAGCAATTGCTTACTCAGCTGTCTTGACTATTACATCAACGACGCTCAGAGGAACTCTCCTCTTAATACACAAAGTGTGCTGTTCCTCAGCATTTTTAAGATGAAGCAGCTGTCTGTCTTGGCTGATCGCATTACAAGCCTCTGAAATAGGTGGCGGTCTGTTTGCCTTTGGGAATTACGGATTAAGAGGTGATCTGTTGGCAGGCTAATAAAAGGTCAAAGGTTCATACATCTTCCAGTTGTTGGAATTGTATAGTGATGTAGAGAAAGGCCATTTTTAGTATAAATCCCTAACCTTTTAATTTTTACAAAGGTGTGATTTTATTTCTATTTTGTATTTTCCCAAACTGCACTTTTGTACATCTTACTGCTTTTTGGGGCTTTAGAACAAGTTGCATTACGGCTGTGTTAATCTCATTTTTGACCTACAACAATCTGCGTCGCCTTTTATTTTGTGGTACATTTTTGTCAAACGTCCTTTATAGAATCTTTAATTTTATGACATAAAAAATTGTGTTCTACAGTCACCCAGTTAGTACGACCACTACTTCTTGTATTTTTGAAGCTTTTTACAATTGCTATGCCATCTAATTACCATATGGATATCACGATTACCTATGGCAATAAAGGACACTTTACTTTTTTTTATTTCTGTTACCATTTCTTGTGTGTCAAACCAAAATGTATTCTATTATTTTTAAATGTGGAACATGTTCCCCTATTGGCTTTGGGTCAGCGTGCCGCCCTTTTAATGCTCCTGTCTTTGTTAATGTCATCATGTATATGAGATCTATTTCACAAAACCATTTTTGTTTCTGATTTGTCTTGTCAGCTCTAATTAGAATTCGCATTCTTCATTTAGATGGAAATGCACTTCTAGGTCCAAGCCGGTCTCTGGAGAGAGCTGTAACGATTTTGATCATTGGGCTTGTCCTCCCCTTACGACCACAGGGCACGTCAGCTTTGCTGCTACATGTAATTTTGTGATGGGGTAAAATTACATTGTTTGTGTGGGTTTTATAGATGTTTCCATTGTTAGCATTTACACTCCCTGACACACAATCCACATCCATTTGATTCTACTGTCCTCTAAACCAGAAAAGTTTCCTTACGGACTACAAAGTAACAAACCAGTTTTTATTAACACCGAAGCCCTTGCGTTTATATATATATAAATCTACAATTGAGGAATTTGACAAGTTAACAGCCAAATGTGAAAAACTGCTTTATTGGAGGTTTTGTTTTGTATTTTGGATATTTGAACTTCTATTATTTGCAATTTATTGTTTGTTTTATCACATTCATATGGATTTTATTTTCAATCTCTCGTCAGGGAAGGAATTCCACGATTTTTAGCTTTTTAAATCGACTATTTGGTCTAGATTGTTCTCTTCTCTTGACAGTTTGCCTGGTTTTCACCTTTCTCATAACCCTGTATGTATAAAACACTGACCTTGCTCCCAGTGTGGGAAATGAGAAGGAGAGTAATGGCAGTGGTATTGCTCATATTATATTTGACAAATGGACAATGCCATTGCTTAGGAACTAAAAATAAATTTAAGTTGTTTTTTTTCTTTGTTTTTATTTTAGATTTCACATGGTCACATTTGGTATCAATGCAAAGCCCAGACTCTGTCCTGTCCAATGACACCTCACTTGACCTTGTGAGGTATAAAGATTAGTGATGCAGGGTTCTAAAGTCGTCCGCCCCCCCCCCCACAGTGCTCTTCGCTGCAGTGCGGTTTAGGTTTTTGATGTAACCATTCGAAACAACGGATTGCGCCATCACCTCCACACTTGTTGGTGACATGAGAAATGAGATGGTGAGTTAGTGCAGCATCATCGTTCACTTTATAATTGAAAAATATTGCTGCATTAGAAAGAGAGATATTTATTTTTACATAAACACGGTCATTTTACATAAACATGGTATCATTGGAAAGGTCATGCTCTGGCCTTTCTAGTGATAGCAGCTACAGGGTCATGTGAGCTATGGGGTTGGAGATACATGGGTCCAAATGCCCATCAATGCAAACATACAGGGTTATTCAGAGAGCGGTGAAAAGCAGGAGAATGACTGGAGAATGGAAAAATTCTAGGTCAAAATAGCAGATTTGGAAAGTGAGATGAAAGGGAGAATTTTTCAGGTTTGGCTATTTTGACCTAGAATTTACACTTCTCCAATCATTCTCCTGCTTTTCACCACTCTCTGAATAACCCTGATAGTTATCCTTTCTATGTTAATCCGGCCCTGCTCTCTCCCCTTGCATACATAAAGTTTGTAAATCCTGTTGTGATGCGCAATTTGCGTGTTTCCTATGCTGAGCATGAAGCACAAATTGCGCAGAAAATCCTTGGGGCTTTTGGGTTCGGGAATCCCTGAGCTAAAGAGGAGGAGCAACGTAGGGTGAGTAAAATCACTGGAAAATATGAAAAGTAAAATACTGCTATGGCAGGGGCTGTCTGCAGCTGCTCCCCAATTATTAAAGGACACTCTACTTTTTGGTACATTATTCCTTTTTTAATCCAAAATGTGTGAACCAAACAAATTACAAATATTTGATCACTTGCACATGTAAAGTTTGCTTTATTAAAAAGTCACTTCAAAAGTCTTTAAAATATGTAATAAAAAACATGTCATGTTATCTGGTTAAATGTTTCATAATCTCACAATGAATCTGACCACACAAGTGAAAATATTGATGTTGTTGAAACCATTAAGTAAACAAAGTAGAAACATAGAAAAATGTCGGCAGATAAGAACCTTTCGGCCCATCTAGTCTGCCCAATTACATGGATACTTTACCTGGATTTATCTTTTGTTTAGGATAGCCTTATGCCTATCCCATGCTTGCTTAAATTCAATTACTGTTTTGGCCTCTACCACTTCAACTGGAAGGCTGTTCCATGTATCCACCACCCTCTCAGTAAAATAATGCTTCCTGATGTTACTTTTAAATCTTTGCCCCTCTAATCTAAGACTATGTCCTCTTGTTTTGCTACTTTGTTTCCTTTTTAAATATACTCCCTTCCTCTACCTTGTGGATTCCCTTTTACGTATTTAAATGTTTCTATCATATCTCCTCTGTCTCGTCTTTTTTCCAAGCTATTCATAGTATTCAAGTATTTTTTTTTTTTTTTCCTCATCTTTAGAACATGCAATTTGGTATGATCATAAATCCCTGGAAAGTCTCATTTGACAGTGAAACACTCTGTATATGTTTAGCAAAAAAGAAAACACCCACATATTGGGAAAAACTCTAGTCCTTCCCTTTTTAAAGTTTTGTCGTCCTTTAATTTTTGGTGTGCAGCTGGAGTGACAGCTGATGAAAGACCAGTTCTGCAGGATAGTCTTCTGCTTGCCTCAGGCACTGTGTGGACTGCCCATGTGTTGTGAAGTCATCTCTTCTTTATCACAGATTTACCATTTAAGGATAATGGCAGGGCTAGCCTAGGACTTGACAACTTTGTGCCAAACATAAGAAACAATGCACCCCCCCCCCCCCACAGTCCTGAATTGGTGGGGGAGCTGTCCTGCTGAGTTACCAATCTTCCCTTCTTTCTTGGCAGCAAGACTTAACTGGGGTTGCTCAAATGGGAAACCTATATGGAAAAAGGGGGTGTTCTGGTTGTGAGGCATGAATGGAAGGGATGGGGCCCACCCAGAAAAATATTGCATTTTGTCCAAGGTAGGACAGGGACTGGAATAAATCAGAAGGCCATCTGTCCTGTGGTGGTCAGCTTCCTGTGAGCTGGCCTTTTGTTGCACTCAAACAATGGCCTGTTGCCCTCCACAGATAAAAGCAGGGTGATAATGTGGAGAAAAGGCAGGCTTCTATACAATCCTCAGACTGTCCCAGTCAAGTTTGCTATCTAGAAAGTTGAGCCCCTTCTGATTAGCCATAGTGAACCATTAACAGGCCCATAAAAGTGAAATCCTCATGAAGGGATGAGATATATGGTATAAAACCCTTATCCAATGGTATAGTCTTTGGTTAGGCACAGCAGAGCATTCAATATTTTGTATCATGAACATTTTGCATAAAAAAAAAACATGTGGTGTCCCCCCCCCCCCCACCAGGTGTTTTCGGCCTGAAACCATGTACTACCGTTCCTTGTTCACTACAGTAAATTTTATTCCATTTAATACCATACACAAATGAGTAACAATAAGGTTTTAATAAAATACTAAAGGGTAGCAAAATATTTTTAAATGTTAGGGTTTTTATTTTTTAACAATTTCATGTTTCCTTTTTTTTTCTTTCTCATAACCGTTCTTCCATAAATGACATTGTGTTTTGAGGGGTGTGTAATAAATTTTATTAATATCCTAAAAATAATTCTTATTTATTTTAAACCACTCCTATAGGACTAGATCTGGGCAGATATGTGCGATTGCTTCCTTTTCTTGATGACCCCCACCCCTCCCTGGTTCATTCTAGTTACAGGCAGTCCTGGTGGTTTTGTTTTTTTTCTTTTTTCATGCCTAATTAGGATTAAGATTGGAATGTTTTGCCAAATTTTTGTTTGTCTCAGCAAGCCTTTGGACTTTGGAAAGAAGCTAAACACCCATTGTATTTAGATTCAAACATGATGGCAGCGTTTTATTTATTTATTTTTGCTTGGGTTTCTGCTGCCTTGGAAACAAAAGAACCAGACGTTCTCCTTTACAAACTGTTCACAAAAATTATTTTGCATCATTTTCTATTTAGAGAGTCTCAATTCCTCCTGCCATTAATATTAAAGGCTTTCATGTATCTTTTTTTTATATCTTTATTTTCGAACTGGTTCAGATAAGATAAAGTGAACGTATGGGGGATATTACTGTGTGTGGGCAGTACAGCTCAATATCGGGTCAAGAGTCCCTTCCAATAAAGCAGAGAAAATTAATTTAAATTTAAAAAAAAAAAAACTTCAATTTCCTATTTTATATTTGGCAAAGGAAATGTGATTGCCAGTACTGTTCGGGCCATTCCTTACATCTGCATTGAATGTATTGTAAGTGATCTATATAAATGTCCTCTCGAATTTAAACAGATTTTATACAATTTTATTTTTTTAAATTATATTTCAAGGCCTTAGTCTACTGTTAAGGCTAGGGTCAGACTGAGGCAGTGCGAACGCGCGTGCAGCCGCACTTAATCACGGCCGCACTAGCAGCAGATGCCGGGCAATGACGGCCAATATACGAAGTACGGTCGCACAAAAGTCCGGCTGCGCAACGCAAGTGGAAAATGAACGCATTTTTTCGAGAACGTGAAACCGCAGGTACTGACGTACAGAGTGCGCTGCGTCCGCTAGCGGTGTGTTTGCGTGATTAGGAGACGTCAGACGCTGCTAATGTCCGGCCTACATAACGTCCAGACACAAAAAGTGTTTTATTGATGATCCGTACAAAATCACGGACGAAAATGCGCATAGTATGACCGCTATTGCGTATTCCGTGAAAAAATGCGTCCATTCGTTCGAACGCACTTTTTCACAGACAACATAAAAATGCGTTCGTCTGACCCTAGCCTTAGCACCCTTCATATTCTGAAGAATCAAGACCCAGAGGACCCTCTAAGCATCATATTCCCCATTGCCTAGTAACTTGCTATTGGCAACAATCTTAGGGGTGCACAGTACTTGGCTTAGCTCCCCCCTCTTTTTTTTATTTTTGCTTTATTTTTTCTTTAAAGATATACAAAAACTATGAACAAGAATTTTGTATCAAACTGTTACAATAATACACCTCATTTTATTTCACCAAAGTGCAATATTTCAGTTCCTCTAGGAACCTTTGATATGCTTGACGAAGGTTCCAAGAGGAACCAACATGTTGCACCTTGCTCCAACAAAAAAACTGCTCCCCTTTTCTTTATTGCACCCTGGAGTGACCAGCACTTGTATCGGACACTCAAGCTTTTTCCGGGCTTGAATTGCCTGGAATCCTAGCGTTGTGTGTGTGCAGTGTAATTTTTCACCAATTTTCATGGTTTTGACATACTAGTGTAAATTATGCATGCTGTTTTTACTCAATACTCGCAATATTTTTAATTCCCCCCCCCCCAAGGTCCCAAGAACAGCTGTATATTACTTTGGGTCAAACCCTTGTAAAGTTGACACCTCCTGTTCGATAGAATTGATCTTTTAACCCCTTCACTGCTGAGCCATTTCATGTCTTAAAAAAACACGCTTTTTAAATTTTTTTCTACATTAAACATGGTCATGTTTGGCATCCTTGGAAAGGCCATGCTCTGGTCTTTTCTAACGATACCAAACATGACCCTGCTAGCTGCAAACAGTCGGGAGATATCAGGGTTCAAAGGAACCCCCTATCTTTCCTTAGGAGTCAATGAGGACGTTCCCCACACGTCCTCAGCAGTGAAAGGGTTAAGACCTGAGTTGACAAATTCATATCCCTTACCTTCAGTGTTGTGCCAAACCAGAAAATGCCAAACCAGAAAAATTCTCCCATTTATCTAACTTTCCTGATCGGCTATTTTGACCTAGATTTTTCACTTCTGCTAATTCTCCTGACTTCACCCTTTAGTGAATAGACCTGTAAACATGCCCAGTAAACTTTTAGAAATAAGGATTTATTACATTGAACACTAGTTGCAGTATTGGGCAAATGGTCCTAGCAGGAATGGCAATCGCAAAGTACCCAATGATGTAAAACACACACGGTCTAGCTTAATGGCCCCAATTCAACTGATGGGGGCAATTTCTGTAAGTGTTATTGGTCAATTAGCATTTAAAATGCAAACATTTTAAAGTGACTTGTTTTAATTAATTTTTACTGCATCTATATGAAAAACATACATTTCTGTAAAAGATGAAAGGGTTTTATCCGCCCATTTACTGAACCGGTGTGAAAAAAGCAAAGGGATTGCATGTTCTAGGCCAAGTATCGAATACCAGAGATGGGGAATAAAAATGTGCACGGAATTCCCTGTGACCGGGTTTTAAAAAGAGGGGGAAAAAATATCAAACTTCTGAAGTGCACATTAGGTGTTTACATTTAAACATGGAAAAAGCAAGCAAAGCTCATTTTAACTCTTCATTTGTACATTTATTCTTGTGCCCAGGTACCTGCATAACCTCAAAAGGCAAAGTGGATACAAATGTTGTCACAGCGGGAGAGATCTTTAGAATGCCCAAACTATCAATCTGTGTTTTATAGTTTCTCACTCTGGTTTTCTCTTGTCTTTTTGTCTTGTTTTTGTAGTAATCTTAATTCCCAACCTTACAAAAAAAAGGACGCCATTTAGATGCAAAGTCGCTATACTTGATTTACCGGTTAATCGAGATCTGGAATAGTCAACCATCTAGTTCGGTAACCAAGGACACATTCCAGCTTACTTGGCATTTTTCTTTTCTTTCCTTTTAAATTGCTTTTTTGATTGTACCTTGGCAATCAATTTTTTGGTAATTTTCTTACAGGTTCGTGCGTATCTTTTAACTGATATTTGTTTATTTATAAAGGATTTTACCAGGAAGGATACATTGAGTTTTTTCTTGTTTTCAAGTATGTCCTGGGTTCAAGAACATTGAAATGTTGCATTGTAAGATATAATAAAAAAAACAACACAAATATACAGATTAACATAAAATAAATATAATTCGATTTGGTTTCGATTTTTAGGGTTGAACTGTGCAGGTCTTTACAGCCATTTCCTGGTTTGAGGCGGGGCTGAAAGAAGTAAACAAAGTAAAAAATGGCGACTATCCATTTGATTTCCATTTTATATAAAACTTTCATATCTACTGTAAAGTGTCTCAAAATATTCCTCCCATTTTAAGGACGTTCAAGGCTTACCTGGAAGCCCTTACAGTGACCTGTGTTTTGTTGTGGGTTGGTGTGTTTGTTGTGGGAGTGGGGGGGGGGGGTGTTTAACCACAACCCTCTAGGCCTTTTTATTGTGCACCCCTCCCTCCCTATTGAAAGCGCCTGATCAGTATTTGCCCTGTGCTACCCTTGGGCTTTGGGGGATGGGAACAGATGTCCTTGTGGCTACTGAATACATTGTCAGCAAAGTCCCTGGTGGTTGACCATCTTCCTGTTAGGCTCAGTCTTCAAAATCCACGTGGAAAATACATAACCCGTAATTGCAAAGAATTTCACGTGTATGTGTGTTTATCTATTTTTTTTTTTTTTATTTTTTTTTTATATATACATCAGCTTTGTACGTTTGTTCCCAGTAGCTCAGCATGGTGACATGCCATAAATGCAGCACATAGGAGTGTGCATGAAGACGGGTTGGCACGGTCTTCTAGATTCTACCTCTGGCTCCTCGGTTTAATAGAAGTGTACCATGGCCTGATGACCATTCTAACGAACATGTGTGAAACCTGCCCAGTTAACCGTTTGACGCCTCGCCAGGCATCAGCAGTAGTTCATGTTCAAAATCAATGTGTAGTTTGTTCCTAGTTGCTATTGCTTTTAAAAAGGTCCGTGTGCATTTGGCATGGCCAGTGTGACCTGGCTGGGAGGGAGCCCGATTTACACAATTTATCACTTTGTTGTGACTCCTTTTGTTACATTTGCTCCACTGTCAGGTACTTTGGAGAGGAGGGGGTTTGCCTAATTTGCCTTTGTGATCTTTTTTTCTTGTAGACCTTACAATGAGAATATCTTTAACCCCCTTCACTACAATGGTCGTGTATACACGATTATTGGTAACAGGCAGAGATCGTGTTAACATGATCTGGGACTGTGCTGTGTGATTGCAAATAAATTTTGCTTTGGTTTTAGGCTCCAGAAGATTTCCCCCCCCTCCTTATGTGCTAAATCTGTTTAAAATTGACAGGGAATCTCCCCTGTCACATCAGGCATTCCCCAGCCTATATGGAGACATTGGCTGCGGTTCTAACTGCAGGAACCCTATTTAACCATTTGATGTTGACATCGGTCTGCCAAATGGGTTATTACAGTAAAAACTACATTGGGAATACTCCCAAATATTTATTTTATAATTAAAAATGATTTTCCAAAAAACGTGGTCCCTGGCAGTGGATTTTTGGAAAATCACTTGGTAGTGAAGGGGTTAAGAGAGGAAATGACATTGTTTGGCATATGACCCTAGCTGAACCCACAAAATATTTCTTTGGAAACCAGGTTAACCTTGTCTTTGTAAGAGACCTCACTATTGTCTTTGTCGGTGAGAAATCTACTGTTAGGCAGTCTGTCTTTTAAAGGCCCTTGATAAAAACACAATGTGTAATTTGGTCTAGGCGATAATCTTTTTTTTTTTTTGTCTTGTCTAAGCAAAAGGTGTAGCATTACATCCAGGCTCTGAGATCTAGCCAGGCGTACATTCAGGTACACTGTGTGATTATGAACATCATTTATTTTAGAACATATTCTCAACATAACTCCAGTTTGCTCTTTAAGGACGTGCTTATCTTTCCAAGAAGCACTAAGTGTTCTAGCTTAACCACAGACTTCCAATTATTTTTCTTTTGTTCTTGGTATGATTTAATCCACACTATGTGATGGCCTGCATATGTTGCTCTGAGGAAAACAGGGCTGCACCTACATAATAGACTATATATATATATATATATGAAATTGACATATTACTTCCTGCTAAATTTAATGGGTTTACTTTATGGATATTATTACACAAATATCATTTTAACCTCCCCGGCGTTCCCTGTCCCCCCCCCCTGCGGTATCCTATGTTGGAAGCGGTAACCCCAAGCAACACTCGGGATGCTGCTGGATGCATTACCTCTCCCTCGATGTCCCCTGCAGTCTCCTCCGGTAACAGTGACCTCATACTTCCTGAGCCCTGTTCAATACCTCAGCAGCTGCGGAATTGCTGCAGCGCAGCAATTCAGTTTGCTGCAGCAGTGTCATTGAACGCTTTGGATGCGAATTTCAAATCCAAAATGGCCGATTTTCTTAATGAAAGATTCAGATTGTTTTTTTTTCTTTATCACTCGGACAAAATATGATAAAAGCAGTCAGCACAATTCCGTTTTGTATGCACACACCACAAATGATGATTTTTATTGAATAAACGTTATGGTTATGTAGCGCTGGTTTTAAATCCCCTGCCGTTGTAGTACTTGTCTCCCTCCGGTGGCCAAAAACAAGTGCGATGTGTGACACTGAACATTGGGACTACATTTCCCGGCATGCTTTGGGGTGGGACACAGATGCTGACATCCTGAGCCTCGTGGAGTGAGCTGGCAGAGCGCGCCAGGGAGTGAGAGAAGCAAGACACAGTGCTGCAGAGCGTGACAGTGACCAGGCCGGAGCGCAGCTGGGGCCTGACAGAGATAAAGACCGGGTTATTCAGCCTTACAAGAGGAAGACCCAGTGATTCACCAGAATACCCACGCTGATATCGAGTGAGCTGGAGGACCCCGAGTTAGGAGCACCGCAGATCGATCGGACAGGGAGTGCAGGTGGTGAGCTGGACATCTTGCGGCAGCTACAGAAAAGCAAGACAGCGGATCCGGTAACCCATAAAATCCCAGTGAAAATCGAGCGGAGAGACGTCCTGGGTCGAGCAGAGCACCAAGTATCGGGCGGATGGGTGAGAGGCCTTCCAGGCCGTTGTGAAAATAGAAAGCACGCTGCTGTTTGTTTCAAAACCCACAGGGCCCCAACTTGACTAGTCGAAGATACCTCATAAATAATTCACTGGCCAGTTGAATATTGTACCCGGGTACCATCTCACACACACACACACCTACATTCTTTGGGACATAACCTGTACGGGACTCCCTCCCCAACCACAAAGGGGGTTAAAGATATATTTTTCTCTTTTCCGCTGCGCGTTTCTCGAATTACGAAGCATTGTATTTCTTTTCCGCTGTGCGTTCCCGCATTACGAAGTACTGTAAATATATCTACGTATACCGTGTTATTCATTATATGCCATTTATTATAGTAAACTATGATTTATAAAATCCATGACGGTGCTGGAGTATATTTATTTCCTAGCGCGGGGAGACTGACCCGAGGTTCAATTTCAGCAGCTCCTCCGGGAGTGAGCGCTACAGTTACTTCTGAAAAAATCTAAATTGAACTGTAATATATGTGTATGTGCAGGGGTAAATAATAAATAAATATTTTGTGCTTTGATGAACAAAAACCTCAATTAACATTGCCGTACGGAATTGTTACTTGCTTCATGGCGGCGGCCATCTTGCTGTACGGAATTGTTACTTGCTTCATGGTGGCGGCCATCTTTACTATGTCACACTCAGCTACTCACAGCCTTCCCCTCGGGTCGCTGCAAGTGCTAAGATAGCAGTGCTGAGCGCTGTTCAATGGCAAGTTGCAAACTTAGCACTTGCAGCGGCTGAGGTATTGAACGCACCTCAGGTTCCCTCCTTGCGAGAAGGAATCCAGGAAGTAAAACGTTGCGATCGCCGGAGGAGACTGCAGAGATCATTGAGGGAGCGCAGGGATATGTGATGTATCCAGCCCGAGTGTGTCTCGTAGTTACCGCTCTCAGCGGTGAAATTTAACCCCGAGACACACTCGGGATAACCGTCAGGGGGGTTTAAACCGCAATACAGGCTGTCTCAAAGTGTCAATGTAAAATCTGCCCTCATAGCTCAATAAAAGTGTGTGTGTGTGTGTCAGATTTGATTTCCAAGAAAGGAGGGGAAATATGGTTCTCAATGGAGCATTGTCATCTCGTTACTTTTGAAGATCTAAAGCTAGTGTCAGACAAGGTGTCTTTTTGAGAGCGGAAGGAACATCCGTGCGAGCGGAAGTTCCTTCCACTCGACGCCCGTCTGGCCACCTGAGTGCGCTTTGCAGCTCTGTCAACGTGTGTCCTAGCACTTTGCCGGAGAGGCTTGGATAACGGACGCTTGTTGCGTGTGCATTTCGTGCACAAGTGTGTGACTGGCCCCGTTGCAGCGTCCCAATGCTGCGGCGGACACTGGTAAGCACGTCAGTAGGGGTGCACATAGCGTGCTCGTCTGACACCAGCCTTAAGCGTAATTGCTTGTGCACCAATCTTATAGGCTATAAGAATTTGGTGTAGACTCTATTGTGCCTAAGTCTGGTTTGAGGGGAATATTGGTACATACAGAAAAAATGGCGTCGCGCCCATACTCACTCCTGGCTGTTGCAGCCCCTCTGGTAAAAGCCCAGTTCATGTATAAAACATAAGAGAAAAAAGGTGTCATCTGCGCTCGTTTCTATCAGGAGGTTTTAGTTCGTTTCAATGGCCATTGCAATGTAAGCTCACTCGCCCCATCAAGGCACTTCTTTATAGAGTGAGTACCTAACCAATGTACCAAAAGCCGCTCTACTGAGCAGCTCCATGCCCCTCCTGCTGCTTTTCAGCTAAGGAGAGGCAGAAAGATGGTGGGTTTTATTTATACACGCACCAAACATTTCCCATTTGGATTTGTCAAAATATTTACAGTAGAAATGCAAAAATGTCAGCTTTGTTCGGCTCTATTATTGAGTTCTTTATATTTTACCAGGAAGGATACATTGCGATTTCTCTCCCCATGTCCAAGGTTCAAGAGCAATGAATTGTTACTTTGTATTTCTGTAACAATTGTAATAAAATGCAAGATATTGAAAAACAACACAAATATGCAGATTAACAGAAAATAATATGTAAGCTATATTATCTATTACATCACTAAAAATCTAAGACCTCTGCTTTTGTCGCCCTATAAACTTTAAACAATGTTTATGTTGCAACCTGAAACTTAAATTGTTCAATAAATTCACTTTTCCCATTTAAACAATGGGTAGCAAAGTCTTAAGACCTTTGCGATGATACTTTAAATTTATCCGACATGCATCCCATTCCTCTGGATCATCTTTGACATGTTTTGATGCTATGGAAAATCCATCTGTTGCCAATTCGATTTGTTAGAACGTGAGTTGGATAGGTTCACATCTGTCTACAGACTCAAGACAGAATGGGTTTCGTAGAACAGAACTGGATAAGGTTACAACCATTTTGGCTTCATTTGAGGTTTCCCAACCGCATCGTGGCCTCCATAATTCTTAACCACTTGGCTGCTAAGTGCTTCCCCTGTACGATGGACGCGCTCAGCGCGTCCATGCACAGGAGGCAGCAATCGGCCTTGATTCCAGACAATTGCTGCCCCCCCCCCCCCCGGTGCGGGCTGACAGCCCGGCACTCCGGGACCCCGCCGGGGTCCAATAGATGTCATCGCACTGGCGTAATTTCCCCCCAAAAAAATGTAACGAGACCCAATTAAATTTTTTAACAAGCGCAACCCATCGAAAATATAACCGCAAATGCTTGCATATTAAAATGTGAAGAAAAAAAAAACACTTTAAATGTTGTAAATTATTGAAAATTCTAATTTTATTGCCTTTATTTTGTTATAATATACAGACAGGACATGACGTATACATATAAAAATTATATATTATGAATCTGCCGAGTCTTCCGGAAATAACGATATATGATATGTCTGGGTCATGTAATAAGGCTTCAAAACGCGGTTAAACATGAGTGAAACCGGTAAAAATGAGCTCAGCACAGAGGTGTGAACTGCCTCGGCAGCGTAAGGGTTAAATAATCTTTTTGTAAGAGGTGACCCAAGAACCCAACAGTCACTCAGATCATGTGTGGAGGTGGGAGAGAGTTTAAGGACAACAATTACAACGTTCCAGGGATCTAACAATTGAACCCACTCTCACTGCAAGACACATCAAAGCTCACTTGCAATTTTCAGAAAAGTAGCATGATTTGGTCTGATGAAACAAAGATTGACTTGTTTTGACTTTAATTCAAAGCCTCATGTCTTGAGGAAACCAGGTACTGATCATAACCTGTGCGGTATCATCCCAACGGTGAGGCATGGTGGTGATGGCATCAGGCTTTGGAGCGTCCCCCCCCCCCAAGTCAAACTGGTCTGGGATTGAGGTAAAGCTGGATGCCTCAAAATACAGAGAATCAGAATGCATATCTGAGGCAGAGCACACCTGATTAACTGGTCCGAAGGTTCACATTGCAACAGAACAATGACCTTAAGGCTAGCGTCAAACGAACGCCGTCATCACATCCGTGTCGCTGCAGAGTTTAACGTCCGTTGTAGCATCGATTTGTGATCAATAGAGACCAACACAAGAAGGACGCACGCAGCAACGGACGGCATGTAGGCCTTGACGTAAAAGCGCTACGACTGACACCCAGAGTGGGCCGCGGCGTGTGTGTGTGGTGACACAGCGCATTTGTGACGTCCATCACGTTGATGCTCATTTTTTTTTTTTTTTTTTTTTTTTGGGTCTGGCTGAGTGTACCTGTCTCTTTCAATTTTAATTTTGTTTCCACACATATCCCTTTTTTTTTTTTTCCTACATCCATTAAAAAAATAAATAAAATGACCGTGTGGTGTCTACAGTATCTTCCATCAGTACGTCCATCCGTTATGCACGCACGCAGAGTGCGCTCAGGCTGCGTTCGTCTGACATTCGCTTAAGCACACAGGACAACACGAGTGACTTTGGGACCACTTTGAATGTAGTTCGGTTGTCTAGACAAAGTTCAAATTTAATAGAATATCTCTCGGAAATAAATATCCATCAGGTTGGAGACTGTTGGTCGTTTTGTGTTCTATATTCTGACATAATTAGGTAGTCTGAGCATGAGGAGGAGAAGATTTATTCTGGTTCAAGCAACAAACCTGATACTTTAGATTTTTAATATTGTTCATTTTGGTTTTAGTGGGAAATAGATTTTATTTTTTTCCTTTCAAATTTCTCCAGATAATATTTTGACAAACATTTGTAGACATATGTAGGATGCAATGTTGGCTTTGAAGGTACATTCTGTGCCAGTGTTAAGAGGTGAAAAGGTCGCATATACACACATTTTGGTACTTGAATGGGGTTTGCAAGGGAGGGAGAGGATAATTCATTCTGGCATTTGGATTCTTGTAATTTACTGCAGCCAATGAAAATATGAAGTGCGATGTACAAAATGTACTGCTCTCTGCAGATAAGGGTTGCGTTTTCTTTCAAAATGTGCATTATGGAGAGAACAACATGAGCCTGAGCACAAATGAATCATCTCCAACATACCTTGGCTGTGTCATTAGAGTAGATTTTTTTTTTTTTTTTTTCTTTATGCTCAAGTAAAAATCACTGGTTTTATAAAGCTTTTTCTTTGGGATGACACACTGCAAATTTGTAATCTAGTTATACCTTTTGTCTTTATTTTTTTTTATTAACAGTTTTTTTTAATCTGAAAATAAATCACACCTGGGACCGCCTAGCACTACTCAGACTTATAGAATATGTTCTGTTTTGTTCTAAGCACTTCTGAATTTCAGGTTTTGCAGCTCAATAACTAAATCCTGCAGCCATGTAGTACCTAAAAATGTGTTTGGATTTGACACTGAAAGGTTAAATATTAACCCCCCCCCCCTCCTCCCCATATTTTTTTTTTACCCTTAAGTTTTAATCTCCCCTTTGCATCTGGCACTGGGCTCACTCAGCGTTGGTCAGGTCAGGGAGTGACATGCTGCTGCTTCCTGAAAGCTGCAGCATGTCATGTGGCCCCAGGAAAATATTGAAGATGAGCACATCACTCTTCCCCAAGCGGAGGCAGATGAAAACTACCAGGTGGAGGGTAGTTTGCCACCAGTGATTTGTTTGGGCCATCTGTGTTGCCAGACTGGCGACTCCACAGAAGGGCAGCCAATCCAATGGTTGTGGATGCTGAGCACTTTCCAGAGAATGCAAACTCCTCTGACTCTGACTCTACCCTGATTCGAATGAGCCTGGCCTAGACTTTTTAAACGAATGTGTGAGTGACGTATTCTATGCTTGTGGTGGTTTTGTTTTTGTTTGTAAATACTGTTGTGATACATGACACTGAGCTTGATTTTGTTTGGTTCTGTCTACATCGGGTTTGCAGTCGGCAACATGCATCGCCATGTTGAATTGAAATCTGATCAGATTCCTAAAATATTTGCTTTCTTTGTGAAAGCTCAATAGCCGGAGACCTTCCATACACAACAGAAAGTTGGGGGCAAAGGATCATATTGTGTGTGTCTTTGCTACAAACTTTTTTTTTTTTTTTTTTTTTTTTTTTGGGGGGGGTTAGCAGTTCAACATTAACCTTCATGATTTGGCCTTTTTCATTTAACACCACATTACATTGGCGTCATTTTTTTTATTTGCGGCTTATATTATCCCCATTAGTTCCAAGTTAGGGGTTTATAAATACAAGTTCCGTAGTGCTGTAGTGGGTGGGACATAACAAATATACATATTAAACACAGAGAAAAGTAGGAGAGCGGTCCCTGCTCGAGAGCTTACCTAATGTGCCACCCCTTCTTGGATGGTGAGGGTAAATGAAGAACCTGTAGTAGCGGGGTGCATGTGGGTAGATGGCGCAAGAATGTACAGCGTGTGAATAATGGCGTGAGCTGATGGGTTTTTATGCAGTAGGCCAGCTGTCTACTGGCACCGTATTTGTGCGATCAGATCTCGTCTGAAGTCGTCTGATACTACAACATGTAGGTGAATTGGCCCCATTCCACTGCATCCGACAATCAATTTCACCAGACTAGCGATCTTTCCAAATTTTTGATTCATCGGACGATCTGCTACAAGTTTATGAAAAAGATGCATTGATACATTGTATAGTTAAACCACTGTGCCGCGGCAGGGAAACATGAAAAAGATGTATAACCACAGTGTGCAGGGGAAACGTGAAAAGATACATCGTATATGAAAACTGCTGTGTGGAAGCCCATAGGTTTCAATGGAAATTATTATTTTTTTTTTTTTAATTCACTCGTGTCGTCAACCCCCCCCCCCCCCGCCACCGAGCCGGCATAGATAGGGGGCAGCTAGGGAGAAGTCTTGATGGTAGGAGTTGGGTGTGGGTACATGAAGCTGATGGCATCAGATAATTGGCAGACGGAAGTGGCCGGGACGGGATGTACCTGCAATTAAGCGAGATGCAGGCAGTGGCGTGGTTATATTTTGAATTGGATTCTAAAAAAACAAGTAGCCAGCTTAGAGCTTGACAGAGGGGAGAGATGCGTGAGGTGAGGTGAGGTGGATGAGCCTGGCACAGGCATTCATAAGACTGCAGAGGGAGAATCTGGGACGACTTAAGGCCAGAGAGGTGGTTACAATAGTCAAGGCGGGAGATGAGAGCTTGGATGAACCTTTTTTTTTTAGTAGAGCCTGGAATAAGACCGGGACTGACACGTGCAAATTTTTTTTTTTTTTTGGTTTGAGTAGCAAGATTTGGTTAGTGACTGACTGTAAGATCAGAGTTGAAGAGGGCCCTGAGGGCTAGAAGTAACGGGTTCAGGAATGTTAGTTTTCGAGGGAGAGCAGATGAGAACTTCAATTTTGGAGAGGTTGAGCTTTAGGAAATGGGAGGTCATCGGAGACAGCAGATAGGCAGTAACAGCTTCATACACAGAGATTGGGGGACGAAGGGTAGATTTGGGTGTAGTCAACATAGGATATTGGAGTTCATAGGAAGAAATGAGGTTGCCCAGAGAGGCAGTAGATATCAAGAAGAGCAGGGGACCCAGAACAGAGCCTTGAAATGCCCTGATTGAAAGAGGCACTGGCGAAGGAGACCCTGAAGGAGCGAAAAGGGAGATGGGAAGAGAGTGCTGTCACGGAGGCCAAGTTGACTCAGCGTGAGGAACAGGAGAGGGTGGTCAACAGTGTCAAATGCAGCAGAAAAGTCAAGAATAAGTAGGGAAAAGTGACCTTTTGGCTTTAGCAGCATCTAAATCATTATTCCCCTCTTAGTTTGATCTGCACCAGTCCGGCTTTCGCTCCCAGCACTCCACTAAGACAGTTCTGAGTTGGCTGAGAAAATTGAGCTGGTTATAGGCCAGGCGTTCTGGGATTTTGGAGGCAAAGGGGCGCAGAGAGATGGGACCGTAGTTAGACAAGGAGGTGGGATGAAGAGATGGCTTCTTTTAGAATGGGGGTGATCAGAGCATGTTTGACTCCTTTTTCAACCGCTCCCTTTCTTCTGAATTCTTCCCCTCTGCATTCAAAGCAGTGGCAATGACTGGTAGGACAGACCGAATAATGTGTGAGGGGATGGTGTCAAGCAGACAAGTGATCAGACAGGAGGACATGAAAACTGCTGAGACATCCTCCTCTGAGACCTGCAAAAAGGAAGACCTAGTAGAAGAGGGGGCAGGGAGTGAATGAAATGGGTTGCTGGGCCACAATCTCTCAATCTATTATTGGCCTTTTCCACAAAGGGATGCAGCAGATAATGGGGAAAGTTGGCTTTTCTAAAATTTGCTAACTCCATTACTATAAATGATTAAATCCTGTATAAAACCTTTTTTCTGTAGGTTCATCTGAGAGAAGGTAAACTATATGGATCATGTGAACCCAGAACCACGCTAATAGTGCAACGTTAATACAAAAAATGGTAATACTATAGATTTTTACATCTGAATCTACTTCTTGGTTCAATGTTGCTATTTGTGCAACGTTCGGGAAGTGATTGTGATCTTGGGTTATCCTGGTCCTGTCATTTGTTACAGGAAAAAGTCCTCATATATGCAGATTTGTGGTTCTGCAGTTTCATTCCTTCCTTAACCTCTAACCTATAAACTGTAGTGTATTATTATATATTTTTCAAATGTTATATTCTCTTTAAACAGAAACCAAACTCCACCATCACTCTGTTTAATGAAATGTCTACTAAACCTTTTCACCAAATGCCCGTAACCTTACTGTTCCTAATTTTACACACTGTTTGCTTGTGGTATAAAAACTGAGCAGATTTATAGATGCTTTCATATTTGTACTTTACTAAACCTAGTTACCCGGTCACAGTTTTTAAATCAGTATGTAATTGGGTAGATAGAAAAATCACTTTCCCTTTTATAGGGTTAACTATTCCCAGCTGCTTGCTAATTATACTGACCTTTTTATAGTGTGATGAGGGATCAGATGGTAGAGTGCCCAGATCTGATTCACAGCTGTATCAGAGGCTCAAAGCGAACAGGAAGACCAGAGCCTCTGCATTAACTTAAGGGTCTATTCAAAGAAAGGTGAAACTCAGGAGAATGACTGGAGAAGTGAAAATTCTAGGGGGGGGGGTTACTCAGAGGGGTGAAAAACAAGGAGAATTGGCAGAGATCGATCTAGACGAAATATCTGATTTGGAAAGTGAGATAAATGGGAGATTTTTTACTGGTTTGGCCACTTTGACCTACAGGGTAATTCAGAGCGAGGTGAAAACCAGGAGAACGTTTGGAGAAGTGGAAATTCTAGGTCAAAATAGCCGATTTGGAAATTGAGATAAATGGGAGAATTTTTCTGGTTTGTTATTTTGACCTAGAATTTTCACTTCTCCAGTCATTCTCCTGGTTTTCACCTCTCTGAATAGCCCTGTTAGTCTTACCTGCTTACTTGTGGACCAGGGAAGACTACGCGAGTCAAAGCAGAGATTCCCAGGTCGATTCCCATGAGTTGGGGGGTCAGACTGCTTGTTAAAGCTGATCCCTGAAAAAATGCCAAGATTCGATCCTGATCCTAGAGATCCCTAATCTCTACATTTTTAGATTATAATGGCATGTACTGGTTTGAGGGGAAAATTAATTCTATGCAGCTCAAAACTCCTTTATTTTATTTCAATTGAAAACCATAAATGTAGAAGCGTATAACTTGAGGGAAGATTACATAAATGTAAGGGGAGTTTAGGGATCATGGCAGAGAATATGTGCGCAACGTGAGCAGCTGATGAAGACAAACATAGAAACCTAGAAAATGTCGGCAGATAAGAACCTTTCGGTCCATCTAGTCTGCCCAATTACATGGATACTTTACCTGGATTTATCTTTTGTTTAGGATAGCCTTATGCCTATCCCATGCCTGCTTAAATTCAATTACTGTTTTGGCCTCTACCACTTCTACTGGAAGACTGTTCCATGTATCCACCACCCTCTCAGTAAAATAATGCTTCCTGATGTTACTTTTAAACCTTTGCCCCTCTAATCTAAGACGATGTCCTCTTGTTTTGCTACTTTGTTTCCTTTTAAATATACTCCCTTCCTCTACCTTGTGGATTCCCTTTACGTATTTAAATGTTTCTATCATATCTCCTCTGTCTCGTCTTTTTTCCAAGCTGTACATGTTAAGATCATTAAGCCTATCCTGGTAACTTTTCTCCTTCAAGCCGTACACCATTTTAGTAGCCCTTCTCTGAACTCTCTCTAGGATGTCTATATCCTTCTGGAGATACGGTCTCCAGTACTGCACACAGTACTCCAAGTGAGGTCTCACCAGTGCTCTGTACAGTGGCATGAGCACTTCCCTTTTCCTACTGCTAATACCTCTCCCTACACAACCAAGCATTCTGCTAGCATTTCCTGCTGCTCTATTACATTGACTACTTACCCTTAGATCCTCTGAAATAATAACCCCTAAATCCCTTTCCTCAGATGTTGAGGTTAGGACTGTATCAAATATTCTATATTCAGCCCTTTGGTTTTTACGTCCCAGGTGCATTATCTTGCACTTATCCACATTAAAACTCAATTGCCACAACTCCGACCATTTTTTTAGTTTACCTAAATCATTTGTCATTTGGCTGATCCCTCCAGGAACGTCAACCCTGTTGCTGCAAATTTTTGTGTCATCAGCAAAATGACATACTTTTCCATTAATACCTTCTGCAATATCACTAATAAAAATATTAAAGAGAATGGGTCCAAGTACTGACCCCTGAGGTACCCCACTGGTAACCTAAGGCTGGGGTCAGACGAACGCAGTGTTAACGTCTGTGTAGCCGCACTTTAGTATGTCCGTGATAGCAGATAATAATGACCAACGAAGGCCCACACACGAATTACGTCCACACGGAGTGCGGACGCACTACGGACGCAGGTTAGCAAGACCGTTGAACTGCTAGGACGGACGTGCGGAGTGCGCAACGTCCGCATAGCTTTGTGAGTGTTATTGAATGTGGTCAGACGAACTGCATTTATGCGTCCAGCGTTTGACGGACAAAATGTTATTTTTTTTTTTTTTTTCCATTTACCGTATTTTTCACTCCATAAGACGCACCTGACCATAAGACGCACCTAGTTTTTAGAGGAAAACAGGAAAATATAAATATTCTGAAATCAAATAGTGTAATAATGGATATTGCCCC
This sequence comes from Leptobrachium leishanense, assembly GCA_009667805.1. Taxonomy (NCBI): domain Eukaryota; kingdom Metazoa; phylum Chordata; class Amphibia; order Anura; family Megophryidae; genus Leptobrachium; species Leptobrachium leishanense. The sequence continues at coordinate 106,019,800 of CM019067.1, read as the reverse complement.
AGCTCCTCTCATGGATATACTGTGCTCCCAGCTCCTCTCATGGATATACTGTGCTCCCAGCTCCTCTCATGGATATACTGTGCCCCCAGCTCCGCTCATGGATATACTGTGCCCCCAGCTCCGCTCATGGATATACTGTGCCCCCAGCTCCGCTCATGGATATACTGTGCCCCCAGCTCATGGATATACTGTGCCCCCAGCTCATGGATATACTGTGCCCCCAGCTCCGCTCATGGATATACTGTGCCCCCAGCTCATGGATATACTGTGCCCCCAGCTCATGGATATACTGTGCCCCCAGCTCATGGATATACTGTGCCCCCAGCTCATGGATATACTGTGCCCCCAGCTCATGGATATACTGTGCCCCCAGCTCATGGATTTTGCCCCACCTCGCTCATGGATATGCCCCAGCTCACCTGCTGCCGCCGCGTTAGGCTCCCTCTGAGCGTGCGTCCGGCGGCAGGAAGCTCGGGCACTCGCCTGGGGGAGCCACGTGACCGTGATCTCGCAAGATCTCCCCCAGGCGAGTGCCCAAGCTCCTTGCTGCCGGACGCACGCTCAGAGGGAGCTGAACACGGCGGCGGCAGGTGAGCTGGGGCATATCATGGGGCATTCGCTCCATAAGACTTTTTGGGGGGAGAAAAGTGCGTCTTATGGAGCGAAAAATACGGTAAATTTATTTTCCCTTCATCTGTCAAAATAACGTCCGTCACAAAAACTGACTGTGTGGCCACTACTGCGTCTTCCGTCAAAACGTGCGTCCGTACTGCACGGGCGCACAGTCTGTAGAAAACGCGCTCGTCTGACCCTAGCCTAAATGTAAGTGGACTATTTTAGATGTCTTGTAGAAATAAAACTCCAAGGGGCCTCTTCCTAGTAGATGTGGAAGCAGCAAAAGTATGGTGAACTTGCTGTTGGTCAAGTTGTGCTGGCAAACTACCAAATGGCCCTAAAAACAGAAGGTGGTTTCTGAAGTCCATACATTCTGACCTGCTGATCTCGGTGACATGATCTGTGATCTCCATAGATTTATGAATACAGTGCCATAGACACCTCCCGCTGGTGTTGATATATGCTTGTTTTTAATGTGAGCGCTGCCACTCCTATTGAAATGCAGGAGTTGCACACGTTGCATGGTTTTATGCAAACCTTCCACAAATCCTCAAATCGAGGTGTGCGGCTGCAGCTTGCTTACAATGTCGGAACGGTCTGTTTAGAGACAAAGCTGAGCAAATATTTTCGTGTGCGAGTCTGTCAGTAAATGGTCAGGGTCACATCAGGACAGATAAAACACTCTAGGTCACAGAGTCCTTTTAGTCTAGAATTAGAGGTTTCCTGGTATACCTCCATAACGCTGGACTAATTTGCCGGCCTTCAGAGCTGCATTTGTTAAAAACAATACACCTAAACGCCTGCTGCTAATTTTCATTATAAACTCTGCTTTATATGTCCCATTTGGTTTTGTGGTTCACATGAAAATCAATCCCCATCCTTAATTCTCCTTTTGATCACGATTTTGGGAGAAAAAAAAAATCTATAAAAGACATTTTAATTCCTGTGTGTCTTATTTACAGTACGCCAGCAGCTACCAGTGTTGAAGGTAAGGGGGACGACGACACAGAAGTAGGGTGTTGCTGTAATGCAGTGGTAGGCAATCTTTGCCCTGCAGACGTTTTGACACTACATTTCCCATGAGCCTCGGCCAACCTATTGAATGGTTGAGAATCATGGGAACATGGACTTCTAAAACATCTGGAGGGCCAAGGTTGCTGACCCCTTCTCTAATGCCTTTAACAAAGGCGACAACAAGCTATCCTACGGGCAGGGTTGTCTTTTCCTTTTATCATGGACGTCTAATGTTTGTGCTCCCCCATTGTAAAGCGCAACGGAATATACTGGCGCAGCGCTGTATAAATGCCTGTAACTGTGATACATGGGAATTGGCAAACCCTGTTCTCAAGTTACTATCTATATGGGAATTGGTTACATGGCGACGAGGGAAGGATTCCCTAGTTTTCACCTATTTTGCATACTGTTAAAAAGTAAATAAAAGCCTTGAATTCTGTGAAGACGCCCAGCTTCATCCTTTGGAAATTCCTTTTTAAAATTGTTATGTAAAATGAGAGGAAATACAGACATATATAAAGGGTAATTCACTAACCACTTCTTCATTGAAGAAAAACTGATTAACTATTTAGAGAAGTCTCACTGTATTTTGCCATAATTTTTCACCATCGTTTCTGCCGAAGTTCTTCTGTAGGTTTTATATTGGGTTTCTGCCATAGTATTAAGTTTCATGTTTTTTTTTCTTTCTCGGTGTTTCAGTTCAAGTTGACGAACCTTGTTTTCACCTTGATTTTAAAGTGGCGCTCTCCATAGTCTAGGGGTCGGCAACCTTGGCTCCCTGAGGTTTTGGGAACTACATTTCCCATGTGGCTCAGTCAGCCTAACAGGTGACTGAGCATCATGGGAGATGTAGTTCCCAAAACATCAGGGAGCCACTGTTGCTGACCCCTGCCATAGACCTACCAAAACACTCTAGTTACCTGGCTGTTGCTGATACTGCGATGAATGTCAGCTAGTTCTCCCATGGTTTGCAACAAGGCTGAAAATCAGCACTTAATGAAATACCCCTTTTAGTCCTCTCTCTACATGGTATAATTTCCTTTTAGCATTTAATTTCCTCTCAAACGACCCAGGTGGAATTCTACACAAGAACAATCGGGTATTTATTTTAATTTCGGGTGTTTGTTAGTTATTCTGATTATATAATGAGGAATTCTTATTTTAATTTTTTTTGTGCTATAAAAATTCTGTTTTCAGTGGGGATATCTATATATAATGAATTAAAGCTGAACTTTATTGTATGCGAACACTATACAATTTTTTTTTTTTTTTTTTTAGCATATTTTTGCTATTCTTCCTCCAGCGTTTCCATTCTTTTAAGACCGAAGAATTTCGCACTTTACTGTGTTTTTCATTAGTGTAAAACATTTGTTTACCATTTTGAGAAGCTCCAGTAATTGATGTGAGGCTTGTCTGTAATTACATTAAGAATGCATACCTTTCTGCTTTTGATATGCTAATTGATTTTCTTGAAGTACAAAACCAAGCATTTCTTACTGTTGTGATGAATGACATACATTGATGGATGGGCTTTCCAGGGTGGCTTTGTCCTGTGAAATCTCTCTGAAAGTTGCAGGCCCATTCAGGGATCTAATCTTTGCACATCTTTGAATCTTTGGTTTGTTTTTTGTTGTTTTTTTCTCTCTCCAACCCCCCCACCCCCCCCTAAACCATTCAAATTTAAAATGTCATGCATGAGGTGCCTCAGTGTTCCTGCAATGTAAAATGCAAGCACAGCTAAAAAAAATTTTTCTTTTTCTGTATTCACCTCCAAAGACTGTTAAATTGATTGGAGACATCGTAGAACTTGTCCTTATGACACATCGTTTCATGGTGACAGCGTGATGCACCAATAAGCCGGCGCTTTGTAATCTATAAAGGAGCCAAGCGCACACTTTGTTCTTTTGTAAAGAGTATTGAAAAAAAACAGCGACAGACAAGGTTATTCTGACCTCTTTGCCCCCCAGTAATGGTGAAGCATTGATCACAATGCTGGATAAAGGAAACAACCTTTTCCACCTTTCATCCAACGCGCCTAGTCCACGGCAACCTTGGCATCGCAGATGTTTTGAAACTACAAATCCCTTAATTCTTACTCAAATGTAGCTTCAAAACCTCTGGTGCTGAGGCTGTTGACCCCAGGTCCAGTCTGCTTCATAGAACTACAAAGAAAGTCGGCCATGTTAATTTGTTTCCTCAGGTTTCTTGATGCTGGTTTAAAGGACACGCAAGAGGGAGGTCCCCCTCAAATAAGCTTAAAATATAGAGTTCTATATTGATACTCATCTCTAACCATTGTATATTTGATTACTTTTAGTACATAATGTCCTAGTTCTGTAGGAGAACTTTAATAAATTATTCAGCATACATGGCCACTATTTGACCTCTTCCTTCTTTTTTTTTTTTTTTTTTTCTTTCCGGTAGGTGTCGTCTTGTATAATCTGAGATTGCTCCATTTAAAACCACTGCTTTCAATGCTAAATGGCTGTGTGTGAATAGGTTCCTTTCAGTAGGTAACTGGGTCACAGGCCCCTCCATGCTTTGTGAGTCAGTAAATTAGAGCCGTTTTATAGTTGGCCTGTAACATAATGATGATGGCTTCTTCATATGTCAGAACGAGCATTTCTTTTCCATTCTTCTCCTTATTGCCCAGGGCTCATCAGCTATTTAGGCTTCCAAACCTCAAGATTTTATGGGCCAGGCCTAGTAATGGCATTCAGTTGGAATTTGGTGGCCTTTTGTTTACTGGGAATGAACTCTGGGTCTTCCTACTGTGTCTTCACTAAGAGGGCCCGCACGGCAGGTAGTCCTGGCACTGGGAGAGGATTAGGCCATGACCTGATACACCAGTGCCTTGTTAAACCACCCTAACTATTTGGAGAGAAAATAAACCATTTATCAGTAGGAACCATTGAACTCCTATGCAATGCCCAGGAGGATTGGAGGGATGTAGGTGATCAGGACAACTTTATTGTAGAGTGAACATGCAATGCGTTGTTCATGTAGGCACTGACAGGTTAACGTCCTCTAGAACAAATGGAAATACATTTAGTATTCTACTATAAATTCATGTTTATCGTGGCTGGTGCAACATTTTTATTTTGAGAAAGTATTTTACCAGGAAGGATACATTGAGATTTCTCTCGTTTTCAAGTATGTCCTGGGTTGTGAGTAAGTACCGTTAGGTGTCTTGCCCAAGGACACTTACTGGAGAGGTGCCCTGGCTGGGATTCAAAACTGTGTCTACAAGGTTACAGAGCAGTGATGTTATCTCTAGTCCACCAAACCGGTAATGTCTAATGTTTGCAGGAAGAGATTTCTTGAAGGGAAAAATTTGACTCTGTAATTTCATTTATAGGGGGTTTCATGGGGAAAAACTTGTTTTCTGTTGCAGAACAAAAATAAAATTTGAAGACCAGCATCCCCGGCTATTTCAAACTTTTTTTGCTTCATTGGTGGTCTTTGCCATTTCACAGGAATGCAGAGGAACCTCTGACGCAAACCACACATGACAGATTTGCCTTCCCACGCTTCCAGTGGTATGCTGCCCTGAGTGAATGACAGCTGTGTGCAGAAAGCACTGCAACGTCACTGAGGCCATAGGTGCTCTGATTAACAATGTCGGAACCTGGCATTTAGCCTGCGATATCTCAAAAGATGGGATGTCACATTTTTCTGTAAGATAAATGCATTATCCGTCCCATGTTGGAAATCTTTCCTTGAGCGTGAACCTGACTGATACAGACTCTCTGTCAACTTCACATGTGCCATATTAAAGGTGCTGTAGGATCCTGGACATACTGTGGCTGCACATACGAAAGTACCATATTTTTTTTTCTCTGCGGTAGTCCACACAGCTGACTACTTGCAGTAAGTGGGGAACAGGCCGGACCACCATTACTCATTTTGAACCCCCAAGGTGTGGATTATAACCCATGTGCAAGCTACTTTCTCATGTTGGTATTAATTTTCTGTCCTTTTTAGCAGCAATGTTAATTTTGACAGCAAATTTTGACTTGGTTTTAGTCTTTTGACTAAAATCGCATTTAATTGTTCTCTGAATTGTTTTAATTTTAGTCTAGTTTTAGGCCGGTGTCAGACAAACGCAGTGATCACGTCCGTGTTGCCGCACAGTTTAATGTCCGTCGTAGCATACAATCATGAGCAATAGAGACCCACACACGAAGTGCGTCCGCACTGATCTGTGCACATGGCAAGCAGACGCAAGTTAGGCAAGAATGTAAAACCGCTAGACGGATGCACAGAGTGCGCCACGTCCACGTAGCGTTCTGTGTAAGATGTCAGACGCAGCACATTTGCGACGTCCAGCACCTTGACGCACAAAATGGCTTTTCACATCTTTATCATTTTTCATATTCATTTTGTTTCCCTGAATTCCCTATTTTTTCTTCTACGTCCGTCAACAAAAACGGATGGTATGGTGTGGTGTCTACAGTATCTTCCGTCAGTACGTCTGTACGTTGTGCATGCACACAGAGTGCGCTCAGACTGCGTTCGTCTTACTCTAGCCATAGTTGACTAAAATATCATATTTTAGTCCACTAAATTTACAATAGATTTTGTCAAACCTAATGGGTTTAGTTAAAGTGTAATTATTGCTTTATTGCAGCATTTCTCATTCTATACTCCTGGAGTAAACCGCTATTAACCTGTTATTGATGGTATTAGGCTGGGTTCACACCTGCGTGTTTTTTATGTGCACAAACGTAAAGAACACACATTGCAGCGCGTTCACGGCCATAGACTGCAGAGTGAACGTGCTGCAAATACGCCCCAAAGAAGCTCCTGTATTTCTTTTGGGCGTAGGACATTTTACAACGCGTTCCTGCACGCTGTAAAACGCCCAGGTGTGAACGTGTCCATAGGAAATCATGGGTTTTCCGTTTCTCGGCGGTTTACAGCGTGCAGGAACGCACTGTAAAACACTGAGGTGTGAACCGGGCCTTACATAGCGCTGTACAGTGGGACCTTAACTTGTAACTGTCATGTAATACAGGCGCAGATCTAACATACTGTATGGCGTGATAACATATTTACTGTATAACCTAAAATTCAGTTTCCATTTTTGACAGCAAATTGATTTAGTTTAATTCGTATTTTTGACTAAAATGCCTTTTAATTTTGGTCCAATATGTTAGCCGACTAAAACTAGGCTAAATTTTTTAGCACAATACAGATTCACTTTGCGCAAATACAAAACGTTTTTACTTGCCGGTAGGGTTTGTTGTGATCGTACAACATATAGATGAGCTCCTTTGCAAGCACCCATGAGGCAGGGTATTACTTTATAACCAATCAAGGCACACATATAGTATTTTTAACAAAATTATTTTTAATATTTCAAACATGGAATAGCAAATATTTAGCTGCAGAAACGAGCAAGAGAAAACCTTGTGTAACTTTACACTTTGGTTCAGGTATAACAAAATATTTTCAAAGGTTTTGTGTTTTAGAAATGCCTCTTCTAATTAGTTTTGTGCTTGTTTTTTTTTTTTCCAATTTTATTTAAAAAAACAAAACAAAAAACTTAAGTTTTCAAAGCTGGTTTTATTGCAATAGTACATTACAAATACTTTATTTTTTCTCTTTCAGCAGCCTTCAGTATCTACTCTCCCCACAATCTGGGTGGTTTTTTAAAATAAATATAGAAATACATTTCTAAAATATATCTTAAGTTGCAGGCATTCACGTAAAATTAGAATCCTTTTATTCCATGGCATTCGGCTGCAGGTGTTTTTTAATGTCTTGATTTTAAATGTGTTGATGTAATTATTTGGTAACCACAAGTAGTTTACTGAAGTCACAAACAATGGAACAATCGCTGTCGTTGCAACTAAAGTGAAAGTCAATAGCAGATGAGATGTTGCTGCACACAACAGGTGAGCAATATACAACATATTTTCTCGTAGGTGTCATCCTCCTCTATTCTTCCTTTTACGGTGCCGCAATTTGCAACTATGATGAATTTAGTTGGACATTGAAGTGGCAATCCTCATTAAACGTCAATTTAAACTGGTGAAACCTGCTCTGAACATCTTGGACAAAAATTACAGTGGAGTGGAAACCACTGTGAACGACTATATTGCACTGATTATTTAGGGAAGTTCTGGCATAATTTCACCGTTGTTTCCATCGGCGTAAATCTGTCGTAGCAATAAAACAGTGTTGCTAGGTGAATAACTCCTACAATGTTTTCATGCACTTGGCATTTCTTCAATTTATTTTTTTCTTACTCTGCTGTCCAGTTGCGGCAATACATTATGTAACACTTGTTTCAACGCAGGAAACCGAGGTTGTTGCTTGCAGTGGCGATGGCTCAATTGGTTAAAACTCCAGCTGTACAACATGGCTGCCTTAATTGTTCTCGCAAAGATAACGGTATAAATCTCAGATCCTGGTCTGTCTTTATTTTATTTTTTTTGAGAAGATTTTACCAGGAAAGATGCATTGAGATTTCTCGTTTTTCAAGTATGTCCTGGGTGTTGAGTCTGTACCGTTGGGTGTCTTGCCCAAGGACACTTACTGGAGAGGTGCTCGTTGGGATCGAACTCATGACACCACAGGCTCTCTCCACGCAGAGCAGTGATGTTACCTCTGCTCCACCCAGCCGGTGGGAAGAGATTAAAACTGAACATATACCTTAATGCACATCATAGAATTGTACAGACACTTGATCATCTGCTTTGACAGCCATGCTGCCAAAATAAAAATGCAGAAATGAATTTGTTTGGTAAAACCAGATACATACATACATTTTTTTTTTTCCCCCTATACCATTTGATGGCTAACCTTAGCACCCCAGATGTTTCAGAACCAAATGTTTCATGTGCTCTCATGAACGGCTGAGTATTATGGGACATGTAGTTTAGAAAGATCGTGTGTGTGTGTCACATTTATTGTATGTATCGATGTGATACAGGGCAACTATGGAAATTTTCCTAGTCTTCCTTCTAATGGATTTGTGATCTCTTAAAATCTGCTCAATAGTCTAGAAATTTATTTTGTTACCTCCTAGCTTAACAAGGCCATTGGAAGATTGGTTTTAATCATGTCAGACCTAAAGCACATAAAATGTTAACATAATCTCCTCCTTGTTTAAGGTTTAGTGCAAGATTTTGTAATTGGGTTTTAGTTGAACGTGCCACAGTTATGCAGCTTCACAAGATTTGAAAATTATTCGCATTCTAGTGACCTATAGAATTTGGAAACTGTATAATCTGCAGTAATGTAAGAGCAGGGGGAGCCGCCATGTTGTCGATTCCTCCTGCTCTTTGCACATTTATCATTGACAACACAGTGCGAACGAGGGGCTTGATGTTTCAAGTTCAACGGATTTACAAGGGACTAGTCACATGGGAAAGCACCAGATTTCACCAAGAATCTCACACCCATAGAGTGATGGACGGTCAAGAAGTTGACATTTTGCAATAGCTTGTCAAATTATCAGGTATCCTCTTGGTCTTTATGATCAATGTGATGTTCCTGTGAATTGGCAAGGATATAAATCATCGATTTTATTGTACTATTTCTTTTCCCAGTAACACAGCCAGTTGAGCATTCGACCGATGTTTTAAAATGACATTGACCAGTCACTTGTTAACCCCATAGGGACCAGGCAGTTTTCCCATTGTCCGAAAGTACCCACTGCTGTATTTTTACATTTCTGCGTGGTTTGTGTTTATCTCTAATTTTCCTCTTGCTTGTTTATGGAACCAACACATTATTGTATACAATTTTTCTCACCATTAAATGGACTTTCTAAAGATGCCATTATTTTCATCATATCGTATAATTTTAAAACAAACAACTTAATTTGATTTCCCCCAAAATATCGTACCTGCACTATCCAACTCTCGCCATCAGGACGATTGCCCCAGACCAGCTCACATGGATATGTTGCCCCAGACCAGCTCACCTCTCGTCTGCCAGGCCCCTCTGAGTCATTGCCGGCGGCCGCGTGGTTTTCCTCCTACGAGCGACCGCTGGCATAAATCTCTGCCGCTCGCCTGGGATCTTTCCACGAGCCAGCTGCGATCGTGCAAAATCGCGGAGTTCACGTGAACTCCAATCTCGCGAGATTGCGGCTGGCTGTTGGATCCCAGGCGAGTGGCCGAGCTTCATGCCAGCGGTCGCTTGTAGGAGGAAAACCACATGGCCGCCGGCAATGACTCAAGCCCTGCTGGGCCACAAAAAACTCTGGCGGGCCACACTTTTGCCCACCCCTGCTCTAAGGGGTTACAGAGGCATCGCTGGAAAGGGTAGACTGCCTTTTTTAAAAATTATTTTCACTTCCGACTGATGGGGAAGGAGAGGCGTTCAGACTCTTGTCAACGTGACGACTGGGGTCTTTAAAACCAGAGGTCTGACTTCATCAATGACATACAGGCTACATCCTTGCTCCGTAACGTTTTCTAGGGAGATCTACTTTATGAAGGAAAACTCACAAATCATATTTAGTGTTTTGATTAGTATTTGTTATGAGCTTGTTTGTGAGCTATTGGATTACAATGATTTATTTACATTAGTGTTCGAAATGGTATGACGTTTTTAAATGTAAAAGGGTGATTCTGCTACTTGTAGAATTGTCCCTATGGACTCCAGGAAGTGATACCATCAGTGGCACAGGGTGCTGCTGTCACTATCCTGTAGTGGATCCCTTATTTTATGACTCGAGCCACTACTGCAGAGACTCGGGCAGAATAGCGCCGTTAAGAGTTGGCGGTTAACAATTTTGCCATTTGTGATCTCCTATTAATGGCTACCTCATAATAGGACCCAGTGAGCCTCACTTGTGCTTATTTTGAGGTGGTTTCCATCCTAACAGACTACAAGACTGCTGCTTCCACTGAGCCAAGCCTGGATATGCAATAGCGGAGAGGACCTTACTCTAAAGTCTGTTTTTAAAATAACATGAAAATAAAAGGCTTGCATGTATGCAGCCGGTTTACGATCCCTTTTATAAAATAGGACGTTTATCCCTTCGGCAGTGTTGGTCGGCTCCTTCCCCCTCGGAGCACTCCTAAACTTTCTGCTAGGTTTGGGATTATGTTAAGAAATCTCCCATGAATTTGATTGCTGTAAACACATGTAAATTAACTGGAAAATATAGGGGTTAGGACTTGAGGAGACAAGACGCTGATAAATGTGATTGTGAACTGCTGTAATTGAAATGGTGCCACCCTGGGGTCTAGCTAAAGGCTTTAGGACATTTTGTTTTGAAGTGCAAATGTATTGATGAAGGGTGAGACCCATTCATTGTTTCCAGTTGATGGATTTTTTTTTCTCTTTTCACATTTCTCCTCACCGGTAACCTGTATGGGATGCATGCTTTTGTTTTTACTTAATCAGGCAATAAAGATCTTGATGAGTGGGTGTATAGGTTTTCTTTTGCTTGGAGTGGCGACACCATTCTTTTCTGAAGAGGAGCTCCTGCATCTCCTTCACAGTAAGCCAGGTATTAATAGAGCAGTCTTCCAAGGTCAGGAGCAGACTCTGTACTGGCCGGGAAATGTGACAAATTGGTGACAGAGGAAATATTTATTGCTGGACTGTATTTTACCTTTTTGCTTGGTCAGGTCGTACTGACATACAGTATCTACGGCTCTCCATGGCATTTCTGCTGGAACAGATTTTCCATTAACAAATTGGTCTCCATTGGTGCGTTTGTGACGTGTGCTCCTAGATCTGCAAATCACTTCTACCAGGAAGGATACATATACAGGGTTATTCAAAGAGATCCGAATGGCTGGAGAAAGGTAACCGAACGCTGATTTTCAGCGTTTGGTTACCTTTCTTGGCCATTCGGCTATCCAGAGAGCAGGCAATTTGCCAAATCCTGGCGAATTGCCTGCACATACGGTGCCTGTTCGAGGGCAGTGAAATCCCCATGAAAAAGCACTGCTTCGGCTATTCAGAGAACACAAACCAGCAGTGAAAGGTTCCCGAAATGCCCTGCCATTCGGTGGTTTAATTCGACAGGTTTATTCAGGCGAATCCCATAGGCTTCAATGTTAAAAATATTCCCATTTTAATTCCATATCTAATAAACCATTCATTATAAAATTCTGCAGTAAAGCGTCTTTTTATAGATTATTTTTTTTTTTTTTTTTTTTTCCCCAGTGCTGTGGAATTTTTTTTAAGGATATTTTATGCAGTTTTCTGTTTTTTTTTTATTAAACTTTTTTCTATAACAGCCCTTTTTATTATCATTCATTGGACCTCATATGTAAATTTCAGACATTTTCGCTCAGTTTCTTTGCAAACAGCGTTTCACTTTTCAATCATTCAAGCAAACTGTTTTCCTAATTTATTCACTGCCTTGTTCTGCAGTGTCAGCTTTTTCCGGAGGCTTCGCTGTGTGATCGGCTCCTGCTCGGGTTTTTCCGGCGTCTTCGGGTTAATCCAGATGTTTTTGTGGGTTTTTGTCAGCTTTTCCCTGCACTTCAACAGCCCTGTGGTGCTTGCTGAATACACCGCAGGGTCGCCGAAATGGGAAAGCCGAATTGAAAAGAACGAAAAGTCACCGACCGTGCGGTGACTTTTTGAATCTCTTTGCATAACCCTGATTGAGATGTCTCTCGTTTTCAAGTATGTCCTGGATTCAGCTTCATCTCTCCCATAAACTCCTGTACGCAGGATTGGGATTTGCTGTGGGCTCTTTGTAGAAGTAAACCCTGTTTGAATACAGATCAAATGGACTTGAAGCTGAAGGGCATTAGAATTTAGTTGTTTTTTTTTTTAAATTTTGTTGTTCGCTTTGTAAAAAAAAATTTAATATATATCTATCTATCTATTCTCCATAAACAAAACTATACTTGTGTATGTGTATAAAAGAGCAGTATAGATAACTTCCCCCTAGCATGGAGTGTCTTTAGACCATCATAGTTTATTAAAATTATTAATATTCTTATATAGCTCCAGCATATTCCGCAGCACTGAACAATGGGCACGATATAGACATGGTTACAATACACTGAGACTGAACAACATTTGATTAAACCAGTACAGGGGGGAAAAGACGGCCCTATTCCCGTGGGAATTTACAATCTAGAAGAGTTGGTGGTGGAAACAGGAGGAGAGGACTGCAAGGTGAGGGCGATGGACTGGTTGGGGCAGTGAGGTGTATTCGTTAGTCGGTGGTAGGCTTCAAACCCCAAGAGACTTTATGTTCAATCTATATTGTATGTTTTTAAATATATATTACATCGTTTGGTTTTAGTTTAAATTAGTTTAGTGTAAAATGGCGTAGCTTTAGTTTTAAATACTTATATTCCTGTAGGTAAATGTGTTTCTGTATAGCCAGTAAACAAGCTTTACTGCTGTGTAATTTATTCAACAGGGCTTTCCCCCTTATCTGGCTGCATGTTTAATTCAAGGGATCTGTGATAGTGTTTGTCTTTAATCTGATGTGTTAGAACAATGGATTATGCAAATGTTGTGTGAGCTAAAGGCTAAAGAATATAAAGAATGTTTATTGTAAATATCTAACTGACATAATGTAATTTAGTGTATTGGTAGGACGAGGTGCGTCATTTATGCAAATTATGACTGTTGGATTTCAGCATAAATGGTGGCGTTTTTGTTCATTAAAGGTCAGAACTCTCAGAGCTCAGAGCGAGAGAATCCTGCGGGCACATACAGCTCGGCTGGTGTCTCATTTAGGGTACCCACTATCACCCCCAGAAGGCACAGAGCGGCCCTCTGGAAATTTCTAATGGCTCCAGAGCAGAGAATCAGAAGCAGGCGGGTCAAGCTGCTCGAGGCACTGAGTACAGCGCTCCCAGTAGCCGGGCTGACCGCAACGAAGGGGTGTCAGAGTCAAGACAGGCGGAAGAGAACGGTTCCGTCACAGGCTTCCCTAAATAGGAATGTCTTAGAGCGTTTGAAGGAAGGGAAACTAGGGGAAAGTCTGACCGTATGAGGGACAGTGTTCCAGAGGATGGGGGCTGCGCGTGAGAAATCCTGCTGTCTATCATGGGAAGAGGTGATGTGGGGAGAAGCTAGGCGCAGGTCACTATTTGATCTTCGGGAGGGGGCTGGGGTGTATTTGGTGATTAGTGAGGACATGTAGTGGAGAGCCGAGTTAGTGGGAGCTTTGTAGGTCAGGGTAAGGATTTTGAATTTAATTCTGCAGTGAATGGGGAGCCAGAGAAAGGGACTCGCAGAGACAAAGCGGCGGGTGAGGTGGATGAGCCTGGTGGAGGCGTTCAGAATGGATTGTAGGGGGTGCGAGGCCGGAGAGGGAGGCCAACTAGAAGATTATTACAACAGTCGGGAATAAGTTCCCAACAGATTTCATAGTGCTGTGCAATGGGTAAAACAAAATAAAATTGTAAACTCTTGAGCAGAGTTGTTAATCTAATCTACATTATTATCCTTTTTATATGGCGCCACAAATTCCGCAGCGCTTTACAAGATCAGTGTACAAGGAGTTGATACATTGGAATAAGAGGATGTACAAGTGTTTTGTGGGGTAGGAGCATCCATATCATTGGGTGTCTTGCCCAAGGACACTCGCTGGTGGCATCATCTGATTGGCATCGAGTCGGCTTTCCATGATTGTAGATCAGCGACCTGGTGGTTAGGTTGAACCTGCTACACTAAAATCAGGAATTCCGTGCAGTCTTTTAATGTGTAAATTTAACACTCTGATCCTTTTTAAAATTGCACTCCTTTACAATTTGATTTCCACCAGAATTTTTATTTTTTTTAAATTGTTTTGTGTGAGCCAAGTTTTATTCTTTGGTTGGCTTGCTGTACTTAAATTTACCAGCCCTGGCTTAGTTGACCTTCTGCTGGGAAAGTGAGCTTGATCAACAAAGACGTTATCTGTCCTTGGTTTGTGGTGGTGTTTCTGTCCTCACTATTGTTTGAGTTTGGCCTTTGAAAGACTTGTGTTCCCGGTGTTTGGTCAGGGCGGCCCCTGACTTAAGGTTGGGTGATCCGGAAGATGTTATCTCTTGTTCAGTCACCACATTATACTCTCTCCTAAGAGCATCTGTCACTGGAGGCATTGCAAGATAGATGGGTCTCAAGTGAACTGCTGCTGGAAACAAATGGCAAAGTAAGGAATGACCTGGCGACTGGTGGTAAGACCAGAGAACAGAGGACAAGGCAATACTGTTAGAAATCAAGAGTAAAGCATTGCTACTTGGAAAAGAACAAAGATGGATCGCGTATCCTTTTCAAATGTCCTGAAAAGCAAGCTGACAGTGTCATTTGACCTAAACCGGTCTTCAGTGCTAATCTGGATTTCTGATGTCTGCACTTTGTAGGGTTTTTCAGTGAGGTTTAACATTGAATATTGTGCGCGTCCATTTGGTTTTCAGTTCTGATTTTGTCTTTTGTAGGGAAACCTGGTTAATAACGATTACCAGTTGAAATATTGGTAGAAACGTATAACTAAGAAAACGGGTTGGTAGATTTGACTGCCATTAGGACATCTGCTTTTATGTGGTGGATGTTTCATAGTACAGGAGGGGTGGGGTCGCGCCTATTCCCCGATGGGGCGGCTGCAACCACCAAATGTACCCAGCCCAGCAACATGTATAAACATAACAAGGAGGAAAAAAATGTCATCTGCGCTTATTCCCATTATACCGTGTGAAACAAAACCTTATTAGAGGCTTTGGTATCTATTAATGGCCATTAAAGAATAAGTGCAGATTACTTTTTTTTTCTCCTTATGTTTCATAGTATGTCATCTTGACATTTTTTCCAGGACCTATGTGCGGATCGAAGGTGTTTTTTTCTTTTCCCTTTTAATTTTGTGTGTGTGTATATTTTCTCATCTGGTAACAGATTTAGATCTCATTGTATATAAATTGGCATTTAATTCTTTCAGTCTGTTGCTATATATTGTTACGGAGCTAATCTGCTTACACACCAATCGTCTGACATAAAGGGCCAGTGGGATCCCTTTTCTCATTATGTCAGTACTGGAAACAAGCATTCAGACTGAATCCAATACAAATGATCGTAAGATGGCATGGATATAATGGCACAAATAATGGATGAGTGACTAAGAATGACAACAAAAGGGTTTGGACGTTTAGGAAAATATGCACTCTGAATGTAGGTCTGTCCCGGGGCCAAAGGTCTGCGGGTTTTTATCTAATTATGCTGGATCCTGAAGACTTTATTAGCAGGTGAAGTCTACGGCACGTGTCGCGCTGAAGCCCCATTGTAGCGCTTCCATAACAGGCAGTATTGGGTTGCATCATTTATTTTTCTGCTCCCTCTAAAGAACTTTTGCTGAAGCTTACTGATTCGTAAACTCTAGCGGTGACCTTGCTGGCCATCTGTGACTCTGATGGACTCTCTGGTAGCTGAATAGCAAGCCCACCCATATCCGTGTGCTGGTGGGGTGTCATGAGTGAACTCAGCATATGGAATCCTGAGAGTCAATTCTTATCTTTCATTGAACAGTAACCCTTTCAGTGCTGGAGATGGTGTCAATGGATTATAAATATGCCTTGTCCCTGTTAGATCTAGATTGTAGAATCTTAATCCTGTAGTTAAATGTAAACTCTTTTTCAATTTAGAAATCAAATCACTTTTAATCCTCTTCCCCTACCACTTTTTGATATGAAACCAAACAGATCTGAAAATGGCACATTCAAAAGAATTGAATTATCTAATAGGAAGTACATTATACCTATTGTTACTTATTCACGTCACTTGCCTATTTTCTTCCAGATGATAATAAAATCTAGCCCTATAGAAAGCCAATGCAGATATCTACCCCGTCCACTGCCCTGTTATTTCATTGATCAATGTGGACTGGTGTGATTTCTTTAAAAGGCTGAATTGCACATAGTTTCCAGACATAAAAAAAGAATGGAGAATGCAGTTTGACCAGAGTTTGTTTTGGTTCACTCGTCGGTTACAGTATATTAGGGATGTGCGTTTCGGGTTTCGGAATTTCGGAATTTTCACGAAATTTCCCAATTCGTGTCTTCGCATTCGGCCGAATTTCCGAATCGGGTCAGACCCGAAAACCGATAGATCCGAAAAGTTTTCCGAGCCGAAACGAAAAATTTTCGGATTTTTCGAATGGACTTGAAATGTGTCAAATCAAAATTTATTTTTGCTCTATTCATGATTTCAGTTCCATTTCGGTAATTCTGGACATCGTATATTTAACTATTATCGGTTATATCGCTGATATATCACTTGTTTCTTGTGGCATTCGGGTCAGTTTAGCGTTTTTTAAATTGTTTTGTTCATTTTTTTTGTTCCTTGGCTTTCATACCATTTTAATATGATTTAAATAAAGTTGTGAAATGTATATTCAATTATTCATAAGAAAAAAAGGATCTTTAATAAAAAAAAAACACTATAGAATCGCCAGAATTATTGTAGACACTTTGAAACGAGGAGAACAGACGTTCCGAAAAGTCGATACGAAAAATGGTCGCTATTCCAAAAGAAAAATGTACACGAAAAACAAGCCAAACCGAATCGAAACAAATCGGTCGAAACGAGCCGAATCGAAAATTTTAAACATCCGAACAAATCGAACCGAAAAAAAATCGGTGCACAAGCCTACAGTATATATTCTGATTGTTTCTTATGGCTTAATACCTAGCGATTTCAAATATTATCTTCTGATCAATGGCATCTATTTACTAAGCTTACATTGAGCGTCTTCTGTAAACAATCCTGTATTCCGTAACAAATGTAGCGTTAAGGTGATTTCATAGAACATCTTTTCCATCAAGCCTGAGGCCTGTATTATGCCTATTAAATAAATAACTGATAAACATAAACTGAAAATGATGCTTACTCCAACAATACAGAAGGATAAAACTCAAATTTTAATATACATATGTTGCAATACACTGGTAACATGCTAAAGGATTGATCCCACACTCCAGAACCCCAAAACCGCAACAAAACCGTTAGACACTTCCACAAACTGTAAATAGATTACTTGTGCATTACAAATAAAACCACTTTATAAAACACACACTGCTTTTTTTTTTTCTTTGCAGTAATTGCATGTACAAAGGAAAAATAAAGGTTTTGGGGTTTCCATTATGTGTATTTTTTTTCCCATGATGCAACATTTACAAAAAGCTTTTGCTTTGTGGCTCTTGTTTATTTAAATAATTTTGATTAACAGTTAATGAGGTGGATGAGGGAATGTTACGATGGCAGGAGGGTATTGTTCTAAAGCAGTGTTTCCCAAACCTGTCCTCAGGACCCTCAACCAGGCCAGATTTTACAGGTCACCTTGGGGAAATGCAGACTGAATCCTGCAATCACTGAGCAGCAAATCCTATAACCTGTGCTGTGCTTCAGATATCTGGCAAACCTGGCCTGTCAGACGGTCTTGAACACACTGTTTTAAAGGCTATGTCAAGGAACGTTAAAGCCTTCTAATCTACCCCCTGGTGATGTCCTTTGAATACATCCCACAAAATACAATGAATGGAGTTTGATGGACCAATACTCCATTATATGTCAATTGCCACAGAATGAGGAGCAATGTGTCCTTCCTGGTAAAATACTTTATAAATAAAGGTAATGCGGTTGGGGGGGGGCAGTTTTCAACATGATCACGAAATAGATACACCCAGTGACACATATAAAGAGTAAACCATTTTCTTAACTAAGCAAGAGAAAAACAAAGCACATGTAAGATATCAGCAACATAAAATAAACAACATAAGGACATGATGATTTTTGATTTGGTAACAAAAATAATAGACACAGGTGGTGCAGTAGACATTGCTTATTTAGATTTCAGTAAGGCTTTTGATACTGTTCCGCATAGAAGGCTTATCAATAAATTGCAATCTTTGAGCTTGGATTCCAATATTGTTGAATGGATTAGGCAGTGGCTGAGTGACAGACAACAGAGGGTTGTGGTAAATGGAGTTTATTCGGCGCAAGGTCTTGTTACCAGTGGGGTACCTCAGGGGTCAGTACTTGGACCCATTCTCTTTAATATTTTTATTAGTGATATTGCAGAAGGTATTAATGGAAAAGTATGTATTTTTGCTGATGACACAAAGATTTGCAACAGGGTTGACGTTCCTGGAGGGATCAGCCAAATGACAAATGATTTAGGTAAACTAAAAAAATGGACGGAGTTGTGGCAATTGAGTTTTAATGTGGATAAGTGCAAGATAATGCACCTGGGGCGTAAAAACCCAAGGGCTGAATATAGAATATTTGATACAGTCCTAACCTCAACATCTGAGGAAAGGGATTTAGGGGTCATTATTTCAGAGGATCTAAGGGTAAGTAGTCAATGTAATAGAGTAGCAGAATGCTTGGTTGTGTAGGGAGAGGTATTAGCAGTAGGAAAAGGGAAGTGCTCATGCCACTGTACAGAGCACTGGTGAGACCTCACTTGGAGTACTGTGTGCAGTACTGGAGACCGTATCTCCAGAAGGATATAGACATCTTAGAGAGAGTTCAGAGAAGGGCTACTAAAATGGTGTACGGCTTAAAGGAGAAAAGTTACCAGGAAAGGCTTAATGATCTTAACATGTACAGCTTGGAAAAAAGACGAGACAGAGGAGATATGATGGAAACATTTAAATACGTAAAGGGAATCCACAAGGTAGAGGAAGGGAGTATATTTAAAAGGAAACAAAATAGCAAAACGAGGACATAGTCTTAGATTAGAGGGGCAAAGGTTTAAAAGTAACATCAGGAAGCATTATTTTACTGAGAGGGTGGTGGATACATGGAACAGTCTTCCAGTAGAAGTGGTAGAGGCCAAAACAGTAATTGAATTTAAGCAGGCATGGGATAGGCATAAGGCTATCCTAAACAAAAGATAAATCCAGGTAAAGTATCCATGTAATTGGGCAGACTAGATGGGCCGAAGGTTCTTATCTGCCGACATTTTTCTATGTTTCTATGTCATTCTTTGCTGTCAATATCCCTTTAAAGAGAAGGAAGGAGTCAGAAAAGGAAAAATGGTGTGCAGGAAAGGCAGGCTAGCTCTAAACAGGAATCAGACCTCCATGGGCTTGAGTGTATAGGATAGAGCTTGACTAAAGGAAAATCGTGCAATATATTGCTGGACCCAAGTGTTCAAAGCGTTGCAGAATACCAATGGCTCTAGATCGTGGCTTTGGACCTCTTCACAATGCAGGACCTCCATATACATGCCACAATGTGCAAACAGTGCAGAGCCTATAGCAGATCCACTCCAGTGGTGCTTAAAGGCTATCCTGCCTTTTACAAACACAAAATTGGGAGTTTTTAAGGATTCTCCGCTTACACGACGGGCTAGTAAACGAACTGGCAAACGCAAAAATCAACCCAACTCAAATCTCTGCACTTCAAATCCAATAAAGATTTTACTTTCAAGTAGCCTTTTAAAGGGTAAGCTCACATGCCAATGACAAGGCAAACCTCATTTTGGGTCCGAACTCCATTGCATTAGCTTTGGCCGCTTTGAGAAGGTTAATTATTCTTGCGTCAAAGACCTTCTCTGGCATCATGCAATCTTGACCATTACAAGTTGCTCGACATGTTCATGCAGACTAACCTATATAATAGACTGTAAAAGGCTTGATCTATCTAATAGACTTCTTAAGGAACCTACCGTTTGGATCAAGAATCTGTATCTAGTCCCCTATACAGGCCATGGACATTCAGTGGGGGATCTTTTTGATATCAATCTTTTTGTATAGATTTTTAATTGGACTTTTTTAGAGTGCGAACACAAAGTATTTCTTGATGGTCCTTTGGGTATTGCAAACTGCTGCCTTACCTGTGGATTCTGTGTTTGAGCACAATAGCAGGACTAACTGGTGTTTTTTTAATTCTTCTGTTTTAGATTTTTTTTCAAGGCATCTGATTTCAATCAAACCTGTGACCAATAAACCTATCAATGTTCCTGTGAAAGCATAAAGGTAAGGATTGGAGATCTTGTGTTTTTCGTCTCCCTGTATGTCTCCGGGGACTGGGCATCGGGAACACGGGCATTTGCCATGTTGGCCAGTGGACTGAACAACCAGTGTTACATGAAAGCAGGTGCACTTTGTAGCTGAAAAATCATGTTTTAACTATTTTCTGGATTGTTGAGGAAACAAACCAAATCCTGACATTGTATCCAGTTTGCAGAAGGCTATTTATCTGAGCCCGGTATGATAAAAGCAGCCCTAGAATTGGGCAATATGGGCAGTCCACTTGCTCCCAAAGGGTTCTTTCTTGGAATTTATGTAGAATATCAGTTTGCATGTCATTCATGTGCATATTGATATTCCTTGCGTGTGTGTGTGTGTCCGTCCTGAGGAGGGTCCCAGGTTGGGACCAAAACGTTGATGTTCTTTAAGCATATGGATAAATAAATTGTCTTTTGGAGAAAACCCTGGAGTGCTGGGGATTTTTTTTTTTTCTCTCGATTGAATCTACATCCTTGAGGCCACTGTTAAGCATTGGGTATATGGACTAAAAGGTTAACCGTGAGTGCAAACCACAACATCATTTTTATTTATATATTTCTCACGAGCTGTGGCAGCCTCCACTTCTAAAACCTTAGTTCTTGTTTTGAGAGGGAGGGGAGGCAAAAAATTAACCGCCTAACATTTACGTGTTAGTATCACCATATGGAAGGTGAAGTCTCTTCCGCTATATGGACACTTTGTGTATTTGTACATATGCAGGGGCTCTTATGTCACTATAATCCATGTATCCGATAATGTCTCGGGAACATTTGTAGCTGCAGAGATGCATCTTGGCTTCTACAACATTAAAGTGAATTTGACATGCCCTGTGCAGCTGGGGCTTAAATAGTAAAAACACTAGTTGGATGTATGTAATCTAAAAAATATAATTGGGAATTATTCCCTTAAACTACTCAAATAAAATATATGCCATATGTTAAAGCCCCAAACCTGCTTAGGTCACCTAAATGCTCTCCGTTCTGTAAATGGCCTGACATAATTGGTGGCACCCACTATGGTCTTGGCGCTAGCAAAATCTATATATGCTCCTGACTGTACTACCATGGCAGATAAAAGCAATAATATTGCAAGGGTTAATTCTAGACACAGAAATGTTGGCATTTTCCTAAACTTGTTTGGCTGGTGGGTCTGATGGGTTTTGTAAATTTGCATAGCAATGTTGGGATTAAAGGTGTGGATAGCTTGTGTCCATGGTCTGTAATTACTTCCTTCTGCTTCTGGGTAAGTTTGCACACATGTATTTTTCTTTTATTTTTTTATTCCTGATTCAAAGGCTTTGGGACATAACGTTGGCGATATATCACTTCCTACAATCTAAAGTATGAATTATCTACTATTTTGGGCAAATGGTAACATTCATATGATCGAGACAAGCATGGTGAAATTTGGGGGGGGGGGGCTTGGCCGACGACCTAACATGGCGGACGCGTGTTAGTGTCTCTCCGTAAGAACGCGGCGATTTTCAACGGATAACTTAACGCAAATCTCACCAGAGAGCTGCTCAACTACTGGCCTAACCGAGGAGATCGGAATGGCCGACACCAAAGTTAAAAAAACGGCGGATCGCACGGATCTTTTCACCCCAAAACACTCTAAGAGGCGGGACGGAGCGGAGAGACAAGATGGCGCCGGCTCCCCGACCTCAGCCTCTGGCAGTCAGCGCCTTGGAGCGGACACGGATTTGGAGACTTTCTCAACCCGGATGGAGGGTATGTTACGGGACCTCTCGGCCACACTAATGACCCGGTTGGACACCATATCGGCTGATATACGCAAAGATATCCGGGACAGGACCTCCAAACTCGAGGAGAGGATGTCTGAAACATCCGACGCTCATAACAACATGGCGGCGAGGAGCTGGAGGAACGAATAGACGGGTATGCTCTGAAGCTGTCGGACCTGGAGGACAGATCCCGGCGACATAACTTAAAGGTGAGGGGGGTGCCGGAGTCGGTAAATACTCGATCCTTGCACGCTTATGTACAGGACTTTTTTCTCCATTTGCTACCTGACACTACGCCGGACTCTCTCCTTATGGACTGCATCCACAGGCTTCCGAAGCCTCCTTCTGCCCCTTCCAAAGCGCCTCGTGATGTGCTACTGCGCTTACACTACTTCAAACCGCGTGAGGAAATCCTGAAGGCCTTACGCAGTCCGACGGCGCTAGGCCCAGAATATGGTCACCTGGCGGTGTTTCCGGACCTCTCCCAGGCCACCTTGCAACGCAGACGGAATTTACATCCCATCACTGAAGCCCTTCGCTCGGCGCAGTTGCCCTACTGCTGGGGTTACCCCACTAAGTTATTGGTCGCCCGAAACGGTGAAACCTCCGTGATGTCCTCCCTGAACGAGGGTATACATTTATTGGAAAGCTGGGGACTGAAGGCGGTCGGCGCGCCAAATAACACCAAAAAACCCCTACATCGCCTTCGATCGGACTGGCAGGTTCGTTGAATGTCAAGAGGCTCTGAGGATTGTTTGATATTCTGTTCAGGATCACTAAGCCGAATGCTGCTAAGATACGAGTGGCTGGTGCCGAACTGTGGTGAGATCTTACACGCCATTAGATCGCTGTGATGCGGAGGGTCTTGTTACCCCGTCTCCCTCATCCCGAGATGAGCTCGGATTTTCCCGGCTGGGAACTCCCGTTGGAGACCTTTTTCTTTTATTCTGTATATAGTTACACCGCTCGGTGTTTGTTTTTTTTCCTTTACAGTTCACTGTTTTCTGCTGTCTGATTCACTTTTCCCTGCCAGGGTGCTACCCCCTATTGTGACACAATGTCGTTCATAATGGACACGGACAATGTTTTGATATGCCAGGTCACGCAACTGCTATTCGAGAGTGAATTCTTATATGAAAGTCCTAACCTATAATGTGAAGGGTCTTAACCTCCCGGTTAAGAGACATTCCTTTTATCGTGATCTTCGCACACGTGATGTGGATATAGCTTGTATACAGGAGACACACTTCCGACACCTAGACCACCCCTGTCTCACAATCCCCCAATACCAAAAGCAATACCATTCCACATTTGGAATGGGGCGTGACGATTCTGATACATAATCGCCTACAGTTTGAATTACACCGCATTCTAAAAGACCCAGGGGGTTGATTCATAATATTGGTTTGCACGATCAATTCCAGAGCGTACACCTTAGTGTTAGCATATGCCCCCAACACCTCTCAGCCCCAATTTTTCTCCCGTTTGTTACACAAGGTGCAAGAGGTCTTGACCGGTGCCTTGATCGTGTGTGGGGATTTCAACTTGAGTGTTGACCCTTCCATGGACCGCTCGAAGGGAAGTGGAAGACCGCATAACTCGGCCTCTCTTAAGAAGTTTCGAGAGGTACTGGGCCAATACGATTTATATGACACTTGGCGATTACTAAACCCTACTGCACGGGACTACAGTTTTCGTTCCAAGGTACACAACTGTTATACTCGCATGGATTATTTTTTCGTCCCTGGTAATGTACTCCCACATACAGTTGCATGTACCATTCTTCCCCTCACGTGGTCTGACCACGCGCCAGTGCTGTTGACTCTGGGGGAGGTGTACCAGGGGCATGTTGGACCGCCCTGGCGCCTCCGCGAGGAGCTATTAAAAAATGAACAGGTGACACTTGACATGACGGAAGCCTTAACTAACTACTATCGCGAAAACGCTACTCCGGAGATGAGCCCGGTTGTTGTTTGGCAAGCGCATAAAGCTGTTCTTAGAGATGTTTGTATGAGGTGGGCGGCTCGGCTCAGACGAAACTACCAACGGAGTCGGCTGGACATACTCACAACTCTACATGATTTAGACACACAAAATAAAATTGCCCCATCCTCCTCACTAGCGGAAAAAATAGACACACAGCTACACCTTTTGAATGACCTTGAGACGGACACCTATGTTCGGAAACTGAGTAGACTGAACGCGACCTACTATACATTCAACAATAAACCGGGACGCCTGCTGGCCCGCAGACTGAAACCTCCATGCCTGCAGAGACGTATAACGTCGCTCATGTCCGATCACGGCCCGATCCAAAATCCTAGGGACATCGCAAACGAATTCGCCAGATATTATGAGGCCCTATATAATTTAGAGGTAACCGCAGACACCACCCAACCAACAGTTACTAGTTGCACAATATCTAGACCGCCTACACCTCCCGGCGCTGTCTTCGGCGCAGTCTGATCGCATATCCTCCCCTATCACTGAGGAGGAACTCTCCTCAGCTATAAAATCGCTACCAAAACACAAGGCACCGGGACCAGACGGGTTCCCCAGATTATACTACTCCACGTTCGCCTCACAATTATTGCCTCACTTGCTTGCCGCATACACGAGGGTGCGTGAGGAGGGGGCGTTCCCGAATGACATGCTGAGAGCCCACATAGTCACGCTCGCCAAAACCTGGAAAGACACCGAACTGTTGCTCGAACATGCGACCTATTTCCCTATTAAATGTAGACCTAAAGTTATACAGTACGATTCTGGCGAACCGCCTTCAGCGGGTTTTGCCGGCGCTGATTGCACAGGATCAGGTGGGGTTCATTCGAGGGAGACAGGGTCCCGATAGCACCAAGAAACTGCTCAACTTACTACACATAATGCAACGGGAGAACCGGCCCAGTCTGATCATGCCACTGGACGCTGAAAAGGCCTTTGACAGGGTCAGCTGGCTCTTCTTGCACATGGTCCTCAGGAGGTTTGGTTTACCAGAATCATTTCTGGACGCCATACAGGCGTTATACACCACCCCATCCGCCAGAGTCCTAACTTCAGGATTCCTCTCTGACGAATTCGTTATTAACAATGGTACGCGTCAGGGATGCCCCCTCTCCCCTTTGCTATATAATATGGCCCTGGAGCCCTTAGCCCAGGCCATCCGCCAAAATGACCTGATAAGAGGAGTTAACATAGGCCCCACAGAATATAAATTAAATCTGTACGCAGACGATGTCCTTCTCACATTGACAGATCCCAGTGACTCGATTCCAGCTCTACACAGAGAACTGGGTCTATACAGCGCAGCCTCCTATCATTTGGTGAATACCCTGAAAACTCAGGCTTTTCCCATAAACGTGACGCCGACACATTTACGAGCCCTGAAGGGTCTCTATGATTTTGACTGGAAAGCCTCATACATCACGTATCTGGGTCTTAGGATTACCCCGGACATTAACAGTCTTTTTGTACATAATTATGAGAGGATATTTAAGGAGATTCGCGCTACGCTACATCAATGGCGCTCTCGAGAGGTGTCATGGATGGGGAGGATGGCAGCAGTGAAGATGATGGTGCTACCAAAACTATTGTACATTTTTCGCTCCCTGCCAATTCGAGTGCCTCGCCTATATCTTGACAAATTCCAAACATTATTAATGCGATATGTATGGGCGAATAAACGGCCTAGGGTTCCCCGAAAATTGTATCTGCATCATAGAGATGGAGGTCTTAATATGACCCACGTCCACAATTACTATTGGGCGTCTCTCCTAGCCTCCTCCATGGCTTTGTTTCATAGCACACCCATGCCCCAGTGGCTTACTATTGAATCTGCAAACCTGTCGGGGCACGCATTGTCGAATGTGATGTGGATTCCTCCTCAGCTCCGCCCTAAGACACCCCATACGTTGCCGTCCACAGAGTTACATCTGAAAGCGTGGGACCGGCATTTCTCGCTTTTTACGGCCCATTCCAAACTATCTATGGCGATGCCGCTAACCGCGTTTCGTTATTTGATGCCGCATATCAGACTAGGCTCTTGGATAAGAGGCGGGATAACTAATTTGCACCATCTCTTCGAGCCGGCTGCTATCCTGCCCTTCCTAAAACTACAACAGACATACGGCCTTCCCACCTCACAATTTTTGACATACAGACAGGTACACTCCTACGTGACATCCCAAGGTATCAGTTCTGAGCTGAGCGCCACGCTACCTCTTTTATCGACCACTGAATTAATGTGTCTGGACCCCCTTTCCACTACTAAACCTATAACGCATTTTTATGGCATCCTTAACACCCCTGTTGCAGCGTCACGTTGGTTATCAGAGTTTTCCCCCACACAATGGGCGCAAGCTCATATGTACGCGGTGGGAGCTTCTAGATGCGCTACCCTGGTGGAAACGCAGAGAAAAGTGATGTATGGCTGGTATCTCACGCCTAGCAGATTGCACCGGATGGACCCTAGGACCTCAGACGTGTGATTCGGCAGTGGGATCCATGGGTCACATGTGGTGGCACTGCCCGGTAGTGACGCCTCTCTGGAAAGATGTCGCGTCTCTGCTTACGG
The DNA here is from genome assembly GCA_009667805.1 of Leptobrachium leishanense. Classification (NCBI taxonomy): domain Eukaryota; kingdom Metazoa; phylum Chordata; class Amphibia; order Anura; family Megophryidae; genus Leptobrachium; species Leptobrachium leishanense. The sequence goes on along the minus strand of CM019067.1, from coordinate 105,992,922 downwards.
AGATATTGGGTCAACCCGTTAAGTGTCATCCTGAAGTACTGTTACTGGGGATGGTCCATCTCCCCCGCCCGCACCTTAAAATGATGTTTATTATAGTCTCCACGACACTACTGTTACTTGCCCGATTATGGAAATCGGCGGATGTCCCAACACTTCGACAACTTACCACGCTACTAGATAAATATAGAGATTTCGATATTAAGGCTACCGCTATGGGCGGGCTAAGGCCCCCTGCAAAGGATCCTTGGGCAGTGTGGGATATACATAAAATATACAAGGCGTGCGGGCTGGGATAGCGAGTTTATCTCTCAGCTACTTACAATATGACTGATGCACGGACGATAAAATTGACTTTGACGGCTTAGGTTTGACTTCGCTCTCCTGGTATCTCCCTGGCAATCTTCCCCCCCCCTTTTTTTTTTTTCCTCTCCCCCTCCCCTTCCTCCTCCCGGTCTTTCGGGTTATTTGTCCTCCCCTCACGATCCGGCTAGTTGAACATGCAACATTTTGATATCAGTGCCACTCTGATGAGCATATTACGATAATTGTTATATTACTGTCGCAAAGCTTGCATTAATGTACTATTTCTCCCGTGATTGTGAAACACTGCTTCCCTTCTTCCTTTTCTGTATCCTTTGTTTTACTTGAAAACTAAAAATTATTATAAGTTTTTTTTTTTGGCTTCTTACCCCCCCCCCCATGATCTGTTGCCAAAATTGTTTACAAATTCTTTTATTTGCTGTCTACTTGTATTCTCTCAGGACTTGTGCTGATTTGAGAGCTTTATCTTTAACATCCAGTTTTGTCTTGTGAGGGGCTAATAACTACCCTATATAATGTGTAGAGACACGGGAGACATGCCTGTGGCGAGAATCCAAAGTGTGATGTCTCTTTCCTCTGATCTGAATAGAACATGCTTAGGCTGAATTTGCCTTTTTCCAAATAGAAGTCCCCTGGTGACGTACTGAACTGTGGCGTTTGTAACGATTCATCCTATCTCCTTGTTAAACCATTACAAGTAAAACGGCGGCTGTTTGGTAATGGTGAGCCGCGGCGGCTGTTTGGTAATGGTGAGCCGCGGCGGCTGCTTGGTAATGGTGAGCCGCGGCGGCTGTTTGGTAATGGTGAGCCGCGGCGGCTGTTTGGTAATGGTGAGCCGCCGCGGCTGTTTGGTAATATTACAGCTCATTTATAGCTACAGAAATGGCCGAAGAAGTTTGCGGTGATTGCAATTATTTATAAAGGGCCAACATATTCCAATCCTCGGTGATGTAAAACGGATGGGTAAACTAAAACAAACCATGCTTGAAGCACAGAAGACGATAGGAAAGAGAGCCCTGCTTCAGGAGGCTTACAATCTAAAAGGAGTGGGGTGACACACAGGTGAGGGTAAACGGAGTGCAGAGCGTGGGAAATGTATCAAGTTGGAGAGAGCTGATTACGTTTTGAGCAAATGGCAAGATGTCAGAATGATAGTTTTTCATGCTATCTTGAGCAATGAATTTGGGGGTCTAGTCCTAAAAAAGTGCAGGAACTCTCCCGGTTTTCTGCTCATTTAACCATTGCCGTGTCATACTTAACCCACCACTTTCCATACAAATGTGATCTCAATGTTTACACATCAAGATGGGCTGGGTTTTAAGCAATCCTTATGGTAATTGTAGCAAATACCACATATTTCTGATGGCTTAATAAGGAATCTTTTGACTGGAACCTAATAAAAGCAAGTCATGGCGTGGGCCAAAAAGGTAACTTTGTTTCCTCTGAGAAAATGGTAGAGGAATGGCGTTCCCATGCGCTCCTACTCTACTTGACCCCAGACTGAATTGTACTGATGCTGGAGAGCGACCCTTTAACAAGCCTACTGTAACAAAACCTGGGTCCTATTTGTTAAAACCCCTAATGTCAGGATGGCAAAGCGTCTCACAGCTTAAAGCTACTGGAATGACAATGTGTATATTGTTTTTGGTACAGGATTTTGCGTTTGTGCACTTCCATCTCTTACAAATTTTAAGTGCATGTGGTTTTTCGAATGTTTTTTTTTTTTGTTCGGAATAAAATTCTACTTTTATGAATTGCCTTATCCAAAGTATTAGTAAAAAGATTAAAACTTAAAGATTTTGTTAATGACACATCAGTTGTTCAGATCTAGCTATCCGACGCATCCCGTACACCGGGATTTGCGAATTGTGACTTTTGTGGTGTGTTATGATAACCCTGTCGCTGTACTTGGCACGTCCTGTGAATGATGTCATGCATGTCTTCCAAGGAATACAGATCAGCGTGAGAAATATGATTTAGTCTCTGGGTTTAAAGAGCAGACAAAATATCCTTTCTCTTGACACATTGTGTGACGTACGGGGACACTCTGTTTGCAAACAGAGGTTTGCACTTGAACACTGTGAACTTTCCCGTTCATTGGCTTCTTCTGTTCCATCTCCAAACCCCAAGCCATAATGTTAACTGCTGGGTAATCCTTAATAAACGGCAATTAGTATTATGCTGTGCAGAAAGCCGTAAATTGGGGGATGGCGCAAAACCCCGAAAGAAACTCTTTCCCAGTAAATTGAAATATTTTGTAAACAAAAAACCCTGCAGTGCCAAATGTTTCGTTTTTGTTTATTAGGAATATGTCGTATTTTTTTTTTTTTTTTTTTTACATGCCACTGAAATTGTGAATTTCAAGAGGCGCTGCCTTGTGTGGTACAATACTTTGAATACAAGGTATATAAACCAAACTAATCCATATATAGATCTTGCAAGTGTACATTTAAGGTCAATAAATCAAAAATCAATGAAAATGCATGTGTGTTTTTCTTTGTAGAGCAATAAGCTCTTGGGCAGGGTCATCTCTCCTACTGTTCTGTGTATTTAACTTGTATGTATATTTGTTGTCTGTCTCACCCATTGTACAGTGCTACGGAACTTGTTAGCGTTTTAATATAGTTACGGGTATTTATAATCTTTAAAATTATGCTGCTTATAGAAAGTAGCATTTTTAAAATGCCACAAATTATTATTTCTTTTCCAGATATTTGAAAGATAATTGTTCTTTTTTTGAAAAATAAATGAAGATGCCCAGGTACAAAAAAGTTGCAGAGCCTTGATCTGTGTAACAGAGCAAACTGCCTGCATCTGAGTGCTCTGTATATGAGGATGGGGGGGGGGGGACAGTATTCCAAAAAATAAGTGCCATTTGAGGATGTGTGTTTGGGACATGCGTGCAAGGGACAGTGACCTTTCCCACATGAAAAGTCCTGCATTTCCTTGTACTTGTCACAGTACATCCAGAGGTGGGCACACAAACCCCCTTTCAGGCTTGAAGGGCAGATTTTTTTTTAAATGAGGAAACTGTTGCAAGTCCCCCCCCCCCCAAGATACCCATAACAATTGAAGAGGTTAAAGGATAGCTGATGGAGGTCAATGGGACACAGTGGGGTATATTTTGTCCTTTGGGGGGAAATAGTGACCGCCCATCAGGACTGTTCCCTTGGACTCTTTTGAAAATCACATTGTGAAAAGGTTTTATGAGGCTAAGCCCTGATTTATCTCAGGAATGTTTTCCTTTGTATTAAGGAAGGGATAATCTTTGCCAAATGTCAGACTGTTGGCTTTCTGAAGTTGATAAAGAACTCGGTTTGTTGGCAGATAAGATTTTAAATGGCTTTGATTTGGCCAGTTCTGAACAAAAATAGTTGTGAGATGACATGGCAGATAATACTGTAAAATACATCTGCCGGATCATTGGAAGTACTTGAAAAGTGATCATTTTACAGCAGAGTTTCAACGTTTCACATGTCTTTCACTTTAATTCAATTGTGTTTTTTGTTCTAGGATCGATCTTCGATTATCTGTGGATTGTGCTGTAGTCTTATTTTACTACCTTTTTATCTCCATTCAAAACACCGCTGTTTTTTCTGTGTTTTAACCCAAGTTGGTCTTTTTCAGGGCATAGGATTTGGTGAGAAGGCATTTGCATAATCTGATAATGAAAATTGTGCATTTCTTTATTTCAGGATTTAAATTGTCTTATTTGTATCTCTAAAGGAAGTGATGTGATGCAGGAGTAATGAGTGTGAATCTCTGCCTAGCAGCTGGGGTTGCTGTGGGGCTAAAATAATAGAACCAATGTCAGGATCCTCTTTTGGAATTGTCTAAATCATAGATCTTTGTTTTTAAAGGGATACCAGCACCAAAAAAATGACATCTTAATTTTATGTTGCTGATCTTGTACTTTCTTTTCCCAGTGTTTAGTTAATATTTTACTCCATAGGGGTATTCAGAAAGCACTGAAATTTTGTTGCTTTCTTCTGGCGCACTCCAGTGATTCCATTTCGCTGACACACCACTGCCTGCGGTAGATAGTATTTAGGTTTTGTGCTGCCCTAGGCCTGACTAAACTTGTGCACCCCCTAATTTAAATTTGAGGCACCCCTTCCTGTCAAGGGCACACCTCTTCCTTGTTAATCCCCACCCTTCCTATTTAAGCTCCGCCTTTTCCTTTTTATATTAAACGTGGATACCAAGTGCCTACTTGTATATTTTGTATACCATTTCAAATGTATCTTGAGAAAAATAAAATTATGAAATGTTTAAATTCAAGCATTTTTACAAAGAACAGCCACGCATGTCCAGTATACTGGATCACAGCCACTCTAAATGGTTGAACAATAAAATCCACAGAAACGTGCATTGCATATGAGCGTATCACAGAGCTGCACAGCAATAAAACCCACAGAAATGTGCACTGTGTATGAGCATATCAGAGCTGCACAGCAAGAAAACTCTCAGTAATATGCAGTGTGTATCAGAATCCACAGCAATAAAACTCCCAGCAATGCAATGTGCGGTATGTATGAGTGCATCAGAATCCACTGCAATAAAACTCCCAGCAAACCGAGTGAATATGAGCACACAGAAATTATTTATTCTATATTTATCGGCCTCCGTCCGTGGTAGGGGCTGTGTGCAGAGTCGGCAGGGGCTGTGTGCAGAGTCGGCAGGGGCTGTGTGCAGAGTCGGCAGGGGCTGTGTGCAGAGTCGGCAGGGGCTGTGTGCAGAGTCGGCAGGGGCTGTGTGCAGAGTCGGCAGGGGCTGTGTGCAGAGTCGGCAGGGGCTGTGTGCAGAGTCGGCAGGGGCTGTGTGCAGAGTCGGCAGGGGCTGTGTGCAGAGTCGGCAGGGGCTGTGTGCAGAGTCGGCAGGGGCTGTGTGCAGAGTCGGCAGGGGCTGTGTGCAGAGTCGGCAGGGGCTGTGTGCAGAGTCGGCAGGGGCTGTGTGCAGAGTCGGCAGGGGCTGTGTGCAGAGTCGGCAGGGGCTGTGTGCAGAGTCGGCAGGGGCTGTGTGCAGAGTCGGCGGGCAGGGGCTGTGTGCAGAGTCGGCGGCCATCTTGTCAGCAGTGGGGTGCCACTGTCAGAGGGTGCACCGTGGCTTTGATTCCCTTCCCGGTGGGTGTTCAGTCCAGAATAGTGAGAGTCCATGTTAACGAAAGGGCGGGCAGCTGCGTGTGTGCGTGTGTGTCACGTGGTTCAGCCAGTCAGGTGGTACTGAGACTCAGTACTACCTGACTGGCTGGACTGCGTGACCTGCACACACGCAGCCTCACCAGGAGCCAGGCAGCTCAATGACAAATTTCTATCACTGCAGTGCTGGTTAAGGAAAGGTCCACTTTAAACAGCAGAAAGCAGACAGGGCTTCATATTCTGCTGATACCCCCCCCCCTTTACCTGCAGTTTACTGTCATCTTCTCTCTCTGCACACAAATCACATTCCCCTCCCCTCTCCTAGAGTTGCTGCGGGGCAGGGGAGGAGCTATGGAGATAGGAGAGGGATTTTTATTCTATTCAATTTTATTCCATATGCAAACGCCCTGCTCCGCTGCTCGTTGTTTGAGAACAAGGTCAAAGCTGACACACAGTGGCACCTCCTAGTACCCCCTAATAACACCCCAATAATCACTGGTACCTGGGGTGGCCCACCCCCCGCCACTCCCCTAAGTACACCACTGCTCTGTGAAAACGCTCAAACACAAGTTTGGTGAACTGCCAGCAAGTACGGTGCATGCACTCCATGCACTTTGGGGACCCTGCGGTGAATGGTGAATTTACTGCAGGGTGGGGAAATTTTATTCTCCTAAGTGCAGGGAACTACAGAACACCAAAATGTTGACGTCATTTCAGTGCTCTGTGAGTAACCCAATTAGTGGTGAGGTTTATTGGCTGCCCCCTGGAAAGTGAAAGCCTAGGCCTTGCCTACCAAGGACATACTTGAAAATTTGTGAAATCTCAATGTATCCTTCCTGCAAAAATAAAAAAATAAAAAAATTTTTTTTTGGGGTGGGGCCACCCAGTGCAGGCCGCGGCCCCCTGGAAAGTGCCGCCCTAGGCCTTGTCGGCCTTGGCCAAAATACACCACTGACCGCAGGGTCGCCAAAGATGGAGTCTCTGACAGCTGAACTGCAGGAAAGGAAAAAACCAAAACAGAACTTTCCTCTAGGTGTTTAAAAAAAAAAAAAAAAAGATAATAAAAAAAATCATGAAAATGTGTGTGAATAAATAATAAAATTAAAAAATAAATTGAATCAAAAATTCTGTCTACATGCAAAAAGGCATTCTAAAAATAAAAGTATTTTTGCTGAAAATGTTGAATAAAAACAATAATATTGTTTTACATTGAGTTCTATGGGATTAGCCAATTTAGGCTGGGGTCAGACTACCGCACTTTTAACATGCGTTTGGACGCACTTAATCACAGCCGCAGTAGCAGCAAATGACGCGCAATGACGGCCAATATACGAAGTCTGGCCACACGAAAGTCCGGCCGCGCAGCGCAAGTGGAAAATGAATGCTTTTTTTCGAGAACGCAGAACCGCTAGTACTGATGTACAGAGTGCGCTGCGTCCACTAGCGGCGTGTGTGAGCGATTAGGAGACGTCAGACGCTGCTCAAGTCCGGCCAACATGACGTCCAGACACCCAAAGTTTCCTGGTTTGGATCCGTAAAAAAATCACGCCCAAAAATGAGCATCGTATGACCGTTTTCGCGCATTCCGTTAAAAAATACGGCAATGTGCTTGGACGCACATTTTGACGGTCGCTGCGAAAAATGCGTTAGTCTGACCCTAGCCTTAACCCCTTCACCCTTCACTACCAAGCAATTTTTGATGGGGATGCTATCATTTATTTGAAATATGGGATGTGAAGTTAATAATTAAATATAGGGTAAAATAGACATTTCTCATTGAAATTGTTATTCAAAGATGGTTCATTTTTTTTTTTTTTTTTTTTTTTGCACCATTTAAAATTTTTCATGTATTCGTTTAGCCATTTCAGAAATCTTGTTTCAATAGATTCAGAGCTCTAGATGGTGTTCCTTATCTTACACAATTTCAAATGGGGTCCGCATTATTATCATACAGGCAGAAATGGCCTTTTTGGTAGATACAGTAACTGTGATAAAGTTATGGAGATTTCTAGTGATCATAATGAGATTATTGGCAATGCAGCTTCCACAAAACATACCGAGACGAGATAATCTAAAAATATCTGTATCATAATGCTTTTGTATGGAAATTACAGTAACACCATGCATCTGTATTTGTACAGGGTTTTTCAGTTACTATATCCCCTGAATCTTATCCTTGTACAGCAGTAGCTCCAGCGATCTCCTTGTATTCTGCCCCACCCTGGCAGCTGTACCTATTTGAGGCTTTTGTTACAGTGAGGTTTACTGCTATTTGCAGCTGGTTTTAGGTCTCTCCAGAGTACCTGGAGAGCCATAAAACAAAGTATTTTTTCTTCATAGAAGATGCTCTAAAGTGTGGCAAATGGTATTTTGATATGCTAATGAGTGCTTTGCTAGAGCAAAATCGAGAACTCTATGTGGATGTGAAAGGGGTTAAACCTGTCGAACAGAACCACCGAAAATTGGGCCATTTCACTGACACTTCGGTGCAGTTTGGCGTTCTCAGAATAAATTAACCATTCCCTATGGGCCCATTTTGCTGCCTCCGAAGATCGCCGGATTGCGGTGAACTGCAGTGTTTCGTTGTTAATTCGCCAGTATTTGGCGAATTGCCAGCTTTCAGACTAGACTAACCAGCCCAAAATTGCCCCTACAGCACTCATAAAAAAAAAAAAAGCAAATATACTCAAACATTGCCGGTATCCCAGTGTGTAAAGCCGGGATCTCAAACTTTACCCCCCCCCCCCCCAGATGTCTCTAAACTTCAACGCCCATGATTTTCTGGCTATTTAATGCTTTGAAAGAATTCTGGGAATTGTAGACAACAAACATCTGGGGGGGCCAGAGATTGAGATCCTTGGGTCTTATTAGATGCTTTATACCATCAGCAGGGACCACAAGTGCTGGTGCCTCTTGGTTTCTTTTAACCCCTCCACTACTGTGATCTTGTATACATGGTCAGTGGTAACAGACATAGCGGCCCAAGATTGTGTGGACACGATATGGGGCTGTGATGTATCCTTGCAAATGAAATTAATTTGTTGCAAAAAATTTTTTTATTTTCTTTTGAGTGCCAGAAAGTGCCCCCAAGTGTACAGGCTGGTGTGCATAATGCCCACGGTGGTAAAAATCTGACGTTCTACAGCCAATGCAAGGAACCTTGAACTGCAGTAACTCCATTTGGCCAGCAGATGGCAACATCTGCCAGCTAAATATTTTATTACTTTAAGGAATACATTGAGAATATTCCCAAATATTTCTTACAGTATGATTTAAAACTTTACAAAGAGAACACTGATTCCTGACAGTTAGTTATTTTTGTAAAATCACTTGCTAGTAAAGGGGTTAAATACGGAGATTCCGTCTGAATTCGTTGTATTGACAGGGAAGGGTGAGCGGAAGATGAGTGTTTATTTGTCAAAAGGCTATCTTGAAGGATTTCATAAATCCTAAGAATCCCAGGTTCCTGCTAGTGGTTTTATGGAAATCTATTAAAATAAAAATTTTCCATTCTTTTTTGTTTTAGACTGTAAGCTGTCGAGCAGGGTCCTCTCTCATTCTGTTCCGTGTGTGTGTACATGTATGTATATTTGTTATTCTGTCCTATTGTACAGCGCTGAGGAATTTATTGGCGCTTTACAAATACTTGTAAATGTCATTTGTGAAACGACCTATTTGACCCACACATCTGCACACAGGATAGTCCCTCTCCATCGCTAAATAAAATCTCTTGACCCTTCATACATGCAATACCTCCTGACATATACCTTGGCAAGAAGGAATGTGCTGCATGTGCAAGGTTAATGAAGATTGCAGAATTAAAATCTTTTATTTACAAATGTTCAACCGAAGAAATTTGCTACAAAAAGCTTTCTAGCATTTCTAGCAATTTTTTTTTTCCTAGTCTTTTCTTTTCAAGGCAACCTAAGACTGTATAGAATTCAGGATTGTATTTGAGATGTGCGAGAGAGAGCTGGCACTTTTTGTGCTTTTGGTTATCTTTGTGGTTACACGCTTTTTGGTATGACCAAGGAAATCTCTGACAGGATTGATTTAAAGTTGTGATAGTTCTGTGATTTGCATATCCTACCCAGAGTTCCTTGCTGCATATGGTGAATGTAGCACAGGGGCTCTGGGATGCAGTTCTTTGAATTGCTGTGATGTGCAGATGGCTTCTGCAATAATAAACATGTGTGTGTGTGTACACGACGTTTTAGAACTGCAGCTTTCAAGAATAGCTGTAATACTGCATGTCCTGTGGAGGCTGAGGTCTGGGCCGCTGTGACCCTTGTCTTATCGACACAATCACTGGCACATCAATACGATATTTAGCAACATAGTAAATGAGTAACAAAGCAGAAACCTCATTACGTACAATGCTTTCACAAAGAAAACCGTAAACTGGACTCTTTATAAAAGGGTGTTAGATAGATAGATATATCTATCACGAGAGGGGCAGCACTCAACCTTAACTACGCTTTCAGAGCGTGTGCCTCTCAAGAGATGCACCCGCACTGAAAGCGTAGTTAAGGTTGAGTGCTGCCCCCCTCGTGTATTTTGTATAATATAGGGTTGACAACCCTTTGGGCAAGCACCCCTCCCTGTCACAGGTGCTCCACCCGCAGGTTCTATTCAAAGCTTGATCTGCAGGGAGCTTCACAAAGGACTGGGTCCTCAATAAGTAAGTTTATCCCATAAGAGCAGTCATTAGGTTAGTATGATAGGACCTGCCAGGGGTGGAATACATTGTCGCTGTTGGCAGGCTTACGCAATCCATGGCCATCCATTGCAAACTAAACTTCCACCATTGTTCAACAGAGCTCAGTATTGAATTATTGCAAGGGTTAAGAACTAGTGTCTTTGAAGGGGTTAAGAAATGTTTGTAAGCATTTAAGGCTGGGGTCAGACCAGCGCACTTTTAACGTGCGTTCTGGCGCACATAATTACGGCCGCACTAGCAGCAGATAACGGGCAATGACGGCCAATATACGATGTACGGCCGCACAAAAGTCCGGCCGTGCAACGCAAGTGGAATTTGAATGCATTTTTCTGAGACCGCTGAACCGCTAGTACTGACGTACTGAGTGCGCAGCTGCGGCATAGCGGCGTGTTTGCGTTATTAGATGTCAGACGCTGCTAATGTCCGGCCTACATAACGTCCAGACGCAAAAAGCGTTTTATTGACGATCCGTACAAAATCACGCCCGAAAATGCGTGTCGTCTGACTGTTTTTGCGCATTCCGTGAAAAAAATACATCAATGCGTTCGGACGCACTTTTTCACGTTCGCGGGGAAAAATGCTTTCGTCTGACCCTAGCCTAAAGGGTTAAATCTGGAAAATCTCTGTTTAAATGAATTTAGCTGCTGTTGTTTTTTGTGTTGTTTGAATAATATGTTGGTGTGCTCTCCTCTTGTTTTGTTATATATCTATGTATCAGAAATTGTATACAGATGTACAGTTAGGACTTGCATCCGTTTACAAATCAACGTTTCAGTGCTGTGGCTGGAAGAGTTTTTTCTTTTATCTTTTCACCTAAAAGACCAGTGAGTGCTCTCCTTATATTTGAATACTGTCTGCTGAGCTGCTCTAGCACCTTGGCAACCTTTTTACATTGGGAGTTGAGAAGGGATACTTTGATAGAAAACAAATGATGTATATATTTTATAAAACGTATACTATAACACTTGAGAGATGTTAGTGATGATTGTTAGTGGGCAATGGCATACATCATTATTCATAGCTTATTTTAATTCTATATTTCTATTGCAACCTCTACACCTTCCTGTCCATCGTTCTATCCCATACATGTTCTTTGTGACTAGTTTAGAGATGATTCAACAGGAAATCAGTCACATAATCTCTTCTTTTAGTAAAAGGTCAAGGGAATTGTTGTAAAGATTAAAGGGATTGCTACCAGTCTATGCCAGGATGTCAAAGTATTGTGACTTGATACATTTGTTAAACACATTAAAATTAGAAATATTTATTAGTTTTGAATTTTTATACATCGTTGATATTTAGAAACTTGAGTACTTGGTTTTAGAACAATTATTAATTTGTAATAGTTTTAATAGAGCTTTAGTAAATATATAAAGTGTCTATTCTCTAAGCACCGGACAGTGAATTTCAGTTTGGGTCAGTCTGTTAACCAAGCTGTCAATTCGCCAAAGATAGGCAAATTAATGGTGAAATACGGTGCAGTTCGCCAGTAGCGAAATCGTCCCATAGAGGTAATGGTTCATCTAGTCGGAGAACGCCGAACTGCACCAAAATGTCAGTTCTTTTCGGCGCTCTTCGTCGACGTACACTTCAAAATTTCAGTGCTTAGTAAATAGACCAACTATGACTTCATACAAATATAGTCAATGTGTTTTTCCGTACGTCGAGCAGCAGTACCGTTGGGTTCTTCCTCTTCCTTATTTGGACAGGTTACCAAAGCCTTCGTTGCAACCTTAAAAAAAATAAAAAAAATAAAAAAATCTCACACCCTGGGGGGGGGGGCCAGGAACCCCCCCGCCACTGATGCGTAGCTCCTCCTCTGGCCCCTAGAACTCCCAGCAGCACCTCCACCTACCCAGGCAATAACCAAGCATGACACTAAGGCTGGGGTCAGACCAGCGCACTTTTAACGTGCGTTCTGGCGCACTTAATTACGGCCGCACTAGCAGCAAATGACGGACAATATACGAAGTACGGTCGCACTAAAGTCCGGCAGCGCAACGCAAGTGGAAAAATGAACGCATTTTTCGAGAACGCAGAACCGCTAGTACTGACGTACAGAGTGCGCTGCGTCCACTAGCGGTGTGTGTGTGTGTGATTTGGAGACGTCAGACCCTGCTCGTGTCCGGCCAACATAACGTCCAGACACCCAAAGTTTCCTGGTTTGGATCCGTAAAAAATCACGCACGAAAATGCGCATCGTTATGACTGTTTGGTGAATTCCGTGAAAAATTCGTCAATGCGTTCAGACGCACTTTTTTACGTTCGCGTGTAAAAATGCTTTCGTTTGACCCTAGCCTAACATAGCAACAAAAATAGAGCTTTATTGGGAGGGAATAAGTACTGCTGCTACAATCTATGGCAAATTTTTTCTGAAAGAAATACCGTTTTTGTCTCTAATAGACTTTTCAATTAAATTCTGGGGGGGGGGGGTCTTTTTGGTTTTTTTGGACCGAGTGTTAATGAAAACATGCAATAAACGGCTGGGGAATATGTGCCCGCTATACTATAATTCAAAACGCTCTGCAGCGTTTTATTTAAAAAAAAATTCTCCATAAAATAATTTTAAAGTGGGTCATGCTATTCCCACCATTCTAATTACTAAAAACTCAAGATAAGATGAAATGGAGATAAATACTGTAGATATTTGGCATGGTACAGAGTTTAGCTTCATCTTTTTCCGCCATTTATTTAAGATTTATATTTTTCCTCAGTCAGTATTTGGGTCACATTTTGATATGGAGGTTAATTGTTTTGTCAATTTGTCCCTGTGGGATTCATTCTTTTCTTGTTGACCTTCATTGTCTCCCCTTTTTGAAGTGACCCAAATACTCTGTTAATTAGGATTTTTTTTTAAATTGTTGCGTATTCCTGAAATTCAGTTTGAATGTTTGTTCCTACTCCTGACATGTCTCCTCTGGTGGGGAAAAACTGTCAGGGTTATTCAGAGAGCGTGAAAAGCAGGAGAATGACTGGAGAATGACAAATTCTAGGTCAAAATAGCCGATTTGGAAAGTGAGATGAAAGGGAGAATTTTTCTGGTTTGGCTATTTTGACCTAGAATTTTTCTTTCTCCAGTCATTCTCCTGTCATTCTCCTGCTTTTCACGCTCTCTGAATAACCCTGTGTATTTTTAGCATTTTTTCCTTTTTATTTTAAAGCTTTGTTTAGTTTTAGCACGAATGTCTTTGTTATCAAAATGAATATTAGACAACAGAATCTTGTTTACCTCTACCCTGACCTACAATTTTAGAAATGCATACCAGTTTATTTATTAATTTGTTCAGAACACATGCTTTTATAGGGTACACATTAGGCCCCGTATTGCCAGTACTCACTCACTGGGTAGTTGAAGAATTGGTGTGAATTTTTTTTTTAATTTATGACTTTTAAAAAACCTGAAGCGCTTTCGTGTGTAAAATAAATCCTTTTTTTCGTAGTTTGAGCCTAGGTATGTTTTTGTTTAGAAGTTTTCTTTGTCACTAGAGATCTTAATATTATGAAACCAGTAGAGAACGAACTCTTCATCTTGCACTGGAATGTATCTTTCTTATAGAATGACGTCTGGGACATGTAGTTGTAGTCATTTGTTTTAAGACACAAATCTATTTAGCCCTGTGGGCAAGGAGAGGTCCAACCTTTTGCTGAACATCTTTGTGTCAGCCTGGAAATGATAGCACCTCATCTGCCTGGTGGTGAGCAGATAACCGCTCCCACTTTTGGACAGGTCCAGAGTTACCATCAACATCCACCTCTACCTCTCATACACCCAGATTCTCCAATGGTCAAGATGGGATTCGTCAGAGTTGTGAGGAAAAACTCTAGAATTGCAGTGCATACAATACAATCCATCAGTACGTCCGTCCGTTGTGCACGTGCTCAGACTGCGTACGTCTGACATTAGCCTAACCAGTATAGTCTGACACGAACTGTAAAAGATAAGATGCCTCCATGCACACTCATATGGATGGGAAACTTATGTCAGACTTATGCCCAATTCCCCTCTAATGGTCTTACATTTTGTTTGACATTTTCAGTGTGTTTCTCTTGTTGGATCTGTGCCTGTCTGCCTGCATCAATTTTTTTTCCCCCTGGGTTTCTGCTCTACTCTTGTCACAATCTGTGTTTGGTGAACCACCCCCCCCCCCATGGACAGCATGTAGGCTGTCATTGAATGTTTACTGGGTTTTATGCGGATAGATGTGAAGGATTGTTTGCCTAGCATATTGAACCCTGGTATTCCATTGGCGATGACCCAGAACGTCCTGGTGCTTGGGTGTTAGATCTGAGCATCTTCTTTTATCTTTTAACCAGTAGTTATGGGAAGGTGAACACCTTGATCCAATATATGCCAAAAAGTGATAAGGTCTATAGGATAATTAAAATAACCTTCGGGAACATCTCATGATTTTGTACATACTTTCTTCGGCACCACTGATTAAAGGACACTCTGAAATATATAGGCTATTTGCATCTCCCTCCATTTCAGATAGAAAAAATCTGTGTTTCCCTCCTCCCTCCTCATCCTCCTCCTCCCCCTCATGTTTGTTTTAATTGGGGCTATCTGCATTATCACAAACCTCATTCACTTTCCACAGCATTCTCCATCACAGAGTGACCTCCATTCCTCCCCTCTGCTGCCCCAACCCACCCTCCCCATCCACCCGCCCTCCCAGAGCTGGTCCCTAATTTCAGGCATCCTTTCCAGCTGTCTCCACTTTTCTCCCTAATCACCCTTACTAAGCCCAAAAAAATCTGGTCCATTTCATGCAATCCCTCTGACCACCAGTTTCACCTTCCCTCTGCTCCCATTTGTTTCTGTTACCCTAGTCCCTTAGAGTGTAAGCTCATGGGATGTCTGCCTGAGCTTTTTGTTTAAAGTGATATATAACCTGGACAGTTATCTGATGTTATTTCCTCATGTATCATGTAAGTCTGCTATGGAATTTGTTGGCGCTGTATAAGTACTTGTAACTGTAACTTTTGTATTTCTGTAACCACTCAATGTTCTTGAACCCAGGACATACTTGAAAACGAGAGAAATCTCAATGTATCCTTCCTGGTAAAATCCTTTTATAAATAAATAAATAAAATAAATAAGGTAAAGGGTAGGCGTCTGTCCTATATTCTTTTTCAGACAGAAGCAAAGTGTTATGGAAGCCCCCTCATGCAGGCTCTGAAAATCATTACTGTCCCACTGAATCCAGGACTGCGTATTCTGACAAATGAGTCTATAGAAATAAAGTGGTATTTGTTTGTGTCCCCCTGGCAGCCTCTCTTGTGAGGTTCCTATTTAAATGCCATTTTAAATTCTTTTGCATTTAAAGTTAGAAAATCTGCTTGCCCAAAGCAAGTCTTGTATATCGGTGGAGGTTGCAGTTGACTGCCTGTTTTCCTAATGAAGGGTAGAGGTGTCCTAGGTATTTGCAGGCATTCCATTTTATTTGGGTCCAATAATAAAGTAACCATGGAGTATCATTGGTATTCCATAACGGAGACAGATCCTCCTTTTGGACTTTTTTAAATTTAGATAAAAGGACATTAGCCATACTTCATTCGAGGTGCTGACACTTCGGTTATAAACGATGATAAAATAAAGATTAAAATGAGGACAATGTAAGTGATCTAATCCCCCCCCCTGCCAATAATGCCTAATGCATGGTACAACTGGAGGTTATTGGACTGATATGGTAATTGGAGTATTTTGAGCCCTTTTCCTGTTCTGCAGAGGCTGGTCAAAACATTGGTTGGTGTTAAAAACCCATAATTATTTTATGCCAGAACCCGGACTCAAAAGATTCGCCAACGGGTTGCCAGATCAAAAATAATGGTTTTGTAAGGTTGTGTGTCTTGTGGTGTTTTTTGTTTTTTTTCCTTCAGCCAAACCAGGTGGAATACATTAAGAGTTGGGTATGAAAAACAGTCATGGTTGGGGACTTTGTATGTACACTTAAATTACAGTGGAGACTCCTCCATTGGTGTAGCAGGGCTGGACTAGGCAAAAAATCAGCTCTGGACTTCAACCAGACCAGCCCACTTTAATTATTCAAACACAATCCTATAATCCCCCCCCCCCACAAGGGCATGCCCATATAATTACCCCCCCCCTCCCTGGACAGGCCCATATAATTATTTGGTCCACCCCCCCCCCAGCCAGGCCCAAATCCTTAAATCACCCCACTGCCATGGGCAGACCCATATAATTAATTTGTCCACCACTCCCTGCAAAACAAACGCAATAGAACAGAGTGCCTGAGGTATACTCCCCAACTTGGCTCAGCTGCCTTTTGCTCCACTGTCCCAGACTCCATCGGCCGCCTTCTGCATACGATTGTCATACTATGTGACGTGAGTCTCACTTGAGGTGGTGGCGCCAATGCAAAGTGCCATTCCCAGGCGCATGCTATGTGTATGGGAGGCACCCTGCAGCGCTGGGGTCACGGATCACGGTCAGACAAGCTCTGGATTCGTGCGGAGTCTAGAGCTGCTGATCAAGAAACCGGCAGAGGCCAACTGATCCATCGGCCCGCTGGGAATCTCCCAGTAGTCCTGATGGCCAATACATTCCTGCCCCCTGCTGAGATGTCAATGTCTCTGTTTTGAGAACGTATGGCTCTTTTAATGTGGTTTATAGAATTGTTAGCTTTTTAGTATGCTTGTCAAAGTGTATAATATTACTTTAATATTGCTGTATGCAACTGTCAGCCTTTTGAAATGTGAGCTAGTTATTTTGTACTCTAGCCTAGAGGTTCATCTCTGAGAGCATAGCATAGCACTCTTCAAAGCAAGTGGTGGTATGGGTGGGGGGGGAGCAGCACAGCTTGTATACTCGCGCTGGGCTTGTCACCTCAGCCTACCCCCCCCTCCCACCCATTCCCAGTGAGCCGCCAAGACCAGGTAACCCCTTGTGGGAAGGAATACTGAGGAGGATAAAACTGTGAGGCCCCAACAGTGGGTTGATCTCGAATCGATCCTCACTACATGGAACTTTCCTCAGTTCTGGATATGAACTCTCAGGGAACATAGGCCAAAATTGCATACCTCCTGTCCTGCCATTTAAAACTGGAGACTCTGGACCGCTTTAACCCTCAAGGGCGAACTCTCCAGCTTTCCTTCCCCCCTCGCTCCCCTACTTCGCTATCAGGAGTTCACTCTGGTAATGCAACCTTGTCCATTCGGCCCATTGGCAGATGCAGGCCTTCAATGTTTGTGCCATCTGAGGAACAGACTTGTGTCACCTTTGTGAGGCTCTGAAACGCTGAGCGGTCTTGTCCTCTAGAGACTTTTTCCGCTTCCTTCAATTTAGAAATTTTGCTCCTCTACCGCATATTAAGACCGCAGCACTGTCCAAATGTTCTTTGTTTTAAAAACCTCTGCTTCTCGAAAGTGATTCCACCTGGACTTATTTCTCTGGTCTATTCAGCGAATTTTTTTTTTTCACTCTATGCTTGACTGGCAGGACACCTTGCTTATGTTCGGGCATGGACGTTGGATCTGGGGGAGTCACTATCCTATGAAGACTGGATGGATATTTGGGGAAAATGGCAAAGCCTTGATCTGCACCCATTATCAGGAGAAAATTATTCTGCGTTGGTATCTTACTCCTGCACAGCTGTTGAGGATGGGTACCACAACTACGGATACCTGCTGGCACCTGTGCCAGAACAGGGGGTACGTTTTACCACATGTGGTGGACCTGCCCGTTTAGTGCCACATTTTGGAAGTGGATTCGGGCTTTGTTTTTGGAAGTTCTTCACTATCCGCTCCCCTCATACTGGATCCTTTTCTCCTGTCTAATTCCTTTGCGGAATTGTCTGAGAGCCAATAAATTGTTGGCAGGCTGGAGGGCTGTTGTCGAGAAATGGCATTCTACACCGCTCCCCTCTGGATAAACTGTTGTTTAAAATCCGACTCACAGCTTATGGACGAACTGAATCATACCACGGAGGTTTGTAAGAAAATTGTGGACTTTGAGTGGAGTATGATGGTTAAGGCTGGCGTCAGATGAGCATATTTGAAGAGCGTAAGGAACGTCTGAGTGGACGTTCCTTCCACTTGACGCACGTCTGGCCACCTCGCTGAGCACACTTGGTGCGCTCAGCACTGCAAGGCTCGATCCTTCTATGGAGGACCGCTCTTTGCAGCTCTGTCAATGCGCGTCCTAGCTCCCTGGGTTTTAGTTTGTCTGTTTTTAAATGGCTAAGCCGAGACCCCTGGATTTATTTTTCTTTCCTTCCCCTTTTCCCTTTTCTCCTTTCCCTTCTCTGGAGTCAGTCTGGTTTTATGTTGGTCAATATATAAAACTTATTGACTGCTATGATGACGGCTAGCTCATTGACTACCAACCAATTGGAAGTGGCTTTCCGTGTGTCTTGTATTACGGATAGAAGTTTTTTTTTTTTTTTGTAGCTCTTATCTGCAATTTTTTCAGTGCAATCAAAATGTTTAAAAAAAAAAAAAAAAAAATGGCGGTGGAAATCAATAAATACAGCAGTGGCAGATAAAGGGCTATGGTATCACTGAGCAGAACCATAGATTAAGATGTTGGTATGGCTAATGTGAGAAAATGAGTTGATTTAAACAGTGGAAGTAAAGCTAGATGTGGTAATTCTGTAGTAAAGGACTGTCGCTCATAATTGGGGGCAATAAAGGGATTAATGTAGGACAGATAGTTTATAAAGCGAATAGGTGATGCTGTGGGCAGTTGAGGGTTAATAAAGCAGCATTATCTCAACAAACATTCCTATAGAAACGTAACTAGATTTACCAGATGTGAGGTGCGTCATGTGGACTTGGGGGGGGGGGCATATTTTGTAGGGCATAGGACTCCTAAGCAATATTGGTCAATTGCCCTCTCCTGTGTGAAAAATGTTTGTTATTTGTGATTATGCAAGAAGGTCGTTGTCTGTTGCTATCTGCTGATCAGTTTAGACTTCCAGTAAACCTGCTCTCAGAAATGTGTAAATCTATGATGAACAGCTCCTGGAACATAATCTTCGTTGACCGACAAACATTGCCTGTTTTAAACTGTAATCTGTAATTTGTTTTAACTCCTTTAGAAAATTTGACTCACGTTCTCACTGTTTATAACTAAATCTAATTAGATTACACCAAAACCTCCTTTAGAAGATGTTGTGATTTTGTGTATGTGTGACCCATGTTTGACTGTATAAATGTGCCTCTGATTTAAAGCATTTCATTCTAACCCTGAAAGACCACGTATCTACAGCGTTGCCTTCTTTCTGGGGGATGCTAGCAGCTCTGTGTCCTGGTCCTTAAGTTTCGTCTAAGGACTGGAGTCTGCCAGGGTAGAACACGGGGTTCCTGCAAGGAAGAGGCATTGACAGATGTGACCCTGTTGGGGCACACAGATCTGTCACACCAGATAAGCCATTTTTCCCCCCAGGGCATCTATTATCAGAGTGTGTATGTATATCGATCTACATCTCCCCGAGGGAGCTTACTTAGGATGTGGTTGTTGCCTGCCCCCCCCCCGCCATTAAAAAAAAAAAGTCACCAGCTGCACCTTATTTAAAAGTACCTGCCTTTCTGCTTGGCACTTTTGTTCATTATTCTTAAATGATTAAATCGAAGCCTTAAATTGTGAGAGAAATATGTGCATGCATGCTTCCCTTGTCCTGGGAAACCCCTGAGTGTTTCTCTGATCTACACATCTCTTGTATGCTTGTGTCCATGGAAGTTTGGATATATTCGTGATAGTGACCCCTACAAAACCCCTTGATTTTAATCTAGTACACTGACAGCCCAACACTAAAACGCCATTTAAGTAGCGAAACAAAATTAATTCACGAGGTCCCATTTTCTCCTGGGTAGATGTGCTTAAACTTTTCTTTCCTTTTTTTGAATTTCATCCTCCGTTATTTATCCTCCTGCTTACCTACAGGAACTGTTGAGGATTTGGCAACAGCTGTGTTGGATATAGATTGGGCATACTGACTGACACACATCTTGTGGCTACTTGTCTTCAATACAGCACGTGTCCTTTTATTTCAGGGGGTGGGGGGTCACTTTTTGCTGTTTGCCTTGATTAGCTTTAAATCAATGCATCGCCTTGTGTTGCTCTTCGTGACACGTCCCTTGGCTTCGTGTCGCTGACCACCTGTCCGATATTATGAGATTACCCCTACCAGCCCTCCCTTTACTCTGATACCCTTACCCATCTGTCAGTGGTATAGGAGAATACATTAACACTTTGTGTGCCAGAAAGTATGACTATTACACTGCCTTTTAATAATTTTATGAAAACTTTAAAATGTATGGGCAATGTAAGCTAATGCCATGTGACCGATATCTCATTCTCCTACTATACGCAAAGAATTTAGTATACACCAATTCTGTGTGGTGCGCTATGATGTCAGAACTATTAAGTGGTTTTTCACCTCCTGCCCATCGCCCATAATTTCAAAACGTGTTTAGAAAAGGGCCTACCATAAATCTCCGCAGCGTATGTTAATTATCATCTTTGTGTAACGCCTCGTCGTGTCTAGTAGCATTAAAACCTTATTTTAATATTTTAGGAGCCATCTAGTTATAAACCATACCAGAATGTCCTTTATTATAGTCTGTTTTCAAATAAAGCATTTTGTAAAACCTATTTGGCCAAAAACACACACAAAAACTGATGTATACAGGTTGATTCAATTATTATTCACATTGTAATCTTACTGTACATGTAATATTTGATTCCATTCGATTATATGTATATTATATACTGCTCCATAAGGAAGCCTATAAAAATAAATTTTTGCCTGGACAAATGTGAATCTTGCTGTCAAATGCTAAAGTGACGATTAAATGACTTTGATAAAGCCTCCTTCCGCTGCCAAGTGCCGGTAACTGTAGCTTCTCTTCCTACTTTACTTTATGTGGTGGATTAGTCAAGTCGGTCGGTGAAGCTCTGCTCCCGTGCTTGTCATCAAAATAAACCACAGAAAGGTAAATGTCACAATAAGCAGTGTGCAATTTTTCACACTTACACCTGTCATTGCCAAAGAGATAGAAAAGAGTTTCCTGTGACCTACTACTACTCATGACACTTTTTTAATGCGGTATTATGAAAGGAGGCCCGTGAATTTACAATCTAAAGCAGGGGTGCTAAACCTTGGCCCACCAGATGCTTTGTAACAGTCTTTCCCACTAGGCTTTACTGTCCTAATGAGTGGCAGAGTATGATGGGAGATGCAGATCCAAAATATCTGGAGGGCCAGGGTGCAGAACCCCTTATCTAAAGCATGTGGTTTTAGGAAAGGTTCTTATGATTTTACAAGTAAAATTCAATATAATATTTATTGCGGTTTCAACCTGTTGAGGTTCCTTTTTTTTTTTACTTCTATTCAGAGTAGAGTGGTCTAATTGTCGTAGGTCTCCTTTGTTGCAGGCCATGGGGAATTCGTATGCTGGGCAGCTGAAATCGGCACGTTTCGAAGAAGCCCTCCACAATTCCATAGAAGCCTCTCTTCGGTGCAACAATGTGGTGCCTCGGCCAGTGTTCTCTCAGCTGTATCTTAATGCTGATGATCAAACAGCCTCTTCTGATGGTAAGTATTGGGGAATACTATCATTCCACACGTGCAGTACCACCATCCCACTAACCTCCAAGAAGTAGATGTTGTTTAGCTAGGTTTCCATTATGTACTGTTTTATCTGTAATACTGATCCATTAGTTCAATTATGATGGGAGGTGAGAATCTTCATATTTTATATAATGCATATTTTCATTGCTTTAGTTTATCTTCGATCTTATTTGATGATCTGTAGATGTGAAACCCAAGTTGGAGGAGCTTGACGTACAGAGAGGTACTCCCCATGGCGGATTGGGCTTCTCTAGCAGCCAGACTGTGTGTGAAGTAGAGGATGACGATGATGATGACTATGAAGATCTGTCAGATTCATGCAGTCCTTCTCTGCCTTACACCCAGAAACCGGCACCAGAAGGATCCTGTACCCTGGATGGTAAAGTCTTGCTTATTGTGGAATCACTTGTGCAATTTTCCAAAGAGTTCTTCTTATGACCTGAACCCCCTTGTCTGTTCTAAGTGGCTACATGTAAGCCTGGATGCTGTGACAATAGTTGCCATTGGCTAGCCCGCTTCTCAAAGCCACTAGAGAGGTGTTGCCTACATTGCACAGATTTTAACCTTGATTATGAAAATGATACTGATTTGACTCTTTACAAACTTAGGGCTCTATTACAATCTTCGCACAAACGTAAACGCATTAACGCGAGGGGTAAAACCCTTTGCGCAGAACATCGTATTACAAAGTCAGCGCAACAAACGCGTGTAATCGTATAACGTAGGTGGAACTGCGCAAACACTTTGCGAGTTTATTGTACTGCGCACGTCCTATACTTAACATTGTGAGCGCAAATGCGTTTGTGCGCTGGTATGCGGATGGTATTACAATCTATGCGCAGTTTTTAATGACTCCTGAAAGTTGGTGTTAACTGCAAATCTGAACGTCCTGGCCGACACCAAATACACCAGCCCAAAAAAAATACAGCAAAGTATAGTTACACATTCTACACATACCCAAACAATAAAATTGAGTGGTTGTGCGGTTTTTAATTATTGCTGCAGCATATATACTCAGATTGATTTTGGCAGGCGCAAAAGCTTAACGGGAGACAATTGTGCTTCTTAAATCTGATTGGCTGAATCGCGTAAAAAAAACAGTCCGCACACCGATTTTCTGCATGCAATGTTAATGCGCGCGTGTTTTTGCATGTCCGTTTTACGCGCGCAATTTTTCGACGGATGAAAAAATGCACGCGGATTGTAATACCAACGTTGATTTACGCGCGTTAAAGTTTAACGCTTCGTGCACAAATTCACGCGCTGCGCGCACATTTTTGTGCAAATATTGTAATAGGGCCCTTTAAATTTTAGAATAGAATGTACAGTGTCTCAAGCTACATTAAAAGGCATTTGTATCCAGTGCTGTATATAGAAATGTACACGAGATACATTGAAGGCCCTGTTACTGATGTATTTTACATTGAGGACACACATTTTTGTCTTGGTGCGTTAAATGTTTTTAACCAGACCAGTATGGTGAAACTAAAAAAGACCAACTTTTCTCAGGTTTTTGCCAGTCAGGGAAAGATTTGCGGTTATCGACCCTCTGCACAGAGCCGCTTGAGGTGCCTTCAGGGTTCCTCTTGGTTGGAGTAAAACCTCAGACCGCCTCGGAGCACGTTCTTGTCTGTAGTGTGGACAAGAGGTTTTTGCCGAATCCCGGTGGAAGACCTGCACTTTTAGGTGAGACTTTAATTTGTGGATTCATGTAGCTCAATGTCTGTTATGATGTCAGTGAATGTCTGTGTCTCCCATTGCATGCTAAAGTTAGGAGTCCCAAAATAGTACTTTTGCACCCTCATTGTGTTAAAATTTTTATCAATATTGTGATTTGCTAATCCACAAACCTGAAGACCAGTGTCCATAGATTTTCATTTTCCAAAATAGGATTGATCATGGCTTGGTGCTAAATACTTGTCACATACCCAGTGTCGATATGATTAGTAATTGTATCTAATAATCTGTTGTTTTTTTTAAAAGGTTTCGCTGGGAATTGTGTTGGTTGTGGAGACAAAGGGTTCAGGTATTTCACGGAGTTCTCCAATCACATCAACTTGAAGCTGTCAACGCAACCAAAGAAGCAAAAGCACTTAAAGTATTACCTATTGAGGAACACCAATGGGGTATTATGTAAAGGTCCCATAGTCTGCTGGAAAGGTATGTTTCATGTTGGTTCCACCCAAAGGTTTTCAAGCTTTCCCTTTCCCATTGAAGCTGCCACCAATGGAATATGGGTACTTTTTCAATGGATTTGGATAGCACATGTGGTCGCCGCTACAAGCAATCCCAATGATCACAGTACAGTTAAAGTACTTGAATCGGCTGTCACTTTTTTATTATAAAGAACTTGTGCATATGTCACCTCAAAGCCCTTTTTAAAAAGACAAATAGAATCGTGTATAATGTGTTGGTGCAATGAATATGGAAGATGGAAATTCTAGTTGAACAAAAACAGGTCGAAAAGGCCAAAATTGCTTGTGTTCTTGACTAAAAATTAATCTGCAGCTGCACCACTGAGTTAAACTTTAAGTCATGATCGCCATTTATTCTTTTTCAGAATCCAAAAATCGACCTTGTCCTGTTGTTGCTTCTCCTGCCCAGCCACATGCATCTGTCTCGCTGTCCACCCCACCACAGAATGGCAGCAGCAATGGATATAAACAAGGCTACTCCTATTCTGGTAAGGGTAACAAATGCCACTTTATGTCAAGCGTTGACGTTGTATTTGTCAACCGTCTAAATAGACGAACAAAGATCATATCTCCCAGTTCAGATTATCAGTGGCCATCAAGTAATCATGTAGTCCATTAAAGTCTAGGGAGTTGGTAAGGTTTCAAAAATTCTACTTGGGTTTACACCTGCCTTGGAATCTAGCCCCGTGTATGTTTAGCTTGAGGGAGAAGTCTCTGGATGCTTATATTAATCAGGAACAACTTGCTATATATAGAAAAGAAATAAATAGAAATGCTTGTTTTAACATACAAGATTGACTGTAACTAGATTACTCGCACATTACAAACAAAACCATCTTCTAAAACACATGCTGTGGTTTGTTTTATTCCTTTTCTGTATGATCGCCAGTTTTCATTTTGTGTATTTTTCCCATGATGCAACATTTACCAAAATCTAATGGAGTTTTACGTTGGCTGTGCTTTATTCTATACAGTAATTAACAGTTAATGAGGTGGAGGAGGGATGTTTAGAGAAGGCTGCAGGGGTATATATAATCCTGCCTCTGCTACCCGAGATAAGAGCTGGCAGCTGAATGAGATATGACAGGGGGTTTAAAAGCCTTCTAATCTACTCCCTGGTGATGTCCTTTTAATATATCCCACTCAATAAAATTGAGACAGCCTCCATTCTATGGCCATTGCCACAGAGTGAGGAGCAAGTGATGGAAAGATACTGTGGTGGTTGGGGGCGGCAGTTTACAACACACAATGGATGCACGCAGTGACACACATACATTAAAATATTTTCTTAACTAAACCTACAAGAGAAAAACAAAGCATCTGTAAGCTATCGGCAACGTAAAATAAAGGACATTTAATTCTTTGGTATTAGCCCTTTTCAGATTAAAGTAAAATAAAACCACACAACAAAACAGAATTCCATTAAAATGTGGAAGACCTTTTGTTTTAAAAGCTTTATATTTAAAAGACCTCTGTCTATAGTCCATCGTTTATATCATTTGATAATAACAGATTATCTTTATTTGGCATTTTCGGAGATCAAGCATTTTCTGTCCCTTCCCCCCCTCCCCCATAGAGTTGCAGTCCTTCACCCCAGTAAATACTCTCGTGAGTCCAACCAGCACACCTCAGGACCTCTCTCGCAATAAAGGCATTCTGAAACCTTTACCAATTCCTGGCCACGTTGCAGGGAAGACTTTTCCTATAGGTGAGGTACAATTTTTCCAAACGTTACTGGTAATTATGCTCTGATTTCTTTTATTCGTGAAGATTAATTACTTCTATTTCAGCTCCTGTTTCATATCCAACTCCAGAGGTGTCTAATGGTTCAGCGAGCGGGGGTCGTCCAACTGCACTAAATCCTACACCTTCTCAGCCTGCCCCTCATTCCACCTCGCCAAGTCCTGGCTGCGTTGCTGGAGAACAAGGTATAAAACCCGGCTTTGGGAGCTACATTACTATGCTGATCTCGCATGCATTTTATAGTATAAAGAAGGATGCCTTTTTGAAGGGCAGTAGTTTTATCATAATTTTTTTTTGTAGTCCTGCGGGGTGGGGGGTGTTGTACTCCTATTTTCAACCCATTATAATTTTAAAAGGATAGTAATAAAATAACCCTGAGTAGTTTTAAAACTATAACCCATTAAAGGCCAGTTTAGCTTGCTTTATTTTATTGATAAAACGTATGTTTCACTTACGTAATTGTGGTTTTTTTGCTTTGAGTTTTGATTGTATTGGTCACCTGAGAAATGCATATAATTTTATCATTATTTATGGATGTAGATTAACAATCTCCTTTTTCATTTAACCCATATTCCCCCGCTCCCCCACAGCAATGCTTACAATCTGTGGTCCTCCAAAAAAGAGACACCGGGGATGGCCTTCTGGCACACCAGCGATGCCGCCTGTTTTAGCTGTAGCTTCACCTCCTGTCCGACCCGTTGCACGTTCAGGTAAAGATCTTACAGAACCATCTTTAGAGCAGCATTATTTTTTTGTTTTGACATTTTGCTGGATTTGTATTGAATTTTCATATTTTTTTTACTTTTTATTCTTGATACAATTTATGAAATTGAAATATTCTTTCCATTGTAGCGTGTCTGCCACCGCCTACTGTAGGAGGTGTTTTCCAAACTCCGCAACCTCAACCTCTTTCAGCTGGAGAGACTGTGATTGTGCCTGAGAATTTGTTGAATAACTCTGGTATACGTCCTGTGTTGTTAATAGGTAAGTGTACATGTATTATTTCAATGTATATGTAATCTAAAAAGGATTTTACCAGTGTCTGATCATTTTGCCAGCAGATTTTCATAAAATAATATGCAAACTTGGGATTTGGATAATAATAATCCTGGCTCCAGGATTTGTCAAGTCCTGTGCATAAATAATAATAATACTGGATGCTTCAAGCTTGAAAATATTAGTTTATGCTTATTACGATTTTCCATAGTAAACAGGCAACAATTTCGGTGACTGATAAAATCTAGAAGAATATGTATTTGTAATATCAATACAATGTGCAAAGTATAAATTTTACTGGGGCTACTGTCATACGTGATGGTAAATGGGCACAAATGTAAATTTATTTGCTTTCTATATTGTCAATATATTTCATTCATTGAGGTTTTCAAATTACACAGGTAACGCCAGTTATACAGTGGGGAAGAACTCATTTGTGCAGTAACACAATTTTAAATTTGGCTATACATGTTCTTTAACGCTCCGTTAAAAAATCTTCTGGTGTTGCACAGCTGAGATATTGTCCAATTTGTATATGAGGCCCAGAGACCCTAATAAGGGAGTAAAAGTTCCTGTAACAAAAAGTGGCAAACTATAGGGCAGGGGTTATGGGATAAATAAACCCAAATATGATCACACGCTAACAGTAACTAAATATAAAGGTCACAGTCTTGGGATCCTTTCTGGTATCAAGGTAACCTGTATTTGTATCTCCTCCGGTGGAGACTGCCACCAATGGAGAGGTTCGGACATCATACAGAAGCAAAGAGGGACCCCAGTGGGTGACCTTTTTGCTTATTTACCTTTTTCTTTTTTCTTAACCTTTTAGGATTCTTTTATCTTCAGTCTCCCCACTATATATTTTGGTGCATTTTTTTATAGGAACAATGCTACCTTAGGGTCTTGGCCTCTTCAGTTTGGAGATGGAGAGGATGCAGTTTGAAACTTAAACATTGCTTTTAAATGAACAGTATACGATTTAAAATTATTCTCAGTACACTGTAAATATTGTTGGCTTTTTCTTTCTTCTTTCACTTGCTTTTCTTTAGTCACATGAAGTATCACTGTTTTTTTTTAAAGTTTTTATTGAGAAATATGCCAAACAGTAACAATTATTAATATTCCTCTGAATACAGAGGCAGAACATTTCCTCAGTTTCAACATTATAAAGTCAGTAAATAATAAAAAGAAAGGGGGGAGATAGTGAACTGAAAACAGATAAAGATATAGATATAGGGGCTGCCCAGGCCCCTATCAAGACAGATTAAAGAAAGCGGGAGGGAGAGGGAGAGGCTCTTACAGAATATTAAACATAACCAGTATCTGTGGAGTGGATCTACGAATCTCACTATGACCCACAAGTCTGCCATCAGTGCCCCAGAAAATGAGTGATAAAGGGCTATAAAGATACTGCAGAATGATCTATGTCCATCTGTATCCGACCGTCACCCATTTGGGCAATCCAAGGGGACCAGGTGTTATAATATGAGGGGAGAGTATGTGAAGAGATGGCCGTGAGTTCGTCCATTAAGCATACGTCCTGAATTTTAGGTGAAAGGCGTGTGAACGAAGGAGCCCGTGGGCAATTCCAGCTTTCCGCCAGGACCCTACATGCCGCCAGTGTCATTTTAGCAAGGAGTTTATTCTCTTGTCTGGTCAGATCCTGCAATGGTCGAGATAATAAAAAGGCCCAGGGATCCATGGGAATGTCCTTGGATAAGACTGCAATCGCCAGATTGTGAGTTTGACCAAAAAGTCTTCAGTGTGGGGCATTCCCACCACATATGAATGTAGGTGCCACGTGCTCCGCACCCTCTCCAGCAGGAGTCCGGGGACCCAGGAGACATTCGAGACAGTTGGACCGGTGTCACATACCACCTAAAAATTGTCTTTATCAGTTGCTCCTGATGGGTGGTGCATACGGACACCGACCTCATGGATTCCCATATATCCGCCCAGTCTTCCGCATCCAGAGACTCTCCAAGATCTGCTTCCCAGGCCGCCACATATCTGAGTGTTTTCCAGTCCAGAATGGTCGTTAAAGATTGATTTTTATAGAGTGGAAATCAATCCCCTCGGGTAGGAGGCGGTTTGACAGACGCTCGAAGGGTGTAAGGGGATTTAAGGCCGCCTCCTTGATGAACCGTTGGGTTGCAAAAGCTCTCAATTGGAAGTATGGTAAAGGATTGGTACTTGCTCTTGAGCTAGATAGTACAGGGTCGTTTCGATCTATAAAGATTCCTCCGGGAAATAATTGATACAGGCGGCGTATTGCAGTACCCATCCATCCGTCCTCTGCCCTGGCATTGTAGCCAGGCAAAAAATCTTTGTTACGGGGCACCGGGGATAACAGAGAAGGGAAGGAGGTAAGGTCACATTTAGTTGCGAGTTTGTCCCAAAGACGAATGGAATTCAATATAGCCGGGCAAGTAGTTCGCAGAAGGGGTCTTTGTGGTTTAGGTAGCCAGATCCAGAGGTGGGGGTGATCAGGGTGCATAAGGGCTCGTTCCAAGTTCACCCAGCGGCGTAAGCCCGTTGGTGAATGCCAGGCCACGATCTGGGCCAGTTGTGCAGCATAATAGTAAGAAAATAGGCATGGGAGGCCCAGACCCCCTGCATCCTTTGGTCGATAAAGGGTCCCCCGTGCTATCCGATGTCTTTTGCCCTGCCATAGGAAGTGGTCAATGGTAGATTGTAAGAGTCATATATCCTGTGAGGGGAGAGCGCGAGGCAAAGCCTGAAAAAAGAAGAGTAATCGAGGCAAAACATTCATCTTAATGCAATGTACCCTTCCCACCCACGAAATTGCGTACTTAGACCAAGATTCTAGATCTTTTTTCAGTTGAGAGAACATATGGGGGAAATTTTTATCATATAGGTCCCTAGGGTTAGATGGCAGTGCAATCCCCAAATAGTCAATGGAGGTGGGGGAAACTCTAATGGGATATGCCCCCCCGGATGGTATCCAGATCCCCCGGGGTCATGTGTGTGGCCACCGCCTCCGATTTGGTGATATTCACCTTGTATCCCGAAAGTCTAGCAAATTCATCGAGTCGTCACATGACCGCCGGGAGGGAGGAGAGAGGTTATTGCAAGGAGAGTAATATGTCATCAGCGTAAGCCGAGAGTTTGTATTCCTGATTCCCCCAACCGAAAACCCGCAATAAGTGGGTCCTTTCTAAGGTGTTGAAGCAGAGGCTCCAAAAACAGTGCGAATAAAGCCAGCGACAGGGGACACCCCTGCCTAGTGCCGTTACGTATCGGAAAAGGGAGTGGGTCTGTCCCTGAGATTATAATCTGAGCTGTCGGCATAGAGTATAGAGCCTGTATAGCACGAACAAAGGAGGGAGGGAAACCTAGGTGAGATAGGGTGAACAGGAATGGCCATTCTGCTCTGTCAAAGGCTTTTTCGGGATCCAATGACAGGAAGAGAGAGGGAGTGTTTCTAGAGGAGGCCAGCCATAGAAGATCTGCAGATCTCCTAGTGTTTTCATAGGCCTGCCTACCCGTTATAAAGCCTACTTGGTCTGGATGGATTAGGGTGCCCATAATTAGATCAAGTCTTTTAGATAGTATTTTAGTGAACAGTTTAAGGTCTGTATTTGAGGGATATGGGGCGATAATTACCTACTAAGTTCTTGTCTTTGCCGGGTTTTGGGATAAGGGCAATGGATGCCAAAAGGGAGTCAGCAGGCAGTTTTCCTCCGTCCAATAGGTTGTTAAACATCGACAATAATTGAGGGCCCAAGATTCCGAAATGCGATTTATAATAAGTAAACCCGTCAGGGCCTGGGGCTTTATGCGGTTTCATAGATATTAATGCTTCATGGTAGGGATGCATCGGCTAGGTATTGCCCGATTTTCCCCAGAGTATTTCATTGGCGGGAGTATGGGTAGGGGTATGATCATACAGGGAGCGGAAATAACGTGTAAATGTATCCCTGATGGCGGTCGGAGTAGTTATCAATAGACCCGTTTCATCCCTAATTGAGGTAACTGCCTGAAACTTGGGGCGGGGCTTGAGTAGGCGGGCCAGGGGGGTATCCATTTTGTTAGCTCGACTATAATAGCATTGTCTGGACCATAATAAAGAGCGCCCTACATCGTCTAGAAATAGCCGATTTGAGCGCCATGCGTGTTTGACTGACAGTTGTGAAGGAATCTGGGTTCGGATGTGATTTATGTGCCATTTCCAAGCGCCGTAATTTATGTTGGAGAGAAATTATCTCCATCTTCAATTTTTTATGGTGCGCCGATAGGCTAAGGAGGGTCCCCCGTATCACCGGCTTGTGGGCTGCCCATAGCGTCTGCTTAGAGATGTCTGGGGTGTCATTATTCGCAAAGTAATCTGCTAGAACCGTCGATACAGAGTCAGAAACCCCCGGTTTATCCAGGAGAAGAGGGTCTAGGTGCCATCTCCTCCCTACATATGGGGAAAGAGGGCGCAGCGTGACGGACACATCTGCGTGGTCCGACCACGTGATAGATCCAATATCCGAGGAAAGGACGTTCGAGATGCAGTCCGAGGAGGTCAATATATAATCTATGCGGAAGTACGAGTCATGTACCGGAGAATAAAAAGTATAGTCCCTACAAGAAGGGTGATGAGCCCTCCATACATCAATCAGACCCAGGCGGTTCACAAAACTATAAAATTGCTTGTCCTGAGAGGAGGGCGTCAGTGCTTGTCTACCGTCACGGGGGTCGGATCTGTCCACCGGGGGGCATAATGTAGCGTTAAAATCACCCCCAAGTATAATACGTCCCTGGGCATGTGATAAAATAAAGTCAGCAGTCTCTGCCCAAAACTTAGAGTCAGAGCTATTTGGGCCATACAATGCAATCAGCGTAAATTGTTGTGCGGAGGCGGATCCCTGAATCAGTATGCATCTCCCAGCGTCATCTGTGTGTACCCCTTCCACTACAAAAGGGCAGGAATTGCGTAGCAGTACTGCCACCCCATTACGTTTAGGGATTGCACAAGACATATAAACCCTGGAATAAGCGGGGTCAGATAGACGGAAGGCCGCCAGTTTAGGAATCCTGGTTTCCTGTATCAGAGCTCTATCTACAGATTTTCGTTTTAGGTCCCGAAATAACATACGCCGTTTTCTGGGAGAGTTGAGGCCTTTCACATTAAGAGCAAGCACTTTCACATTAGCCATTACATAAGTATATAAGAGAGATCCACGGGGTGTTCCGTCCCGCCGCCTCACCCCCGGAGGGCGCGAAGCCCGTGGGGCGGCCAGGACCAGAACACCATGCAGAGAGCCGTGAAGGGGAGAGGGGTGGGGGAAGAGGTAAAGAATTGAAAAATCGAGTATGAGAGAGCATAAAGATTAGCGAGGAGAAAGTGAAGTCCATGCTGGGCAGGCACGTATAAAACAAAGAATCCTTCCGAGCGGGGATACCGGAGGAGAGCGGGGGTGGAGAGAAGGAGGAAAAGGGGTACGCCAGCGGCGAATAGGAAGAGCATGAGTATCAACAGTCCACGCCCAATAACCCATGAGCTCACTTGTGGCTCCCCAACGTCATAAACCTATAACATCAGATGTATAAAACCCATAACTTAGAACCGTAACTGTAATATGAACATCTAATAACTTTAAACCTTATTGATTCTCGCCTGTTGCGAGAGAACACCCATCCCGACCTGGTGCAGGGTCAGGAAGTATAAGCCAGAAGTAGTTAAGGCCAGTTCTGGAGTGGAAATAAGGCCCATCATTCAGTCCCCCGGGGTCAACCAGTCCTGTGCCAAACGTGGTAGGGGTTGCGGGGGTGTGAGGTCTGCTAGAGGGGGGGGGATCGGTAGATCCACTGCGCGGAGGAGATCCTTTGCCTGATATAAATAAGAATACGCCTGAGAGCGGTTGTTCTTGAAGATGATCATTCTTCAAGATGATGATGTTCTTGAAAGGAAAGCCCCAGGCGTAGCGGATATCGTTGCGACGCAGTATCCCAGTAACCTCCCTCCATTCCCGGCGTCTGGCAAGTGTAGAAGGGGCGAGATCTTGAAAAAATAATATTGCGGAGCCCTCATATTTCGCTTCCTGGGTGCGAGCAGCCCTGAGGAGGGCATCTTTAGTGTTATAATAATGAAAACGGGCAATCACATCCCCGGGTGTAGTAGTCTTATCATGACGCGGCCCCAGGGCCCTATGTACTCTATCCAGGAGTAGACGCTGCGGCGGGACATCAGGGATCAAGCGTTTTACTATACCCAAAAAAGTGTCCTGAAGCTCATCCGGTGAGACCGATTCGGGAAGGCCCCGCAGTCGGACATTGTTACGTCTGGAGCGATTCGAGAGGTCCTCCAGGGATTCCTCCAGATACTGCACCCGGTGTTCCATATTCTCTGCGTGTCCCGCTAGGTCATTGCAGTATTCCACCATCTTCCCGGCCTGCTCCTCTAGGTGCGCCATGTGTTCCCCCACCGCCTGTATATCTGCTGATAGGGTACGCGTGGTCCTCTCCAGCTCGGCAGTTATAAATGCCTGGAGGCCCTTAATATCAGCCCTGGACGCTGGGTTGGAGTCTGCAGAGGCCGCCTCATGGTCGCGGGATTGCGGGGATTCAGAACAGGCGCCATCTTGGATTTGGCCCTCCGAGCGCTGCCGCACCGCAAAAATCGGCGCGTCTTTTTTTTTGTGTCTTTTCGGGGTCCACGACATGCTGGTCGACATCTCCTACCCCCTCTGGTGGTCTTTGGCAGGGGAGATTTCAGCGGGAGTAGCGGGAGCTCGTCTAGACCACGACTGCTTCCATCGCTGGCTCGGCTCTGCCCTCGAAGTATCACTGTTTTGTGTGCCTTTTTTACAAGGCGTTTACTAGGCCAGGCAGCTCAAAGACAAATTTCTGATCCCTGCAGTGCTGGTTAAGGAAAGGTCCACTTTAAACAGCAGTAAGCAGACAGGGCTCCATATTCTGCTGATACACCCCCCCCCCTTTACCTGCCGTTTACTGTCATCTTCTCTCTCTGCACACAAATCACATCCCCCTCCCCTCTCCTGGAGCTGCTGCGGGGCAGGGGAGGAGCGATGGAGGGAGGAGAGGGGGATTTTTATTCTATTTTATTCCTAATGCAAACATCCTGCTCCACCGCTCGTTGTTTGAGAACACAGCTCAAAGCTGACACACAGGGACAGTGGCACCTCCTAGTACCCCCTA
Organism: Leptobrachium leishanense; assembly: GCA_009667805.1. Lineage (NCBI taxonomy): Eukaryota > Metazoa > Chordata > Amphibia > Anura > Megophryidae > Leptobrachium > Leptobrachium leishanense. The sequence continues at coordinate 105,959,048 of CM019067.1, read as the reverse complement.
ATGACACCCCAATAATCACTGGTACCTGGGGCGGCCCGCTCCGCCACTCCCCTAAATACACCACTGCTCTGATATGCTCACACACAAATTTTGACGAACTGCCAGCAAGTACGGTGCTGTTCGAAGGCCGTGCAAATTCCCATAGAGAAGTAATGGTTAACCACTTGGTTGCAATGGACGCGCTCAGCGCGTCCAGCCAAGTGGTTCTCCTGTGCTATGGACGCGCTGAGCGCGTCCATGCACAGGAGGCAGCAATCCGGCGGATTGCTGCGCCCCCCCCCCCCCGGTGCGGGCTGACATCTTGGATGTCAGCCCAGCACTCGGGACCCCGGCGGAGCAATTAGATGTTATCGCGGCCTGCATGTGCAGGAGGAGGCGCCTGAAAGGGAGGGGGGAAGGTCCTTCGGACCTCTCTCCCTCCTGATCGCCGGGGAGCAGGGGGTTAATCCAGGCACCGTTTGGAAGGGCACAGCCTGCCCTTCCAAACAGTGGCTGTCATTAACCCCTGGGGAGCTGGATCACGAATCGGTGCTGAAAAGCGTCGGTTCGTTATCCTTTCCCGGAGCTGGCCAACATCTTGGATGTCGGCCAAGCCTCCGGGAACTCCCCCCTGAGGGATGATGCCAGTCCTAGAGTTAACCCCTAGCTGCCACCAATGGTGGAGATAGGGGTTCATTGGAACCCCCTATCTACCGATCCGTGGCAGCTAGGGGTTAATGTTTGATATCGTTGGATCGGCCAGAGCATGGCCTTTCCAACGATATCAAACATGATAATGAATTTTTTTTAAAAAAAAAAAATTAAAAATAAAAAAATTATATTTAAAAAAAATTCTAAATTTTTGTTTTGTTAATGCAGCAATATTGTTCCCATTTCAATTATAATGTGAACAATAATGCTGCACTAACGATTTTTGTATGCGGTGCGTTTGTTAAAAATAGCGACATTTTCCCAAAAAAAAATGTAAAGGGCCCCCATTGCTAATTTTTTTTAACAAGCGCACCCCATACAAAATATAACCGCAAACGATCGCATGTTAAAATGTGAAAAAAAAACACTTTACACATAATAAATTATTAAATTCAAATTTTATTGCATTTTTTGTTATAATATACAGACAGGACATGACATACATATAATAATGACATATTAGGACTCTGTGGAGTCTGCCGGAAAGAACGATCTATAATATGTCTGGGTCATATATCAAAATATGGCTACAAAACGTGGTTAAACATGAGCGAAACCAGTAAAAATGACCTCAGCACAGAGGTGTGAAAAGTTTCAGCAACGAAAGGGTTAATCTATTCAGAGAACTCCAAACAGCAGAGAAATGTCAGTGACATGCCCTGATGTTGGGTGGTTTCAATCAGCAGGTTTATTCAGGCGAACCCCATAAGTTTCAAATGTTAAAAATATTCCTGTTTTTATGCAATATCTAATAAACCATTTATTTAATCTTCTGTAAAAAGTCTTTATTGTTTTTTTTTTTTCCTGTACCTTTTTACTCGTCTTTCAGAATTTCTTTCGGCAAAATTTTTCCCTTTTTTTTATTTTTATTTTTAATATCGGTTTCTCTTTCTGTAACAGAACTTTTGATTACCAATCACCGGATCTTATATGTGAATTCCAGACATTTTTGTTCAGTGGTTTTTTTGAAAACAGCAGGCCACGGGTTTGCGGTGGCAGCATTCGGTGGCCAACTCCCTGCACTTTGGGGACCCTCTGGTGAATTCACTGCAGGGTGGGGAAATTTGATTCCCCGAAGTGCAGGGAACAACAGAACACCAAAATGTTGGCGTAATTTTGGTGCTCTGTGAGTGGTGAGGTTTTTTTTTTTTTTTTTTTTGCTGCCCTCTGGAAAGTGCCAGCCTAGGCCTTGCCTACCCAGGACATACTAGAAAATTTGTGAAATCTCAATGTATCCTTCCTGGTAAAATCCTTTGCAAAAGTAAAAAAAAAAGTTTTTTTTTTGTGTCACCCTAGGGGGTGGTGCCACCCGGTGCGGGCGGCCCCCCCCCCTAAGTACGCCCCTGCCTAACGGTACATACTCGCTACCCAGGAGGACATACTTGAAAACTAGAGAAATCTCAATGTATCCTTCCTGGTAAAATCCTTTAAAAAAAAAAAAAAAAGGGACTGAATGGAGTAACCTGCTACTTCTGTAATGAGTGACAGGTTTTTTGTTACCACATTTGTATTTCTTTTTATGTACTGATTCTCAGGTCTTTTTTGGTTTTTCCTCCTTAGGATGTGGTGCTTTACCTTATTTCTATGGAAATGTTGGAGATTTTGTCATAAGTCCTTTGCTGGCAAATTGTTACAATTTACAAGAAGTTGAAAGAAAGGAGCTGGAGCAAATGGGAGTGAGCAGCAGCCAATTCCTAAGCGTGGAGAATATGATTCTGTTGACTATACAGTATTTAGTGCGACTTGGTAAGCAACAAGAATTTCTATCAGGTAGCCAATGTCCTCTTATTTAACCCCATAGTGACCAGGCGGTTTTACCATTGTGTGACCATAAGTACCCACTGCTATTTTTACATTTCTGTGCGGTTTGTGTTTAGCTCTAATTTTCCTCTTGCTCGTTTATGGAACCCACACATATTATATACAGTTTTTCTCGCCATTAAATGGATTTTCTGAAAATACCATTTATTTCCATTATATCGTAAAAAAAATACTATGAAAAATTATGAAATATGATACAAAAAACACACTTTTTCGAACCTTAATCCCCAAAATCTACAACTGCAAAAAAAGACCCTGGCAAAATGGTCCCGGAATTTTGTCCTGAAATTAGACCTACCCAATTTTTACATGTTTTGCTTTCTAACCCCTTCACTGCTGAGCCATTTCACATGTGTGCCAAGCTCATTTTGACAGTTTTATGTGCTGTTTCTTTATTTTTTTTATTCCTCCCCAAATATGTATTTGCCCCACTTTTTTTTTACACACCAAACCTGCTGGTCATGTTTGATATCTGATTGTGGCCTTTCCGATGATACCAAACATAACCCTCTAGCTGCCACGGATAGGGAGCCGCAGGAATCCAAAGGATTCTCCTAGCGCCACAATGCAACTAGGAGGTTAACTGGCCCACTGACGTCATTGCACGTATGGTGACGATGTCCAAAGGCTTGGCTAAGGGGTTGGAGAGGCACTACTTTAAAGGGTAGACCCTGCCCTTTCCAGCAGTACTTTTTTTTTTTTTTCTTCTAGCTGCAGCCATGGGGGAGGGAGAGTGATCCAAAGACCCCCCCCCTTTTCAGTTTCCCCCTGCAGGCACTAGGGGGTGCCTGAATATGATGTAATCGCGATGGCTGGGGCCCATAAAACTGTTGACCTGGCTTCCTTGAAGCCAGCCCGACGTGGTACCCGGCCAGTTAGGTGAGTATAGGGAGGAGGGGTGTTAAGGGACCATGACATACATAGTACATCCTGGGGAAAATTTCCCTTAAGGACCATGTACGGCAGTAGTACTAATGGGGTTATTTGAACAGAATATATGTATCTGGTCAGCGCGAGACACACGCAAGGGGACTCGAACGGCTTCTCAAATGACGTCATCCATAGTATAACATGATAGGATAAAAAACAGAAGATACAAAATGAAGTGCAGTAAATTAAAAAGATTAGTGAGTCTTTGCCGAATCTCTTATAGTTAATCAACTCCCAAGCGAAGAGCCCAAACACTGGCTCTGAGTGGATAAACGCCTTTGGGTTGTTTGTCTGGAAAGGTTTCTCAGGTAACCCACTCCTGGTTATTGGAGGTATCTCATCGCATCCGTTCAAGATGGGGAAGAGAAAGAAACAGGACTTGTGTATACCTGGCGTAATATTAACCCCTTAAGGACCGAGGACGTACCATGTACGTCATTGCAGCGGGTCTCTCTTAGACCCGCTGACGTACATGGTACGTCCTGCCGTTTTTGAGCTGCTGGAAGCGATCGGATCGCTTCCAGCAGCTCAAACGCCATTGCAGGATGCCTGGGAGTCCAGGCATCCGTGCAATGGCCGTTAGAAGTGCCGGGGCACCATGTGATCGCTCCCCGGAGCGATCTACATCCGGTTGCACCGGAGAGGTGCCCGGCACTTCTACAGAGCGCTGGAAGCGATCGGATCGCTTCCAGCTGCTCTGAGCATATTACAAGGATGCCTCGACATCGAGGCATTCCTTGTAATATACTTACCTGCCGCCGGTCCGTCCGTGATCGCTCCCCCGAGCGATCACTTCCGGTAGCGGCAGGAAGTACTGAGTGCCACGAGGTATCGTGGCACTCAGTACAAAAACGATCACATCAGTGATCAGGTGCTCTGCTGGGTGCCTCGAGGGATCAAGGCACCCAGCAGAGTAAAAAAAAGTGGAAAAAAAAGTTAAAAAAAAGTGTAAAAAAAAGTAAAATAAAAGTGTAAAAAAAGTGTAAAAAAAGAAAAATAAATAAAATAAACTGACAGTTAGGGGTAGGGTTAGGGGTAGGGTTAGGGGTAGGGGTAGGGTTAGGGGTAGGGTTAGGGTTAGGGGTAGGGTTAGGGGTAGGGTTAGGGGTAGGGTTAGGGGTAGGGGTAGGGTTAGGGGTAGGGTTAGGGGTAGGGTTAGGGTTAGGGGTAGGGTTAGGGGTAGGGTTCTAAGGGCAGGGTCAGGGGTAGGGTTAGGGTTCTAAGGGCAGGGTCATCTTGGGGCTGAGTGGGATGTTCCTAGCCTGCCTCATCAGAGAGGCAGGCTAGCAACATCCAATCAGAAGTTAGAAAAAATCAAAATAAAATTTCTAATTTGTCAGGTCAGGCCAATATTTTGTAAATATTGGCTCTGACCTCTGTGATTCTCCCTCCCTCTCCTCACTTGTGTTTTGGTGAGCGAGAGAGAGAGATCAGATTTGACAGGTTAGAGATTTTAGTGAGATTTAGTGAGATTAGAAAAAATTGAGGCAGATTTAGAGAGATTTTAGGGAGATTTAGAAGAATTGAGGCAGGTTTAGAGGGATTTAGAGAGATTTAGGTGTTTATTTGTATTTTCTTGTGAAACCCAACGGTTCTTCTAAGAACCAACAATCCGCTTATATATATATAATAATTATAAAATTTTATAATCTATTATATATAATGTCTGAGAGGGTGTACAGCGCCGAGGAGGCATATGCCATCCTGGCGTCAGAATCTGAGGCATCTGCGTCAGACTCAGACCCTCATTTCGACCCCGCTAACTGCTCAGAGGCGTCGCTAGATACATTATCTATGCTGGCTGATGTATCTAGTGATGTTTCTGATGCAGATCCTGGGTCACCACCTGCCAGCAGGAGACGCACAGCTCCAGCTGAGGAGTGGGTAGTGCCTCATCGCCAGAGGCCAGATATCCCTCCTTTCACGGCAAATCCTGGCATCAATATTGATGTTGCAGGATTTACCGCCACACAGTTTTTGCAGGTGTTTATGGGGGATGATTTGTTGGGCCACATCGTGGCCCAATCAAATCTGTATGCCCATCAGCATTGTGCTGCGAAGCCAGACTCCTACTTGGCAAGGCAGCAATGGACCCCGCTAGATGTGCCAGAATTTCTGAAATTCTGGGCACTTACTATGCTGAGGGCATCATAAAGAAGCCCTCAATTCGCTCCTGCTGGAGCAGTAGCCCATCTGCTCTACCCCCATTTACCTCCAATCAATGTCACGTAGAAGGTATGAAAACATTTTGCGTTTCATGCACTTCAGTGACAACAGCCTGTGCTCCCCTAGAGAGCATCCCCAGTTTGACAGGCACCAGACTTTTACATTTTATTCGTACATTTTTATGTTCTACAATTGGTGCTGTATTTTGCCAAAATCTTTGCACACCTATGCATGGGGGGCATGGGTGTACTCAGGAGATCTTGCAGAAAACAACCTGGAGAGTTTTCATGCAGTAACAACAGTGTCTGCTAAGGCTAGGGTCAGACGAGCGTGATTTCTACGGACTGTACGTCCGTGCAGTACGGACATCGTCAGTACGGAAGACGCAGTAGTGGTCACACAGTCCGTTTTTTCACTGACATTTATTTTTTGACAGATGTAGGAGGGACAATAAATTCAATTGCAAAACCATTTTGTCCGTGAAAATGCAGGACGTATAAATGCAGTCCGTCTGACCACGTTCCATCACTCACACACAAAGCTATGCAGACGTTGCGGACGCAGCGCACTTTGTGCGGCCGTTCTAGCGGTTCTACGTTCTTGCCTGCCTTGCGTCCGTGGGCCGCGGCCGTTGTGCGTCCGCAGTTCAGTGCGGACGTACTTCGTGTGTCGGGCTCCATTGGACTTTATGTCATGCTATCACGGACGTACTTTTAGGGCGCGATCACGGACGTGAACACTACGCTCGTCTGACCCTAGCCTAAATCACAGTCCAAAACTACTGTGGGCGTAAAAAATCTGAAAATTGAAAAATTACCGCCACACACCTTGTTGCCAAATGTTTTGGGCTAAAACCGTTGCATCCATGGCATCAAAGCACTCCATATGCAATACCTGGGGTGTCAACATAACAAATATAAACAATTTTCTGGCAATAATTCAAACTGGGGTATGCGGTAGACCCAAAACCAAAGATAGGCCTAGCTGAAGAAATAATCTCAATTTCAACTCTAATGACAAAGTCATAAAAATTGTATTTGAACCTTCCCAAAATCCTGGCAAACCTAGGCATGGGGGGCATGGGTGTACTCAGGAGATCTTGCAGAAAACAACCTGGAGAGTTTTCATGCAGTAACAAACAACAGTGTCTGCTAAATCACAGTCCAAAACTACTGTGGGCGTAAGAATCTGAAATTGAAAAATTACCGCCACACACCTTGTTGCCAAATGTTTTGGGCTAAAACCGTTGCATCCATGGCATCAAAGCACTCCATATGCAATACCTTGGGGTGTCAACATAACAAATATAAACAATTTTTTTGGCAATAATTCAAACTGGGGTATGCGGTAGACCCAAAACCAAAGATAGGCCTAGCTGAGAAATAATCTCAATTTCAACTCTAATGACAAAGTCATAAAAATTGTATTTGAACCTTCCCAAAATCCTGGCAAACCTAGGCATGGGGGGCATGGGTGTACTCAGGAGACCTTGCAGAAAACAACCTGGAGAGTTTTCATGCAGTAAAAAACAACAGTGTCTCCTAAATCACAGTCCAAAACTGATGTGGGTGTGAAAATGAAAAATGACCACCAAACAGTATCTAATTTGTTTGGAGCAACGGATGCATCCATAGCATAAAAACACTCCATTTACAATACTTTGGGGTGTTAGCTTACCAAATATATGCACGTTCATAAAACTGGGGTATGTAAAAAGGCCCTAAAAAGAAGATAAGCAAAGAAGATACTGTATGTCAAATTAGAAAAATTGACAAGCACATGTCAAAGATTGGCGTAGCACCCCAAAAACAACAGAACAAATCTATATATGGGTGGTATCAATTTACTCAGAAGATGTTGCTGAACATATTTTGGGGTGTTTTTTGGCAGTAACCCATAACTGGATTTGACAATTCATGCCTAAAGTACAATGTGTGTGAAAAAATAACACAAAAAGTGACTACCTGAAAGATTGACAAAGAGCTAGTGCATGAAAAGTGTTAAAATACAACTCTTTGAAGCACCCTGGGTTGCCCTTTCTAAAAATATATGGTTTGATGGGGGTAAATTACTTTGGCCGGCTTCAAAAATGTCCCAAATACGACATGGGTGCATGATGACGAAATGTGAAAATTCCAAGTTGGAAAACTGAAATGCGCACCCCCCAAATAAGGCCTTTTAGCCCCCAAATGACCCGACATACCTATACATGGGTGGTATCAATTTACTCAGAAGATGTTGCTGAACATATTTTGGGGTGTTTTTTGGCAGTAACCCATAACTGGATTTGACAATTCATGCCTAAAGTACAATGTGTGTGAAAAAATAACACAAAAAGTGACTACCTGAAAGTTTGACAAAGAGCTAGTGCATGGAAAGTGTTAAAATACAACTCTTTGAAGCACCCTAGGGTGTGCCCTTTCTAAAAATATATGGTTTGATGGGGTAAATTACTTTGGCCGGCTTCAAAAATGTCCCAAATAGGACATGGGTGCATGATGACGAAATGTGAAAATTCCAAGTTGGAAAACTGAAATGCGCACCCCCCAAATAAGGCCTTTTAGCCCCAAATGACCCGACATACCTATACATGGGTGGTATCAATTTACTCAGAAGATGTTGCTTGAACATTTTGGGTGTTTTTTTGGCAGTACCCATAACTGGATTTGACAATTCATGCCTAGACAATGTGTGTGTGTGAAAAAATAACACCAAAAGTGACTACCTGAAAGTTTGACAAAGAGCTAGTGCATGGAAAGTGTTAAAATACAACTCTTTGAAGCACCCTAGGGTGTGCCCTTTCTAAAAATATATGGTTTGATGGGGGTAATTACTTTGGCCGGCTTCCTTCAAATGTCCCAAATATGGGTGCAGTGATGACGAAATGTGAAAATTCAAGTTGGAAAACTGAAATGCGCACACCCCCAAATAAGGCCTTTTAGCCCCCAAATGACCCGACATACCTATACATGGGTGGTATCAATTTACTCAGAAGATGTTGCTGAACATATTTTGGGGTGTTTTTTGGCAGTAACCCATAACTGGATTTGACAATTCATGCCTAAAGTACAATGTGTGTGAAAAAATAACACAAAAAGTGACTACCTGAAAGATTGACAAAGAGCTAGTGCATGGAAAGTGTTAAAATACAACTCTTTGAAGCACCCTAGGGTGTGCCCTTTCTAAAAATATATGGTTTGATGGGGGTAAATTACTTTGGCCGGCTTCAAAAATGTCCCAAATAGGACATGGGTGCATGATGACGACGAATGTGAAAATTCCAAGTTGGAAAACTGAAATGCGCACCCCCCAAATAAGGCCTTTTAGCCCCCAAATGACCCGACATACCTATACATGGGTGGTATCAATTTACTCAGAAGATGTTGCTGAACATATTTTGGGGTGTTTTTTGGCAGTAACCCATAACTGGATTTGACACAATTCATGCCTAAAGTACAATGTGTGTGAAAAAAATAACACAAAAGTGACTACCTGAAAGATTGACAAAGAGCTAGTGCATGGAAAGTGTTAAAATACAACTCTTTGAAGCACCCTAGGGTGTGCCCTTTCTAAAAATATATGGTTTGATGGGTATAATTACTTTGGCCGGCTTCAAAAATGTCCCAAATAGGACATGGGTGCATGATGACGAAATGTGAAAATTCCAAGTTGGAAAACTGAAATGCGCACCCCCAAATAAGGCCTTTTAGCCCCCAAATGACCCGACATACCTATACATGGGTGGTATCAATTTACTCAGAAGATGTTGCTGAACATATTTTGGGGTGTTTTTTGGCAGTAACCCATAACTGGATTTGACAATTCATGCCTAAAGTACAATGTGTGTGAAAAAATAACACAAAAAGTGACTACCTGAAAGATTGACAAAGAGCTAGTGCATGGAAAGTGTTAAAATACAACTCTTTGAAGCACCCTAGGTGTGTGCCCTTTCTAAAAATATATGGTTTGATGGGGGTAAATTACTTTGGCCGGCTTCAAAAATGTCCCAAATAGGACATGGGTGCATATGATGACGAAATGTGAAAATTCCAAGTTGAAAAACTGAAATGCGCACCCCCCAAATAAGGCCTTTTAGCCCCCAAATGACCCGACATACCTATACATGGGTGGTATCAATTTACTCAGAAGATGTTGCTGAACATAGTTTGGGGTGTTTTTTGGCAGTAACCCATAACTGGATTTGACAATTCATGCCTAAAGTACAATGTGTGTGAAAAAATAACACAAAAAGTGACTACCTGAAAGATTGACAAAGAGCTAGTGCATGGAAAGTGTTAAAATACAACTCTTTGAAGCACCCTAGGGTGTGCCCTTTCTAAAAATATATGGTTTGATGGGGGTAAATTACTTTGGCCGGCTTCAAAAATGTCCCAAATAGGACATGGGTGCATGATGACGAAATGTGAAAATTCCAAGTTGGAAAACTGAAATGCGCACCCCCCAAATAAGGCCTTTTAGCCCCAAATGACCCGACATACCTATACTTGGGTGGTATCAATTTACTCAGAAGATGTTGCTGAACATATTTTGGGGTGCTTTTTGGCAGTAAACCTTAAAGTTCACAGTACATGTATTCTTAAATTGCGTTCAAAAAAAAAAAAATCACCAAATTTTTTTTTTTCTCAAACTTTGGCATAGATTTGTGGTAAAATGGTTTGCATGGAAAGAGTCAAAATACCCCAAGTTTAATACCTTGATTTGTGTACTTTAAAAAAATATGTATATGTGGAGGGTTATTCAGGAATTAGTGACAGATATCAGTGTTACAATGTCACTATCACTAGTTTTGAAAATAAACTCTTTGGAAATGGCAAAGTGCTACTTGCACTTATTGTTGCATAAAATAAGGAAAAAAGCGAGGAATATGTAAACATTGGGTATTGCTAAACTCAGTACTAAATTTAGAAACTACTAAGGAATAAATTTTTTTTGACGGTTGTTGATACATAAGAAATTTTGGGGGTCAAAGTTCGAAAAAGTGGTGTTGTTTTTCTTTTTTGTGTCATATTTCACAATATTTTTTATAGTAAATTATATGAAATGATGAAAAAAATGGTATCTTTATAAAGTCCATTTAGTGACGAGAAAAACAGTGTAAAATATGTGTGGGTTACATAAACGAGTAAGAGGAAAATTTGACGTAAACACTAAGAGCGCAGAAACATAAAAACAGCTGCGGTCACGAACGGACGGATTTGTGTAAAACCGCCCGGTCACTAAGGGGTTAAGTAATGTGAGACCATAACAATTGGAAACTCACATTTGGTGGAGCTATTCCAAGCTCGAAACGAACAGCTTATGGGTTTCGTAGGTCAAACCCAATAAAGACCCAAAACATGCAGGAACTGGTTCTTTTTAAAAATTTATTAAAATAATAAACAAATAAAATTAGACTACCGTCCAGTAGTCGGTAGTCTAGTTTTATTTATTATTTTAATAAATTTTTAAAAGAACCAAGAGATTATAAGAGATTCGGCAAAGACTCCCTAATCTTGTTAATTTACTGCACTTCATTTTGTGTCTTCTGTTTTTTATCCTATCATGTTATACTATGGATGACGTCATTTTAGAAGCCGTTCGAGTCCCCTTGCGTGTGTCTCGCGCTGACCAGATACGTATATTGTGTTCAATTTGTCTTCTGGTTTGAGGGAAACCACTGTCCGTCTGGTTAGCTGGGTACTTGGAGGTCATATTGTGGGTGCTTACCATTTTCCTTTTTCACATTCTAATGGGGTTAATGTTAACTAAATTGATTCAGATTGCTGTTCTACATTTTATTTCTGTGCAAAGTATTTTACCAGGAAGGATACATTGAGATTTCTCTAGTTTTCAAGTATGTCCTGGGTAGCATTTAACAAAGCTCTGTCTTTGGTAAAATATAACTAGATTTTTTTTAAAGTTTGGCATAGAAATGTTTTTTTTGTGGTTTTTTTTTTTTTTAGGTTCTGACCAGATGCCAATCCGTGAGGTTTTTGAGAAGATTGTGCTTAAAGCATTGCAGGAATATACACGCAAAGATCTTGCTGTACAGATGGGTTCACCAGGAATGTGCGTGTCGCCTAGTCAACTACCATGGCTTGCCCGCCTGTCTGCCAGCGTTTCCCAGGATTTGGTGCATGTGCTTGTTACCCAGAATACACTTGCTGAGGGCATTTCAGAAACGCTTGGGACTCTCTGTGAAGGTAGACCATCCCAAAAACTCCCAGACTACATGATGATAATCTGTTCATCAAACGTGCGGGGCAATGAATTCTGTGTCCTTGCACTGGGTAAGTAATGGAATGTACACTTGATAGCGCTTTCTAAGTACTTTTAACTGTACACTGAACATTTTAGATGACATGACTTTCTTAATGCTTAGCTTCTAGGCTGGGGTCAGACTAACGCAGTGTGAACGTACGTTTAGCCGCACTTTATTACGGCCGTGGTAGCAGCTAATGACGTCCAACGCAGGCCGCACGAAAGATCGGCCGTGCAACGCAAGCGGCAAACTAACGCATTTTCGCAAGAAAGTCGAACCACTAGTACTGACTTACAGAGTGCGCTGTGTCCGCATAGCGGCGTGTGTGCGTGATTAGGAGACGTCAGACACTGCTCATGTCCAGCCAACATAACGTCCAGACACCTAAAGTTTCCTGGTTTGGATCTGTAAAAAATATGGCCGAAATTGCGCATCGTATGACCGCTATCGCGTCTTCCATGAAAAAAATGCGTTCGGACGCATTGACGGTAGACGTGAAAAAAATGCGTTCGTCTGACCCTAGCCTTAATGTTACACAAGGTATGCCCTAAATTTTACTGCTGACCTTATTTCTCTTCTATTTATACATAAAAAGACCAGAAACCTTTTAAAGCTCAATGTTGTATTTTTTTTTTTTTTTTCTCATTGTGACTTTAATGCATAGTTATTTAAGAATTAAAGTGGCAAATATGTATGTACTTCTATTGCCAATCTGATTTTTGCACAGGTTTCTCAAAAAAATAAAGTCTACAAAATCCCAATTAGCTGTACAGCAAGTAACGAAGAGCTTTGCTGAGACTTTAATGTGTTCTTAAAATTCCCATAGGAACAGATGTTGTGGTTTTATAATATTCAAAGAAACTGTTTGACTTGCATTCATTTTCTTTTTTACTTAATGTATATGCCATACATAATCTTTTAAAATGAAATGTAACAGTGTAGTTTGAAAATCCAAAGAATAGAATTTTGAACAGATTAAAATGGATCCACTTAATATCTGGCAGCATGTGCCCAACCTGGCGTAACAACTGTAGCGTTCAGAGGTTTGTTCGGTACATGACCTGCTTCTCTGTGCTCGAATGTCATGGCAGCATGACTTTTAAATACTAGTCTTGTGCTACATTTAGTGTTCTGTTTGTTCACTCAAGCGAGATCATAAGGTGCCCTATGCAAGCCATGTAGTTCGCTTCTGTAAATGAAAATCTGAATTTTTTTTCCCCAGTATAGCAATATGTCAAGCATTTTTTCTTTGGCAGGGCAATACCAGTCCCGTGTTCTAGCAGAGAGTATGCTCACAACCGGAGAATTTCTAAAGGAGATCAGCTACGAGCTAATTACTGGCAAAGTCAGTTTTCTAGCCTCACATTTCAAAAATTCATCTTTGGGTAAGTAATCCTAAAAGCATAAAAATTGGTTTTTTTGTTTTTTTTTTTTCTTCTCCCCTCGGAAAATCTAATAGTTAAACCTCCAGCCTGCAATGTATTTCTCATTTAGAGACCAATGAATGGTCATGAAAGTTATGGTGGGTTTTTACATGTAGATACGTTGATAAATTAAATCGATGGAACTGGAGAAGAGGTTTCTAGTGTTAAATCCCTGTAGATTCATTAGATGGGGTATACTGAGAATTGGAAATGACGTACATATAAAATTTGTCCCTCCTTCCATTCTATAAAAAGGTCACAAACACTAACAAATGAGAAATAAGACCACAACCAAGAAGCTGTAGATTAACCGCCACCAGGGATTTGGATCGCACAGGTTACAACATTTCTTGCTCCTTTGGTGGCAAACTAGTATGTCGGTAAAATTTTCTTTATTAGTGTCACCCATTAGTAAAGAACGATTGTAAGTGATGGACTAAAAGTATCAGCAGAGTTGACAGATATATAAACACTCAATAGATGCATTTTGCCGAAATAATAATGGAACTGCTGTGGGTTTTTTTTTTTACCCTCTAGGTGATGATCTGGAAAAGTTATTGGACAAAATACAGCAGAAGAGAGGAGATAATGTTGTAGTCCCTTTTCATGGAGATGTAAAAGAATGTGTCTCTTCTCACGAAGCGGAAAACATGGTCCCAACTCAGAACTTGGGTAATTCAAGATATATTTAGATCATGTATTTAAGATCATGTTTAGATTTGCAAAAGAAACTTCTGAATTCGTTAGATGATTTCCTGAGGAGTTTTATAGTACATATGCATTCCTCCCAATATTTGGTATGAACTTGGAATAATGGAGGGTTGATCTTTGAAGGGGATGTTGCTTCAGAAAAGAGTATTGACGTTCCCTGAAATGAATGATGGGGGTGTGTGAACCTGTCCAGAAATGGGTGGGTCATGCCCACACAGAATTCAGCTTGTCCATCCAGAGATGTGGCTTGTCCCAATGACTCGCCAGTAAAGATTGTGTTCTCCTCAGGACAGCCGAAGCCCTGTATTGGACAGAATGCGTTGTAGGGTCCACGACACGCTTGGAGAAAAGGGTCTTGTTTTGGGTTGAAACAACACTTCGTCCTGATGGTGCAACTTACACTTCATATTTCAGCAACCTTTGTCAAGTCTGGACTCTTTTGCATATTCTGTCTAGAAGTTTGGTTGCTCTGGCTGAGTGGTAGTTTTTTCCCTTCAGTAATAAGTGATAAGTCTCTCTAAAATAATGCGTTAAGGACTCGTTCCAAAACTCTACTTATTTATGACTCTAACTTCATGCTTCTCTGTTGATAAATGATGTATTCTAGGCTATGGCATGGAAAACTTCCAGATATACCAGTCTCAGCTGATGGTAGCAAAAAGCCTTTTAACCCACGTGTGCAACATAGCAGATAGTGGAATCCAAGGTCTGGATTTGGGCCGTTTCCGCAAGGTTGACTTTATTATTCTGGTCCCACGCTCAGAGGTTTTGCTACATCAAACACTGCAGAGAATTAGATTATCAGGTAAAGAAAAAAAATGCCTGCAAATGTCCCCCTTTTTTTTTTTTTTATATATATATAGTTTTGATTTTACAACTAATGGTTACATTGGTGTTGCATCCCGCTACATACAACTATACGTGACTTTAGAGGTCTAGGTCAATGTTAGAGGAATTATTTTTTTGTCCACCAGTATGAAAGCACCAGGTATTTTTTTTTCAGCAAAGCTTGAAATGTAATCATTAGGCTTTTCTGAGCTTCTGAAGAAAACGAAAACCAACGCTTCTTCATTCATTGGTCACTCTCTCAGAAATAAAGTCGCCAAATGTAGATGTATGTCCTATGCAGCTCCAAAACCATGGTCCCATCAATATCCCAGTACAATCAATATCTAACCTTCATTCATGCATGAATAGATAAAATTATTTCCACATTTCATTATCGCAAAACATCTGTTGACATCCATTCTTGGCATTTATCCTGAAGTTGAATAACAATGAAAAAATTACTCTGAATACCCATTTCCACTTACTGGTTGGATGTTCTTTACCAAACGACAATACTATTCAGAAGTAACAATGTCACTGAAATTGGTTTCAGTAAAGTACAGGAAGCCTTGCAAGGTCTGCCTTTTTATAATTATACATTCATTTTGTCAGGTGTGCTCACAGACTTGGGTCTAGAAGAAGAAGCGACTGCACATCAAAGAGCAGAAAAATATGTCCTACGAATGGATGGGGATGTCCAGGGGAAATTTGAGGCTTACATGAAGAAAGTGAAGCAGAACCCTTACATTTTATTTGTTGTCATACATGATAACAGCCACGTGGATCTGACTAGGTAAGCGTTTGCAATTTTCTGAACGCGAAGCTTGCCTGTGAAATTCAGAAAGGAAGTTGCCAAAAGTGGCAAAATTAAATAAATGGGGGGGGGGTTTATATGGGTGTAGTGTGTAACGGGCTGTGGAACCATACCGATGATTTGCAACTGTCCTGGAATAGTGCTGGAGAACATCAGATAATAAATATAATACAGCAATTGACAAATCCAACTAACCACTATCTCCCATAATTCTGAAGTTGTGCACTAAATATTTGGATTATTCTATTCAAACTTACAGCAAACCTATATATAGCTTTGTAAAGTCTTGTAATAGTGGTGGTACTAGTAATAGGAAATGTTGCAGTGAAACGACTGCTAAATTGTTGTATATTTTAAAATCTACGTCAAAAAGTATTATAAACTTGTAATAATCCTTCCTATATGAAATGGTCCTCTGTTGTCTTGTCTCACAGAAGATTGAATTCTAGAATTCCTGATGGTGCTTTTGGTTTGTCTTGTGATTCCACGGACTGCTTTACAAATTCAACTTTGTCAGCTGTTTCGCATATTTTAGTCATCAGCATCTTATGTATTTTTATTAAGATATCTGTTCTGTCTGCAGTGCTGTAACGGGAAATCTATCTCACGGTGAGCCCACTCAAGGCTTGTCTGATCGCATCCTCAATACCAAAGAAGTGCAAGATGCCGTTAATCTCATTGTGATCCAAGTCAGCTCCTTTCCATATGCCTTACAGACACAGCAATCTAGGATCAGCCCTAGTAATGAGGTGCACTGGGTTCAGCCTGACCTAACAGTAAGTCCTTTACTAATTTCATTTGGTAGAATCTTATCGGGCACATAAATTGTGCAGAATACAGCTTCACTGGTTCAACCATTCACTTTTAAAATAGGATTACGCTGAATAGAAAGAAACTTGGTGAAATAAGAATGCTGATTCTGCTCCAGCTTATAAAAATGGTAGCTGATGCTTGTTTTTATTGGACATTTAACTTTTTTGGCATATTGTCACTTTTAAAAAATGTAATTTCCTTTTTGTCCCATGATTTATGTATGAGAAATGGAACTATTCTTCACTCCTCAATGAAAAATGTCATTTACTGCTTGTAGCTCAGGCCTCAAAATTTCAAGTCCCAAGCTACTAGCCAGGCCTTAAGAGTTACTTGCCAATAGTTGCCCCACCTAACCCCTATCCAGCCATGCCTCTGCATTCCCACTCGCCCTCATGTAATTTCCACTCGCCAAATGCGAGCAGGCGAGTGGAAATTTTGAGGCCTGTTGTAGCTGCACAGGTCTAAAGAAATGGCATGCTTCATACAGATGTCTTTTGCTTTTTAGTTTCTCACTTTTTAGCTGACACCGTAAAAACAAGAAATAAAAACTGTTTTATAAGGTACAAAAACTATATAAATACAGTCCTTTTACAGATCTCGCATGCAAAATGAACATGTCTTTCCAACAAAAAGTTATAAATCCAGGTACATCCTTAAATAGATAGCATTGTCCATGCAAAGTGGTATAAAACACAATATAAAACAAATGGAGCTAAATTGCCATGTGCGCCTCTAGACCACCTGCAGATAAGGTTCTTATAAAGTGTTGTGCAACACCCTGAGCTGAGGCGCGTTCAATACCTCAGCCGCTGCAAGTGCTAAGTTAGCAACTTGCCATTGAACGCTGTTCTGCCGCTCAGCACTGCTAACTTAGCACTTGCAGCGACCCGAGGAGATGCTGCGAGTAGCTGAGTGTGACATATTAAAGATGGCCGCCGCCATGAAGCAACTATCAATTCCGTACAGGTGAAAATTTGGGATCTAGTGATCACCAGTCAGTATGGTTTAATAGAAGAACAGGGATGGAGCCGCACCACACAAAAACAAAAGTTTTAGACTTTAAAAAAACAGATTTTTCTAAAATGAGATTTTGTGTGAAGGAGTCATTATCAGACTGGAGGAGTTTAAAGGGAGTCCAGGAGAAATGGGATTATTTAAAGGAAGCATTATTAAAGGCCACAGGCAATTGCATTCGGCTTGTTAGCAAAAACAAAAAAGGAAGAAACCACTGTGGTACTCTGCAGAAGTGGCCAAAATAGTGAAGAACAAAAAGACAGCATTCAATAATTATAAAACAACTCAGAGTGAAGAAGATAGGCAAACCTATAAGATTAGGTAGAAAGAGGCAAAGCAATTTATAAGAGCTTCCAAAGCACACGCAGAAGAGAAAATAGCTCAGTCAGTAAAAAAGGGGGACAAAACCTTTTTTAGATACATAAATGAGAAAAGTAAAACCAGGATTAGTTAGATTAAAAACAAAGGAAGGAAGGTATGTAGAAGAGGATAAATGTCTCGCTGACTGCCTCAATGAATATTTTTGTTCAGTCTTTGCAGAAGAAAAGGAAGGAAAGGGACCTCAGTTAGGAGGAAACGCTAACGAGACCTTTACATATCAGTTTACAGAAGAGGAGGTTCTACAGCAGCTGTCTAAAGTAAAGACAAATAAGTCAATGGGGCCTGATGGGATCCACCCTAAATTATTAAAAGAGCTCAGTGATGTAATAGCAAAACCGTTAGCAAGGATTGGTTAAATAAATCTGTTAACGGGAGTCGTCACAGAAGACTGGAAATTAGCAAATGTTGTGCCCATTTACAAGAAGGGTAGTAGGGAGGAATCGGGGAACTATAGGCCAGTTAGTCTTATGTCAGTAGTGGGGAAATTAATGGAAACCATGTTAAAGGAAAGGATTGTTGAACATCTAAAAACACATAGATTACAGGATCAGAAACAACATGGGTTTACCTCAGGGAGATCATGCCAAACTAATCTTACTGCTTTTTTTTTTTTTTGATTGGGTAACAAAAATAATAGACACAGGTGGTGCAGTAGACATTGCTTATTTAGATTTGAGTAAGGCTTTTGATACTGTTCAGCATAGAAGGCTTATCAATAAATTGCAATCTTTGAGCTTGGATTCCAATATTGTTGAATGGATTAGGCCGTGGCTGAGTGACAGGCAACAGAGGGTTGTGGTAAATGGAGTTTATTCGGCGCAAGATCTAGTTACCAGTGGGGTACCTCAGGGGTCAGTACTTGGACCCATTCTCTTTAATATTTTTATTAGTGATATTGCAGAAGGTATTAATGGAAAAGTATGTCTTTTTGCTGATGACACAAAGATTTGCAACAGGGTTGATGTTCCTGGAGGGATCAGCCAAATGACAAATGATTTAGGTAAACTAAAAAAATGGTGGGAGCTATGGCAATTGAGTTTTAATGTGGATAAGTCGATAATGCACCTGGGACGTAAAAACCCAAGGGCTGAATATAGAATATTTGATACAGTCCTAACCTCAACATCTGAGGAAAGGGATTTAGGGGTTATTATTTCAGAGGATCTAAGGGTAAGTAGTCAATGTAATAGAGCAGCAGGAAATGCTAGCAGAATACTTGGTTGTGTAGGGAGAGGTATTAGCAGTAGGAAAAGGG
The DNA here is from genome assembly GCA_009667805.1 of Leptobrachium leishanense. NCBI lineage: Eukaryota > Metazoa > Chordata > Amphibia > Anura > Megophryidae > Leptobrachium > Leptobrachium leishanense. The sequence goes on along the minus strand of CM019067.1, from coordinate 105,939,939 downwards.
AAGTGCTCATGCCACTGTACAGAGCACTGGTGAGACCTCACTTGGAGTACTGTGTGCAGTACTGGAGACCGTATCTCCAGAAGGATATAGACATCTTAGAGAGAGTTCAGAGAAGGGCTACTAAAATGGTGTACGGCTTGAAGGAGAAAAGTTACCAGGATAGGCTTAATGATCTTAACATGTATAGCTTGGAAAAAAGACGAGACAGAGGAGATATGATAGAAACATTTAAATACGTAAAGGGAATCCACAAGGTAGAGGAAGGGAGTATATTTAAAAGGAAACAAAATAGCAAAACAAGAGGACATAGTCTTAGATTAGAGGGGCAAAGGTTTAAAAGTAACATCAGGAAGCATTATTTTACTGAGAGGGTGGTGGATTCATGGAACAGCCTTCCAGTTGAAGTGGTAGAGGCCAAAACAGTAATTGAATTTAAGCAAGCATGGGCTAGGCATAAGGCTAAGTATCCATGTAATTGGGCAGACTAGATGGGCCGAAAGGTTCTTATCTGCCGACATTTTTCTGTTTCTACAGCAAGATGGCCGCCGCCCTGAAGCAGAGCCCCGTTCAATACCTCAGCAACTGCTGAATTGCTGCAGCGCAGCAATTCAGTTTGCTGCAGCAGTGTCGTTGAACGCTTTGGATGCGAATTTTGAATCCAAAATGGCCGAATATTTTTTTTCTTTTTTTTTTTAGTGAAAGATGCAGATTGTTTTTCGTATCACTCGGACAAAATATAATAAAGAAAAGCAGTCAGCACAATTCCATTTTGTATGCACAAATGACCGTTTTTATTGAATAAACGTTATGTTTACTTCTGAAACAGACATATATTACAGTTCAATTTATATTTTATGTGCAGGGGTAAATAAATAAATACATATTTTGTGCTTTGGTGAACAAAAACCTCAAAATTAACATTGCTGTACGGAATTGTTACTTGCTTCATGGCGGCAGCCATCTTTAATACGTCACACTCAGCTACTCGCAGCATCTCCTCGGGTCGCTGCAAGTGCTAAGTTAGCAGTGCTGAGCGCTGAGTGGCTGAATGGCGTTCAATGGCAAGTTGCTAACTTAGCACTTGCAGCGGCTGAGGTATTGAACGCGCCTCTCAACAATTCCGTACAGCAATGTTAATTTTGAGGTTTTTGATCACCAAAGCTCAAAATATTTATTATTTACCCCTGCACATAGACATATATTGCAGCTCAATTTATATTTTATTTTGTAACCGGAATCAACTTGGTTCACTCGGGACGAGGCCGGACCGACACGAGTAAGGATTGTCTGAACACGAGTCTCTTCAGGAAAGGCAAACTTTATTGTGACGTCACAGAATGCTCAGACAGGATTGAATCGCAAAGACTGAGCATCGATTATACAGTGTCCTGAGGTTTTATACCTCAAATACATAATTAGGTACATCCCAATTAGTCCACCTCCTGGTGACACTATCCCACCCCACGTGGGCTAGTACCTCCCTTAGTCTAATACAAAAGACCTGAAGAGAATAATGGTCTCCAATTGTCCGTCCTTAACCCCTAAGACCCTGTCTTAGGCACACCTTGAGTTAACTCTCATTCTGCGCAGGAGAGAGAGAGAAATCAAAACACACGAGGCATATTTTTGTCTGGCATCCCTCTCTCTGCCTTCCAACGGTTCTTGACACTTATTTATACCCTGTGTCAAGGCGCTGGCTCTTTATTTCATTAGTTCATTTCAAAACATAACATCGTTCATTGGCCAGTTTCAATACAGGTCTGGTGACACATTTCTGGACAGTCCCGTGGCCTCGGCATGTGATTTCTTGTGACATGCTATCTCTTGAGAAATGCTAGCCATCAGTTCATTTCTTCAGACATTTCTAAAGAACATTTCTAAAGACCAGTATCTAAAGACATTTCAAAAGAACATTTCAAAAGATCAGTATCTAAAGACATTTCAAAAAAACATTTCTAAACATCTTGAGAAATGAGCCCCAGTCCTAATATACTGCTGATTATCAATTTATCTTAAATTAATATTATAATTCACGGGGTGTTATTTAACTACTTATAGGGTCCTTCTTATAGGTCAGCAGATGGTGGTCTGAGGATTCCTTTTCCTTCAATCCCCTCTTAGAATCATAGTATGATCATACTATTTGATTCTTTCTTTGTTTCATCTATCTACTGAAAGTTAGTATGGGTTGGGGAGCGAGACCCTCAATACCCATGTGGATCAATATAGAACTAGGGGGGGGCTGTACCTGCCACGGAACTGGTAATACATGGCAGTCTCCCAGTGCCTATTTATCTTCCTAACCTACAGTATATTTTACTTCCTATTAGCTATTCGGCGGAGTTGGACATATTCTGCATAATCATTTGGAGTGGGCGGTAGAGGTGTACTGTACATCATGGTGGTGGGGTTACCCTTGGCCATCATTCGTTTCAGACAGGGCATGAGGCAATAGACTATTACTGCAATACAAAGAACAATTAACAATAGTATAATGCCTAGTTGTATCAGGGCCTGCCTCCACCCTTTAAACCACCCGAAGTATTGATCCCAAGGGTTATCTATACCAGAGTTACGTTTCATTTCTTCGGAGAGCTCAGTTAGTTTTTTTTATGGCGCGGGTCACCTTTCCATTTGGGCCTACATTGTCAGGGATGTAGGTACAGCATGTACCTGTCCCCTCTATCATTTTGCATACACCTCCTTTTTCTGCCAATATCATGTCCAGAGCCATCCGGTTCTGGAACGTCATAATGGATGTGGATTGTAGTTGGTCAGCGAGGCCCTGTAAAGCTTCGCGAGTATAATTAACAAATCTCTGCTGGTTATAATATAAATAGTTAATCAATCTACATTCTTATTAATAGTAACAAGAGGTGCTAGGAATGACTCAAACCCTGCCTTTACCTGATCCCTTGCTTTAAACTCATCAGGGACCCCTCTTGGTACCCCTATAGCATCAATATAGACATGCGGATCAAGACTACCTTGTGGGCTTGGGACTTCCCTTTTCCTGCGACGTGTGCTAATATTTGGAATTTCCTCAGGATCCGAAACAATATGAAATCCCATTATGGCCTTAGCTAGGGCACATTCACCTGACCATTGAAGGGGCAGACGCGCCCTAATCTTGAGGTCTCCACATATCCAGTAGAGATCCCCAATCAGAAAAACTTGCTTCAGTAACTTAATACTGTTGATATTGCTATAATTGGCACAATAACCCTCGGGGAAGAAGGTGAGGTTCCTACCTTTTTCTGCTGACCTATAGCAGGTATAGTTCCCTGGGTAAACATGTATCCCTTCTCCTGGTTGTGGGAGGCGTGTTAGTATGGGGTAGCTATTCTTCCAATATTCACATAAACTCTGGCTATCAGTGGTGTTAGTATATAAACTAAGAAAACATTCTTCTACATCTTGCGGAATATTAAAAGGTACGGTGCCTAGATGTGGCCTAGCAGCACCACACACATAACAATTTGTACGGTTATTGTTTAGGGCACTAAATTTTACCCATTCTAGCCAAACATTTACATCTGAAAATCCTGTTTCCATTACTATGCTGTCTTCATAGGTGAGATTGGCTATTGATTTGGTGTTAGGTAGGAGAGGAGGAGGTCTCACTACCTCTCCATATTTCCTGGGTAGGAATGGGTTCTCTTCCTTCTTATAAATGGCCATATCTTGGAGTTTGAACTTGTATCAAGGGAATTGGTTGTGGCAGTTGCGTATATTCCCATTACATAGACACCCGTGTCGGCCTATAGGGTGTTGTATAGTCAGCGTCAATTGTACTGACTGAGCTCCGCTTCTGATTGAGCACCGCCACCCACCTCTCCCAATTAAAGTCATACGATTTAATAGGCTTTGTCCCTCGGAACTGCGTCGTCGTGCGGCACTATCTGGTTTATATCCCCATCTATTAACTACGGCATCAGAGGTACCATATCCCATATTGCCCGTGTCCCACCCCACTGCGCCCCAATAATCACAATTATGTCCCCAGTACTCATCGGTTACACATATATATACAGTTGCCTTGTACAGTATCATACTGCAGTAATGGTGGACAATAAAAAAACAACAGTGGCCAGACAGTGATGGTTTGGGTTGGGGTTCTTTCTGGTAGGGGGTGTGGACAATAGGGGTTGTGACATATGTTCCGAAGGGGGGGGGAAAAAAATATTATTTCAGTCTTTTTCTTCCCCCACATGCGTCTCCATACTCTTCGAAAAGGATCATTGGTTGTCATCTTCTTTGTTGGAAACCAGGGCTATCTGCCCTCGTGAGTGTCTCTTGGTCCGGGGGTCCTCTTCCTGATGGAGGCCAGGGCTATTAGCTGCCCCCGTTAGTACCCCTTGTTGAGTCCTTTGTTGAATCCGCTTGACTCGAGAGGGTCCCTTGTTGAATCCAGACTGGGCTGTCCTCTGTCAGTATAGCTGTGCGGGTTACGGCTACTACCGTGGTCTCTGGTCCATAGGCGAAATCCTCTGGTCTTTTTCCTTTCTGTAGCCGCTTTACCAGCACCTTGTCTCCTGGATTAAATAGGTGGGTAGATTTGTCTGAAAGAAAGGGGAACTTAAATATAACTTCATCTCTGGTTGTCTCGAGGGTTGAGATCAGCTGCCTAACATATTCATCCCTTATCTGCTCTAAGTCCCCTGTCTCCACTGTTAGCCTACCTGTAGACCATGGTAATGGAAAGGGTCTGCCCATAAATATCTCGAAGGGGAGTAGCCTGTGTTCCTATTAACCGCCATTCTGATTTCAGCCAGAATGATGGGGAGTACCAATTTCCAATTCTTTAGCTCTTCTGTGGTTGCATATTTTTGTAAGGTACAAAATAATTGGTCCCTATCCATTGTGGGAGGTTGCAAAACCCGGTATTACTAGTTTAGCTATGTCCTGTTGTGCTGCTCGTTTAGCTGCTTGGTCAGCCAGATGATTCCCTTTTGGAATAGGATCTGACGCTCTGGTGTGTGCTCTACAATGTAACACCGCTATCTGAGAGGGCATAAGAATGCTTGCTAGGAGGTCCGTGACCAGGGTCGAATGGGAAATCTTCTTGCCATCTGCGGCCACAAATCCCCTCTTTTCCCATATCGTCCCATGGTCATGGACCACACCATAAACATATTTGGAGTCAGTGTATATCGTGACAGGTCTACCCGCATAGAGCCTGCATGCTCGTGTTAATGCAATCAGTTCTGCTGCCTGGGCAGACTGGTAGGGTACAGGCCCTGACTCTAGAACAGTGTCAGGGAGTTGAACCTACTGCATAGCCTGCATAATAAGTGTTGTCATTGGGGCGGGTACAGGAGCCGTCAACAAAGACGACATCTGCGTCCGGAACAGGTGTTGACATGAGATCAGTGCGGGGTGCAGTTTCAGACTCAATGGAGAGAGCACAGTCATGTTCGAGTGGGATGGTATCTGAGGGATTCTTAAGACCCAGTAAAGCGTTTAGGATTGGTGCTGGACCAGAGACACTTGAACTGTATGCTATGTGCAGTGCAGGGTTGCTTAGCAGTGTGACTTCATATCCACTAAAGCGCTGTGACATGTGCCGTGTATGTATGCCCTTAAGTAAAAATAAAACATCATGGTTGTGGGTAGATGAGGATCGTACCCTAATGTGTATTGGCTTGCCATACTAACGACCATTGCACATGCTGCCAGGGCACGCAAACAGGCCGGCATCCCTTGTACCGTTACTGGCAAAATCTTTGAAAAAAATGTTATGGGGCTCAACCGGCCCCCCCATGTTCTTGCGTCAGTACCCCGGCCTTGGTTGTACAATTGTCCCTTGCAAACAGATGAAATGAAAGTACATAATCAGGGAGGCCTAGCGCGGGGCTTATCATCATTGCATTTCTGAGAACCTTAAAAGCATTTAACAATTTCATTAGACCACGTTATCACATTGGATTGACCCAACAGGGTGGCTTGTCTCAGAATGTTATCATAATAGGAGCAGTCAGGGATCCACTGTCTGAAATAGTTTATCATGCCTAAGAATGACAGCATGTCCTTCTTAGTTTTCGGGTTGACCAGGCCCGTGACAGACTGGACTCTCTTCTGACTGATGCTCCGTTCCCCCTGTCTGAGAACAAACCCTAAATATTCAACTTGCGTTTGACACCACTGCATTTTTTTTTTTTTAATTTTTTTTTTTTAAGGGAAACCTTGTACCCACATTCCTGTAACCAACGAGGAAGTGATTTACCATCCTCCCGGCAGGCCTCCTCTGATGAACTGCATACGAGGAGATCATCCACGTATTGCAGCAGGACAGAACCATGGCTGGGGTGCCAGAATTTCAGAGTGGCCTGCAGTACAATACTGTAGACCACCGGGGCATCAATGTACCCCTGAGATAACCTTTTCCATATAAATTGGGTGCCTTCAAATGTGAATGCGAAAAGCAATGCCGTTTCCTGGATGTACAGGGATGCTAAAAAATGCATTCTTCAGGTCAATTACAGAAAAATGTGTATGTGTCGCTGATATTGATGACAGAAGTGACGTGACATCTGGGACAATTGGCGCAATTAGAATCACTAGGGAATTAACTGCGCGCAAGTCTTGAACGAACCTGACAGTCCCGTCAGCTTTGTTCACGGGGTTAATTGGGGTACTGAAGGGGAAGACTACAGGTTCCAGGATACCATTCTGTAGAAACTGGTCAATCATAGGACGTAGTCTGTCCTCTTTCTCTTTTTGACAATGTTTAAAAATTCTATTAATATCTTCTATTTCTATCGCCTTTTTAAGTAACTTATTCCCCACGGTCATAAATGGAAAATGGGTTTTGTTGGTGTTATTCTCATATCTTAAGGCTTATTAATGGCGATCCTTTGTTCTATACGAGTGGCCATAATAACGAAAGTCAGTATATATTCTTCTGCTTTTTTTTTTTTTTTTTTCTATTTTCTCTTTTACTTCCTCTTTTTCTTCTGCTCTTATCTCGTCTATCATTTTTATGTCCCTAGTATCTTCTATTTGTGGTTTACTAGGGGCTGACGATGTACATTCGATTGCTGCAACAGCACCGAGTATTTCGGTGTCTTGGAAACCAGCAAGTGAAGGATACATTGAGTATTTGTAAGAGGGAGGGGGGCGAGGGCCCCCCAGTCCGCTCGTGGGACTTCCTGTTTTCTCCGTAATATGCTTAATTCTATTTTATGCAGTCTGGCGCTGTCAGAGGACAATGGGGTCCCTCTTCTACATTGTTTCACCATTAATCATTGTCCCCCCCTCCCTAATTTCATATATGTCATATCCCATTGAGGGTCTCCTGCATAGTGGGGCCATGCCTCGGTGTCACCAAGACATAAGCCCTTTCACTATATCCATATAGAATGGGCTGTGGTCTCCCTGTCTGAGGAAAGGATCACAATTCCCACTGCTTCTGTCCATCCCGCCATACTATCTATCCATGGGTTAATTAAATAGCAATCTGTACCCCCTACTCGTGCTACATAATCTTTACAAAACTCTCCTATTTTCAGTAAGGGATATTCTTTAACCTTGCTACTTTGAATACCCATGGTTAGTTGAACAATTGAATAATCAGGCAGGTAAAATAGAGAAAGAAAGAAAAAAGAGAGGCTCTTCACAGTGCTCGAAAAGAAAAACAATTTAAATTCTTACTATATATATATCTCTATGCTACATGGATCAACAAAAAATGAGCTAATTTAAGGATAAGTAATAAAAACTTATTTAGTGAATCCTCCCCTAATCTCGAGAATCAAACTTCTAATCTTTTACTTTTATTTTGTAGTTATATAATTCCTTCATATCATAAACAAAAATTTATAAACCACAATCCAATAGTATATAAAAACTAGCTTCACAATATATGTATCTCCGGTTAGTAGCTGCATACATGACCAACATCATCCACCCCCTCAGCAGTCAAGAACTAACACACAAATGGCCAACAAACACCTCTGCTTAATACAACATACACCTCACAGCAAACAATGTCCAACCAGTCAGCTCTTATAATATATATATATATATATACACAGTACCATCAGTATACAAAGGGGCAAAAGTCTGCATACTTTACAGATTTTTCCTGCCACCCAATTAACTTATCACTCTAATAATATATACTTTAACATATACATATACATAACGACTTTTCCGCCTCACCTTGCGGATTGTTCGTTATTTTAACTTATAACTCTATTATCACAACTGATGGACGTCTGTTTTACCTTACAGATCGTTCAGCAGTGAATCTTAACACTCTAATATTCTTATACTGTAATATTCTTATACTCTAATATTCTTACACTCTAATATTTTATGAGGGTTAACGCAAGGTGTTGATCAATTGGACATATAATGTCCCTTCTATTGAGTGTGGTCCCTGACCCACTCCATCTTTAAATAAACGGCCCGTGGCAACGTTTTCTTTTAATTCTATAATAAACGGCCTGTGGCAACGTTTTCTTTTAACTTCTATAGGACATGGACAACTAACTTTAGTTCGAGATAAACGCTGTCATTGCCCTCGTCCAGACAAGACAATATACTCACCAGGACGAGGGATGACTGTTCATCTCAGCAGTGCCTCCAGATGAAGAGAATAATGGTCTCCAATTGTCCGTCCTTAACCCCTAAGACCCTGTCTTAGGCACACCTTGAGTTAACTCTCATTCTGCGCAGGAGAGAGAGAAAATCAAAACACACGAGGCATATTTTTGTCTGGCATCCCTCTCTCTGCCTTCCAACGGTTCTTGACACTTATTTTTACCCTGTGTCAAGGCGCTGGCTCTTTATTTCATTAGTTTCATTTTCAAAACATAACATCGTTCATTGGCCAGTTTCATATACAGGTCTGGTGACACATTTCTGGACAGTCCCGTGGCCTCGGCATGTGATTTCTTGTGACATGCTATCTCTGAGAAATGCTAGCCATCAGTTCATTTCTTCAGACATTTCTAAAGAACATTTCTAAAGACCAGTATCTAAAGACATTTCAAAAGAACATTTCAAAAGATCAGTATCTAAAGACATTTCAAAAAACATTTCTAAACATCTTGAGAAATGAGCCCCAGTCCTAATTATACTGCTGATTATCAATTTATCTTAAATTAATATTATAATTCACGGGGTGTTATTTAACTACTTATAGGGTCCTTCTTATAGGTCAGCAGATGGTGGTCTGAGGATTCCTTTTCCTTCAAGACCTTTCATTAATTGGCTGTAAATTGGCAAAACTTTGTTAGTAACAATAAATCATGATTAGTTACTCTTACTGTTCCGGGCTGCGCCTGGTTCCCTGGCTTCCTCAATTATTTGTTACAGATGGCACCTGGTCTGATCTCTATACTCCTTTGTATTTCTGCGGGCCCCAACGACCTTGATGTATCTTTCCTCTGTGCCTGGAACAGCAGAGGTCTTTCTCAGCGCTTTAATTGTTTTTTCTGCTAATCTCAGCACATTCCTAAATTTCTGTGTATGCCTGGTTCTAGTTTCAACTAAATACTACCTAATTATTTCCAAGTGAACCAATATTCTGAACAAGATGGTCGCCTGGCCCACAATGGCGGCCATCTTCCAGCCTATCATTTGTGGTGTGTGCATACAAAACGGAATTGTGCTGACTGCTTTTCTTTATCATATTTTGACCGAGTGATATGGAAAACAATCTGAATCTTTAATTAAAAAATCGTCGGCCATTTTGGATTCAAAATTCGCATCCAAAGCGTTCAACGACACTGCTGCAGCAAACTGAATTGCTGCGCTGCAGCAATTCAGCAGCTGCTGAGGTATTGAACGGGGCTCGTTCTCTCCTCAAGCAGCTGCAGTAGCTTGGAAACTAGTGGACAATTCTGCCTATTGTCTCTGGTGTATACAACTCTTGAACCCAGGAAGTACTTGCTCCCACACCTCCAAACATGCAAGGGACAACACCTCTCCAAAAAACAATGTGCAATGTACATTACAGATTTGTTTGAAAGACACTACAAAAACTAGTGTAAAATACTAATCAGCTGATTGTTTTTCTTTTTTATAATTTCCTTTTACATTTACTTAGGAAGAAGAGGAGAGTGAGCAGAAAGTTTATTTTGGCATAAATGAATACTGCAAGTCTCTTCAGTGGGGCATTACAAGTCCCCTAGTGCGCTGTGATGAGACATATGAAAAAATGGTTACTACTCTCCTGGAAAGGTAAGCTGAGCATCGTAGTCTGTAAATGTTTCTAATGTTAGCTGTAACGCCATTTGAAATCATTCTTTTATTTTTTTTATTTTCTCAACTAGTGATTTAATTCACAGGAAGAGTCTTTAATGATTCGCACAGTCTGCCCACCGATTTCTGCACGCCACGTTAATGCGAGCGCGTTTTTGTGTGTCTTTTTTACACCCCTTGTTTTGTGACCGATGACAAAAAAGTGCGCAGATTGTAATACCAGCGTTATTCTTTGCGCGTTAACGCTGCCTTTTAGTCTGAACCAAAATCAGAGATGAGTATTGGGCATTTTCAGTGGTTAACTTGGTTAATAAAAATGAGTGGTGAAAGGAAAGAAAAATATTGATTGGATAGAGAACATTTTTTCTATCCTCTACACATTTATGGAGATTAACATGAAATAAGTGTCTAAAAAATGTAATGGCTAGGTTGGTGAAATGCAGACACTACTGCAGTTTGATGGAATTCACATCTGCATTCTCTAAGACAGGGTTTTGATCTGCAGACCCCCGTGGTGCACGTACCTGAGGACCAAAAATGATCAATGATCTTCTGTTTTTAGGTGGCTAATCCTAATTGGACAAATTACGCTTATTAGCTGATTTATTTGGGGTTTAATCTTGTTGTAGTTAATAAATTTATTAAAATTTAAAAAAAAAAAAAAATTCCGCTGTGGGAAATCTGACTACTAGAAGTCCACAGATTTGGATATCTTTTCCACTAATGCTCTGTGCGGTCCTTTTTGAGTCTCACCATTAACCATTCAAATACATTTAAACTTTATTGTTATTGACTTTGACCGATGAAAGCTTTCTACTGTATGTCTTGGAGTACACACAAATCATTGCTCTGCATGAATATTAACCAAGTTTTGGTCAGTTTTAGGATTTTGTCCTTCAAAGAGTTTAACTAGCTTGAATGGGCAGGCATATCGAGTCACCTCTGTAACTTGTTCACTATAACCACAAACTGGCATGTACTGGCCATAGAGACTACAGGTAGATTCCTGGTGGGCCAGTGAGAATGCTGGTTCACCGCGCTGTGCACTGTCCTTAATTGGTGAGGTGAGAAATTCCGCAGTCTGCCGCAGACTGCTTCTGTTTTATAATCTCATATTGGGGCCTCTGTGCTGGTGAGACCACTGCACTTCCGCCTCAATTTAAGACCTGGTGCGCACTCAACCTCAGCGCTGTTGCTTTGCTTTACCCAATCGCTGTGCAGCAACGCTGGTATTTGTAGAGTGATCGGTTGAGGGATCCGGTTGATTTTATATACTATTTTTGTGTGTTTGCATAACTAAACCGAGCCGGTCTGGATGAAGTCCAGGGCTGATCTTTTGTCCCAGTCCAGCACTGTCCACAAACAGCACACATTTCTTGTATGGTTCAGCTCACACGTGAACCCCCCCCCCCCCCATTACTTGTTATTTGACATCATGTAATCTACAATCTTGTTTCTGGGGATTACAAATAGTTGGCTTCACGTTTAGAAACCCTGGGCACTATTCCAACCCTAGTGTAAGCTTAAACAGAGCTTGTTGTAGACCTGGCAACTCCATAGACTATTATGGTCTAGTAAGTGCACAGCAGATCTGCTTAAGTTTACACAAAGTTTGGAGTAGAGCCATTTCTGTTTTGCTCCTATTTGTATTTTATCATGATTCTCTTCTTTGGCTACAATATATAGAGGAGTTCTTATCAGTTGTGCTCACTGTTTCAAATATATACGAAGTTAGTATTTGTGTACTTGTGCTAAATCCTTGGCATTTTACCTGCAGGTACCCTAAACTACATAGTATGGTGATACGATGCTACCTCCTCATCCAGCAATACTCCGAAGCATTAGTGGCTTTAACCACAATGGCATCGCTTAGGGACCACATCACTCCAGAGACACTCAGCGTAATGGATGACCTCCTCAGCGCTCCTGGAAAGGACAAGAGTGGCCAAGGATACATGCTGATTATCAGGGTACCTTCTGTGCAGCTCGCCATGTTGGCCAAGGACCGGCTGCAGGAAGCAAGAGATAAACTGGGCTTGCAGTACCGTTTTGAAGTCCTGCTTGGTAGTCCAGCCGTAGAGTTGACTGTTTCTAAACACTTTGTAACTCGACTAAAGGTGAGAATGGACAAATGTGGTGGTGTAAGCGTTTCAATAACTTAAGATACTTGTTTTGGGGTTTATCAATTAATACTATAATCCTTGCTTCAGAGAGTTACTGAAAATGTGTTATCAGCATGCAACTTTCTAGCAATGTTTCTACTGCGAGGTATCTATAGCAAGAGGAAATCTGTTGAAGATGCATGCTTGTGGCCAATTCCTTCTAAGTGACAGCAAGAATTATGCCTGTCATCTCGTGACCAGTTAGTGGTAATATTATCCTGATCATCCTCCTGATCTATTTTGGCTCTGCTCTGCTTATTGGATATTTAATTGTGCTGTTAACTTTAACATTCATTCTTTGGACAGTAGAGCGTAATTCATTAAGATTGTCGATTAACTGAGCTAGGTATGGTTTTATAGAATGCATTCCATGAAACCACATGAAGGGACATAATGCAATACTTTCTTTTTGTTATTACAAGGTTTGGAGGGGATGTGAAAATGAAGACTGGATTCCGAGAACGTTTTGTGATCTGGAAGGGCTTTCTTGCATTGTTGTCCTTACAGGCAAAGATCCATTGGGAGAGTCTTTTCCCAGGCAGGTGCCCAGTTTTAATAAAATTGCTTTTCTCATGCCTTGGTTTTGGCAATGTTCTGAAATTTTATCCGCTGTGTATCTGTGTTCTAGGTCCTTAAAGTATTGTGACCTAAGACTCATAGACTCAAGCTTTTTAACACGTACGGCCCTGGAACAAGAGATTGGACTGGCTTGCTGCTATGTTTCAAAAGAAGTTGTACGGGAACCGGTTACTGCATTGGACCTCAGCGAAAAGGAAGGTGATAACTTTATCAATGTAGAGACTGAATCTGACGAGCTGTTTATAGACTTGGACAGACCTCGGAGTAACAGCAGTGGATTCACGGGAACATCCGGTCAGTAAATATTGTTTCGTTTTTCTAGTTGTGGAGTTTATAGATGAAAATTGCTTAATTTTTCTAAGTTCTTAAAATTCTGACTTTCCTTTATAATGATTTGGAGGTGAGTATGTGAATCCTTTTCTTGCTTTATTTGAAATGGTAGCAAGATTTAAAGAAAAATGTATGTTTCCCCAAACCCCTCCCACAACCCCCTACAGTTCTTGTCTATAAATGCCAGAGAACCCGGAACCATTTCCTCTTTCTGGCTGCAAAAAGATAAGGAACAGGAAGAGATGATCCAAACTGGAGAATCGAGGACAGATATAGGGAAAGTCGTTGAAGGAAACGACAGTGGTTCAGAAGGCTGAAAGAAACCAAATACACTGAAAGGAATTAGGAACAATCCTCAAGACTACGTGTCAACATGTAAGGCATTAATGACATGAGACGCATGCATGAACAAATTTGATAAATGAACAGTAGTCTGTGACAAATGCAACACAAATTCCAAAACAAATGAGTAATCGTAAAAACATCAGGAAACCTAGTACATGGGGAAGGGAGGACAGGGAAATACTCACCCCAGAGTCCTTATTAAAATTCTAACTTTCCTTCATAACTTCGCCTTAAAATTGCTTAATTTTCCTATGACTCGGAGGCTGCTATTTGCAGATTTAAAGTTCAATCAACACAGAGGCTGACCAATTAGGGATAGGTTTTAAATAGAATGTCCGTAATGTCGTTTGGTCTCGCAAGTCTACAACAAAGGTGAACCTCGGAGAAGGCCATAGTGCTCAGAGTGGAATGCGCCACAAAAATTGACACCCGCCAAGGCCATGAGCCACTGCATCCAACGGCCAATGAAGACACAAGACCTATAGGGAGGCCGCAAAGGCACAAAAGACACATCCAGACGGATGAAGGGGGGGACACAAAGCTGCGGGAAATCTGGCAACAATGGGTAAAACAGACAAAATAGAGGTTTTTGTTCTGCAGGACATGTCAAATCAGATCTCATCGGGGAGGAAGGATCGGGCAGAGAAATCTAGAGAACGTACATCGCAAACCCTTTTACAGGAAAACTGGCAAAATAACAGGTGTAATTTCACCGACAATTGACGAAGAGACAACTCCTCGTTGACAAAACTTAACCACTGAAACATCCCGCATACAGGAGTATCGGAGTCAGAGGACAAAACAAACTACCGGTAATCCCTTTCAAAAGACAGATCAACGGAAGATTTCGGAATCTACTACTAAGCCCAGAAACTCCAGGTTGCAGGTTGGTTCCAAATTGGCATTTCTCCACGTTTATTAGAAGGAAGCCCAGGTCCTGTAATCGGATTATTGTCCAGGATGTCTGGTTGTGAAGCAGAGTAGGTGACTCGGACATCAGTAAGTCGTCGAGGTAGATCCCCAGAAGAACACCCTGACCCCTGCAGAGGGGCAACAACTGGTTTCAACAGTTCTGTGAAGCACCAGGGAGCCGAGGACAGGAACTTCCACAACATCCCTTTGCTAGCGAAATCTGAGAAAATATTGATGCTCTGGAGCAATAGGAACATCAGATGGGCATCCTTTTAAGTCTATCCGTGCCAGTCAGTCCCCTGGTCGAAGGACATCTCCTTATGGTCGGGATACCCTCCATCTTGAAGTGGAAGTAAAGAACGTGCGTATTGAGCTGGCGGATTTCCCACCTTTTCACTACTAAAGCGTGACGAATCACGGTGTGGTAGGGTACTTGAGTTCTATGGCTCCTATTTAACAATGTTGCCCCTTCAAGCACAAAGGGAAGAGTAGGTGGAGGGAAAGGTTGGGGTGGCGGAGAGATAAAAAAAGTTGTTGTGAAACACTGTACTGTATTTAGGACCCAGGGATCCTCGATTAACTACTTTTAGAGGAACATACGACTGCAACCCCGACCTGTATTGTAGAATGAGAATAAATTGCTGGAGGAATTGCCTGAAGGGCGGCTTTTCCCCTGGAAGAAGCCTCTGCCACCACGGAATACCCGAGCGCGCCACAGTCTGGTGTGGGAAGGCAAGAACGACCTTAATGTAGAGTAGTTGCTGGACTGCGGGGTAGGGGTGGGTCTGGAGATGTTTGACCTTTTTTGGCGGCTGGCAGATCGCCCCTTGAACCTACCGTCTGTGCCAAAAACACTGCCTCTAAATATTTTTTTTTTTTTTTTGAGGTTGACACTTTGTCAAGCGTTGTGAAGGTGTTGGCATATGCGCCCATGTCCTTCACGTACATGTCACCAAACAAGGCACTGTGCAGGGCTGCCAGATCCATATTGGCAATGGCGGATAGTTGAGGATCTATCTTAAGCAGAATGGGTTTATGGCATTCAGATGCAATAGCACTTTTGTTTGAACGTAATTACTCCCCATAACCGGTGCAAGCATGGTATTGTTAGCCATGGCTTCCTCGGTCACCTCAAACGATTTTACTAGCAGGCCCTGCATGTCTAATAATTTGTCTTCACACGTACGAAGCACATTATCAATTCCAGCTTTTTTTCCGGGGACCAACTGTGTTTGGTCACATTTTTGTAACTTGGGGTCCAGCTCGGGAGTGAAGTTTTGCCCGGAGTTGTTAAGCAAGGGCATTCTGCGCCCATCGTATTCTTAAGGTGCGTCGATCTATCAAGGAGGCAACAAACATGGGCATCAACCCTTTTCTCAATATGCGCTAGAGGGGTCCAGGTGGAGGATTGAGGGTGGGTGAGGTCAGGTCCTCGGAACAGAATGGGGGTTGTAAATTAACTCATGGTCCTCATAGTAAACTGGGCCCTCTAGGTCTTCCTCTGGTGCATGTAGCACGACCTCTTCCTCATTAGATTTGTTCATCAGAACCTTCAGCGTGGGAAGCAACAGACCCCTCATATAATCGGCCTCCTCAACGGGAGGAAAATCATTGATGGTTTTGGCCTCTTAATTCTAGTCACCTAGTAAACAAGGGCTCATTTCAGAGTTGGGGCTTGGTATCAGTGTTTGGCAGTGTTGCCGGGATGTCAGCCCCTCCAGTCAAATGTTTAAACAATTACTTTTTTCCCACTGCATGTGAGGGTAATGGATCAGCTGATCTTGTAGATGGCGCTGCTGGTAATTCAGACAGAAGTGCTTTTAACGCTGTCAAAACACTGTCGAGGGACGGACCGGTGGTGGTCGTGGAGAGATTGGATGCAGCAGATTGAACTGCTGAGGTAATGGATGCCTGGACTGCTGGGTCCAAAGGGGGTAACAGTGGGGTTAGAACCAGTTTTGTGGGTGAGAGATTCTGATGTCATTTCATACAGGGCAGCAACATGAAGGGACATACCGTTAGAATCTGTATCTCCGGAGGGAGGAGAGCGGTGCTTGGGCTTGGAGCGCGGCATTATCTCTGAGAATTGTAAATTGGAAAAAAAGGTATGAAAATAAACGGCTGCACTGGTGTGTGGAGTGTCAGCAGAGGTCCCTCCGCAGCCTAGTAAACGGTTGTAAACTGAGGGAAATATACGTCGCCGACGGTAAGTTAATATTACGGCTTGGGGTTCGGAAGAAAAAAGTCACCGTCGTAATGTGAAGCAGCCGTCCCTAGGTTAAAGCCATGATGGCCGCAAATGCAGTGTAAACAGTAACCGTGCAATAGATGAGAGTGAAAAAGGAAACCAATATCTGATGTGCTGCAGCAGCAAGAAAGAGGAAGTGCTTCCGGGTTCTCTGGCAATTGACAAAAACTGCAGGGAGTTGTGGGAGGGGTTTGGGTAAATGGTTAGCGGTAAACATATGTATGTTTTTTGTTCTTTCAAATCTTTCTGCGGTTTCAAATCAAGAAAGGGATGCAAATAAGAGCCTCCGAGTCATAGCCTTAAAATTGATCTTGTATTCATACAAATTATGATGGATTATTGGTGGATACATCATCTTTGTTTTTGAGAATTCTGGCCATAGTACTCATGTAACCACTAATTCTAAATTTGTTGGCAGTTGTAAGGGCACAGAAGTAGGCTAAATATTGTCTCAACAGATCTATACCACTTCTATGATAAAACCAGCTAAATTATAATTTAAGATTTGGAAGGTTTATAGAAATGCTTCTATACAGAATTCCTATAAAGAAAATGACTTGTTGGTGCACTTTTTTTCCTCTGTAGGCTTCCTTGGCAAATAATTACTTTGATCTTTTTGTACACTTAATTGAGCAGCTAAAACACGATATTGGAAAGTGTTAAAATAAAATACAGAAAATGTAGTAGCTATATAGCAATCTGTTGGCAACTAATCCTCGTGTTTTTCTTGGGTACAGGGTCCATTGCTGAAAATGGCGTCAGTTCATCCTGTGCAGCAGATAATACGCAAAGACGCCCATCAAAATCAGATCTCCAGAATGTGGTAAATGGCTCACTGGATGAAACCATTTACCCAAATTCTACTGCTACTGACTTTTGCAAACCTGAATGTGATTCTCTTGGAAATCAAATTGCCAGCAGCACATCATCAAAATTGTCACCCTCATCCCAGACTCCCCAATCAACACAACAGTCACGGAGACCGATTCGAACTACACACATAGCTCTTCCAAGAATATTAATTCTTTCACGGGCAACATACAGCCTTCTGGCCACACCAAAAAATGGTCAGTCGTCTCCTGTCAATTTGCTCTTGCCTAATGCAGATGTCAGTTGGTTGAGGTCCTTGAGGCCTTCAATGGACAAAGACCTAAGCAGCGAAGGCTTTTCATTCTACTACAGGCAATGGACAACACCTAGGCAGCATCATGCGGATTTCAGTAACACCAGCATGCCTGCCGGTAAAAGGAATTTTAACACACGGCGTCTTCTGCTAGTTGGTCCACCACAGGTAAATGGAGTGCTTAGGTTTCTATGTCAACTTAATATACACCTTTTTGTTTTGATTTGAAATATTTGTTTTGTTGTTTTATACTGTCATTAACTGGAGTTCGAATTCCTCCATCAAAGTGAAGTTCAAGACCCTTTATTTAGCACTGACAGTTCATAACTAAATATGTAGCCAAATCAGTGGTGACATATAGGGATGAGCCGAACACCCCCGAGTTCGGTTCGCACTCGAACTTTTCAAATGTTAGGATTTGAACTCGAACTAGAACTCAATGCAAGTCAATGGGACTGAAAATTTGATTTTTAGAGTGCCCTCCAAGAGGGAATATATGCTAGATATTTGCCATAAAAGGTGTATGGGGGTCTGGGTAGTGCCCTGGGGGACAGGAAAGAAGGACAAAAAGTTTAAAAAAAAAAAAAAAAAACTCTTAAAGGGACAGTGAGTTTTCCATGAAATAAGGGTTAAAAATAAAAACGAAAAATTCCTTCAAATATCGTGCCTAGGAGGTCCCCATAACCTGCCCGTGAAGTGGCGGATTTCTCGGATGTATAGAAATATGTAAAAAGACAAAAAATGACGGTAAATGGTTTTCCTTTTAATCTATCCATAACTGCTTGGGGCGGCAGTCTGTATGAAAAGAGACATTTTCGGACACACAGAAAAAGTTTAGTGATTGATTTTTTTTTTTTGGCTAAATTATTGTGAAACTTATGCAAGCTTTGGATGAAGGTAACAATAGGTGCTTTAAAATTGGGCCTTTAGCGTCGGCAACAGTGCCGTCACACAGTAACCCCTCTGAGGATATGAATCTGATACAGGCGTCGGTGGCAGTGCACCCAAATATTGTGCCTTTGGTGCTAGGCCAGCAAGTGCCATCCTACAGTAACCCCTCTGTAGTATTGTGGAAGAGTGCAGGGGTGGACCTTGCGGTCCTATATTAAAAAGATATGCATCTGGTAAAGGCGTCAGTGCACCCAGATATTGTGCTTTTGGTGCCAGACTGCCAGGCCAGCAAGTGCATTCCTACAGTAACCCCTCTGTAGTATTGTGGAAGAGTGCAGGGGTGGACCTTGCGGTCCTATATTAAAAAGATATGCATCTGGTAAAGGCGTCAGTGCACCCAGATATTGTGCTTTTGGTGCCAGACTGCCAGGCCAGCAAGTGCATTCCTACAGTAACCCCTCTGTAGTATTGTGGAAGAGTGCAGGGTTGGACCCTGTGGTTCAAAAATTAAAATGATATAAATCTGGCACAGGCGTCAGTGCAGACAAATATTGTGCCTTTCATGGCAGCAAGTGCATTCACACCGTAACCCTTTTGTGGTATTGTGGAAGAGTCCAGTGCTGGAGGTTTTGTGATTGCAGAAGACATACCCGATCTATTCCGTTACGTCAGCATCAGGAGATTGATAACTGCTGATCCAGGACTGATTTCATTTTTATAAATGTCAGCCGGTCTACAGTCGGTGGACAGACGCACTCTTTTGTCTGTGACAAAACCTCCAGCGGCACTGAACGTCCTTTCAGAAAGCACGCTAGATGAAGTGCAACCTAGTAGCTGCATAGCATTATTATTATTATTATTATTAATTTATAAAGCGCCAGCATATTCCGCAGCACTGTACAATAAGCACAGTACAGACAGGGTTACAATACATTGAACAACATTTGACAAACAGTACAGGAGGAGATGAGGGCCCTATTCCCGTAGGAACTCACAATCTAGGAGGGTTGGGGTTGGAAACAGGAGGAGAGGACTGTAAGGTGAGAGTGATTGATGGTTGCGTCAGTGAGTTGGGTGGTAGGCTTCCCTAAATAGCAATGTTTTCAGGGAGCGTTTGAAGGAAGAGAAGTTAGGGAAAGTCTGACAGCACGAGGGAGAGCGTTCCAGAGAGTGGGGCTGTGCGTGAGAAATCCTGCAGTCTATCATGGGAAGAGGTGATGCGGGGAGAAGCTAGGCGCAGGTCACTGTTTGACCTTAGGGAGCGGGCTGGGGTGTATTTGGTGATTAGTGAGGACAGGTAGTGGGGCGCTGAGTTAGTGAGGGTTTTGTAGGTAAGGATAAGGATTTTGAACTTAATTCTGCAGTGGATGGGGAGCCAGTGAAGGACTCGCAGAGGGGAGCGGCAGAGACAGAGCGGCGGGTGAGGTGAATTAGCCTGGCGGAGGCGTTCAGGATGGATTGTAGGGGGGAGAGGCGGGACAGAGGGAGGCCAGATAAGAGATTATTGCAATAGTCAAATCGGGAGATTACCAGGGCGTGTATGAGTTGTTTTGTGGTGACAGCGGTAAGAAATGGCCGAATTCTGGAAATATTACGCAGTTGGTATCGGCAGGAGGAGGAAAGCATATTGCGAAGTTCTGGCCAGTGATCCAATCTCAACACCCAGTAAGCCAGTGGATCATCTGCTGGAAGGTATCCTTGCCCCTAGGTAGTCCTGCACCATATGGTAAAGACGCTGGCAATGGGTGCCTACATTTGACGTCCCTGGGCGTCGTGGACTAAAAAAATTAAAAAAATGCATCAGTCAAGCGGCCCTGCCCTTCACCACTATTCCTCTGATCACCTGCAGCCTCAGAAGCACCTGTGTCATTACTTGGTAACCTACCAGTGCCTGGAAAGGTGTTACACAAGTGTCACTTTAGAGCGTCCTCAAGTTGTTTCACCCTGTGCTCCCTCTGTGCGGGCAGGATGGGCTCTGCAACTTTACCCTTGTATCGTGGATCAAGAAGGGTTGCCAACCAGTAATGATCCCTCTCCTTGATAGCATGAATCCTGAGGTCCTTTAGCAGGCTTTGCATTATAAGGGAGCCTATGCAGCGTAGGTTGGAGGTGGCATTAGCTTCCGAGTCTTCCTGGTCAATGAGGATGACCGTATCGTGCACTTCCTCCTCCCAGCCACGCACTAGCCCTTGTGTTTCTGGGGACACAAAACCCTCCCTTGAGGAATCCCCACATTCAATGCCCCCACTACTTAAATATTCCTCCTCCTGTCTGATCTGAGGAGGACCCGCTGGAATGTTGTCTGCGGAAAGACTGGGGCCTTGAGAGCAAGGGAAGGCCTCCTCTTCCTCCCGCTGCTCTGCCTCTAGAGCCACATCTATAATTCCCCAGAGAGTGTGCTCCAGCAGGAACACTAAAGGAATTGTCACTGATGCCTGCACTGTCCCTGCTCACCATCCTCGTTGCCTCCTCAAATGGTGACAGTACAGTGCATGCATCCTTGATCATCAGCCACTGCGGGGGGGGGGGGGAGAACCAAGTTGACCTGAACCTGTCCTTGTGCCATACTCACAGGTACTCATTGATGGCCCTCTGCTGCTTGTGCAGACGCTGCAGCATTGCTAATGTCAAGTTCTACCTGGTGGGCATGTCACAGATCAGACAGTTTGTGGGAAGGTGGAATTCTCTTTGAATTTCGAATTTCTGCCAGGCGAACGCTTGCTGGGAATGACCATCTGAAGTGGCTGCAGACTTTTCTGGCCTGGCTGAGAAGCTCTGGCAGCCCTGGGTACTTGGTTAGGAAACGCTGTACCTCCTAGATTTAGGACGTGTGCTAGGCATGGTACATGCCTCAATTTACCCTTGCGTAGGGTGGAGAGAAGGTTGCTGCCATTATCACAGATGACCATTCCCAGCTGAAGCTGGCGTGGTGTTAACCATCTCTGCACCTGCCCCTGCAGAGCTGACAGAATTTCTGGCCCGGTGTGGCTCCTGTCCCCTAAACAAACCAGCTCAAGCACAGTATGGCATCTTTTTGCTTGAGCCATTGCGTAGCCCCTGTCAGGCGTCTGTTTAACTGCCACTTCGCCAGAGACACAGAAGGAGGAGGAAGTGGGAGAGGTGGCGGTGGAGCAGACAGACCTCATACAAGCAGCTTTCTGGAGGCGTGGTGGATGAACAAGCTCCAAAACAGAGCCCCGTCTTTGATCCCTCCCAGCTGCAATCAGTTACCCAGTGTGCCGTGAAGGAAATGTAACGACCCTGTCCATGTCTAAAGTCACATGCACCTTGCTGCTGACTGCCTTTCCCAATGACTCGATAACATTGTCTTCCACGTGCTGGTATAGTGCTGGAATGGCCTTCTGTGAAAAGTAATGGCGTTTTGGAACCTGCCACTGTGGTACAGCACATTCAGCAAATTCACGGAAGGGAGCAGAGTCCACCAGCTGGAAAGGCAGCCGCTGCAATGCGAATAATTTTGCAAAGCTGGCATTTAGACGCTGTGCTTGGATGGTTGGGACTGTTTTTTCTTACGCTGCAGCAGCTGGGGCAACGTAATCTGCGTAAATATTCAGCTGATGGGATGCTGTCACATTGTGAGGAAGGAGCTGGTACATCCATTACTGTAGCATCATCCCTGTCAGTGGAGGTTGTAGCAGGCAATGACATGGCAGGACCTACAGTGGGGTAGAGACAGATGAGGAGGACCTACACAAAGTTTTGCGCCAACGGGATGTGTGGCAGGAGGTCATATGTCGCCTCAAGCACATGGTACCCAAGCGACCGGTGTCTTTCCCACGCTTGAGCCTCATCTGACATAGATTACAAATAGCAACGGTGGGGTCTGCTGCACATTTCTTAAAGAACTCCCAGACAGCAGAGTTCCTGGATGTGTGCTTTGGACAACAGCGCTCTGCACCTGGGCAGCTCTGACATCTGATGCCTTGGACTGGCTAGTGCTACGGTTGGTCATAGAGGATGTTGTGCCTCGTGTTTGCTGTGCCGCCTCCTCATCCCCTCCTCCTCACTTGATTCCTCTGTTCGATCAGGCACCCAGGTGGAGTCAGGGAGTAATGATGACAATGATTAGGTCACTATCTCCTCGTCACTGGAGCCAACTTGGCAGTATGCTGCAGCTGCTGGGGCAACATGAGTGCCAGTTATTTGTGTGTCATCACTGGCACCCCCTTCCTCCTAGGTTGATTTATACTCCCTTCCTCAACCTCAGAGATTGAATCAGAGCACTGTACTTGCTGCGCATCCTCAAGCAGCATGTCACTGTCATTGTAGTCAAACAATTCAGCTGACTCCTCCGTGTGTGATAGCGAGGCTACGGCAGGAGTAGCTGTGGACATGGAGGCTGCATTAGATGCTTTGGCAGCTAAGGTGGACTGTAAAGCACTACAAGCCTGGCTGGCAGAGGACTCGGAGGAGGAGGATGGCCTGGTTAGCCAATCCACCAAATCCTCTGTTGCTGCTTAAGACGGCCAGCACCAGTTAGAAAGGACAAGCGTGCCCCTGCAGAGGATGCACCATGCCCACGACGACCAGAGGCACAGCCTCCCGACACAGAGGCTGCTTGCCCTCTGCTCTGTGTCTGGGAGCGTCTGCCTGTCCTTTGTTCTTTCAGACATGGTGAGTGATATATAGATTAAATATATACAGAACTCTGATTCAACTCTGGTATAAAGATTAATGATTTACAGAACTCTGGTGTAACTCGGTGAGACACCCTGATAGCTGGCAGCCAGTGACAAGACACAGATTACAAGTCTCAGAAACCTCCTTTAAATCAGTGTGACCCCCTGATGGGTGACAGCCAGTGAGAACACATGGATTATAACAATTCCCAGATATTTTGTAGAAATTAGTGACCCCCAAAAAACTGTGGCAATGGCTGTGTGACCAGACACAGATCCCCCTCAATTCCAAAATATTTTGCTGAAATGAGCACCCAAAATAGTTGCCTGGACTGAGCACAAAGATTGCAACAATTCCCAGATATTTGGTAGAAATGAGACACCCCCCGTAGCGTGGCAGACCGGCAGTAAGAACACACAACAATCTCCTATGAAATCTCCTCTCAAATGCGTGCAGAAGCGCTGCGTGGAAACCTTATATAGTGTGCTGCGGGACTTAGCTCTGTGAGCCCATGATTGGGCAAAATTTGCCCATAGTGTTGAACCTGTCTTGCACCTGACCTGTGGTCAGGTGCAAGGCTGTAGCCAATTACAAGCTTCAGGCCAGTGGAAAAGTGCATTGTGGGCAAACACGCGGAAATGTTAGTAGTTTGCGAACAAACGAACAGGTTATGTTCGATGCGAACTCCGAACCGAACAGCTCATCCCTAGTGACATAGTATATCTAGCATATAATAACTTGGAGATGGAGGTTTAGTTATTTTTTTTTTTTTTTATATATTTTTATTAAACCTGTGAAGGATAAGGGGCAGTGGGGAGGGGGAAATGTGGGTGGAAAGAAGATTCTCTTTACTATACAATGTACAAAGTGACAGGCTGCCATAAATGTAAAGGTAATGTCAACAATAGTTCAAAAAAGTTTTTTTTTTTTTTTTTCATGTTAAAAATATTTAACCTTTGCAGTTGGAATGGTGATAATTTGTCAGAGGAAGCTTAGCACGTGGTCTGTCTTAATTGTAAATTTAAAGACAAATCTAGCATCTTTTTGTTACATTGTTAGAAGTAAGGATATGCAAGGTACTTATTTGAGATTGGTAATTGAGTGGCAGCTTCCATTCTTATGGGTGATCCCTTGACCCCCAGGGCCAAAGAACAAAAAATTCAACGAATGTTTAATACTATGACAACCACCAATGTGAAATTTTATAATCTCATGAATTATGTGGGGAAAACGCAAACGATGGTGATATACTTTCGTGATGTGATTCATTGTTCAGTACGTCTTGCCCAACATAAAGTTGAGACATCGTTCAACAATAGGACATGCCGGAGCTGACAGCCGATGGGTGCAGTCGCATTTTGGAGCTCTCCGACTGAAATAGCCATTTTGAGGATTTCGGCTACTCCCCACCAGCGGAGGAGCCTTGGTCCTTGAGCATGGTAGCTACCCTGCTCACCTGAGTTTGCCCGTTTTCGCTGCCTTTACAGCGCTGTATGGAGTCGGAGACCTATTCCCGTAGCCTGCGTCTGGCGGTCATTTTGGTGCCCTTCGTCCTGTGTTCTCATCAGTCGCCGGCTGCTTGTGCTGCCTTTCTGACCAGCCCAACATGCGGAAGAAATCCAAGAAGCCCTGCCTCTCGGAGGGCCCCCGGCAGCGGGATATCCGGGAATTCCTGAGTACCGATTGGTGCCATGGAGGCCCCTTGGAGTTCCCGACCCCAGTGGTGAGTTCTGGACAAGGATGGCCTATCCTGGTCGGAAGATACATTGGCCCCACAGAAATCATCTGGTAAAGTGGGGCAGTCGGTGAAGACGGGTGGCTCCGGTGCAGTGAAGTAGGCTGCACGTGGATCTTCGGGATCTGCTGCCAATGGGGGGGGGGCAGCAGGCTCTGACCATTTGTCATGATAATTTCAACCACAAGGTGGCTGCTCCTGTGGAAGCGTGGCGTCTTTTGTGCGCCCTGGGTCTGTCGCCCGCTCAGGCCTCTACTGACCCGAGCCTCGGGGGATTATCTCCTGGTGCTTCTGACCTGGGTTAAATATGAGTGGCCCTTCTCCGTGAGACGGACCTTTGCTGATCCCATGCTTTTATTTTTATTGAGCTTTATTTTTCCCTTTCGCTACGCCCCCCCCCCCGACATTTATGCGTCGTGGCCTGTTGACGTTTTCCCCCTATTTTTCTCTTTTTGGGACTTTGTTTTGCTGGGCTGTTTCCCTCACCCCCCCCCTCCTTTTTTTGGACATTCTGAGGACATTTTGATTTTGATACGGCTACTTTTTTTTTCTTCTTGTTCTCTATCCTTTTCTCTTTTCTGCACCCGTATGATATTCTGCTGTGGTCCTGCACGGCCATTTTCGTTTTCAAATTTATGCATTCCTTCTGTGTTTGCAAAACCCAAAATAAGGAAATTTAAAAAACCATCAAAAGGACACAACAAAAATGGATATAGTTTTACCTTTTTGTTGATGCATTCTCCCCCGCAGGGTTCACATCGTTAAATACTTGATAGTCAAGCATGAAACCCGGTCAGAAGGAATATGCCAATATCGGAGATCCTGCATGAAAGAGTCAAGCATAGTCTTGTATGTGTATGCAGGTGAAACTCGAAAAATTTGAATATCGTGCAAAAGTTCATTTATTTCAGTAATGCAACTTAAAAGGTGAAAATAATATGAGACTCCTTACATGCAAAGCAAGATAGTTCAAGCCGTGATTTGTCATGATTGTGATGATTGAAACCCCAAATCCACAATCTCAGAAAATTAGAATATTACCTTCAATCCATAAAACAAGAGTTGTACATAAAACAATATGGGACCTCTGAAAAGTATAAGCATGCATATGTACTCCGCACTTGGTTTGGGCCCCTTTTGCAGAAATTACTGCCTCAATGCGGCATGGCATGGAAGCTATCAGCCTGTGGCACTGCTGAGGTGTTATGGAAGATCAGGATGCTTCAATAGTGGCCTTCAGCTCTTCTGCATTGTTCGGTCTCACGTCTCATCTTTCTCTTGGCAATGCCCCATAGATTTTCTATGGGGTTCAGGTCAGGCGAGTTTGCCGGCCCATCAAGCACAGTAATCCCATGGTCATTGAACCAGGTTTTGGTGCTTTTGGCAGTGTGGGCAGGTGCCAAGTCCTGCTGGAAAATGAAGTCTGCATCCCCATAAAGCTCGTCTGCGGAAGGAAGCATGAAGTGCTTCAAAATCTCCTGGTAGACGGCTGCTTTGACCCTGGACTTAATGAAGCACAGTGGACCAACACCAGCAGATGACATGGCTCCCCAAATCAACACAGACTGTGGAAACGTCACATTGGACTTCAAGCATCTTGCAGTGTGTGCCTCTCCATTCTGCATCCATACTCTGGGTCCTTGGTTTCCAAATGAGATGCAAAAGTTGCTCTCATCAGAAAAGCGGACTTTGGACCACTGAGTAACAGACCAGGTCTGTTTTTTCTTTAGCCCAGGTAAGACGCTTCTGACGTTTGTTGTTCAGGAACGGCTTGACAAGAGGAATACGACATTTGAAGCCCATGTCCAGGATCCGTCTGTGGTGGCTCTTGATGCACTGACTCAAGCCTCAGTCCACTCCTTGTGAAAGTCCCCAACACTTTTGAATGGCCTTTTCCTGACCATCCTCTCCAGGCTGCAGTCATCCCTGCTGCTTGCACCTTTTTCTTCCACACTTTTCCCTTCCACATAACTTTCTATTAATGTGCTTTGATACAGCACTTTGGGAACATCCAACTTCTTTTGCAATTACCTTTTGAGGCTTTCCCTCCTTATGGAGGGTGTCAATGATGGTTTTCTGCACCGCTGTCAGGTCAGCAGTCTTTCCCATGATTGTGATTCCTACTGAACCAGACTGAGAGACCATTTAAAGGCTCAGGAACCCTTTGCAGGTGTTATGGCTGAATTAGCGGATTAGAGTGGGACACTTTGAGCCTAGAATATTGCACCTTTTCACAATATTCTATGTATTCTAGATTAGTTTCACCTTTTAAGTTGCATTACTGAAATAAATGAACTTTTGCACGATATTCTAATTTTTCGAGTTTCACCTGTAGAGAGAAGTATCACTGAATTGTTTTTCTTCACAATTTTATAAAGTCCATATCGGTGGTTGTCATCACTAAGTGCTTAATCGATACTATATTTGGTTGCATTTTTAATTCTATACTTGTTTAAAACTCTATTGTGCATAAAATTGAGTAGTTTAATAATTTTGGTCTGGTTCTTTTTTTTTTTTATTTTTTTTATTTTTTATAATTCGAAAGTAACCAACTGTTGCTAAGCCCTGGAAAAAGTTCTGCCTAGAAACAGCAGGTGACAGATCCCCTTAGAGGGGAAAAGGAAAGGGAAAAAGACCAAGGAAGACACTACGAAAAGGAGAAGGGGAAAATCCCCAGGATAGAAGGGAAGGGGAAGGGGTGCCGCCCCAGAGAGAATAAATGTACCTGTTACGAAACCCCGAGAGCCAAAAAACCACCCGTCAGTCCAAATCAAATTCCAGCCTAGAGTCCCAAATTTTATGATGGAGGCGAGGTATCGTGTACTATAGTTGAAAAATTATCCACATTATCTCTGATCTTGAGGCGCACTTGCGCCACGGACAGAAGGGACTGTGACCTCCACCCCTGAGCCACAGCTCGCCTGGCTGCCAGCACGATTTTGTGCAACAGTTTGTTCTCCGGTCTCGTTAAGGTCTCTTGTGAAGGAGGAATGTCCAAGGATCTAGGACCTCCTGGATCTAGGACCTCCTGGATCTAGGACCTCCTGGATCTAGGACCTCCTGGATCTAGGACCTCCTGGATCTAGGACCTCCTGGATCTAGGACCTCCTGGATCTAGGACCTCTAGGATCTAGGACCTCCTGTATGAGGGCATGAATCTTGAGCCAAAAGCGATGTATCAGAGGACCTGTCCACCACTTTGGTCTGGTTCTTATGTAAAGTGTCTTTATAAAGATTAAACGTACTGTAGTTGTTATTTTGTTGACTTAACAATGTTGCCTTTGTAAAACTCATGCTGGAGTTCTTTTTTGTGTTACATAAATGGAAAGGTTTGCAGGAAGAAAAAAGTCTGCTTAATGGATTTCACATTCTCTTAAAATTAAACTTTTTTTTTTTTTTTGTAGGTAGGAAAGACTGGTGCTTACTTGCAGCTCCTCAGGATACTATACAAAATGCTCATCCGGATTCTAGAGGTAGATGTGCACGATGAGGAAGAGATTAATAAAGGTATGACTCGTATGATAATATAAAGATCATAGGTGTGTTTGTGAATGTGTGCCAAGTTATGTTGGTTTAATTTATTTGCACAACCCCTTCACTAAGGATGTGTAGGGCCTATCCTGTACATTGTTCACATTCATTATCTCCCGGTAGCCTTTGAAGTATACTAGTTAATTTCGTTAGTGTTTTCTTTGCCCAGATATCCAGGTTTAAAGGGACACTACCACCAAAAATGTAAATGTTTTGTTGCTAATATCTTATTTGTGCTTTGTTTTTCTCTTGCTTGTTTAGATAAAAAAAATATTTTATTCTGTCACTGGGTGCATCCATTTTGTGATCTTTTGTTTTGTAAACTGCTCACCCCCACAGTATCTTTACATCACTGTGCGGCAATGGGCATAGACTGGGCTCTGTGGGTTTGAAGTTATGGAAACAGACTAACATTATTGTATTGTGTGGGATGTTTTCAAAGGACATCACCAGGGGGTAGATTAGAAGTCTTTTAAACTCCCTATCTTCTGTCATTCAGCTGCCATCTCTTATCTCAAGTAGCCTGCACATCACAATACACCCCTGTAACCTTATCTAAACATTCACTCCTCCACCCCACTATCGAATACTGTAGAAGCCATGCAACAGCTGTAAAATTAAATATTTGCACAGATTTTGGTAAATGTTGCACCATGAGAATAATCCACAAAATGGTAGCGACCTAAAAGCCTGATTTTCATTTTACATGCAATTACTTTAGGGGGGGGGGGGACCGCATGTGTTTTATAAGCTGATTTTGTTTATAATGCACAAGTAAGCTAGTTACAGCGTATGTTAGTGGTAGAAACATAGAAACATAGGTTCTTATCTGCTGACATTTTTCTTTCGGCCCATCTAGTCTGCCCAATTACATGGATACTTTACCTGGATTTATCTTTTGTTTAGGATAGCCTTATGCCTATCCCATGCCTGCTTAAATTCAATCACTGTTTTGGCCTCTACCACTTCAACTGGAAGGCTGTTCCATGTATCCACCACCCTCTCAGTAAAATAATAGTGTTCTAGTTAAGTTAACTTTGCATCCAGTGTTTCAAATAAACAAGGTTATGGCTGGTCCGTGTCTGAAGGCGACACAAACCTAGAGTCTAGCGTGGTGATGGCAAGCCTCGGCACACCAGGGGCTAGATCACAACTGGGACACTAAGCACAGCGCTCCAGCTGTACAGCATAACTGCTTGTTTTAATTTGTCCTGCTTTCTGAAAGCCAAGTTCAGCTTCCATCCCAGCAGATGTAGCGCCAGGTTACAGTACATTAGCATCTCCTATACTCTGTATTGGAGATGTTAATGTGTTATAGGGGTCTCTACAGAGGGTAATTGCCCCCTAAGTTATTCCCTGCCCATCATGTGCCCCCCCCCCCCCGATGGATCAACATTCAGCTTCCCCCACTTCCTTTGGATCACAGTATCTCCATTTCGGTGCATCGCGCATGGTCTGCTGAGTTGTCGTTGGAAAGGGCAGAGCCTGCTTTGTCCAATGATATCCAATGTGACCATATTCAGTATAAAATACAAATCATAAATAATAAAATCTTAAATCTTTCCCCCCCCCCCCCCCACCACCAGGTTTGAAAAGGCTCATCAGTGGAAGTGTTAATGGTCAGACTATGTTACATTGTGTTTTTAGTTTGGGGTTTTTGCCTTGGTTTAGTTGTATTAAGGGTTATAATGGGCAGGCTTCATCCCTCACAGTATACATTTTATTTTTTCCTTAACGGCATTTTAGGGATTAATGGGTAGACTAAATGCCACGCTGTTTATTTTTATTGTATTTCAATGGGTTTATGGAATTTTTGGGGTTATTATGGAAGTTGGAATCTAAAGGGTCTATTCAGCTTTAGATACTTTGCTTTTCAGCACATTTTGGGGAATAAATTTGGCTGAAAATATGAATTCCCTATTTAGTGGATGGTCATCGTAGTTTGCGAAAATTGGAATTGATGAAGCAGTTATCGGATGTCGGCCAAAACCGCTGAGTTGCAGCTCATAAAATACTGCATTTAAATATCATTGCACCACATTACTCTGGGATTATGGAATCTTATTTATATATATATATATTTTTTTCAGTGGTATGATTCTGTATGGGTTACAGGGGCACATAATGGAGGTGAACAATATTTCAGGGGGAACAGATTATTGAGGCTGATCTGGAATCTGTATGGAAGGGGAGTTTTAAGCGGTATTGTGCATGTATTTAAATGTTATGTACTGTATGCTGTTTAATACTTTCTTTCTGAAAAAAGAGGCCCTGTATTTTACCTTGTACTTGGCCCCACAAATCCTAGAGCCGGCACTGCTTACAAGATCGAGTGAGATGTATTTGGAAAGATCAGAGTCTGGCTATATCAATGATGCCAAATATGAGAATGTAATTTGTAAAAAAAAAAAAAAATCTGTTCTGACCCTGTTAAAAAATTTTTTGTGTCTCTTAGTTCTAAAGAGGCATGGTCCACTTTTCACGTATAAAGTGAACAATGCCTTGTCATTACTTACAATCTCCAGTGCCGGAAGCATGTACAGTGTTTCATACATAGTCATACTGTTCATAAAACTCAAGTACAGTTGTTTTTACTCTTGTATAAGCTTTTACACGGTGATACTTTCTTAAATCCTAATATTTGAAGACGGCATACAATGTAATTGACTAGTTTGCATCACTTTAAAGGCTTCAAGGGGATAATGCAACAAAGCCCTACGCACCCTTAGCAGTGAAGGGGATATTGTAGTGTTGACCTAGATATATGCACACTGTTTATAGGTTGTCTGAGTTTTAATTTCAATGTTTTGGTACTCCTGATTCTTTTAGAGATGTTCCTTTTTTTTTTTTTTTTTTTCCGATTCGGCTTGTTCAGTTTTTTTTTAAAGTTTTGTTTCGGATCATTTCGGCCCATTTTCGTATCGAATTTTTTTTTTTTTGTTTCGTGAAATCGGTATTTCGGTCTTTCGGATCGTCTCTTCTCTTTTCAAAGGGTCCATTTCATTTGTCTTTAGACGCATGGTATTTCGGATGCTCTGATATTTTGGTCGATACAGTAATTCTGCCGATTTTTGTTCCTTCGGACGTATCGTTTTTTTATGAAAGATCCTTTTTTTTTTTCTTCTGAATATGCATTGCACAACTTTATTTAATCATAAAATATCTATCTTGTACTGTTAGACTGGGGATTTAGGGAAAAGCTAATTAAATATTTAAAATATATTTTATTGATGCAGAAAGAAAGCACTGGAACAAGTGAAAAAAGTGACGATACGAAATTACGAAATCTGCAACGGAACCGAAACTGACTCGAAACTATACGAAAATACATTGTCCGAAATTAACCGAAATCGCGAATAGAACCAAAATGAAATGCGATTTTGCAAATTTCTTGTCCATATGAAATAACGTAAAAAAAAAAAAAAAATTTTTCGTATCGGGAAATATTTCGAATTGTGTGTATTTCGTTGCCGGGCCGGTTCGGAACGTCGGATGAATTCGAAGCACCGACTCGTTTCATGAGGAAAAACGAATCCGTATGAAGCGAAACGCGCATCCCTAGGTGGCATGCTGTATCACAGAGCAATGTGCGGGCACAACAGTGGATATACCTTGCCATGATGGGGTCTTGAATCATTGTCCTTTAAGTAAATGTACATATTTTTACATTTCCAGCTGAAGAATGTGAGGTGGAGGAAGCGACCCCACCCGGCCATGACCAATGGCCTGATGCTGAATTTTCCCGAAGAGTGGCATTTGATGTCGTTGTGCATGATCCAAAATATCACCAAAACAGTCCAATTTTCACAGACCGGACCTCACAAGCTAAACAAGGTGTCCTTTTTTTAAACTAAAAATTATGTAAATGTTTTACCATGTCGGCAGCAAACAAAATGTCTTTACTGAAATGATGTATGTATAATCAAGCACACCTCTTTCACGGGAAAATTAAAACTTTAAACGTGGATGTGAAAAACCCTCTGTGTATTTTTTAAAAAGGAAATTCTTTGTACTAGCAGAATAGCGTGCCAACAGCTGAAAATAAACTGCAGCTATTGGGATCAAATTATTCCATACAGTGTTTCCCTGAAAGTAAGACCTAGTACTATTTTTGATAATTTCTAAAGTATGAGACCACCGCAAAAATGCTTACTTATTTATAAAGGATTTTACCAGGAAGGATACATTGAGATTTCTCTAGTTTTCAAGTATGTCCTGGGTTCAAGAACATTAAAATGTTACAGTTGTTACAGAAATACAAAGTAATACAATGCAAGATATTAAAAACACAAATATACAGATTAACAGAAAATAAATATGTAGGAAATAGTCATTATGTTACATGTTTACAGGTGCATTCCGCATTGAGGTATGTTAATAGGGAGCTCTTGAGTGAATTTAGACTGGGGGAAGATTTGATGGCGTCTGGGGGGTTATTCCATAACTGCGGTGCTCTGTAGGAGAATGAGGACAGAGACCCTTTCTTTTTGTATTGTGGTATTGCAAGTAAGGTGCTGGTCCTGGATCGGAGGTTATAGGATGAGGGAACTGCTGGAGTAAGCAGTCTATTCAGGTAGGTGGCAGCTTCCCAGAACAGCTCTTAAACACCAGGTTGGAAAGGTGAAGGGTGCGTCTAGATTCCAGCGATGGCCAGTTTAGCTCTTTTAACATGTCACAATGGTGGGTCATGTAGTTACATTGTAGCGCAAAGCGGCAGAATGAGTTATACAATGTAGTAAGTTTCTGGAGGTGTTTGCGGGGCTGCTGCATACACTACATCTCCGTAATCCAGAGCCGGCATAAGCATTTGTTGTACAATCTGCTTTCTTACCGCGGGGCTCAGGCAGGATTTGTTTCTGTACAGGGCACCTAGTTTGGGGTAAAGTTTAGATGAGTTTTTCGATGTGGGGGCCAAAGGATAGATTTGGGTCTAATCACATACCTAGATATTTGAGAGAAGTGACTGTGGTCAGTGTGCCATTTGATTTTGTCCCCACACATAGATGGGGATTTTGCAATTTATGTAGTTTAGGTGCTGTTCCAAAGAGCATCGTTATCGTTTTGTCAGTATTTAAAAAAAGTTTGTGTTTGATCCACTTTTCTACCTCTGTGAATTGTTCTTGCAGCACGGCCTCCAGCTGCGGGAGATTTGGTTTGCTGGTATAGATTATGGTGTCGTCTGCGTAAATGTGTACAGTTGAGGCTTTGCAGATGTTAGGCAGATCATTTATGAATATTGTAAATAGAAGGGAGACGATTATTGAGCCTTGGGGTACACCGCAAGTGACTTGGAGGGGGAGGGAGGAGCTGTCAGAAATGGACACATATTGCGACCAGTCAGATACATATGATTGAAACCAGGTTAGCGTGCGATCACCAATGCCAGAGTCTTTACGTTTTTTTTTTTTTTACACGATGCCATGGTCGTCTATGTCAAAGGCTTTGGCAAAATCAAGGAAGATGGCTCCAGTTAGGTTTCCTTGTTCCATGCCAGCTTGGGTATCATTGCAAACTTTTAAAAGGGTGGTTGTAGTTGAGTGATTTGGACGAAAGCCGGATTGATCCGTGGTTAAGTAGTTCCAATATTGATAATAATCACGTAATTGTGTGTAGACGCATTTTTCCAAAATGTTTGACTTTACAGGGAGCAATGATATCGGACAGTAGTTGGATTCCAGAGTACTGTCACCACTTTTATGGATAGGTACCACTCTCGCAGTCTTCCAGAGTTTGGGTATGTATCCAGTCGCCAGTGATTCATTAATTAGGGTTGCGACAGGATTTGCAATTGCCGGTGCACGGATCAGCAGCATTGCTGGTATTTGATCAGCTCCAGACTGGTATTTCATTTTTTGCTTACGGAGAAGTTTAGTAACGACACTGAAAGGCACTGGTCTAAAACTGAATTCCTGTCTGATACAGGGTCTTTGCACAGTTGGAGGGGCCTGACCTGCGTGTGGCCTTTCTGAGTGCATGTTAGTTGTGATCATTCCCAAGGCTGGTGGTGGCATAAAAGGCTACTTGAAGAGCAACTTATATACGCACAACCCTTAGAACAGTTAATTGAAGACTGGTGCTTAGGGTTGCCACCTTTTCTTCAAGCCAAACCCAAACACTCTAGTGCTAAGCTTGGGCGGCATAATTTTTTGTATCGTATCAATTACGCCATTATGCGTATATAATCTGGCACGTGGTATGCATGGCATGGCAGACTGGTATTATGGCACACTGATTACAGCACACTGGTATGCATGGCAGGCGGGTATTATGGCACGCTGATATGTATGTCAGACTGATATGCACACTGGTATTAGGGCACACTGGTATGTATGGCAGACTGGTATTAGGGCACACTGGCTGGTATGCATGGCAGACTGGTATGTATGACACACTGGGTGGTAGGTATGGCAGATTAGTATTAAGTAAATCCCTCCCACCTCTCATCAAGATCAGATTAATTTGTTGTCACAATGATTCTTGGAGCCTGAGGAATGGATCCAGATCCCTGAATGATTGCAGCAGGCACAGCTCAGAGCAGCTTGTCTTGGGAGTCCTGCTGCCTCTCTCAACTTGGTCACATGTGCCTGAGCGGGAACAAGTGGCTGATGGGAGGGGGAGGAGGACCTGGCAGAGTGGGGAAGAAGAGACGTCACCGCACACCCCCCCCCCCCACATGTCAGTGACTGGTGGTGCGGAGCGTCTCACTCGCACGCTGCCTGCCCTGTGTATGAGTGAAGATTTGAGGCACAGGCAGCACAAACGGTCTGCTCTCCTCTGCAGCTGCCCCTGTAATAGCCGATCGGCAAAGGTGCAGCATGCTTAAGAGGGATGTGGGTCCTCTACTCGTGCTTCTTGTTTTCCTGCTACCACCAACTTGGAACGCCCCTCCGAGTGACGCGTTTCCAGTCCACGTGACTAGGCGGCCGATCCTTACTCTGGTCACTTCTTTGTAGTTTAAATAAAGTTTTTTTTGTAATTTTGGCGACTATAACATCCAATTCCCATGTTATACAGTACAGGCTCCATGCAAGCCCAATGCTTTTTTTTTTTTTCCTGCCCCCCTAGAAAGTGCCGCCCTAGGCCTTGTTGGCCTAGGCCAAGATACTGCACTGACGGCACCCCTGATTGCTCTGATCACCCTATTCTTAACTTGCCCACTCCTGTCTTGGAAGTCTTTTATTGGTATTCTAGTACCAGGATGGTATTATGGTATGTATTTCAATAAATGTACGGTATATTTTTGTACATGTATAAATGTAGACTGTAGTACATGAACTGTGGATTGTTGTACATTAAAAAAAGACCTAGTGTCCTTTTTTTTTTTTTTTTTTTTTTTTTGGGGTTTTGGCCAAAAAAAAAATCTAGGTCTTCTTTTCGGAGACACACGGTATTTACCCATTTCGCTGTCCAAGGGAAATGTTAACACAATGGCCACATCAGGTGATGAGGACGCAGTCTGTTTTATATCATTTTACTGTGCTGACTAAAAAGCGTTCCTTTCAAAACAAAATCACTGCCTGGAGAGGTTCATCCTTTTTTTGTTTGTAGAGTTGTCAGTTTTCCTTTGCACTAATGTCCATTGCTAGACAACTGGGATGCTCAACCATTTGGATGTTGAATGGATGCCACTTGGAAAAATTTTGTACACAATGTGGGCCACACAATATACTTCTATGTGAAACCACTGGTAATGCAAGGATTCTATACACTGTTTTATCACGAGTCTGGGGTAAAAGCTTCACTGGGATCAGTGTCCATATCTGATGGAAAAACTGCAGATAACTAGTCTCTCATTTAGCAGCAGATCCTTCGAGATCTTGAAATCTCTATTTGTGTTGAGGTGAAGGGATAGGAGCGGGACTCTGTCGGGAGTAGGGATGGGAGCGGGGACCCGCCGGGAGGATGGGTCGAATTGGTCTGACTGCAAGAGGACTGTAGGTCGGTGGAGGGATGCGATTGGCAGTACCAGAGGGAAACAAATCTCAAAGGGGAACAGAATTTGGCACAACACCAGCCCAACTTCTCAATGAGAACTAGCTATACTGCGTTATTGCCATATATTTGCTTGTGGATTGAGCGCCCATGTTATACAGCATTCTGGCTGTTGAAGGGCAGCATTGCATTTTCTGGTAGTATGTATGGTAAGAGGTTTCTATTTAATTTGTAGTTCCAAAATGTGTATATTAAATATAATTTGCCCTCACCCATTCAGGGCCATATTAGCACCAAGTATGTAACTTAACCAGAGCTGTTGTAAACTTCCCAGAGCCGTTACAGGTTTTAAGTTTACAACAGCGCTGGTTAAGTTAGCACCAAGTATGTAATATGGCCCTCAGTCTTTAAAGTTGTTAAACAGGTCCAATGTGTATTATCAATTGTTAGGTCTCTGCAATCTCTGGCCAGGTGCGTTACCCTTTTCCTTGAAAAAGTATTAATTTTAAATGGCAAAAAAATTAGAGTTCAGGGACTCCACTTTAGTCAACTTTGCACATTTTCCAAACGCACTTGCTGATTAGGCACCGTGCATCAGGCTCTGGTGGATGACGTGTCCCTATACAACTGGATGCAGCTGCAGAGGATCATCAGCCTGTGACTAAAGGGTATCTGAAGATTTTCCTGATGGAGATGTCGAAGCCGGTGGAAAGCAGATCTCCAGGAAGTCTGAGATGTATTTGCTGTACGGGGCAGGACCGCTCATGCTAAAATGGTTTAAAGTTGGCACCAAGCAGTCACATCATACTGCCTTAAAGACCCAAATTGATAAACTATCCCAGTGGAGACCACTGTAGGCAAGGCAGACAGTGCATTTGTGAGAGTGATTAGGCTAGCAGCTTCTCTTCATTGTCATCTGGGATCTCCTGCGTTGTTCCGGTCTGCTGCACACAACTGCAAGAAGGTGATGGCACTCCCAGATGCCTTTACCTCATGTCATAGCTGTGTTCAGAGACCTCTCTGCTAAACAGTGATTTATGCGGTCTATCTTGACCACTGTGGATTTTGAGGAGGCCTCCCTCTTGCTTTTTTGGGTGGTCCCATTTCTGACCCTGCTGGACTGCCATCAATTTCAGAAAGTGATCTGTATTTTATGAGATCATGGTGTCAAATACTGCTGGGGAGCTGGTGACTCTATCCTGGTTGCCAAAGAAAATATGGTGCGCTCTGTTATGATTCTTGAAGCTCAGGAGCTGGTGACTGCACGCTAGCCACCTTCCACTGGTAGATGTGAAGGTTCTGAAGTGCATGTAGAGGGACGTAGTAGAAAACTCTGGTTAAATGTCACCAACCCTCAATTACATTTTTTTTTTTTTCTTCATTATTTCCATTCACCCTATTTAAAAAAAAAATCATAAAAATCGTAATTTTCTGCAGATGCTCTGCTGAGATTTTCACCTTGGCACACCACAGTAGGGTGAAAGGTTCTAAACTCCAGATGGGCTCCCTTGTTTTGCCAGATTTCAAATGTGGTCTGAATTATTGGCAAACGGGCTGAAATTGACTTTGTGCCAAATAACCGTACACAGTACATGCAGGGTGTCGCAGTCATTACTCTGTATATAAAGAAAATAGAAGTGCATATAAAGGAAGATTGACCAGTATTTAAAATGAGACATTAGTGAAATAATGCAGCTTAAAAATGTAATAAAAGATGTGCAACAAGCAACCAAATACAATTCCATTGTGAATGCTCTTCAGCAGAGAGAGCAGACGATTACAAAAATGGGAAGGGGTGGGGGATATTTTAGTGAACCTATAGTGTACAGATGAAAAGGAGCTTTTGAGTGAAAAAGTATTTAAGTGAGAAAAACCTATTCCAATCCAACACAATCTGCGTCTCTGTATACAGATGTCTGCATAACATGAGTTTAATGAAGTAAAAGTAATCTTCATCTTTGCACAGAATCAGAAATTGCAATCAAGGCTGAACCAAAGCGGCGCGAGATGGTCTCGATGATGTTAACTAAATATGCCTCATTCAACACATTCCATCACTGCGAACAATGCCATCAGTACATGGATATCAATTCTGAATCGCAGGTAATGGCCTGAACCATGGAGGTGTATCTTCATGTGCTATTTACCAAAATGATAACTCTAGCAGTCATCCTTTTGTAGTCCATCATTTGGACAAAGAATTATTATGAATGGGGTGTTGGATAGCAGTTTCATCAGTGATCATGCACGCCAAAAGCTTGATGGTTTGCGAAGCGGGTTTGGACAAATAAAATGTCCAGAAATGTGTGTAATTTTCATTGCATAAAACCAAAATTGGAATTTCTGTTATCTTCCAGGTATCATTATAAATTCACTGAAATACTGGATTGATAGTACATGTAAAACCCAGGCCTTTGATTAGGAGCTTTGCAGTCAATTTTAATACGAAGGGTCAATGAATGGCAACTAACATTTAAACACTTTCCTGTAGGTGCAGGAGTCTACCTTGCATGCCTTCACTTTCTCATCATCAATGCTGGGAGAGGAGGTCCAGCTTCATTTCATCATTCCTAAATCCAAACAACATAATTTTGTCTTCAGCAAACAAGGGAAGCACCTCGAGAGTATGCGCCTACCATTGGTAACGGATAAGGTATGCTTGGGGTTTTTTCTATCGTGTTATTGGACGTGACATCCTAGAATAATGTGCAATGTTTAATGTTGGAATATACTGTAGATATCATGAGTGGCTTACTCTTACTGGTTTTTACAGCTCAGGAAGGGGTGTTGATGACTTATGTTTTTA
Organism: Leptobrachium leishanense; assembly: GCA_009667805.1. Classification (NCBI taxonomy): domain Eukaryota; kingdom Metazoa; phylum Chordata; class Amphibia; order Anura; family Megophryidae; genus Leptobrachium; species Leptobrachium leishanense. The sequence goes on along the minus strand of CM019067.1, from coordinate 105,900,492 downwards.
TTCACTGTGTCTTCCAGGAAAACACAAACTTTGTGAAGAGCCCCATATTCACACCTACAACTGGCCGACATGAACATGGGCTTTTAAATCTTTTCCATGCCATGGAAGGGGCCAACCACTTGCATATCTTGGTGGTGAAGGAGCATGAAATGCAGTTGTACCAAAAATACTGGTCCAACCACGTAATGCTGGTGATGCCTGTAATGTTTAACAGTGCTGGCATTGGTAAGTAGTGAATGATCAGGAGCAACATCCAAAAGTATCCATGTTTAGTATGAATTGTTAGACTGATGTTGCACAGATATAGTTTGAGTGCTCCACTATCATCAATCATCACCTGATTTACAAATACAGTATATAGTCTATCCAAGGGCACACCACACATGAAATGGTATAAATATTCAAATACTTTGTTCAATGTATAAATCCAATATATGCTGTATATCACAAGACCTTATGACTCCCATATTCATACAGCACTTTGTGTAAGAACTTCTCATCACAAAATTCAGAATTCTAAAACTTAATAAGAAACTTGCCTATGATTTAATACCACAGTGAGTGCGTGATAATCTGCTGCCCCCCCCCACGTTTTGGCTTTCTTGCCAAAAGCCAGCAGGCCTAACCTATTTAACTCCAGAGTATCACAGTATCTACAGCGGTGTTACAGGGGAAAAAAGTTCCGGGCTATTAAAGTTTTATTGATGTCCTTTTTTAAATCAAATTTGGGTGACCGTTTAATTGTAGGTAATCGGTATCCCTTTAGGAACAAGTCATCGGAAATTGGCCTACCCACAATTGGTCACGCCACTCCCTATGCCTTGTCCTGGCTTTTCTATTATCCACCTTCTGGCTCTGCTGACCAAAAGGCCCAGTAGTGTGAGATCTAGATATCTATGTAATGGATTTGCTCGTATTTCTAGATATACCAATAGAAGAAACTGCAAAAAAAGTATCTTTGCCTTTTTTAAAGTGATCAATAAGCACAGTGTTATTTAAAAAAGTGACTTAACTGCAATAATTTTTATCCGACCACACTATACCTATAAATCACAGCTATATCGAAGATCATACACGGTAGACATCAGTAGTAAGACACATTTTCCTTTTTATGTAGGAGCTGCCAAATTCCTTATTAAAGAACTGTCCTACCACAACCTGGAGTTGGAACGAAACCGTCTAGAAGAACTGGGTGTGAAGCGTCAATGTGTTTGGCCTTTTATTGCTATAATGGATGATTCATGTGTTTTATGGAACGCGCATGGCAAGATCCAAGAACATTTCAGGTATGATCTATAGCTTACAAACAAAACATTAGACATTTAATCTAGTTTGGTTCATAAACCTGTTTATTTAATTTGTACGCATGTAATTGGTTACAGCCAATTGAAGATGATCAACTAAACTGTCTACATTAATAATCTTCAGGCACAACAATAATCTTTCTTGTAGGGAACACGGGTCATTGGTCAATGCTCTCTAGGTTGTGGGTTCATCTGGTCAGGGCTCACTACACTTCTTTTCTGTGCTTTTAAAGTATTATTTTGCTAGGGTTACTATAGGATTAAAACAGAACAAGGTAGGAAACTGGTACAAAATTAACCCCTCCTGGCCACCTTCACTTTTGCCCTATTTTAAGTCTTTAGTTTCCTGTAAAAACTTACTGGAGTCCAGAACTGTTCGCCATTATTATTTTTTATTTTTTTGTATGATAGGATACTATATATATGATGCCTGCAGCATGGCGAGCTGGACACTGCAGCCAATCCAGAAGCTCTCAATGTTAGAATGCATAGAGAGCCGTTGGTGGGATCTAGTTCCCAAAGCCATGGGAATCTGAGCACAGCACTGAGTGTTTTGGGTGGTACCAAGCCCCTGCACTCAGTGGAGGAAGAGCGAACCTGTTTAGTGACTCCTTTAATTGTCCACTCTCTAGTCTCTGCTGAAATGATTGGTGCTATTGCTACATAATGATAATTCCGATTAAATTAAACGGCATATATTGTTTTTTTTGCCTAAATCCTAATGGCTTTATCATGTTTCATCCAATGTCTGTTATTCTTTCAGTCAATCGTCGGAGACCAACAGCATTGTTAGGAACGTATCCCTCAAATCAGTTTTGCAGCACTTTGAGGCAACGCCAAAGATCAGCAGCTATGCAATTCTGGGCATCCAAAAATGGAACCGCACATTAAATACATCTTTGCCAAAGCAGCCCTTTTCTAGGTGTCATGTTCATGACTTCATACTTCTCAATGTCGACGTAACCCAGAATGTGCAGTATGATTTGAACAGGTAAGTCTCCAACTTCAGTGGTTTCATTGGAGAGCGTCCCCCTGCCCCTGGAAAAGACTCCCATCACGCTCCGCAAGCCACATTCCTCATTTTCAAACTTTTTAATAAATGTAATCTTACTGGTTAATTGTAAATGAAAGTAATAGTCCCTGTGATAAAGAACCGATATGGATTATAAACAAAGGAACTAAGCCTTGAAAACAGGAGGTGTTGTAAGGTGAGCAATAAAGGTTGTATGGCAGAAATTACATTGAGATATACACAATGACATTGTATAATGCTTTATAGAATACAAAATTTAAAGGTTTTCAATTTGAGTGACATTTTATATATAGGAAGTTGAAGTCAAGAAATATATATACTTTTTTTTTTTTCTTGTAGGTACTTCTGTGAAGATGTTGACTTTAATCTTCGAGTAAATAGCAGTGGCCTCCTGATCTGCCGCTTCAACAACTTCAGCGTCATAAAGATGTATATTCGTTACGGAGGGCACAAGGACTTTGTTATAAAACCCAAAATCCCGGTAATTGTTTTGTTTTTATTTTACACGACACACCAGTGACTGACAATATTTCTTGTTTTATTAGACAGGTAATGTGTGCTTGTGGAACACCTTTTATCTGCTCTTCTATCATAACAGGTTGTAATTTAACCCTTTCATCACCAAGGATTTCCTAACGAACTACAGTCAGAAGTGTGTGTGTGTGTTGTTTATATATACCCCAATTTGCCATGAAAATGTCGCCATCTGCTGGCCAAAAGGAGCGAGTGCAGTTCTGGTCTCCATGCAGGATCAACTGTGGAGATGTCCTACTGATACATTCAATAGGATATTAAAAAGGTGTTAGCAGCTGGGGAATCCTACCCACGTGCTAAAACTTTAGGAGCATCTTCTAGAGCCCAAATGCAGACGCATTTTTTTTTAAATATCTGAAATTCCTATTGTATTGCTCCTGAGGAACACCAAATCGTCTACACTCGATCTACAAGACCCCTCCTTGTGCTCAGATTATAGTCTATCTTGGTAATAAAGGGGTGTTCAGAAAATGACAACTGGAAATTAAACACAAGTCACATCTGACCGAAAATATTATTTAGAATTAAAAATATTAAAGCGACAAACACATGGCAGCTGACCTTCTTCGTTCAGTGTGCAAATAACTTTTCATTCTAGGGCAGTGGTTCCCAACCGCAGTCCTCAAGTATCCCCAACAGGTCAAGTTTTCCAGATATGTGAAGCACAGCACAGGTGATATGATTTGCTGCTCAGTGATTGCAGGATTCAGTCTTTTCCCTAAGGCAATCCTTAAAACCTGGCCTGTTGACCGCGGTTGGGAACCACTGCTCTAGTGTATTAAGGTATAATTCCATTGAATATTAATGGATGAATTTCTGCTGCTTAGACATCGATCATATTGCCAGTTTTGACATTTGTTTTATGTGTATGTATAGATCATTTCATGTTTTTGTGTATATTTTATGATGAAGGCTACAGAATAATAGCTGAAACGTTTGCATTCAATAAAATTGCTTCAATCTGCTAATTGTATGTATTGTGCGGAGCAGAGCACTGGGCAATACGTTTACAGAGTCCATGAGTGCAGGAAATTATATATATATACAGTTGTGTTCAAAATTATTCAACCCCCAATGCTGTAAAGGGTTTTAGGGAATTTAGTGTACATTTGTAATTGTATTCAGAATGAAATCCTACAAGGACTTTTTAAAGAACCATATGCAACTAAAATGACATCAATTGGTTTTGTAATACAGTAGTAAATGTTTCTTTTGTGAATTCTTCATTGACACAATTATTCAACCCCTTAAAGACTACCTCTCTGAAGAACAGAGGTTCATTCAAGTGTTTTCAATCATGTATTGAAAACACCTGTGGATGTCACGGAGCAGCAATAAAGCATAATAAGCACCAATTAGGCAGCTTTAAAATGACTGTGATACTCAGCTCCTTCTAGACATTTACTGGTGTGGTTACAAACATGGTGAAGTCAAGAGAATGGTCCAGGAAGACAAGAGAAGAGGTGATTACTCTTCACAGGAAGGGCAATGGCTATAAGAAGATTGCAAAGATGTTAAACCTACCAAGAGAGACCATAGGAAGCATCATTCGCAAATTCAAGGCAAAGGGCACTGTTGAAACGCTACCTGGTTGTGGCAGAAAGAAGATGCTGACTTCGACTGCTGTGCGCTACCTGAAGCGTAGAGTGGAGAAAAGTCCCCGTGTGACTGCTGAGGAACGGAGAAAAGATTTGTCAGATGTGGGTACTGAAGTTTCAGCTCAGACAATACGGCGCACACTGCGTAATGAAGGCCTCCATGCCAGAACTCCCAGGCGCACCCCCTTGCTGTCTCCAAAGAATAAGAGTCGACTGCAGTATGCCAAAAGTCATGTGGACAAACCACAGAAGTTTTGGGATAGTGTTCTGTGGACTGATGAAACAAAATTAGAACTGTTTGGGCCCATGGATCAACGCTATGTTTGGAGGAGGAAGAACAAGGACTATGAAGAAAAGAACACCTTGCCTACTGTGAAGCATGGCGGGGGTGTCAATCATGCTTTGGGGCTGTTTTGCTTCTGCAGGTACAGGGAAGCTTCAGCGTGTGCAAGGTACCATGAATTCTCTTCTGTACCAGGAGATATTGGATGACAAGTGATGCAGTCCGTCACAAACCTGAGGCTTGGGAGACGTTGGACCTTTCAACAGGACAATGATCCCAAGCATACCTCCAAGTCCACTAGAGCATGGTTGCAGATTAAAGGCTGGAACATTTTGGAGTGGCCATCGCAGTCACCTGACTTAAATCCGATTGAGAACCTCTGGTGGGACTTAAAGAAAGCAGTTGCAGTGCGCAAGCCTAAGAATGTGACTGAACTGGAGGCTTTTGCCCATGACGAATGGGCGAAGATACCCGTAGATCGCTGCAAGACACTTGTGTCAAGCTATGCTTCACGTTTAAAAGCTGTTATAACTGTAAAAGGATGTTGTACTAAGTACTAAGATTGAATGTCACTTGGGGGTTGAATAAAACTGATAATGATGTGAGCACAGAAAAGACATTTGTGATTATTTCATTATAAATGTTATGTTCTATTTGTCTGACCTACACGTGCCTCTTTGATTTAATTGTAAGCAAGATGACTGAATGATCAAAATCAATGTCAAACTGGCCAAAACACTCAATTTCAGTGGGGGTTGAATAATTTTGAACACAACTGTGTGTGTGTGTACATAAAGTGAGGAAGTTGGATCATGATATGTGTATCTCTTAGTAGAACAATGGCCAATAGTGAATGTTTGTTTTTCCTTCTCCTGTAGATAGAGAGCCCTAGCCCCATTTCCGCAATGCAATACGTGTGCGCCCCCGACAGTGAACAGACTCTCCTTGCTGCTCCGGCCCAATTCCTGCTGGAAAAGTTCTTACAGCTCAGTTCACACAAGATTTTTCCAAAAGCCGCTTACAATCCAAGGAACCCGCTGCTAGCTGTGGACTGCTACTTGAATTTGGGACCAGAGGTGTGCATTATTCTTGCCTTTTTAATCTACAAATACCCTGATCATTTCCAATTACAGGACAGGAAGCCCATTTCTTGTGTGCCACAATGGGAGATCTGTATAAACCGTAACAAGAAACACACAGTGCAGTATAGACCCAGCATTTCTAAGTCACTAATGTCATCTTTAAAACAACTCCCTGGTTAGAGCCAAATACAAATGCTCTCTATAAACAGAGCCATAAATCCAGAGGTCAAGTGGAGCAGGAACACAGATCCTCCACTATTTTCATGGAGCGGAGTTCGCTTTGGAACACAAATGCTTTTTGGAGTGTTCCCTATCATATTTTTCCTTATTAACACAAAATATATGACCTTGTATTACAATTATCATAAAAATTCCAAAAAACCCAGCCTATTAGGTTTAAACATTGATATCAAATTTGCATGTGGAGAGGTGGGTTGGGTAATGTCAATGGTTAATCGAGTACGTAGTAGAATTCATGGAGTGTTCCCGCTCTTATATATAGGGGTCTAGACCTAAAAATATCTATTTATAAAACAACCTAAAAGGTGAGTGTATATAGGCGCTCAATGTTATATTTAAATCAGTATCGTCTGCAGCTCACCAGATAAGTGTATCCTCCACTCATAACAAATTATAAATAATATACCAAGGTATATGGGAGCGCATAAAAACCTATATACAGCAAAACATAAAAATAAAACCCAACAAATGAGTAGTTGAATTGATCACAAATAAAAAATAATAGTCCGTGAGTCCTATAAAAAAAAAAAGGGAGACCATTGCGCAGTATATACTGATGGAGTATATCTATAGCTTATCTATAGCACTCACAAACAAGGAGTCTTCAAGACACTAGATGTACGCCTTTGAGTCTCTTGTGGGGGACTCCTCCCATATAACGATTCCTCTTTCTGTGATGGTGAATATATCTCAAAGGAGAGAAAAAGGATACATAGTACAGTTCTCGTAGATCCCAGTTGAATCCAAAATCCTGCAGACTTCAATGGTAGATTAGTACCTCTTATACATATGGAAATGTGGCAGAAATATACCCAAAAAAAAGGAAATATACCAAAAAAGAGAATAAGTGAAATAAATTACAGTAAATAAATAAAATGGGGAATCTAGAATAGTAATTAAAAGGGTTTAATACATATGAAATGCATAAAACCGGGACGCGTTTCGCCCGCTACTGCAGGCCTTATCAATCGGGTTGAATCAGATTCCAGAAATCCCCATTTTTATACTTCCAAGTTGATTGGAAAAAAAAACGCGTAAATTGGCGTGCAGGTCGCGATACCATGCATTGTGCGTTCCAGGCGCCATTATAGTGACGTATTTCCGTTTCCGTTCCTAGTGATGACACCATGTTATTCTGAACACCGGGTACTTTCATTTTCATCCGTGGGGGCCGCTGACGAAACAGCCGGGTTGTCCACACCCTCACCGAGTGCCCCGCGGCTGACTCCGCCTCCATCGTCCGGCCAACAACAACACAATGGGTGGCTTCATTTACCCCACCAAAAAGAGTCCGCAGTGTGGAGAAACTCCTACAGTCCCCAACATCAAGACATCTATATCGCAGAAAACAATAACTAAATCGTAAAATACATAAAAATAAAAATCCTATGAAAAGGACCATATGAAAAAGAAAAATGCCGTTAAAACTTAAATGCTTAATATTCAAAGAAAATGAGAAACCTCAAAATCTATATTGAGACACCTAGGGGTCATAGTATCTAAGGTATAAATCCACCTCATTTCTGACTTGATTAACTTCTCAGATTATCACCCCGCCAATTGTTTCTAATTTTTTCTATTGCCCAAAATTTAGTGCCTTTGGGATTACATTGATGTTTCTCACTATAGTGTGCAGAAACACTGTGTTTAGCATACCCTTTATTGATATTATTCATATGCTCGTTGACTCGGATATATAGTGCTCTAGCTGTTTGCCCTACATACCGTAAACCACATGGGCACTCTAATATGTAAACAACTCTAGTAGACAGACATGTAATTCTTTAATCTTATAGCGTTTACCTACAACTGATTGAAAGCTATTAATCGTTTTCTTTTGTATTGCCTGTTTTCCTACATGCAATACACTGTCCACACCCATAAAAACCTGGGATTAACCCAAACATTTCCTTATTTGTGATGACCTTCCCCATCTTGAAATGATTTTTCACCAAATCTGTTTTTAACGTCTTGCTCCCCCTAAATATAATCGTGGGTACGTCTGGCAAGATTTTATTTAAGACTGAGTCGCTTTTCAAAATTGGCCAATGTTTCTTAATAGACCTCTTGATTATATTATTATTCGTGTTGTAATCTAGAATGAAGGGGACATTATTAGTGGTGTTTATATTCCAAGAGACTTTGTCTATCCATGTTGACGACTTCATCACGTGTTAGTTCTAGAAGTTGTTCTTTATTTCTGCGATATATATGTCTTGATGTTGGGGACTGTAGGAGTTTCTCCACACTGCGTACTCTTTTTGGTGGGGTAAATGAAGCCACCCATTGTGTTTGTTGTTGGCCGGACGATGGAGGCGGAGTCAGCCGCGGGGCACTCGGTGAGGGTGTGGACAACCCGGCTGTTTCGTCGGCAGAAGTGGCCCCCACGGATGAAAATGAAAGTACCCGGCGTTAAGCATAACATGGTGTCATCACTAGGAAACGGAAACAGAAATACGTCACTATAATGGCGCCTGGAACACACCATGCATGGTATCGCGACCCACACGCCAATTTACGCGTTTTTTTATTTCAATCAACTTGGAAGTATAAAAATGGGGATTTCTGGAATCTGATTCAACCCGTTTGATAAGGCCTGCAGTAGCAGGCGAAACGCGTCCCGGTTTTATGTATTTCATATGTATTAAACCCTTTTAATTACTATTCTAGATTCCCCATTTTATTTATTTACTTTATTTCACTTATTTTCTTTTGGTATATTTCCTTTTTTTTGGGTATATTTCTGCCACATTTCCATATGTATAAGAGGTACTAATCTACCATTGAAGTCTGCAGGATTTTGGATTCAACTGGGATCTACGAGAACTGTACTATGTATCCTTTTTCTCTCCTTTGAGATATATTCACCATCACAGAAAGAGGAATCGTTATATGCGAGGAGTCCCCCACAAGAGACTCAAAGGCGTACATCTAGTGTCTTGAACACTCCTTGTTTGTGAGTGCTATAGATAAGCTGCGTGTGCTTATTCACTCCATCAGTATATACTGCGCAATGGTCTCCCTTTTTTTTTTTTTTTATAGGACTCACGGACTATTATTTTTTATTTGATCAATTCAACTACTCATTTGTTGTGTTTTATTTTTGTGTCTTGCTGTATATGTTTTTATGCGCTCCCATATACCTTGGTATATTATTTATAAATCTATTTACTGCACATATCAGATCCCTTCCTGTGAATCCCTTTTAAACTCAAAAATAAAAGTTCTCTTAAGATGAAAAAATAAATAACTTGCAACTAACTTTGGCATGGGGCCCAAGGTGTCAAATACACTCCATATAACAACCTGCTGGTTACACATAGCAGTTGGATTTGTGTAGATGTTTATGTACTGGTATAGCACAGGGCTCAAAATTTCAAGTCCCAAGCTACTAGCCAAGCCTTTAGAGTTACTCGCCACTAGTTGCCCCACCTAACACCTATCCTGCCCTGCCTGTCTCTGCATTTCTAATCGCCCTCATGTAATTTCCACTCGCCAAATGCGAGCAGGCGAGTGGAAATTTTGAGGCCTGGTATAGCAGCCTGGTGTCGTGTCACACAGTGGGTTTTGTTGATTAGGTCGGTCTCCCCCTCTATACCCCCTCCCACCTCTCTTCCCCTCCCCCCGCTCTCTCTCCTCTCTGGTTTGATTCAAGTATTAATATTATGTCCACTCCTTTCTATGTGCATGGCATTCATTCAAAATTATAAAGCGCAATATCCCAAAGTCAGTGATGGCATAACCAGCTCTGTTGTAAACTTGGCTCTGGCAGGGGTCAAGTCCTAAAAAAATAAGTGCAGGATCTCAAGATTCCTGTCCCCCAAAGAGTGATTATCATCTCACACGTAACACAAATCTATACTTACACATGTGGATTTAATTAATCACATCTATGTTAATATAAGGTTATGATCAATCCTATATTTATTGTGACTTAACAGGGAAATCTATGATTGGACATGTGAATAAAAGCTTTATAATGTGTGTGTGTAACCAATGGGAACTCTGTTCCCTCTGCAGAAATTGTTGAACTGCATTCCCCCTCGAATTAACCCCCCAACCTCTGGTTAAGTTGGCAACAATTTTAAAATAGGGCCCAAACTGTCCAGGCTGATCAATACATGTCTACATTGCACTGCCCAGATATATTCCATAAAAAAATAGATCTTAAAGAACAGAAAGCCATTGGAAAGTGGGCAGGAATATTTTAAGTTGTTGAAATTCTGGTTCTGCTTTTCAGTGGTTTGCCTTTCAGTGGTTTGCTTTTCAGTGGTTTGCTTTTCAGTGGTTTGCTTTTCAGTGGTTACCTTTTTCCTTAGACTTCCCCTTGCCATGCTTAATCCAGGCAGTGTTCTAGGCTCATAAACCCTACAAATACAGTGAATGATGTGGTTTGGGTGCCTTGTGATTGTCTTGTATCACTCGGGGCCTTATTTCATGTTGACAGTACAGTGGAGACTAAGCAGGAAAATCTTCGCCTGCAGATTCTTGGTCTCCATTTCACCGTTCATATTCCATTGTAAGCACTTTATTAGCGCCTAGCTCCGGAAAAAGTATCTGGAGTCCACAGGACTCCATGGAGCTTTGTGCATCCTGACCACGAGCACTGCGCAAGCTCACTCTCAGGAGATGGAGCGGCGCAGCAGATGAATTGCGGAGAGACTAGGAACTATGTTTGTTTCCGGTTTCACTCTGCTGCAGGCGAGCGGAAGTGGCAAATCGCACTGCCATATCCAAAGGGGGGTGAGAGACAAGCATGGGATTTAATGGGGGGGGGGTGTTCACAGCGTGTTATGTGATTTTGGAAATGCATAATCACTTAACTTCTCCCCGAAGCTGGTGCTATTTCACATTAAGGCCTGCAGTGACTGATTCCTTTCTTCACAGGTTACTCTGTTCTATGTGAGTTCGAGGCCGCACTCGGTGAATATGAACTGTGAAGGAGTGGTGTTCAGTGGGCTTCTGCTCTACCTGTGTAACTCCTTTGTCTGTGCAGGAATGCTGAAGAAATACAAATTCCATAAAGGTATTTCATATGAAAATTGAAGCATGTTCAATTGAACGATAATTTAATTTAACTCCAAAGCACCATATCCATGGTTTTATAAAGGGGATTGTTCAGGAATATTGCAGGTGTTTGTCAAAATTTCAACAGAAAAATGCTGGTATTTCACAAATGCACCAGCAATTGATTTATTTTTTTCTTAAACACCAGCACTTGGTGGATACTGCTCCTGGGGTTATTCACTAAGCATCACTGATTCAGTGCAACAACCGTGAATTGTTTGAGCAAACAATGGATTTACACCGGTGAATTCTCAAAGCCGGGAACTGACTCCAAAGTGAGCAGTAATTCAGACTGTGTTAATCAAGGGAGCTTCCACCACTGGTGTTTATGAGCAGTTGTTGGAAATATATCAGTATCTCACATATGTCTCCAGACCTGGCAGAGGATTCTTGGTTTCCTGTCTTCATGGTACACAAGAGCAATCATATCCGCACACTTGCAGATTGGTGTACCTCAGACCGGGAATCTGTATGAATGATGATGAAGGTGGGGGATAATCTATATAGAGGAATAAAAGTTGGTTAAATTGCTCCACCCTGGAAGCATATTACAGCTTCTCATCCTTTTCCTTGTTTTTTTTTTTTTACGTGCAACTAGCCTTAACATCCATGCACACAATCATGCAAGTGAGGGGGGGGGGATTCACCAATGGGGGGGGTCTAAGTTCATAAAAGCTTAGCTCACCATCAGCATTAACTCTAGCATCCAGGGCCTGAAAGATCCAAGGGGAAACGTGATAGTTATAAGGGTAAGTGGTAACTGAAGGCCTATTCTATTCAAAATACCAAAAACTCTCATTCCTGCAAGCGGTCTGGCTGGGGAACCAATATGTAGTGCTGGGGGCTTAACCTCATAGAACACCATTAACAAATGAAAGTTACGGAAAGATTTGGGTTTGGAAGTTTGTTTTTTCTCACAATCCAGTTAGACAATTGTTAAAGCGACGATAGACAACGGTCTGGACTTCTCCATGTCTGTCCAATTTGGGCTGCTTGGTCATGTCTATGTTTATACTCTGAAACGGGTATAAAGAGGACACAGATGGTTATAGTTTGATTCTAGTAAGTTTTGACGGCTCTGGATCCGTAATCCTTTAAATTCTTTATTTACAGGAGCAACTCTTTGTGTCATTTGCCAAGACCGAAGCTCCCTCCGTCAGACCATTGTCCGGCTGGAGCTGGAAGACGAATGGCAGTTCAGACTTCGCGATGAGTTTCAGACCGCAAACAGCAGTGACGACAAACCACTTTATTTCCTCACAGGACGCCATATCTGACTGACGAACGAAAAACTGCAAAACTACCTTTCCCTCCTGTTCCCCGAGAAAGATTACGAGAGCTACGTAATTTAGACATTGTTTTATACCTTGGCCAAGTGATCTTTTCTCAAGCCTTGAGGATTTTTGTCCCCTATGAAGAATATGTAAATTTGAATCTCAAAGTGCCCGTCAAGGTTACAGCTTTGTTTATTGCAAGTGGTTTCATGAACCTTATGATGCATTGAAGGTTCCCATAGACAGTGTTCTACATCAGCACCACATGCCCTGAATGAACAATGGTTCTGTATGTTTCTTTTCTGTGCTCTAACTCAGGGGTTCATAGTTTCCAGTTTTTTGGATAAATGGAGCATTATTTTATCCCCCCCCTCCTCCCATGTTTGTTTTCCCAAGCCAAACATTTACCAACATCCATAAATTGCACTCTGCTCCTGGGAAATTCCAAAATGCTCGTCCTGAACCCTCTGAGCACGAAAGAATTAACCATGAGGTTAACTCAATTTGGACATCAACCTATCGGCGTACAAAGACTGGTTTGAACGAACATGATTTGAAATCCTCCTTTCCTCTTGACATTTTGGGATATAAACCTTTTTTTCTTTTTTGTTCTAAAAACTTTATTGTAAATACGTAACCAATGACAGTGTACTCATTAACCAAACGCCTCATTTCACGTCACATGTCTGGTTTCCTTACAGCCCCGGAAACTAGAAACCTATTCAAGTGTGGGCATCGACCGCTACGGTAATCTATTCTATAACATGAAGTTGTTGTTTTTTTTTTTGCTCTTTTATTTTTTTATTTATTCTGGTTTTAGATTTGATCAAGTCAAACCTTCTTTTTTTCTTTCAGTTGAAAAATAGAGCATACACTTGTCCAAAAACTACAAAGAATGCCTTTTTTGAGATTCCTAATGTCGATCGCTTCATACATCCTAAAAATATTGCTAGCAAAGACACGTAAATTGTTATTTTTTTGTTTTGACAATGTGGTGCCACAATATGGTTACTGGATCGGCCACTTTTTCCTGGACACATATTATTAAATGCAGAGCGGAGAGAATGGTAAAGTGCTGCCCTGCAATGTGTAGAATTCATGTGCTTCTGGAAGGAAATCAAAGCAAGTCACCTGTGATTCCCTTTATTCTACAGCATATGGATTCTACATGTTGCAGGGCTGCGTTTGCCAATTGGCATAAATAATGTGTCCAGGAAAACATGGCCGATCTGTCAAAGCTGCATCATTAAAAAAGATGAGGGGTAAAATAGATCTTTTAAAAAAATTCTATAGAATTTGCTTTAAAATTAACCCTAAAACTGTTTTGATGTAATATATAAAACGTTTTCCTTGTTGGCTATTTTGTTACAGGGAAGTTGGAATTTCTTGCTCACTATCTTCCTATCGAATTGCTTTCAGGGTGATGTTTTAATGACATTTGCGATGGCAAAGGTCCACTAGAAGAACAAAACACATTCAAGTTACAAAGAAAGGCAGAAGAATATTTGGATTGTGTCTGGGGTGATCTATCTGGCTTGGCCATTTGTTAGACATCTTTGAGTAAATTACAAAGGTTTGGACACACTGTTTATACACTAGCAAATACATAATGGCTGTAATACACTGTCCTCTTTATACAAGTATTAAGACATGAACCACATCAACATACATAAACAATCTGCAACATCTATAGATATAAATAAAATGTTTACAGATTACAACAAACCTATTTAATATATTAAAGTTTTCAATAAATGCATTTTGCAGTTTGTGAAATGCAAGGACTTCTGTAGCAAATGCATTCTAGTTTATAAATTTTATAAGACTTCTTTTTTTTTTTTTTATTTTACGGTCTTGGAATTCCAGAAGATGCGGTAGAACTTTTTGGAGGCCAAAAAACCCCTTAAATTTTCAATGCTTGTTCACTTTGATCAATATTTGTTCTGTGATCTCGGCGCAACTTGACGTTTTAGTGATTAAATATGACCGCGTTGGTGGTGATTACCAATGAGTAATTGAAATTCTTGCTGACGGTAGTATCTGGTTGTGGTTATAGGAGGAAGATTTACAATGAATGGCTCAAGGGAGAGTTTTCATGGAAGGACAGATCAATCGGTTTCAGTATTTTTAATAAATGTATATTGTATTGTTTGTGCGTGTATGTAAATGTCATTATTGTGGTGTCCTTGCTGCCAAAGGTTTCTGCAGTGCAATACATTTCCCTTAAAACCTGCTGACGGTTGTAACTTTGCACTAACTTATTTTGGGGAGGGTAAAAAGTATTTTGTATTTTTTTTTAAATATTTTTTTCACTAGAGCTGTAGGATGATGTTTTTTAATTATTTTTTTTTTGGCGTGGTAGACCTAATGTTAAATGTGATTTACAGCATTTCATGTTCTGCAGCAACAACCATTTCTTTTGAGATTTAAAGATGTTGACTTACAGTCATACAGCCCGGCCGCCAAAGAATGTCTGTGTTTAGCCTACAGCACCCAGATCATGGGAAACGCACATATTGAATGTAATTGTATTGTACCAATGCCATGTTTATTTTTCCTATAACTTATGAAATCGCTTTTTTTTTTCTTTTGTGACTGATGGGAGATTGTTGAAATATGCTGCTTTGTAAATGTACTTTATCAACCAAAATATGGTGAATTTGGCTTCACTAGTCGGTCTACCTCATGTCATTTCTTATCGTGTGCAAATCTGGTAAATTCATAATTAAATCTGAATTGTATTAAATTTTGGATTGTAATAAAGTTTACTGAAGAATAAGTGTTGGTGTTCCATCTAATCAACGAAAGAACTTCATGAAACTTTGACTCAGAGCCTTTCATTAACAGATTTTGCACTGCCCAGGACAAAAGGGAAAAACGTGCAGACAGTAATAATTGATGGGAACTAAATAATATTTTTCAAAGTACCAAGTGTACAATCGGGAGCACAATGATTTTTATACAACTTTTCAGTCCTTGGAATGGAAAAAGTTTCTAAAAGGTCCTTCGTAGATAGAAGTCAGAAGGTCCCAAATTGTATATTCAACATATAGGGAAAAAAAGAAAGAATCCAATTGGGCAATATCGTATATTCCATAAACCTATATACTTTTTATGGCATATGGTGTAACACTCAAGTCTGGAGCTAAAAAGCTCAAGTACGGACGCAGTTGAGCCTCTATGGGGAGCTCCTCCCATCAACCGGAAAAAGTTCTTCCTACCAATTCAGAGAATATTGGATCTTGAGGGTCTTCCACGATGAAATAAATTCGTGTGTACCTCAGAAGAAACAGTGTCATAGCATAATTCTGTTTAAATGACATGTGAGTTTTCTTCCTTCTAGAGGTCATTTATACATGTTATAGAACCTCCTAGTACGGTGGTTCGGTAGACCACTTTCCAGGGGGTCTCAACCTCTTGGGATATATGGTCCAATGGATTGGTTTGCCGTTTTCCTCGGTGTGTACCAGGTATAGGCGGGTTTGATAATATATGGATCGAGCGTGAAGGGGTTATATATAAATTGGTTTATTAAAAATAAATATGCTAAAATTAATAATGGGAATAACCAATTTGGGACCTTCTGACTTCTATCTACGTAGGACCTTTTTAGAAACTTTTGCCATTCCAAGGACTGAAAAGTTGTATAAAAATCATCGCTCTCCTGATTGTACACTTGGTACTTTTTTGCTCAATCTTCATTTATGGGTGAGGGATACACCCAACGGTGAGCTACGAACTGTCTCTGTTCTTTATTGTCATTATATTGTGTGGTGTATTAACATATAGCGTCTAATAACACTATGACCTATTTTGGGTCTAAATTGTTAATAAATAATAATTTTATCTGAGTTAGGTTGTGGAAAATCTGTACAAGATTTTTTTTTATTTTTTTTTTAAAGCCCTTAAATTTTTTGTTTCATGCACTCTGGTGGGTTTGTGTGTTCATCCGCTGATCTTGTATGTTTGCCACTGCCAAAGAAATTATCAGTCTAACTTTAATGGTAGGTTTATTTTAACAGGGAGACAGAAAAACACATTTTAAATTGATTTGGGTTTTAGGGTATCATACTTTTTTCACTCCTTATCAATCGGCAAGATTTATGGCTCCCAGGTGTCTTTTTTTATTATACAGGTAACAAACTGAGATTAGGAGCATTCCCTTTAAGAGAGCACTCCTAATCTCAGTTTGTTACTGTATAAAAGACACCAGTCCACAGAAGCAATCAAATTCCAAACTCTCGACAATGGCCAAGACCAAAGAGCTGTCCAAAGATGTCAGGGACAAGATTGTAGACCTACACAAGGCTGGAATGGGCTAAAAGACCATCGCCAAGTAGCTTGGTGAATAGGTGACAACAGTTGGTGTGATTATTTGCAAATGGAAGAAACAGTCCCACCTGAAGTTTGCCATTGAACTGGGTGAAATTGTTGTGCTCAGATGAGAGCAAAATTGAGCTCTTTGGCGTCTACTTGCCGTGTTTGGAGAAGGAGGAATGTTGCTTATGACCCCAAGAACATCCCCACTGTCAAATATGGAGGTGGAAACCTCCGTAGATGGGTATTCCAGCATGACAATGACCCAAAACACACAGCCATGGCAACAAAGGTGTGGCTCAAGAAGCGGTGCACATTTAAGGTCATGGAGTGGCCTAGCCAGTCTCCAGACCTTAATGCCATAGAAAATCTGTTGAGGGAGCTGAAGGTTCGCGGTGCCAAACGTCAGCCTCGAAACCTTAATGACTTAGAAGGGATTTTGCCCCACTCCTCTTTGCGGATCCTCTGAGATGTTTCCAAACTGGTGGCCAACTAAAGAAAGGTCTGACTTCTGATTGCACAGAAGTTTTGCCACCAAGTTCGAAGTCATGTTTTGTGAAGGTCAAATACTTAGAAATTGATTTGCATTTTAATGAGTGAAATAACTTGTGAAATGTGTCTTTCTGCATTTTTTTTGCTGTTGTTCTGTCTCTCCCTGTTTATAATTTTAATGGTAGGTTTATTTTAGACTGATCATTTCTTAATGGGGGGGAAAAAATCGGATCAAACAACTCTCCTCACTGTAAAAAGAATATAAGGTGTTTTTTTTTGTTCAAACTCCACTGTAAACAAGACCTAAGAAACCATAAACATCCATATTGTAATCAATACAAAAATTGCATGGATTGCTAATAGAGGGGATATGGGTCTCCAATAATACACAATTTATTGCGGGTGTAAATAATCAAACCCATAAATACACATGTTAAAAAAAAACCCTACTGTAAATTGGAGTATATTGTATGTGGAGAGACTATAACAGCGTGTAATGATAGCTGGAGACTCTTAGAAACCAAAATAATGGTGCTGAAATTCATACAAATCAGAAATGGTTAAAGGCTCTTGACTATCAAAAGCCAACAATATTACCTATCCCCCTACTGCAAGGTCATTATAATTGCATGTGTCAGATGAACTTGGCATACACACACCATCCAGTAATTACACCCTATGACCATATATAGGAGAGGGAACCATAAGGAAATAAAAAACAAATTCTCAACACCAATTGATGGCTCCACACCAAATATACATCAAAGTATCAAATATCCATGTCATCTTGTACATAGACTCATTATTCCCAAAGGGAACCACAAAAGACAACCAGAAAAAGACAGGGGATTTGAAGACACCCCAACCAGTTAAAAACCTATAAACATTAGGACACTCTCAACGCGTTTCCCCTGCGTGTCATATTTTGTGAAAGGGTCAAATACTTATAAATTGATTTGCATTTTAGTGAGTGAAATAACTTTTGGAAATGCGTCTTTCTGGATTTTTTGTTGTTGTTCTGTCTCTCACTGTTTAAAATAAACCTACCATTAAAATTATAGACTGATCATTTCTTAATGGGGAAAATAATCGGGATCAAATAACTCACCTCACTGTAAAAAAAGAAAAAAAACATTTTTTTGTTCCAACTCCACTGCAAACAATATATATGACCTATCAGAAGGCTTACCATGGATTTCGCAGTGAAAGCATTGGTAACCACAAGTATGAAGGCGCAATGTACTTTTGTTCAGCAAAGATTTCAGTCTGGCTTTGCAATGCCATCACCGCAACTTTCTTATTCTTTTCTGCGCTTCTGAAGAAAATGTAAACCGCTTCTTCGCTTTCCTTGGCGACTCGAAGTCCTGTGCAGCTCCAAACCCATGGTCCTAGCGATATCCCAGTAAATCAATATCAAACCTCCATTGAGGAATGAACCGGTAACATCTGGCCTTCGTTTATTTCGTTATCCATGCAAGCCAACAAAACATCTGTAGACTGAAATCCTTTCATGGCGCTTCTCTTCATGTTGGAACGCAATTTAGAAAATCTATTATTTCTTCCCTGGTGAATTCATGCAATTTTGGACATTGTTTATGCAACTACAATACTATACTGAGAGAAGCGAATTTATTTCCTGGGCATTCATTTACACTTCTGAAAAGTACAGAAAGCCTTCTAAGGTCTACTTTTGACATGTATACCTTTTTGTTTGTCAGGTGTGCTCACATTTCAGGCACAAGCATCGTATGTATTAAGATAACTGTTCGATCTCACCCAGGCGTGGATCCAGGGGGGGGCAATGAGGCAATTTCCCCCCCCCCGAGATACCGAACCACCGCTGCCAGCCGCTTTTCTCTCCGAGCGGCCGCCGGCATGCGGCTTGGCCGCTCGACTGGGAACCATCTGACCAGCGCAGCCGCGATCTCGCCAGATCGCGGAGTTCACGTGAACTACGGGCTCTTGCGAGAACGTGGCTGCGCTAGTCAGGTGGTTCCCAGGCGAGCAGCCAAGCTGCATGCCGGCGGCCGCTCGTATGGAGAAACGCGGCCAGTGGGTACTCGGAGAGGAGGTGAGATGTTTTTTGGTTTTTTTTGGAAAGGATTTTGCCAGGAAAGATACATTTGAGATTTCTCTCGTTTTCAAGTATGTCCTGAGTGGCGAGTCTGTACCGTTAGGTGTCTTGCCAAGGACACTTACTGGAGAGGTTGCTCGCTGGGATCGAACCCATGATCCATGAGTTGGGGGCAATATATCCATGTGCCTGTCACTGCAAACCCCAACACCAGCTCGTAGCCTCTACCAAAACTGGTAGAGTTCCCCCCCCCCGAAACCTGTGTCTGGATCCACCCCTGATCTCACGGTGAGCCTCAAGCCTTGTCTGATTGCATCCTCAATCTCCTTGTGATCAAAGTCCACTCCTTTCCATAAGCCTTAGACACCGCAATCTAGGATCAGCCCTAGTAATGTGCACTGGGTTCAGCCTGACCTAATTTAATTTGGTAGGATCAGACAATAATTTGTACAGAATACAGATTCACTGGTTCAACCCTTCACTCTTTTTATACTATAAAACTAACAAATGATGCCTCTCTTTAGCTCCTGAGGTGCCGGTACGTGATCCAGCGCCGGATAGCTGACCTCTCCCGTAGATGGCTGATATCTTGTATGTCAGCCAAGCCTCCAGGGCCTCTTCCCGCCCACTGATGTCATCGCGCATGTTATGATGGCGTCTGTGTGAGAATAAACCTTTTGCTGCCAACGTGTGAGACGCTAATCTGAAGTGCTGGGTTTTGAGGGATTTCTTAAAGGCCCGAAGATCAGGGGAGTTTTTGTGGGCAAGACGAGTCACATTTTTACTTTAGAAGTAAAGGCAAACGTACGTCGCTCGCCTGTCTTTAACTGGATTTAACTGTGTATTGCCGAGTGCGCACACAAGAGCGTCGCACTAGCAGATCTGGAGATAGTTGTTAGAGGTGCGCTGCTGGAGGATTGTCTTGGCTGGAATGCCAGACCGTTGCAAAGTCACAAAAGTTTGAAAGCTTGTAGCAAAGGTTCCCCCCCCACACACAGTCAAGGCTCACAGCTTTCAAGTTGGTGAGCTGCCCCTGTATCTCAGAAACCACTGCTTGTTCTGTAATTTTACTGTAATGTGTTTGTTGTCAAAGGTGTTTGGGGACCACTGGAATATGTTAAATCTTTACACTTATTAAAATAAGCAGTTTTGTGAACAGAGAGAGTTCCATCACGCACCATCTGGAAGCTCGTGAGTACACTAGAAAAGTCCAG
Organism: Leptobrachium leishanense; assembly: GCA_009667805.1. NCBI lineage: Eukaryota > Metazoa > Chordata > Amphibia > Anura > Megophryidae > Leptobrachium > Leptobrachium leishanense. The sequence continues at coordinate 105,879,980 of CM019067.1, read as the reverse complement.
ATTTGTGTGCTCTTATACATAAGGGGTTATTCAGAGAGCACCGAAACCTTACAGTGTATTCAGCATTCACCACAGGGTCCTCGAAGTGCTAAGAAAGGGATCTGCTGTAGGCTTCTGAACAGAGCCTGTCTATACTGTGCTTATTGTACAGCGCTGCGGAATATGCTGGCGCTTTATAAATAAAGAATAATAATAACAGAGCGCGGAACGCAGCCGACAAGCAAAACCTGCAAATTTTTAAAAAAGCGTTTAATTGCATGGCAATAATAAAAAAGGTCCTATAGATAAATTCTATAACAGACCTTTTTATTCTTAAGAAAAACACGGAAAAAAAATTAATCAAACATTTTGCCAAGAAAAATGCTTAAAAAATAGACTTTTTGCTGTAAATGAAAAGAATAAAGGGTTGAATAAAAAAAAACTTGTTTTCAATGAAAAAAAAAAAAAAAAAAAAAGTTTAGGACTCACTTGTTTAAACCGGTCGAACTGAAGCATCGAAAATCGGGGCATTTCACAGACATTTCGGTGCAATTCCGTGTCCTCTGAATAGATTAACCATTACTTCTCTATGGGGGATTTTACTGCTGCCAAATTACACAGTATTTCTCTAGCAATTCACCAATATTTGGCGAATTGCCAGCTTTCTGAATAGCCAAATTGACAAGAAATCTCACCCTACGATGAAATTCATCATTTAGTACAATTTGGTGGCAAGTTCTTCTGTTCTTGAATAACCCCTATAGAGTGTCTGGATTCTCAAAACGTCTGTGCACAAAGTTAAAGGCTGGTACACTTTTGAGGACTTGCAAAGTGCAAGACCCACAAGTTTCTGGAAGCCCATGTGGTCCAAGAACCTGCAGTTTAGTATGTATGTGTCTCTGGGCAGGATGTTCTGACCGTCATGGGCAGAAGCACACAGGACTGTAAGGATTGGGACCCCTGAGAAGAATACTATATTAAAGGCTGTGGGACCCTGAAATCGGTTCCCAGGAATAGCTGACACTCTGGAGGGGCTTTAGGACATGGGGAACGATTGAATAAGCTTAAAAAATTATTCCCGTGTATTAATTTACACAGTATGCTGCAGCATGAATCAATGGAAAGAGGACACATTGACTGGCTACGACACTTCCTGGCAAAGCCTCTACTGTCGCTCAGGCGACCTTACGCATAACTCAGGAGTTCCGCTAGGAATAGTGTCTCCATAAAAATTAGATTTTTGTTATTTTGTGAGAAAATTGGGGAGGGGGATACCAAAACAAAGTGTAGCGCTGTGTTTAAACTCTTACTGTGGCAGTACCTATTTTTGGCCACCGGAGGACGACAAGCGCGATAAGAGACACTGAACATTGGGACTACGTTTCCCGGCATGCTTTGCGAACAGACACAGGAAGTGGGTGGGACACAGACGCTGTACATCCTGAGCCTCGTGGAGATAGCTGGCAGAGCGCGCCAGGGAGTGCATGAGACAGGACACAGTATTGCAGAGCGGAGCAGAGACTAGGCCGGAGCGCAGGTGGGGCCTACCGGGATTCGAGATTGGGTTATCCAGCCTCTCAAGAAGGAGACCCAGTGATCCACAGGAATTACCCAAGCGAGCTGTCAAGGAAGCGGAGGACCCCCGAGTGAGGAGTACCGCAGGTCCATTGGATGGGAGAGCAGGCGGTAACTGGACCAGCCACTGTCGGAGCCAGGAGAGCCAGGCAACGGATCCAGTAGCCAGTATCCCAGAAAGGCACCGAGCGGAGGGACGTCCTGGATCAGAGGAACCTTGGTGATCGAGCGGATGGGTGAGAGGCCTCCAAGGCCGGTTTATAAAGTCAAGAAAGCACGCTGCTGTTTATTTCTGAAAACCCACAGGGCCCCAACTTGACTAGTCGAAGACATCGTTTAAGAGATTCACTGGCCAGTTGAATAGTACCCGGGTACCATAACACACACATACACTTACAGTCCGGGACTTAACCTGTGCGGGACTCACTCCCTGATATTCCAAAAAAAGGGGTAAAGATTTGCATATTATTTTGTTTTCCGCTGCGCATTTCTCGAATTACAAAATATTGTATTCTTCTTCCGCTACACGTTTCTCGAAATTACGAAGCCTTGTATTTTTCTGTTCGGTCGCGCATTTTTCCGAAATACGAAGCCTCATATTTCTTTTTCCGCTGCGCGTTTACCGCGATACGAAATACTGTAAATATTTCTACGAACACCGTGTCTCATTATATGCCTTTTACTTTAGTAAACTATATAATTTATAAAATCCACAACGGTGCTGGAGTATATTTATTCCCTAGTGCGGGGAGACTGACCCGTGGTTCATTTTCAGCGGCTCCTCCGGGAGTGAGCGCTACAAAAGTATGAGGAGATTACTTACATTAACACAGATGTTACAAATGAGATCTCAGGGTTATTTCCTCATTTATTTATTTTTCTATTTGCTTGCATTATTCATAATTTTAACTTTATTGTGTTTAGGTTCGTTGATGTGCAGCAGTCTCAACTGGAGTCTCTTTCCATCCACAACTTCCATCCTTGTCCCGCTGTCTCTTCAATGTTGGTTGTTTATAACCTGTTTGGATGTAAGCTGGGCCTCGCGCTCTCTTTTTGTATGCTGTGTCTATTGGCCACATTAACACCATCATGAAATATACATGTTCTGGTTGAGTGCTGCACTTTGGTTGTGTATTTTTACATGAAGAGACTGCTCCTCGAACATGTCACTCTCGTTTAATAAAAATTAAAATTATTATTATATTCTTATTATACTTTATATAGCGCCAGCATATTCCGCAGCGCTGAACAATGGGCATGATATAGACAGGGTTATAATACACTGAGACTGAATAACATTTGATAAACCAATATAGGAGGAACCGAGGGCCCTATTCCCGTGGGACCTCACAATCTAGAAGGGTTGGGGGTGGAAACAAGGGGAGAGGACTGCAAGGTGAGAGTGATGGACTGCAAGGTGAGAGTGATGGACTGCAAGGTGAGAGTGATGGACTGCAAGGTGGGAGTGATGGACTGCAAGGTGAGAGTGATGGACTGGTTGCGTCAGTGAGGTGTATTAGTGAGTCGGGTGGTAGCAGCGGCGGACTGACAACTAATGGGGCCCAGTGGCGTCGCTGCGGGGGGTGCGGCCCGCACCAGGTGACACCCGCCCTAAGGGCGGGTGTCTCACCCTCTGCCGCGTATTCGCTCCCTGCGAGCGTCCGAAGCATGCAGCTTCAGCGCTCGCCTGGAGGAAACACTTGACCAGCCAATCGCGGCTGATCACGTGGCTCCCCCAGGCGAGCGCCCAAGCTGCGTGCTGCCGGACGCTCAGAGGGAGCGAACACGCGGCGCAGGAGGAGGTGAGCTGAGACATATCCATGTGCTGGGCCATTATCCATGAGCTGGGGCATATCCATGAGCTGGGGCAATATCCAAGAGCTGGGGCAGTATATCCATGAGCTGCTGGGTTATATCCATGAGCTGCTGGGGCATATCCATGAGCTTCGGCATATCCATGAGCTGGGGGCAAATCCATGAGCTGGGGAATATCCAAGAGCTGGGGCAGTATATCCATGAGCTGGGGCATCCATGAGCTGGGGCAATATCAATGAGAGGAGCTGGGGGCATAGCCATGAGAGGAGCTGGGGCAAAATCCATGAGAGGAGCTGGGGCATTATCCATGAGAGCAGCTGGGGCAGTATATCCATGAGAGGAGCTGGGGCAAAATCCATGAGAGGAGCTGGGGCAATATCCATGAGAGCTGCTGGGGCAATATCCATGAGAGCTGCTGGGGCATATCCATTTGAGCTGGGGCATTATCCATGTGTGCTGGGGGCAGTATCCATGTGTGCTTGGGGCAGTATCCATGTGTGTTGGGGTATATCCATGAGAGCTGGGGCAATATCCATGTGTGAGCTAGTCTGGAGCAATATATCCATGTGTAAGCTGAGGCACAATATATCCATATGTGAGCTGAGGCGCAATATATCCATATGTGAGCTGGGGCAATATATATCCATGGGTGAGCTGCTGGGGACAATATATAATTGTGAACTGGGGCAATATATCCATATGTGAGCTGGGGGCAATATATATCCATGGGTGAGCTGCTGGGGGCAATATATCCAGAGCTACTGGGGGCAATATATATCCATGGATGAGCTGCTGAGGGCAATATATCCAGAGCTATTGGGGGCAATATATATCCATGTGTGCTTTCACTGCTTTCAAACAGGCATCGTACTTGCTGGCAGTTGGCAAAAAGTTGTGTGAGCATATGAGAGAGCTCCACAGCAATAAACCTCACAGTAATGTGTGCTGTGTGTATGAGCATTCAGTGTTATTTGGGAGTACTGATTTAGGAGTAGGAGTAGTTAAAAAAAATCCGTAAAACTCAGGGGGGTGACACCATAAATTACCACACTGGGTGACACCAACCCTAGTGACGCCACTGATGGGGCCCCCCGTGTGCCCACACAAAACCCCACCCATACAACGCGACATCCACATGTACATTATTGTACTAAAGAATTTATTTAACTCATGAAAATAATCTTTTAGAAAATTGTGTAAAAAAAAAAATCCATCTGGACCCAGCAGCGAATTGGGGAATCCATTTTGCCCCCTCCCGACTTACAGATGGCCAGCGCTCTGCTGCAGCAGCCATCACCAACTCATTGCAGCTAAGGCTGCACCGTGGCACAGAAAGTCTCTGTGGCAAACGAGGGAAACTGACGATCACATTAAAAGATACTGTACATGGGGCTGGTGTTCGCGCCATGTTTGTTTTGCGGGCTCATCGCTTTACCCATGACCCCGGGGGCGATGCGCATCTCGACTCCTTCCTGCCTGCAAGTGCCGCGGGCATCGTGCTCCTCGTGGATGCTGGCTGATGGGCTCTGCTCGGCCCCCCTTCGCGACCCACGCTTGCTGCTTTGCTGGCAGCCTTGTTAATCCCCCTCTGGGACCTTGCACCCACCTTCTCGATGACTACCCCACTTTAACTATATTAAAGACACTTTTGAAGATGACCGCCCCCGACCCTTCCCCCCTTTTTTTTTTTCCTTTGTTTTTTTTTCCCCATGAGCGGACTTACTTACAGCAGACTCATTGTTTTTACCTGATGGAACTTATGTGTTTATTTGTGTTTACCTGGGCGAACGAGTGGTCCTACCTATTGCTTAATAGGGCTTTTTGTCTTTTCTCTGCTGGGGCTTCAGGCATTTATTTTTTTTAGGTCTGGGACATTAGGTAGTAACCTGGGCGAGCCACCAGGTCGGCAACCTAGGCTCTGGCCGTCCTTTTGGCCCCAGGCCTCCCAGCCATAGGCGACTCTACAGGGGGGCAAGGGGGGGCAATTGCCCCCCCTAGGTTATTCCTTGACCCCCCATGTGCCCCCCACCAAAAATCATCATCCAGCTTCCCACACTTCTTCGGACCAACATATCTCCGTAGCTATGCATCGTATATGGATGATCTAGGTGTCCTTTGAAAGGGCCTTTCCAATGATACCCCACATGACCATATTCAGTGTGATGTAAAAGTCATAAAACATCAAATAAAAACGTGCACTTAAACGTAAACATTTTCACAGGGTTGAAATGGCTCAGCAGTGAAATGGTTAATGTTCAGACTATACATTACATTGTGTATTACATTAGTTTATGCCTTGGTTTAGTTGTATATTAAGGGTTAATGGGCAGGCTTCATCCCTCACAGTATACATTTGTTTTTCCTTGATTAATGGCATTTTAGGGGTTAATGGGTTGGCTACATGCCTCAGTGTATTCATTTCATGTTTTCCCTTGATTAATGGCATTTTAGGGGTTGAGGGGTAGCTAAATGCCACATTGTTTATTATTTTTATTGCATTTCTCTGGGTTTAAGGCATTTTAGGGGTTATTATGGAAGTTAGAATCTAAAGGGTCTAATGATCTGTAGATCCTCTGCTTTCCGTCACATTTCGGGGAATTTATTTTGCAGAAAATAAGGTGAATTCCCTATTTAGCGAATGGTCACTGTAATTTACTAAAAGTGGAGTCGCTGAAGCAGCTATCAGACATTCAGCGAAAACTGCCAAATTGCGTCAAATAAAATATTGAATTTAAGTATCAGGTTAGTACAACAAAAAGGCATCATTGCATCACATTACTCTGGGGTTTTGTAATCTTATTTATATATATACTTATTTAGGGCACTATTACCTGGTGTGAGCTAACCCTTGCGTCGGCGTGATTTTGCGTTAGCGCCAGGTTAATTCAGTCTAGCGCCTGACCAACAGATCGTTTGCCTCCCGCTACAAATGGGAAAAATCACTTAGCGCGTTGCTATTAGCGATTTGTACCGCGAGGTTACTGTACTTTCCGCGTCCTATACTTAACACGGGGAGTGCTAGATATCTTTACAGATCACTTGGGGCCAGCACTAAATTTTTTGAGGTGCACTAATTGCAACATTTTACCTACTGCTCAGCCCTGGTGCTAACTCCAAAAAAACAGAAAAAACAGGTCCTCGTCCAAAATTAATAGGCAATTGAAAGGAATGCAACACAGGTGTTCTCTTGGCCCCATACACCATAGTAATGGATATGGTCAGCAATGTCACTGCTGTTGCAGTCGGCTCTATTATAAATGTATCCTTTATCCACATATATCCTAATTCTAATATATTGCCTAATTTTAAACATTTTATGCTGGGGGTTATTCATAGTATGTAAGCAGTTGATTATTAGGGTGACTGTGTGGACCATGTTTAAAGAAACACATGGATAAGTCTTGCCCTGAAACATGTATTGTTTATATGCTGTAGCAGGGAAATTTTTGTCGCTCACCTGGCCTTCCTTTTGGATCCATTAAATGCAGTGTAATGATTCTACATGCTGCTGGGAGGCATTTATCATGCAATGCCCATCAGCCTTAATATATGTGTGCATCAAAACATGGAGGATACGGCCACCGTGGAGGATTTTAATAATGCAGGGGTGAGAGGTTATTCACTGGATGTGTTCATATTCAAGCTTGTGAGGGTGGGGGATAGGTATGGAAAAGAAAAAACGTTCTATCCTGTACACAACCGCATTAGCGCTGGTCTCAACTTGGGTCTTAGAGTTTCCCTAGCGTGCGCCAAACGACCTTGTTCATGGACTACTGCAGTCAAGGTGATCTGTTAGTAGGTCGTCAGGCACTAACAGGGTTATTCAGAAAGCGGTGAAAAGCAGGAGAATGACTGGAGAATGGAAAATTCTAGGTCAAAATAGCCGATTCTTTGACCAAGAATTTTCCCTTCTCCAGTCATTCTCCTGCTTTTCACCTCTCTCTGAATAACCCTGTAAGCTTTAGCGACTCGCACTAAATTTTTCCTTTAGTGATGGTGTTTTAGCTCACACCAGGTGATAGGGCCCTTAGTTTTATTCAGTGGTATGATTTAGTGGTGAAAATTATTAGTGCCCCCCCAGTTTTGACTGCGGTATCTTCTGTGCCCCCCCTAAATATTGTTCCTAGAGTCGCCACTGCTCCCAGCCCTGTGGTCCCTTCCGTGGCCCTCGGTTTCTCTAGGGTTACCGGGGTGAGCCAGGTATGCCACGAATTGGTGGGCAGTCACCCCCCTCTCTCCCCCTTTTTTTTTCCTGATGCCACCCTTGTGGACCTGACTTTTTTGTTTCCTCTAGACAGGCCCGCCTGATGTGTTTCTAGCTTACATCGCCCCTCCCATTTATACCTGCCCCCATCATTCAGAAATCTCTCTCTGTGAATGTCTTGTTTGGCCTTATACGGCTGTTATTTACCTATTGTCATTCTGTATTGCTGACCTAATTTCAAAATAAAAATTTTCAATATATATATATATATATAAAAAAAGATACTGTACATTACTGACACATTGCACATTACAGAGCTCCACAGCAATAAAACTCAGTAATGTGCAGTGTGTATGAGCTTATCAGAGCTTAACAGTCTTTTTGACATCCCCGGCCAATCCCATTCATCATAGGCGACTCTACAGGGGGGCAACGGGGGGCAATTGCCCCCCCCTAGGTTATTCCTTGCCCCCCCCATGTGCCTCCCCCCCACCAAAAATCAGCATCCAGCTTCCCACACTTCTTCGGACCAACATATATCCGTCGCTATGCATCGTATATGGAAGAACTAGGTGTCATTCGAAAGGGCAGATTCTGGCCTTTCCAATGATACCCAACATGACCATATTCAGTGTGAAGTATAAGTCATAAAACATTAACTAAAAACGTGTACTTAAACATTTTCACAGGGTTGAAATGGCTCAGCAGTGAAATGCTTAATGTTCAGACTATACACTACATTGTGTATTACGTTAGTTTTTGCCTTGGTTTTAGTTGTATATTAAGGGTTAATGGGCAGGCTTCATCCCTTACAGTATGCATTTGTTTTTCCTTGATTAATGGCATTTTACAGGTTGATGGGTAAACTACATGCCTCAGTGTATTCATTTCATGTTTTCCCTTGATGAATGGCATTTTACGGGTTAAGGGGTAGCTAAATGCCACATTGTTTATTATTTTTATTGTATTTCTCTGGGTTTATGGCATTTTAGGGGTTAGTATGGAAGTTAGAATCTAAAGGGTCTAATGATCTTTAGATCCTCTGCTTTCCGTCACATTTTGGGGAATTAATTTTTCCGAAAATAAGGTGAATTAGTACAACAAAAAAGGCATCATTGCATCACATTACTCATTGCATCACATTACTCTGGGGTTTTGGAATCTTATTTATATATACTTATTTAGGGCACTATTACCTGGTGTGAGCTAACCCTTGCGTCGGCGTGATTTTGCGTTAGCGCCAGGTTAATTCAGTCTAGCGCCTGACCAACAGATCGTTTGCTTCCCGCTACAAATGGGAAAAATCACTTAGCGCGTTGCTATTAGCGATTTGTACCGCGAGCTTAATGTACTTTCCGCGTCCTATACTTAACACAGGGAGTGCTAGAGATCTCTAGCGCTTTTGCAGCTAACAGATCACTTGGTGCCGGCGCTAAATTTTTTGAGGTGCACTAATTGCAACATTTTACCTACTGCTCAGCCCTGGTGCTAACTCCAGAAAAACCAGGTCCTCGTCCAAAATTAATAGGCAATTGATAGGAATGCAGCACAGGTGTTCTCTTGGCCCCATACACCATAGTAATAGATATGGTCAGCAATGTCGCTGCTATTGCAGTAAGCTCTATTATAAATGTATCCTTTATGCACATATATCCTAATTCTAATATATTGCCTAATTTTAAACATTTTATGCTGGGGGTTATTCATAGTATGTAAGCAGTTGATTATTAGGGTGACTGTGTGGACCATGTTTAAAGGGACACGTGAATAAGTCTTGCCCTGAAACATGTATTATTTATATGCTGCAGCAGGGAAATTGTTGTCACTCTCCTGGCCTTCCTTTTGGATCTATTAAATGCAGTGTAATGATTCTACATGCTGTTGGGTGGCATTTATCATGCAATGCCCATCAGCCTTAATATATGTGTGCATCAAAACATGGATGATACGGCCACCGCGGAGGATTTTAATAATGCAGGGGTGTGAGGTTATTCATTGGATGTGTTCATATTCAAGCTTGTGAGGGCGGGGGATAGGTATGGCCCGGCACTCTGCACTGGGAAAAAAAACTGTTCTATCCTGTACACAACCGCATTAGCGCTGGGTCTCAACCCGGGTCTTAGAGTTTCCCTAGCGTGCGCCAAACGACCTTGTTCATGGACTAGTGCAGACAAGGTGATCTGTTAGTAGGTCGTCAGGCACTATCAGGGTTATTCAGAAAGCAGTGAAAAGCAGGAGAATGACTGGAGAATGGAAAATTCTAGGTCAAAATTTTTCTGGTTTGGTTATTTTGACCAAGAATATTCCATTCTCCAGTCATTCTCCTGCTTTTCACGCTCTCTGAATAACCCTGTAAGTTTTAGCGACTCGCACTAAATTTTTCCTTTAGTGATGGTGTTTTAGTTCACACCAGGTGATAGGGCCCTTACTTTTATTCAGTGGTATGATTTAGTGGTGAAAAGTATTAGTGCCCCCCCAGTTTTGACTGCGGTATCTTCTGTGCCCCCCCTAAATATTGTTCCTAGAGTCGCCACTGCCATTCATCATTACACCCCCCCCCCCATGGCCCCCTCCATTCTTTTTATACAGGTCCCGTTTTTTGTTTTTATAGGCAGGTCCTGTTTTTGTTTTTCATAGGTAGGTCCTGTTTTTTAAACAGATTTTTAAACAGATAAGGTTTTTTTCTAGGCAGGTCCCCATATTTTTTTTGCAGGCAGGCACTCACCCCCCCCCCCATATATCGCCACTTACCCGATGGGCCACCCTCTACTCTGCTGCTCCTCCGGGCTGGCTCTACTGCTTCTCCACGCAGTTGCCTCCTCTACTGGACGATGTGAGGAGGACACGGTGGTGGGTCATGTAACCCGCCAATGTGAATCCCGCCAGGAATGCGAGAGGGGGGCGGTGCCAATGTAGCGTGCCGCTCCCAGACTGAAATTCCAAGTGTGGGAGGCACGCTACGCCGACGCCCCCCCCCCCGCACAGAAAACCCACTGAACCAGCCAATGGATGTTCAGGGGCGGACTGACCACACGCTACTGGCCGCATGTGTGGCGCCGGGCTCCCCGCCATTCTCGTGCCCTCGGACGGCGCCCGAATGGACCGAGTGGTCTGTCCGCCCCTGCACGCTACGCTGCAGCGCCGCCGCCCCCCCGCACAGAAAACCCACTGAACCAGCCAATGGATGTTCAGGGGCGGACTGACCACACGCTACCGGCCGCATGTGTGGCCCCAGGCCCCCACCATTCTCGGGTCCTCGGACGGCGCCCGAATGGACCGAGTGGTCCGTCCACCCCTGGGTGGTAGACATCCGTGAATAGGAATGTCTTAGACGAGAGGGAGAGATATAGAGAGGGGTTTGTGGTATTTTACTGTGTGTCAAGGTTGTTTTTCTTACCTTTTCCTGCTAATTTCTTCTTTTTTAAATTGTTTTTATTCGGGACGGCCCCTCAGTTTTGTTTTTTTTTTTACACCGGGTCAAGCATGTTTTTTTTTTAAATTTCAGCACATAGATAGGATCTTGTTTGAACCTCAGATGTTTGTATTTTTTATTTAGCTTCATAGGTTTCTCATGTTCTTGCCTTACATTTTTTTTCTTCATAGGGAAGAGCCCCTCATGACATTATTTATATACAGCCTAGAATAATTTATTCTAGGTTGTGGTATTTTAATTTTTTTATTTGACTTACCCTCTCCCTCAGTCGTAGGAAGAAAAAAAAGCTGATTTTACTCTATATTCATCTTCAGTGTGAGAGTGGCCTCTCCCAGCCAGAGAAAGCAGGAGAATAGAAAGCAGGGAGAGCACAGAGGAGGGACAGAAAAAAGACAAGAGCACAGAGTTTGCAGAGAAAGAAAGCATGGCCAGAGAGGGGTTTCTATACTAAACAACAAATTTTTAATAAAATGGGATTTGTTTTTTATTTTACTGTGTGTACATAGGATGTTACATTTCTTACCTTTTTCCTCCCTCCTTTTCTGCTATTTTTTTTCATTTTCACATATTTTTTTATTTGTTCATAGAGAGGAGCCCCTTGGGGTTTTATTTATTTATTTGCTTTTTGTTATTAGAGAGGGGTATCTCAGTTTTTTTTTCTTTATAATATGGCAGAACCACTTGGTAGTTTGCACTAGAGGTTGGCATGGAAGAATTATTTATTTTGGAAATTTTGTCCGAAATGACATACATTTCTCTGACGAATCATTTCCATTTGTTTTGTTACTTTGTGTCAGGATTGCTTAATCAGTGCTCTATGTATCGGTTTCTTGCAATGAATTGTGGATGGAACACATTCTTTTTTACTACAGCATGGCAGAGAGACATTTGTATAGTAAACAACTGTTTTAGTTATTCGAGGGGAAAAAAATGTACTCTAAGGCCGGCGGCACACGAGCGTTAACAGAGAGAGGAAGGAACGTCCGTGAAAGTGGGCGATCCTTCCACTCTCTGCGCTCAGCGTACAAAGCGCGATCCTCCTTTGGAGAATCGCGCTTTGTATCCTGTCAGCGTCCGTTTAGCTTTTTGACGGGGAGGGCTTTTTCACGTCCGGTGGATGGCTTTCCCCGTCAAAAACACACGGACGCAGGGAATTGCGGGCGCACATGAGCCGTAAATACGCTCGTGTGCTGGGGGTCTAAATCAACTTTTTCCCAAAAAATGTGATAGCAGAAAAAAAATGCTAACATAAAGTAATTTTCTAGTAAATGAGCACAACTTCCTGTGGGCAGGAAACCTGCAGTTATATTGTTCAATCGTTTCATCGATCTTTTTCTTGTACTTCTCATACACAATCCAAGAGGGCAGTCATGCGCTGGTTTTTATTTCTGTAGTTGAAAGCTTCTTGCAACCTTCAAATTCATTTTTAACGACTGCAAACGTTTCTTACCTCATTGTTAATCCTCACCTTTTAGGCTAGTGTCAGACGAACGCAGTGATCACATCCGTGTTGCCGCACAATTTAACGTCCGTCGTAGCATAGTATAATAATCAAGAGACCCACACACAAAGTACATGCGCACCACGCAGATGGCAATGGACGCAATTTAGGCAAAGATGTAAAACCGCAAAGACGGACGCACAGAGTGCGCCATGTCCGCGTAGCGGCCTGTGTGCGTTGTGCTGCGACGTCAGACGCAGCGCATTTGCAACGTCCATATCGTTGACGCTCAGAGGTTTTTATGGTCTGGCTGACTGTACCTGTATTTTAATTATAATTCATTTTGATTCCCATATTTCCCTTTTTTTTTCTCTACATCCGTCAAAAAAACGGGCCGTGTGGTGTCTACAGTATCTTCCGTCAGTACGTCCATCCATTATGCACGCACGCAGAGTGCGCTCAGACTGCGTTCGTCTGAAATCCACCTTACTAGTTGATGTAATTATTCAATTTTGAAGTTTTATGTTTATTTTGCACATTTTGCTTGTCCTGGTATCTGCTTGTCTTTTCAGGTGAAAACCTGTTGCATTTATGTTGAAATTAACTTTTCTTACTATGATCTCTATTTCTTCATCAATCTTTTACTTTTAGTTCTCGTACATAGTTCCAAGAGGAACTGGTAATTGGTTTAATGCAGTTTGCCACTTAGTAGTGAAGGGGTTAAACAAAAACCATCAAGTGAGTTTCAAAAAAACCAATCAGAAACAGTTGTCTTTAAAAAAAAATCACCTATTAATTATCCAGTAAAATTATTACAGTAAATAACCTGTTATTTGGCCAGTAGATGGCATCATCTACTGCCAAATTGAGTTACAGAGGTTTGAGCTACAGGTTTATCCCCCCCCCCCCCCACTGCTGAAAGCCCGATATTTCAGCTTTCATCAGCTTTGATTTTACAGTTTTTGCTCTTTGGGCATTATGGCCACAGGGCTAAAACTTTAGGGGCACCTTCTGCAGCCCAAAAGCAAACGAAATTAGTAAGCAGCAAACAAATTTCACCTTCTTTTGGGCTGCAGATCAAGATCTCTCAATATCAAGGCACTGGATGGTAGTGAAGGGGTTAACTGCCCCATATTCCTACTCCTTTTAACCTCCAAACTCCTTGAAGCTGTCTAATTGATTACCTCTCAATTCCCATGGTCTTTGACCCTCTAGTTTTCTCTCCCTGCACTTGAGAGAAACAGCTTCTTATGAAGCTGTCCAATGACCGTATAACTGCCAAATCAAAACGGGTGATACTTTCCACTGATCCTTCTTGACCTCTCTGTCACCTTTGAAGGAGGAGCGCATGGTCGACCGTATCAAATTCTCCGTGCGATAGGTCTTCATTGTGTTACCGGAATCTGCTAGGTTCACTCGGGACGAGGCCGGACCGGACACGAGCAAGGATTGTCTGAACACGAGTCTCTTCAGGAAAGGCAAACTTTATTGTGACGTCACACAGAATGCTCACACAGGATTGAATCGCAAAGAGTGAGCCCTGAACTCACTCCGACGAGGGGTCTTATACCCCGAATACATAATTAGGTACATCCCAATTAACCCACCTCCCTGTGACACTATCCCACCCCACGTGGGTTAGTACCTCCCTTGGTCAATTTACAAAGACATTCCATACATTGGCCGTAAATTGGCAAGCTTCATGTTAGTTTGACAGAAGATGATTTGCTGCTTCGCTCAATCCGGCCTATGCCCACCTCCCTAGAGCCTGTTTATTTGTTGTAGATAAGACCTGGTCTGTTTTCTACGCACTTCTTTGTCTCGCTGCAGGCCTCTGTGACCTTGGTGTATCCATTTCTCATCCTGTCCCCTGTGTGCCAGGAACAGCCCGGATCTTCCTCAATTTTAATTGCTTCTCTGCTAATCTAACACATTCCTAAAATTCTATGTAAGCTTCATTCTAGTTTCAACTAAAATCTACCTAGTTATATTCCAGTGAACCAATATTCTGAACAAGATGGCCGCCTGGCTCATAATGGCGACCATCTTCTGGCCTGATTCTCCTTCAATTGTACTGTTCTTCCATGGTTCTCTTCAGCCAGGGCGGCTGCGTAAACCAGAAGTATCCAGCCCACTTACTATAAAACATAAGAAAAAAGGTTGTCATTTGCGTTCATCCCCATAACTCCACGCGAAACAAAACCGAGGTTTTGGAATACTTGAATGGCCATTAAAGTGTAAGCCCACACGCCACGTCAGCTCTGGTTAGGTGGGTCCTAACTGAATGAAACCAAAAGCTGCTTTATAAGCAATGACCTCCTCATACTGCTTCTCAGCCAAGAGGCAGACTGGTGGGTTTATAATTATACCCTGACTTTAGACACATGGTCCAGCAAGCATGGACAGGGCCGTTACATTTCCTTCCCGGCACACTGGGTAACTCTGATTGCAGCTGGGAGGGATCCAGGACGGGGTTCTTTGCTGGAGCTTGTTCATCCACTACGCCTCCAGAAAGCTGCTTGTATGAGGTCTGTCTGCTCCACCACCTCTTCCTCGTCCTCCTCCTCCTTCTCTGTCTCTGGCGAAGTGGCAGTTAAACCGATGCGTGGCAGGGGCTACGCAATGGCTCAAGCAAAAAGATGCCATACTGTGCTTGTGCTGGTTTGTTTAGAGGACGGGAGCCACACCGGGCCAGAAATTCTGTCAGCACTGCAGGGCCAGGTGCAGAGATGGTTAACACCACGCCAGCTTCAGCTGGGAATGGTCGTCTGTGATAATGGCAGCAACCTTCTCTCCACCCTACGCCAGGGTAAGTGGGGTGGAGAGAAGCCACACTTCCTAAATCTGGTGGTACAGCGTTTCCTAACCAGGTACCCAGGGCTGCCAGAGCTTCTCAGCCAGGCCAGAAAAGTCTGCAGCCACTTCAGACGGTCATTCCTAGCAAGTGTTCGCCTGGCAGAAATTCAAAGATAATTCCACCTTCCCACAAACCATCTGATCTGTGACATGCCCACCAGGTGGAACTCGACAATAGCAATGCTGCAGCGTCTGCACAAACAGCAGAGGGCCATCAATGAGTACCTGTGTGAGTATGGCACAAGGACAGGTTCAGGTCAACTTGGTCCCCCCCGCAGTGGCTGATGATCAAGGATGATCAAGGATCAAGGCACTGTACTGTCACCATTTGAGGAGGCAACAAGGATGGGGAGCAGGGACAGTGTATGCATCAGTGACACAATTCCTTTAGTGTTCCTGCTGGAGCACACTCTGCGGGGAATTATAGATGTGGCACTAGGGGCAGAGCAGCGGGAGGAAGAGGAGGCCTTCCCTAGCTCTCAAGGCCCCAGTCTTTATGCAGACAGCATTCCTGCGGGTCCTCAGATCAGACAGGAGGAGGGTGAGGAGGAGGAGGAATATTTAAGTAGTGGGGGCATTGAAGGTGGTGATTCCTCAAGGGAGGGTTTTGTGTGCCCAGAAACCCAAGGACTAGTACGTGGCTGGGAGGAGGAAGTGCACGATGGGGTCATCTTCATTGACCAGGAAGACTCGGAAGTGAATGCCACCTCCAACCTACGCTGCATGGGCTCCCTCATCCTGCAAAGCCTGGTAAAGGACCCCAGGATTTGTGCTACCAAGGAAAGGGATCATTACTGGTTGGCAAGCCTTCTTGATCCACGATACAAGGGTAAAGTTGCAGAGCTCATCCTGCCCGCACAGAGGGAGGACAGGATGAAACAACTTGAGGACGCTCTAAAGCGACACTTGTGTAACACCTTTCCAGGCACTGGTAGGTTACCAAGTGATGACACAGGTGCTTCTGAGGCTGCGGATGATCAGAGGAAGAGCGGTTGAAGGTTGGGGCCGCTTGACTGATGACTTTTTAAATTGTTTTAGTCTACGACGCCCAGGGACGTCAAATGTAGGCACCCTTTGCCAGCGTCTTCACCATATGGTGCAGGACTACCTAGGGGCAAGGGCAGACCTGGATACCTTTACAGCAGATGATCCACTGGATTACTGGGTGTTGAGATTGGATCACTGGCCAGAATTTAGCCAATATGCTATGCAGCTACTAGGTTGCCCTTCATCCAGCATGCTTTCTGAAAGGATGTTCAGTGCCGCTGGAGGTTTTGTCACAGACAAAAGAGTGCATCTGTCCACCGACTCTGTAGACCGGCTGACATTTATAAAAATGAATCAGTCCTGGATCAGCAGCTATCACTCCCCTGTTGCTGATGTAACTGAATAGATCGGGGATCTCTTCTGCATTCCCAAAACCTCCACCACTGCACTCTTCCACAATACCTCAAAGGGGTTACGGTGTGAAGGCACTGTTGCCGACACTAAAGGCCCAATTTTAAAGCACCTATTGTTACTTTCATCCAAAGCCTGCATAAGTTTCACAATAATTTAGCCAAAAAAATTACTAAACTTGTTCTGCGTGTCCTTATAACGTCTCCTCTTTTCATACAGGCTGCCGCCCCAAGCAGTTGTTTATGAATAGATTAAAGGAAAACCATTTACCGTCATTTGAAATGTCATTTTTTTGGTTTTTAAATGTTTCTATACATCCTACAAATCCGCCACTTCACGGGCAGGTTATGGGGACCTCCTAGGCACTATATTTGAAGGAATTTTTATTCTTAACCTTTTGTCAAGCTCTCTGTTTTTTTGCACAATCTTCCCGCTTGAAAGGAAATTCAAACATCGACACTGGAAATAATAACTGGATTCCACTCTTCATTCGCTTGAATTTAAGTTTAATTTCAATAAATTGTGGGGTAAATTAAGTTGCTGTAGATTGTTTAGGTGAATATGTGAATAGTTGAGTAGATGAGCAGTTGAATAGTGATAAATAGATAGCTGAATTAAAGTGATGAGTAGCTTAGCGATTAGAATTCGTGATGAATTAAAGCGATGATTTAAAGCGATGATTTAAAGGTGAAAAACCGGCTCCACTCCAGGATTTGAAGATGCTTGTAAATCTGTGCACTTTGTCATGTCCAGGTTGCCTGCCTCATGGGATGCCTGGAGCTCTCAGATGGCCCCTCCCTTCCTCTACATCTCTGTCTCTGAGGCTGCTGGGAAGCCTGACCTCTGCTCTGACTGGCTGACCCTAACTGGAGCTGAATTGCATGCAGGGACAAGTAGTTCTCACAGACTCTTGCAGATTACAATTACCTAAACTGAATTACAGTCTTTTTATTATCCCATTTGCTTGTACATTAGCTGACTATTCTGTACCTCTGCAGTTTGACTTGACACCTTTATTTCATGGAAAACTCACTGTTCCTTTAAAAACGTTTTTTTTAAAAAACTTTTTGTCCTTGTTTCCTGTCCTCCAGGGCACTACCCGGACCCCATACACCTTTTATGGCAAATATCTTGCAAATATGCCGTCTTGGAGGGCACTCTAAAAATCAAACTTTCGAGTCCCATCGACTTGCATTGAGTTTGGTTCGTGTTCGAACTAGAACTTTTGAAATTGTTCGAATGCGAACTGAACACAGGGGTGTTCGGCTCATCACTAGTGATTACCAATGTGTAATTGAAATCTTGCTGACGGTAGAATCTGGCTGTGGTTATAGGAGGAAGATTTATAATGAATGGCTCCAGGGAGAGTTTTCATGGAAGGACAGATCAATCTGTTTCAGTATTTTTAATAAACGTATATTGTATTGTTTGTGCGTGTATGTATAAATGTCATTATTGTGGTGTCCTTACTGCCAAAGGTTCCTGCAGTGCAATACTAGAACTTTAACCTGCTGTTATAAATTTGCACTTCTTTCCGTTTGGAGGGTTATTTTAAATATTTTTAATCTTTTTAACCTCCCTGGCGGTATTCCCGAGTGTGACTCGGAGTTAAATTTCTCTACCGTGAACGGTAACCCCGAGCCACACTCGGGCTGGATGCTTACTCACCTCCTCCTGGCTCCCTCGCTGTCCCCCGCAGTGTGATCGCGAGCTGCTTCCTGGAAGGCTCCCTGCGAGTCACATGGTGCAGGGTGGGCGGGAACCATCAGCAAACTTATAAACCATTCATAAAATACTGTACTCCAAAGTGCAATGTTTATGAACGGCCACTGGGTGGCACTACAGGATAAGAAATAGACCATACATCCTCTTACTCTTGTTTTCAGACCGATTTCAGTGTTTTTTGTTTTTTATTTTATTGAATATCATTTATTTGCATTATTTTGGATAATCATTTTTGGGATAAATTATTATTTTGTGTTTCAAACTTTATCGGACTCAGTGTATTTACTATTTTTTTATTTATAAAGGATTTTACCAGTAAGGACTCTTGATTGCACAGATTTCAGTGCGTGATTCCTTATTATTACAGGCTAACTATGTACAAAAACACGTTTCCTTTAAAAAAAAATTGAGATGCTTTTAGACACAAATTTTTAAAAAATTAGACCGCCAGGGAGGTTAATTGGAGCTGTAGGAACAGGTTTTGTTTTTTTGTGCTGTGCTAGACACCATGTTAAATGTGATTTACAGCATTTCATGTTCTGCAGCAACGATTTCCTTTGAGATTTTAAAGACGTTGGCGGCCGGGCTGTATGACTGTTTTTGGTGTTTGGTGAAGTGACAGTTTGGTGCAATTTCATGCCAATTCGTCTATTCACTAAATACAGAAATTCCACGTTCGTTGCAATTCTGGGACCAATTTGGAGGTTCATGAATATTCCCTTGTTTAATTCAGCCTGTCAGAACAGAGTCCGTCAAGTTTTTACGTGACCTCTCCCGTTAATAGACAAACCAGGCACAATTAGAGATGGGAAGGCCTGGAAAAAAAATAAACGGAAAATTGGGGGAAAAAAAAAACCAGGTTTTTTTTTTCTTGTTTTTTTCCAAAGCCATTTTTTTGTTTTTTTCCAGAAATAAAAATAAAAAAAAACAATGTGTGATGTGTTATTTTTACAATGATATGTCTAATATAGATTTAATAACCTTAGGACCTTAATGAAAAACTTCTGAGGCTTTATTTAAAAAGTCTTAAATCATTACAATTTCTCTGAACTGAAGACGAGCAAATCCTGGAATCCAATTCAAGTAACACGTCTCAATGCAATACTCAGACAACAACAATATTCATTTCAGCCTCTAGGGGGTGCGGCAGGGAAAAGGCTTCAGTTTAGCTTAATTGGGAGCTCCATCTTGTACCTCCTACAGTGCTTGTTGGGATACAGTTGATGGATAGCGTCCGTCTTCTCAGGCCTTAAATGACCGGTAAGAGGTAATTTTTTTTTGTATTAAATTTTTTAATTTTGAAAGTGTCATTTACACAGGATGACAAGACAATAATGAGGGCCGTGCAAGGCCTACCAAAACATTTGCAGAGAAAAACATCCAAAGGGTAGGGATAGGTACAGAAGGGGAAGCACAATGAGCGAGAAGCTCGGCGTGTGGGGTGAGCAGTAAAAAGCAAAAAAGGTAGTCTGCTTAGAGAGGCATCAGGGAAAGAGAAAATAAAAACACTAAAAAAAAATAAAAAAAAAATAAAAAAAGGGCAATCCCAAGGCGACCGAGGGCCGAGCCACAGGGCCAGAAGACCTGGGGCCAAAAGGACAGCCAGAGCCTAGGTCACCGTCAATGTTCCCTCTAATTTTTGGGGGCCGTGAGCGCACCAGATTTTTCATGAGCAACAATATTTTCGTCATGAGCGCTTATTGACTATGGTAACCAATAGTTGGTTTTTTAAAAGTAGCGCAATTGATCGTACGTGTAAGTGAAAACTGTTCAAAGCTAAAACGAAGCAACCAGATGATTTGATAAAACTTATATCTGAATGAATGTATACTTATATTTTCTAACTCATGTGAGAAAAGAAAAGGAAAAACTTCCATCAATTAAGGTACATGAGACTTCTACAAATATCAGTCCTATCATTTATAAGAGTCTGATAACCTATATTTACCTAGATTTGTTCACGTCTGTCTCGAGTTAGTTGCCAACGGGTGTACACTTGATCAAGGTTGATATGTTCACCTGAATTTAAATAAGTCTTTATCCTTATAAGACAGTCCAGATGATCAACTTGAAGTCGGTTACGCATTTTGGTCTTTGTTGCATTCATGAGACTAAATCCACGTTCACATTCGGCCAGTAGTGTATTTAGGTTTTGTGCTGCCCTAGGCCTGACTAAACTCGTGCACCCCCTAATTTAAATTTGAGGCACCCCTTCCTGGTTAATCCCCACCCTTCCTCTTTAAGCTCCACCTTTTCCTCTTAGAGCTCCGCCTTTTCCTCTCTTTATATTAAAAGTGGATACCAAGTGCCTACTTGTATATTTTGTATACCATTTCAAATGTATCTATTGAGATAAATAAAATTATGAAATGTTTAAATTCAAGCATTTTTACAAAGAACAGCCACGCATGTTAAGTATACTGGATCACAGCTGCTCTAATTGGTTGAACAATAAAATCCACAGAAATGTGCACTGTGTATGAGCATATCACAGAACTGCACATCAATAAAACTCACAGTAATGTGCAGTGTGTATGAGTGTATCCCAGAGCTCCAAGGCAATAAAACTCACAGTACTATGCAGTGTGTATCACAGAATCCACAGCAATAAAACTCCCAGCAATGCAATGTTTGGTGTGTGTCAGCGTATCAGAATCCACAGCAATAAAAATTCCAGCAATGCAATGTGCAGTGTGTATGAGTGTATTAGAATCCACAGCAATAAAACTCCCAGTAATGCAGTGTGCGGGTCAGCGTATCAGAATCCACAGCAATAAAACTCCCAGCAATGCAATGTGTGGTGTGTATGAGTGCATCAGAATCCACTGCAATAAAACTCCCAGCAAACCGAGTGTATATGAGCAGACAGCAATTATTTATTCTACATTTACCGGCCTCCGTCCGCGGTAGGGCTGTGTGCAGAGTCATCAGAGACTTTGTGCAGACTCAGCAGAAGGTCCCTCCAGGCCACGTTAGGATCGCGGCTGTGCCTGTGCGTGGAGCCATCTTGTCAGCAGTGGGGTGCCACTGCCAGAGGGTGCACCGTGGCTTTGATTCCCTTCCTGGTGGGTGTTCAGTCCAGAACAGAGTGACAGTCCATGTTAACGAAAGGGTGGGCAGCTGCGTGCGTGTCACGTGGTTCAGCCAGTCAGGTGGTACTGAGACTCAGTACCACCTGACTGGCCGGACCGAGTGTGACCTGCACGCACGCAGCCTCACCAGGAGCCAGGCAGCTCAATGACAAATTTCTATCACTGCAGTGCTGGTTAAGGAAAGGTCCACTTTAAACAGCAGTAAGCAGACAGGGCTTCATATTCTGCTGATACCGCCCCTTTACCTGCCGTTTACTGTCATCTTCTCTCTCTGGACACAAATCACATCCCCCTCCTAGAGCTGCTGCGGGGCAGGGGAGGAGCTATGGAGGGAAGAGAGGGGGATTTTTATTGTATTCGATTTTATTCCGTATGCAAACGCCATGCTCCGCTGCTCGTTGTTTGATAACACAGCTCAAAGCTGACACACAGTGACAGTGGCACCTCCTAGTACCCCCTAATGACACCCCAATAATCACTGGTACCTGGGGCGGCCCGCCCTCCGCCACTCTAAGTACACCACTGCTCTGGTGATATGCTCACACACAAGTTTGGCGAACTGCCAGCAAGTACGGTGCTGTTTGAAGGCAGTGCAAATCCCCATAGAGAAGTAATGGTTAATCTATTCAGAGAACACCAAACAGCAGAGAAATGTCAGTGAAATACCCTGATGTTCGGTGGTTTCAATCAGCAGGTTCAGGTATTCAGGCGAACCCCATAGGTTTCAATGTTAAAAATATTCCCGTTTTTATGCAATATCTAATAAACCACTTATTTTAATCTGCAGTAAAAAGTCTTTATTTATTGATTTTTTTTTTTAGTACCATTTAGTAATTTTTCAGAATTTTTTTGGCAAAACCCCCCCCCCTTTATTTTTAATATCGGTTCTTCTTTTTCTGTAACAGAACTTTTTATTATCAATCATAGGATCTTATATCTAAATTCCAGACATTTTCGTTCAGTAGTTCTTTTGAAAACAGCAGGCCATGGGTTTGCGGTGGCAGCATACAGCGGCCGACTACATGGACATACTTGAAAATTAGTGACATCTCAATGTTTCCTTCCTGGTAAAATAGTTTTTTTTAATTTTTATTTTTTTTAGGGGTGGGGCCACCCGGCGGGCCGCCGCCCCCTGGAGAGTGCCGCCCTAGGCCTAGGCCTTGTTGGCCTAGGCCAAAATACACCAGTGCATTCGGCACTGGAAGCCTGGAACGAGGCGCATATATCGACTAGCAGTGCTAACTCGCTGAATTCTTCTTCAGTAAGGATGTAAGAAACAATGTCGTCGAAATTTTTAAACATTCCTGCTTTAACTTTCTCACAAGCAATAAACTTGAAGTCCCGATACTGTTTGCAAGTCTGCTTCTTGTATTCATCCCTGTCAGTTTTACCAAGTAATTCACTGTATTTAACTGCTAGGTTTGCAATCTCGGTTTGCCCATTTTCATAGCTGGAAACGTCTGTCAGAGTACGTAACTCAAACACCTTCCAATCTAGCAACTCGTCGTCTGGGAACCGGCAATCCAAGTGGTCACAGCATTTTTGTGATGGACACATCTGTGCTTTCATCCGCTATCAGAGTATGAAATGGAGCACTATTTATTTCAGTCAAAATTTGGGCTTTGACAACCATGTTAATGGACTCCACAAACGCGAACGCATAATTCTTGCTGCGCCAACTCTCTGGTAATTGAACGTATTTTGCGACGTGTGCATGAATTTCTTGAACAGATAGCATTGGCGCGTTCAATTTAATAGCCAATATGACATTATCAATAAGAATCTTCACCTGTTCGGGCTTCGAAATCTTCCGCTGAGCTACCTCCAATCTCTGTTCTCTGTCGCTTGCTGATTCTGTAAACATCTTGAGAATACCCCCTTTGCTAATATTTACGAGCTTTGCAACGGATTCGAGGTGAGTTTTGTGCAGCAGGTGTCGCTTTAAGTAATCTAACTTCCATTCGTTCCAGCGTTTGCCGTTTGTAAATTCGCCAGGAGCATCCGCTTTCTTACAAACATTGCAAATAACAGCATCGGAATTCTCGTTGTATGTAAAAACATCTTTCAGCATGACCGTTTGTTTTTTTCCTGACGACGGCATTTCAGTTT
This sequence comes from Leptobrachium leishanense, assembly GCA_009667805.1. Lineage (NCBI taxonomy): Eukaryota > Metazoa > Chordata > Amphibia > Anura > Megophryidae > Leptobrachium > Leptobrachium leishanense. Next base: position 105,856,353 of record CM019067.1, on the reverse strand, counting down.
CTACAAGTTCGTCTAACCACTCCATCTTAAAACGTGCGCATGTTCTTTTCCTGCACATCACACCGTGATCGGAACGTTTTTGCTTCGACATTGAAATTTAAGTCAAGTTATAACAGCTTTAGACAGCTAAGCCACTGAGATCGATTTCCCTGCTGCTTTAGACAGCTAAACCACTGAGATTTTTCCCTGCTTTTTTAGACAGCTAAACCACACTGAGATTTTTCCCTGCTTTTTTAGACAGCTAAACCAGATTTCCCTGCTTTTTTAGACAGCTAAACCAGAGATTTCCCTGCTTTTTTAGACAGTTAAACCACTGGGATTTTTCCCTGCTTTTTTAGACAGCTAAACCAGATTTCCCTGCTTTTTTAGACAGTTAAACCACTGGGATTTTTCCCTGCTTTTTTAGACAGCTAAACCAGATTTCCCTGCTTTTTTAGACAGCTAAACCAGAGATTTCCCTGCTTTTTTAGACAGTTAAACCACTGGGATTTTTCCCTGCTTTTTTAGACAGCTAAACCACTGAGATTTTTCCCTGCTTTTTTAGACAGCTAAACCACTGAGATTTTTCCCTGCTTTTTTAGACAGCTAAACCACTGAGATTTCCCTGCTTTTTTAGACAGCTAAACCAGATTTCCCTGCTTTTTTAGACAGCTAAACACTGAGATTTTCCCCTGCTTTTTTAGACAGCTAAGCCAGAGATTTCCCTGCAGCGTTAGAGAAGCACAGCCGCGGTGAGATGCTGACAGCGCGGGAGAACGGGCGCGCGCAGAGTATTTATGCTCTGCCCCCTGTACGTGCGTTCCGGCGTGACGTCATTATCGCGCCGGAACGCAGGTACGTGTTCAGCTGCGCGACGAAGAGCTCCCCCGGAACTTCCCTGTCGCGCAGCGCCTACAGCCTGTAAGTTACAGGCGCCGGACAGAGCGCTCTGTAACTTACAGCCTGAGCAGGACGTTCCGGCGCCCCCTTTCTACGCGGGTCGGCCACCCCTGGTATAGAGCCTCGCGGGTTGGCCACCCCTGCACTAATTTGTGCGCGCATAAATACACGTTGTGCGCGCTGTCATTGCATTCCGTGCGTGCGCGCGCACGTTAGAGGGAACACTGGTCACCGTCCCACCGGCTTGCCCCAGATACTACCCGATGTCCCAAATAACAAACCAAAAAAAAGGGTGGGGGAGGAATCCCGATGCCCCAGCAGAAAAAAAGTCTACTAGCCCCAGTACGTAATAGGCAGGACTACTTGATCGCTCAGGTGAACACAATAAAGCACATGTCTCAGAAGGGGGGGGAGAAAAAGAGCAAAAGTAGTGCCGCAGGGAGGAAATCTCAATGAGGGGGGGGGGGGGAGTAAAGCAGGTAGGGATCAATCAGGCTGCAGGGCAAACCCCTCCACCCTAGTCCGGGTCATGTTGCCGTACGTCCGGTGAAGAAGGCGAAACAAAACTAGTGGAACCAGTGCAGTTCGCCACCAGTCCCAGTCATCAGGTGAGCCCGGGCTTCTTCAATCGTCAAAGCCGTCATAACGGAGGCACCTGCCTGAATAAGCAGGGATCCAGATACCCCCCAATCAATAGCGAACTGTTTGGGCCTGAAGAATCACTGTGGTCTTCCCGAACCGCCAAGGCTAGAAATGGCAAGTCCTGGAAAACAGCGATCTCCAAGCCTTCAAAACGAGTCGGGGGAGCCCGGGACATTACACTCAGCAGCTGGTCCCGAACAAGGATATCCCCTCATGACCACGATGATGTCCCTGGAGGCTCCCAGGGGAGCCGTCACCGCCATCCGGACCCGGATCGCCAACTGCGCAGGACCCAGAGGATCACCCGGAAGGGCTAGGACCATGCACAGAAATCAGTTGACCAGGAGCAGGATCTCAGCGTCCAGGAGAGTCCGGGACGCCTCGCCGCTTGATGTTCCGTCGGCGATGACAGGTCTCCATGGCCATCACCGACGCCTGTAGCCCGGCAACCTGCGTCTGGAACATTGCGACGGAAGAGGAGGTAGAAGCCTGTGCTACCTCTAAGTTGAGGGCCTGAGAGTCCAGTCCCACCACCTCAGTGCGGAGGGAGAGGTCAGAGCGCACCTCCGCTAGCTCCTGGGCCCAGGCAGAGCGGGCATCCACTAAAATAGAAAGGTAGAACGAATCGTTCAGAGTGCTCGGCCCTACTTGTTTTGTGTGGAGAAATGGTGATCTATTTTGCTGCTCACCTAATCGGGCGTACCTATCACCTCCCAAAAAAAGTACAAATAAATGTATTCAAAAGGGAGCGCAATGGATATATATTAGTTGATAAATATATACAAATGTATAACTTAGCTTAAAAGTATCAGCAGAAGATTGGACCTTCCTATTCAGAAATTCGGTAACATAGTATGAATGTCCTATATGAAGAGACAAAAATTGATCGCGTAATACAGTAAGGTGAGTATCACAAATAGGACAATGATGTTCGCACTCACAAAGGCGGAGCCCCCAGTGGCTCGTATCAGTTAGCCTGTAGGTCTCTTATTAGGGGGACCTCACCCACGTATAGATGTTCTTTCGATGGCGGATGCACCTCAAATAGAAAGTATACCACTATGGTGCATTATCATGGGCATATAGGTGTATATACAATCACAAAAGTGGTAAACTCACGTGATTCAGAGCCTTCTAGGATGATGGCTCTGTAATATATATATATTATATAGCATATGGACATCTAGTTTAATCAGAGGGGGTCCTACCTCTGATATAAAAGTTCAGCCTCCAATGGAATTAAAGGAAGAGGATACTAAACTTAAAATAAATAAATAAAAATTTAATGAATATAAAATAACCACATATAAAATCCGAAACGCGTTTCGCTTGCGTCCTGCAAGCCTCTTCAGTCGGTAATCCACTAAAAGAGCTCTAATGTTCCTTTCGGGTTGCCGGGAGGTCCTCTGGGTCTGCGGGTAAGGCCGGCTGCGTTGCTGTGGGGGGGGGGGGTGTGTGTGTGACAGGGGCCGAGTCTCCACATACCCCAGGACAAGTCACACGTACCTCTTGATCCAGCCAAAGAGATGCGGATGTCGGGGAGAAGGGGATCATCCACTACCACTCGCGTTTGTCTCGTTTACCCATGGTATGGAGAATGCAGGAGTGTCAAGGAGGGAAAGAGCACAAGGAGGCAAGATGGCGCCAACAGGGTGTTATGCAGGGCCCGGGGAGCTGTGGGCGGCCGCTTGGGTCAGTGAGCGAGGACTCCAACGAGCCAGATTAGATAGGATTCCGTTCCCAATGTAGGCAAAAGGCAGGTAGGAGCGATGAACAGTGGACAATGTCCAGAAATAGCACTAAAAAGGCAGGAAAATGCAGGAGCTGGTCAGACACATGTCCAATCTCTTCCACTGCTTAGCCACGCCCCCAGTAAGAGGTTAACTTTGTCCCCAATTGATCCCTATTAATGTTCTCTCCAGTAGTCTGGGATTCTGCAACTCATATCCCTCCTGCAACATGGTCTCTGCACAACACGACCTCTGACACCTCCTGCATCTCGCTTCCTGCAGATTCTGCTGCTGCTGCTGTGAAAGAATCTGTTCTATGTTTGGTAATATTCATACAAAATTAAGAAACAAACTGACCTGTGAAAGGGGAGAAACACTTTGTTTCAATTTGTGCGAACCTTAAGTTTTTAGAAGTCAATGAGAAAAATGACAAATATGGAGAGGAAGAAACAGCAAATGATAGATCAGAAAATGAGATAAAATTGCATGTATTGTATATGTTGTGTCATTTGTTTCCTTTTCTCTATTTTTTCTAAAGCACGGCTCAAACGTTAAACCTTAACATGGAGCTTAAAATATTGATGCATCCATATCCTACAGTCACAAATAATGCAGTTACTTCCTTTTGCTATTGGTGCCAAGGGGCAAATTTGATAAAGAAATATACATAGTTGCAAGAAACAGTATGTGGAACCCTTTGGGATTACGTGGAGTTTTGCATGAACTGGTCATAAAATGTGCTCTGATCATCTAAGTCACAACAATTTGAAAAACAGTCTGCTTAAAATAATACAACACAAACATAGGTTTACATGTTTTTATTGAACAGAACATGTAAACATTCACAGTGCTGGGTGGAAAAAGTATGTGAACCTTTGGATTTAATAACTGGTTGACCCTCCTTTGGCAGCAATAACCTCAACCAAACGTTTCCTGTAGTTGTAGGTCAGACCTGCACAACGATCTGGAGTAATTTTGGACCACTCCTCTTCACAAAACTGTTTCAGTGTAGCAATATTCTTGGGATGTCTGGTGTGAATCGCTCTCTTAAGGTCATGCCACAGCATTTCAATGGTGTGGAGGTCAGGACTCTGACTGGGCCACTCCAGAAGGCGTATTTTGTTTTGTTGAAGCCATTCTTTTGTTGAATTACTTGTATGCTTTGGGTTATTGTCCTGTTGCATCACCCATCCTCTGCGGAGCTTCAGTTGGCAGACAGATGGTCTTTTCCTGCAAAATGTCTTGATAAACTCTGGAATTCATTTTTCCAATTCAATGACAACAATCCGTCCAGGCCCTGAGGCAGCCCCAAACCATGATGCTCCCTCCGCCATGTTTTACAGTGGGGATGAGGTTTTGATGTTGGTGGGCTGCACCTTTTTTTCTCCACACAGTGTTGTGTGTTTTTTCCAAACAACTCAATTTTGGTTTCATCTGTCCACAGAATATTTTGCCAGTAGTGCTGTGGAACATCCAGGTGCACTTTTGCAAACTTAAAACGTGCTGCAATATTCTTTTTGGACAGCAACGGCTTCCTCCGTGGTGTCCTCCCATGTACTCCATTCTTGTTTAATGTTTTCCTTTATTGTAGATGGGTCAACAAAAATGTTAGCATGTGCCAGAGATTTCTGTAAGTCTTTAGCTGACACTCTAGGATTCTTCGTAACCTCATTAAGCATTCTGCGCTGTGCTCTTGCAGTCATCTTTACAGGACGACCACGCCTAGGGAGAGTAGCAACAGTGCTGAACTTTCTCCATTTGTAGACAGTCTGTCTTACCGTGGACACATGAACATCAAGGCTTTTGGAGATACTTTTGTAACCCTTTCCAGCTTCATGCAAGTCAACAATTCTTGATCGTAGGTCTTCTGAGAGCTCTTTTCTGCGAGGCATGTTCACGTCAGGCAGTGCTTCTTGAAACCAGTAAACCCAAAACTGGTGTGTGTTTTTAAAGGGCAGGACAGCTTTCAGCAACACATCCAATAATATCACACTGATTGGACTCAAGGTTGGTTCACTCCTGGCTCCACTTAGCTCTTGGAGAGGTCATTAGGCTAGGGGTTCACATACTTTTCCCACCCTGCACTGTGAATGATTACATGTTATGTTTAATAAACACATGAAAACATATGTTTGTGTTGTATTATTTTAAGCAGACTGTGTTTTTCAAATTGTTGTGACTTAGATGATCAGAGCACATTTTATGACCAATTCATGCAAAACTCCACGTAATCCCAAAGGGTTCACATACTTTTTCTTGCAACTGTATTTCTATGTTTTTATGTTGGTTTCTTGCTTTTATTGTTGCTCTTCAGGAATCAGAGGGGTGGTTACTTGTTCTCATACCATCAGATACAGTCCTTGCTTGTTATTCCATTTGAAACAAAAGATAAAATTCTAAAAAGCAAATTCAAGTTACTAAAACTACTTTTATTTCAAGGGAGACAAAATAAATTTTAATTTGTAAACCTAGTCCATTGTGCATATTTTCAATTTTTCCGAATATTTCAAATTTCTCCGGAAAAAACACTTTTTTCCATGGCTTCAAAATTTTCGGAAATTTTACATCTCTAGGCACAACTTCTAACGCTTCCGGTTTTATAAAATTTCACAGAAAGGTGCCTTCAGTGACGGTCTTAAATTTACTATTGAAATATTTGATGATGCTCAAGTGATAAGGACTTATCCTCAAAAGTCAAAGTATACGTTCTACCCACAGACACTAAACCAGGGTGAAATACTCAAACCTTCGTTTAAGATACTCAAGTTAGTTTTAATTTTTTTTTTTTTTTTTTTAAAAAGGCATTTTTACTCATATTCTACACATTTACAGGAAGGCCACAGCAGTTTATAAACATACAGTAAAAACCCGTAGGAGGGGATAAAGAAGTCATAAAAATTAGGCAAGTCTCACTCTGAAGTCTTAATAAAAGGTATACACACAGCACAGAGCTACAATGTGACTGGAGGGTAGGACTCTCCAATGCTGAATGACCAGCAGGGCCGCCATTATGGGGGGGGGGGATGACAGCCATATGTTCCAGGACCCAGTGGCTACAGGTGGCCCTCGTCAAACTACCACAGGTGTAAGGGTCCCTCCATGTCACCCAGGATAAAAAAAAATCTGGCCGCAGCATCTGCATTCTGCCAGAGCACTCAGACTCATCGCTGAGGGAGCCATTAGCACAGGCAAAGGTGCTCCCCTAACAGACCACTAAAAACAAAAATACATTTTTATCCCCTTGCTGGACCACCAGGGATTTACTCCTCTCCTTGAAAAATTTAAACAAGAGAGGGAGCAAAATCTTTAATTTTTGACTAGATTACCAAAATGGGCAGCTGGTGTGAGCAGGGGGCCCCGACTAGTGGTTCATTAAGGGACGCCAAAATTTCTGATGGTAGCCCTGATCACCATTTGGCAGATCAAACTGATGCACCATTAGGCAAAAGGAATATAAAATATACCCTTGCTTTATAAGTCCAGTTTGGTACGGCCATTGTTTCAAGATGACTATGATTGTACAATTGACATGTTAACAATTTCATAGCACAATCCTGGATACGCATCATAAAAGCCACAGACAAACTGTACTGTCTGCTGTCATTAAAAGAATAAAAAACATAGGGATGGTAAAATACAGTCTCCACGCAGTGTCTGTACTTGTATATACCAAAGTAAAATTTACACCCATCAAAAGAGGCTTCTATTTTTTTATTACAAATAGTTTAATCTGCATGATACAGGACTAGCGTGTAGAAAATACTTCATCTGCAATCTGTTAGGAAAAAAAAAAAGATGTAACAAAATATCTGCTTAAAAAAATTTAAGCTTTTTTATTTCTTAATCTTTTTTCTTGCCAGTTTTATTAAAACCGAACAGCCCTTTGGGTGTTCATATCCTGAGCTCACTTTTAGAAGAATACTAAAAATAAACAGGGTCTCTGCTAACGAGGTCCGTTATGAAGTCCATGCTTCAACTCGTCTGCGTGTGTCCATTCACAAAGTTGTACACTAGAAACCGGGAAGTGCCACAATAATGTGTTGCAAACGACTTTCCATCTGGTGTTGGGTCTGAGAACGCAATTTCGTCTTTATTCAAGTAGGAGCCATATATGAAGTGACTTCTGCAAAGATAAAAGAGTAAATTCTAAAAGTTGCATTTTTAAGGTTTGTTGAAGATAAAAAAAAAAAAAATCAACGTAATACTGGATATTGTGAGTGTACAAGAAAGACTAAATGGCTGGCATAAGACAGAATACAGGGCGAGCATCTCTTCTCCAGAATGTTCGGCACCATGAGCATTCTGGATTACGGACACCGAGAATCTGATGTCTAAGAGGAAGAGAGGCAAGTCTAACTAAAATCCTGAAGACTGAGAATTCACAATTTTAGAATTCCAGATAAGATTAAGTTCAATCTTGTATAAGCTACCCCTGAAGTAACGCATGGGTATGGGGCGTTTAGGACGGAAGTCTGAGAGATGCTACAAGTCTAGCCCTGTGAACCAAATTGAGCTATCAATGAGTACATGATGTGAATAAGTATCTTGGTAGCTTACATACGAAGTGAAAAAAGATAAGGTAATATATAATTTTTTCCTTCAAATAGCCTGCTAGCGCTTAATTCCAGCATGGAAATACACCCCAGCCCCCTCCCTAAGATCAAACAGTGACCTGCACCTAGCTTCTCCCCGCATCACCTCTTCCCATGATTGACTGCAGGATTTCTCCCGCGCAGCCCCATCCTCTGGAATGCTCGCCCTCGTACTGTCAGACTTTCCACTAGTTTCCCTTCCTTCAAACGCTCCCTTAAAACATTCCTATTTAGGGAAGCCTACAACCCGACTCACTGACGCAACCAGTCCATCACTCTCACCTTGCAGTCCTCTCCTCCTGTTTCCACCCCAACCCTTCTAGATTGTGAGTTCCCACGGAATAGGGCCCTCGTTTCCTGCTGTACTGGTTTATCAATTGTTGTTCAATGTATTGTAACTCTGTCTATATTGTGCCCATTGTACAGCTCTGCGGAATATGCTGGCGCTATGTAAAGAATAATAATAATAATTATGGATGTTTGATCATTTCTTTGTCGGTGAGCAGTCTATAATTTTAATGGTAGGTTTATCTTAACAGTGAGACAGAACAACAAAATCCAGAAAACGCATTTCAAATAAAGTTATAAATTGATTTGCATTTTAATGAGTGAAATAAGTATTTTCTTTTATATTAAGAACTTTTATTTTGAAGGATTGTCCGCAATACAACAGACGGCAAGGAATAATGGCTGCGCAGGGCCATCTGGAAACAGTCACAAAAATACAATAGTCTGTAAGAAACCAGCATAAGTGCAACCATATAGACAACAATTATAGCCAGCAAAAATGAAAACGAAAACAAAAAAAAAAAAAATTGGGGGGGGGGAGAAACAATCCAGACGGCCAATGCGAGGGAGTCGGCTGAGTCTGCAGTAAATCAACAGGAGGGGCCCAGGTGCGTACGAAAAAAATAAATAAATGTGGAGGGAGAAGGTGGAGAACAGGCAAAAAATGTGGCATTCCCGGCTCACTCCAGTGTCTGGATAGGAAACCAGAGGCCGTGGAAGTGGCCACATAGCCGGGCGACACCTATGGCTAAGAGGTAGACAGGGTCATGGTACCTGCTCGAGCGGCTTGTCTAGGTGAACCCGTGTGTTCCTTCCACACAAAAAAAAGGGGGGGGGGGAAGAAATCCCAGGGTCCCTGCAGCCAAAGAAGACGCCAGGTCCTGGTAAACCAATAGAATGGTTCAAGAATCTCTCTCTCTCTCTCTCTCTCTCTCGTGTGGTGTGTGTGGCAAAGAAAATGTCATGTTCGCTGAGAAATACACCGATAGCTTTTCAGGAGAGAGAATAAATTAAAAATAAAGGAAGGAGGGGGGAAAATGTAATGGGGTGTAACCGCTTCAACCAGCATCCTTAAATAAGGCCAGGTGCGTCATCACTAATTTGGCTTGGTGCTCAGGAAGAGGCAAGCACCCCGAGACCCACAGCGACGACTGCAGCACAACCCAGATGTGAACGGGTAACCATCCACCGTAATAAGTCACCATCTCCACTCCATTAGCCCGTCCAGCTCTGTACTCTGCACCTGGTACTCCACCACGGGTAGCACCACTGGCATCCTCCCCTCCATATGACTTTGACTTGCAGTAAAAACTCTTGTTAGCAATCACAGAGGTCAGACGTTTCTTGAAATTGGCCACCAGGTTTGCACACATCTCTGGAGGGATTTTGCCCCACTCCTCTTTGCAGATCCTCTCCAAATCATTAGCGTTTCGAGGCTTATGTTTGGCAACTCGAACCTTCAGCTCCCTCTACAGATTTTCTATGGGATTAAGGTCTGGAGACTGGCCAGGCCACTCCAGGACCTTAATGTGCACTGCTTCTTCTTGAGCCTCTTGTTTGCTGCCTTGGCCGTATGTTTTGCATCATTGTCATGCTGGAATACCCATCCACGATCCATTTTCAATACCCTGGCTGAGAGAAGGAGGTTCTCACCCAAGATTTGAACGTACATGGCCCCGTCCATCGTCCCTTTGATGTGGTGAAGTTGTCCTGTCCCCTTAGCAGCAAAACACTCCCATAGCATAATGTTTCCACCTCATGTTTGACGGTGGGGATGTGTTCTTGGGGACATAGGCAGCATTCCTCCTCCAAACACAGCGAGTTGAATTGATGACAAAGCTCGATTTTGGTCGCATCTGACCACAACAATTTCACCCAGTTCTCCTCTGAATCATTCAGATGTTCATTGCCAAATTTTAGACTCGCCTACATTTCTGAACTAAACAACTCACATGATTCCCTGGCCATCTATTGCAGGTCACAGAATTCTGGGAATTGCTGGCATCAACATTCGGGGCAGTGAGTTTGACAGCCCTATACTAAATGAAGGTCAGTGATCAGCATTCTGAAATTAAAATGTTATAGCAGTAATTCCGCTCGCTCTGGTGACTGGCTCACACCTCAACCTGGATTACACTAAACTCTGCCTGCTGAGATCTGGAAAAGACGAGTGACACGCGTCTCACATTGTCATGCGTTTAGTTGCGGTCTGCAGAATAGGTTGATGCAATTCAGACAATATGAATAATAAAAATTGCTCCCAAAATGTAAAAGCCCCTAAATGGAAAAACACAAGCATTTGTGGCCTCTAATAACAAACATCCTGCACATTTTCTTCTGACAGCCTTACCGTAAGCACTCCAGCATCCTGGAGGCAATCTTCCTGCGCCTCATCATGGAGAACACCCAGATGCGACTTATTCCACAGATTGCTGGTTCCTGGGTGGTGGAACAGCACCAAGCTTTTACGCGCTCACTGATGGCAGATTCTTTCTCCAAATTATCTTCAGAATCTTTGTCGTCAATCACCCTGTAGCCCTGGAAAGTATGCAAGGTGATTCTTTTCACTATTGTTATAAATACACGAGGATCAAAAGCATAAGCAAAACTGAAGATTAAAATGCAGATTTCAAAAATCTATACTTTATATGGAATATAAATTTATATGAATATCATTTGCCTACTCGGGCTTTGTTACCTTTACTGGCCATGACTGAATGCTTTGACTCAGCAGAGTGGTTGTGTCTGATTTAAGGGGTTATTCAGAGAGCACCGAAATGTCGAGTCTCCCTCGTTCATCGCGTTTAGGCGACCCTGCGGTGAATTCAGCATTCAGTGCAGGGTCCCCGAAGTGATCTGTCGAATGCAGCTGACGATCCAAACAGACCGCCAAAAAAGCTGATCAGCCGAACGCCAACATACTGGGATTTAAAAAAATAAATAAATAAAAAATAAAAAAAAAAACAGCTCATTTTTTTTAAAAAGGCATTTAAAACAATAATGCATACAAATAATATAAAAGGTCTGTTACAGAATACATAGATTTTTTTTTTTTTTAAAAAAAACATAATTTTTTAACATACACTCGCCACCCAGAACATACTTGAAAACGAGAGAAATCTCAATGTATCCTTCCTGGTAAAATACTTTCTAAAAAAAAAAACCTATGGGATTCGCGGGTTTAAACCTGTCGAATTGAAGCACCGAAAATCTGGGCATTTGGCCAACTTTTTAGTGTTCTCTGAATATTTTGCAAATTGTCAGCTTTCCAAATAGCCGAATTACCACGAAATGGCACCGTATGATGAAATTCACTGTTCAGTGCAATTCGGCAGCAAGTTCGGCTGTTATTAAATAAGCCCCTGTTGAGATATCGGTCAATTTGTCAAGGTTTTATTTGCTAAACAATGAGAATGTCATGAGCTCCGCTCACAGAATAAAATATATTTCAATGTGTACACTCACCCACTGGATGTGTTCTGCTATTAAACATCCCGCAACTTTTTTGTCATTTGTAATAAATAAAAGAGTTTTTGTCCTCGAGTGAAGCCTCAGAGGAGCCTGCTGGAAACCGAGATCTTTATCCACCATTTCTCTAATCTCCTTGACCTAAAAACAAGATACAGGTGTATCATCAGCTGAAGATGTGACTTTTATATTACGTCAGATTGGCCCATTCACAGTTTGTTTTTTATTAAAAACTGCAAGTTTCCGCATAGACCATGCCTCAAGTTGCAATCACTTGATGTAATTCCATCAAGATAATATCAGCGGATTCAACTGAAAAAAATTGTCCCGAGCAGATATTTAAATATCACACTGTTTGAAAGAAAGTGGACAGGTAAAATGCCCGAAAGAAAATTCAGCCAGCATCACAGATTTTTACTTTTAAACAGTCTTAAAACCAAAGAAATAAAAGATTTCAGATTTGTTCTGTTTCCCAGCTTGAAAATCCATTTATGAACACCTTTCAGCACGTGTGATTTTTCTTTAAGATCAGTGTACCAATAAACGCAAATGAAATCGATATAATTAAATCACTGACAGCAGCCACATCCTGGGGGAGCACTGACAGCAGCCACATCCTGGGGGAGCACTGACAGCAGCCACATCCTGGGGGAGCACTGACAGCAGCCACATCCTGGGGGAGCACTGACAGCAGCCACATCCTGGGGGAGCACTGACAGCAGCCACATCCTGGGGAGCACTGACAGCAGCCACATCCTGGGGAGCACTGACAGCAGCCACATCCTGGGGGAGCACTGACAGCAGCCACTCCTGGGGGAGCACTGACAGCAGCCACATCCTGGGGGAGCACTGACAGCAGCCTACATCCTGGAGGAGCACTGACAGCAGCCACATCCTGGAGGAGCACTGACAGCAGCCACATCCTGGGGGAGCACTGAACCTATGTAACTCGTGTATATCTGGCACTGATACTAGCCAGTGACTCACCAACCACTGACCTCACCGCACGTCACTGATTAAATGGAAATATCAGCTGTAAGTGCAGATATCGCAGTCGATTTTTTAAACGAAATCCCAACAGGCCCGTACTTGCATCTCCCGAAACGAGAAAAAAAAAAATAAATAAATAAAAAATAGGCCAGGAAAGGTAGACCAATTAAATGAAGACTTAATTGTTTCATGCAGTCTCTCTGACACATACATGAGCACCTGTTAAATTATTACTGATATTCTGAAAAAGCTGAAGGCTACCGAGAAAAGAAAAAAGCGCAGGTTTCTCGATATATTTTGGAACTGCTATTCATGTCCTCTTTCACACACAGGAATAATGCAGCTTCAGTTTACAAAAAGGGACACACTAGACACTAGGACCATTTAAGTTAATCTAAACTTTGACCACATGGGGATCCTGCCTGGGACTTTGAGAAAAACTGAGAACAAGTTGTTTTATACGCTCCCTGGGTGACGAATGCTCAAAACGCTCTTCTTCAGCTCCCCTAAAGCCTATTGAAACTGGCCAACAAAAAGGTGTCAGTTCCCTTTCCGATTTTTGATGTGTTTTATTTCCTTTTTTGAAACTTGGTTTGCTGGCCCTGCGTGGCTACCCTTTGATTCGACGTTCTGTGCCTTTGCAAACACATATATATATATATTTTATATTCCGAAATTCTTGGCACCCCAGAAATTTTTCCAGAAAATCAAGTATTTCTCACAGAAAAGTATTGCAGTAACACATGTTTTGCTATACACGTTTATTCCCTTTGTGTGTATTGGAAAAAAACAAAACAAAAAAGAGGAAAAGAAATCAAATTGGACATAATGTCACACAAAACTCCAAAAATGGGCTGGACAAAATTCTTGGCACCCTTTCAAAATTGTGGCTAAATAAGATTGTTTCAAGCATGTGATGCTCCTGTAAACTCACCTGGGGCAAGTAACAGGTGTGGGCAATATAAAAAAAATCACACCTGAAAGCAGATAAAAAGGAGAGAAGTTCACTTAGTCTTTGCATTGTGTGTCTGTGTGTGCCACACTAAGCATGGACAATAGAAAGAGGAGAAGAGAACGGTCTGAGGACTTGAGAACCAAAATAGTGGAAAAATATCAACAATCTCAAGGTTACAAGTCCATCTCCAGAGATCTAGATTTGCCTTTGTCCACAGTGCGCAACATTAGCTAATCTCTCTGGGCGTGGACGGAAGAGAAAAAGTGATGAAAGGTTGCAACGCAGGATAGTCCGGATGGTGGATAAGCAGCCCCAAACAAGTTCCAAAGAAATTCAAGCTGTCCTGCAGGCTCAGGGAGCATCAGTGTCAGCGCGAACTATCCGTTGACATTTAAATTAAATGAAAACGCTATGGCAGGAGACCCAGGAGGACCCCACTGCTGACACAGACATAAAAAAGCAAGACTACAGTTTGCCAAAATGTACTTGAGTAAGCCAAAAATCCTTCTGGGAAAACATCTTGTGGACAGATGAGACCAAGATAGAGCTTTTTGGTAAAGCACATTCTACTGTTTACCGAAAACAGAATGAGGCCTACAAAGAAAAGAACACAGTACCTACAGTGAAATATGGTGGAGGTTCAATGATGTTTTGCTGTCTCTGGCACTGGGTGCCTTGAATGTGTGCAAGGCATCATGAAATCTGAGGATTACCAAAGGATTTTGGGTCGCACTGTAGAGCCCAGTGTCAGAAAGCTAAGTTTGCGTCCGAGATCTTGGGTCTTCCAGCAGGACATTGACCCCAAACATACGTCAAAAAGCACCCAGAAATGGATGGCAACAAAGCGCTGGAGAGTTCTGAAGTGGCCAGCAATGAGTCCAGATCTAAATCCCATTGAACACCTGTGGAGAGATCTTAAAATTGCTGTTGGGAAAAGGCACCCTTCCAATAAGAGAGACCTGGAGCAGTTTGCAACGGAAGATTGGTCCAAAATTCCAGGTGAGAGGTGTAAGAAGCTTATTGATGGTTATAGGAAGCGACTGATTTCAGTTATTTTTTCTAAAGGGTGTGCAACCAAATATTAAAGTTAAGGGTGAAGAGAATTTTGTCCAGCCCATTTTTGGAGTTTTGTGTGACATTCTGTCCAATTTGCTTTTTTTCCTCCCTTTTTTTGTTTTGTTCCAATACACACAAAGGGAATAAACATGTGTAAAGCAAAACATGTGTTACTTTTCTGTGAGAAATACTTGATTTTCTGGAACAATTTCTGGGGTGCCAACAATTTCGGCCATGATATAGATTATATATATATATATATATATATATCTGAGTCAGTTCGCCTGACCATTCCTCTTTTGCTCAGATGGTTAAATTATACTTAAGTTTGCATTGGAGAGGAGAAATGCAGCAGAGGTGAGTAGACACTTTGCACCGTCATCTCTCCTGGAATCACATGCCCGTGTTTCTGCAGGGAATCAGGAGGCATGTGCTTCACTGCTGAACAGTCGAGTTTTATTTATAGTATGAATAGAGCAAAATTCTAATTGAATGTTGCAAAAAAGTTCAAAGTGCTGATTCCTCTCCAAGATAAATAAAAATCCTCGATGTTCCAATGGTCAGTTCAAGGTAGAATTACTCTGATAATCAACACCCAGACAGTTTATAAAATGGTATAAATCAGTACATTTAGATAGAAAAACCAGTCCAGGAAAACTCCTTGTCTTCCTCAACCCCAATCCCTCTAGACTGTAAGCTCCTATGAGCAGGGCCCTCTACACCTCGTTTCCATCCTATGTCCACTTATATGTATCTTGATCCCTCTGGTTATTGTAAAGCGCTGCGGAAACTGTTGGCGCTATATAAATGATAATAATAATAATAATAATAATAATAATAATAATAATAATAATAATAATTACAAAGTTAGTGACCAGCTTATCAGGCTATCGATCAGTGACATTTAACAGAATTGTCGTTTAAAAAAACAAAATCGCAGCTCCGGCTGTTTAAGAATGATTTGGTTGAATAGAAAGGGTTATATAAGTGAGAAAAGACCCAGCTGGAAGTCCTAGCAGTGTAAAGGCTACAGCCGCAGGTAGTAGTGGTCTGTGATAGAATGTAGAGGAGAAATGTTGCCATTTACCTTCTTAAGAGCGTATCTTGGGTCATCAGGCAGAACCATGATAACCTTCCCGTCAGGATACTCTGCCACAAGTCTCTCCTTCTTCCAGCCCTGGGTAAGGATTTAAAAACAGCTGATCAAGTTCATTGAATAGCTTTAACCCCAAACATTTCCATTAATACGTACTGGCAACACAGAAAAGACATAAGGATTGTCCTGATCCAATCTCTAGGATTGGGTTTGGAACCCGATATCTGCTTTTTAAAGACAATCTGAGGCTTGGAACTGCCAGGCAGCTAGACTACCAGATGGAGTCCTGCAGATGTGGCATCTTTCCAGCCTGCTGGAGAGTCAGTGGAGATGGGAGAGATGCTGCAAGTCTCCAAGTGCCTCTGCATTCACCCTCCATGTCTTCTCTGCCAGCTTCAATACCCGCGGGCAGACAAGGAGATGCTGAATGTCAGTGCAGAGGCCTCGGTACTCAGATGAAGGTGCGGCATCTGATCATGACAACTAGGATGAGCAGCACAAAAATAGGGTTCGGAACACCCCTAACAGACACTGGCTTATATGGGGCAGCACCTACTTAAACCCATAAAAGTTTTAGGAGAATGCAGGCTAATGGTGATCACAAGTAGTTGGAGATATAATGCTGCTACTCTTGATAATAGCTGTTTGATAGTCAGGTGATGAGCAAAATGAAGTAAAGTCTTAACACACACATCCTAAAAGTAAAAAGATATAAAATGTAGTCTGCAAACATTACCACATATTTTACAGCACTGATGAACTGGTTGTGAAAGAGCAAATGTTGAGCTTCATCTTCAGGATTTGATGCTGTATATAACATTCCACAGATGCTACAGGACATGGTGCCGAAACTCTTCTGGCCAGCATCCTGAGGGGTACCAAGTAAGAGTTAATATCTCCCTTTGAAAGAGACAGGAGAGACAAAAAGAAGGGCAAGAGGCAGAAAGAGGGGACAGAAAAGTGTGGGGAGGGGGGTGGTGAAAGACAGAGAGGAGATAGGCATTGCGTTCTTGCCGGTAAGATCTAGGTATTAATGGGCACTGAGGAGCTCACCTGACGACCTGCTGCAGGTATAGAGAATATACAGAGCACTTACTGAACACTCCACAGCTCATCTAACGTGATGGATTATTTACACTATGAAGCCACAGCTTCCTGATGAAGCTCTAATTGGCATCCAACCCGGATATATGCTGCAGTTAATTCACAGTTCTTGTTACCACAATGGGGACAATCATTTCCTTTGTGCTTTCCTTCATGCTCACGCTGGTGACAATCATCGCTTTCTGCTGATGAGCAAGAAAACGTTACTTACTATTATGGGCTGCTTGTTGCTATCCTGGTCCATCGCTTTCAGCTTCCTTATTTCTTTCTGGATGTCGGCCTCTGTAGTCACTGTACTGGGTTTTACAGCCAAAGAGTGTTTTGTCACAGTGCTCCTGGAAACACATGTGCACGTGTGACAATCACATAAAATCATGGCAACAATCACAGGACTGCTCCAATATATATCTTTAAGGTATTCACACAAAACCATTTACAAACTGTAAATAATCCTGTTCGATGTTCAGGCTCTTTACTATGAGCCAAACGTGAAACACCCAGGTGCCATCTCTGGGAGCGGAATATATAGGATACTAAAAGTAGGGATTATCTCTAGAAAAAGATAAACATTCTTTGCATGACTAATTGTTGGCTACTATTATCTCCACCCACTCAAAGTACCCACAGGGTAAATAAGAAATCTGGTGTTGAGATGCTTACCCTTTCGCAGACGATGCTGCCATCTGCTTCGTGAGTAAGTTATGGAACAGCTGCTTGGACACACAATCTACAAGAGAACCCAAAAAAGGCATGAATTCAAGACTATCGAAGTATCCATGACTAATCTAAAATCATCACATGCAGTGTCTACAGTCAGTATAAGGAGCAGATCACAGGTTTGACTCGACGCCTGGAATATCAATGGCCTAGGAGAGTGGAAAGTACGGCCCCCCCCCCCCAAAAAAAACAAAACACCAACGCTTTCAAGAGTTGGGTTAAAAAAAAATATATATATATATATATACATTGGAATTAAAAAGTCTCGCTGACTGCCTCAATGAATATTTTTGTTCAGTCTTTGCAGAAGAAAAGGAAGGAAAGGGACCTCAGTTAGGAGGAAACACTAACGAGACAATTACATATCAGTTTACAGAGGAGGAGGTTCTACAGCAGCTGTCTAAAGTAAAGACAAATAAGTCAATGGGGTCTGATGGGATCCACCCTAAATTATTAAAAGAGCTCAGTGATGTAATAGCAAAACCGTTAACAGATTTATTTAACCAATCCTTGCTAACGGGAGTCGTCCCAGAAGACTGGAAATTAGCAAATGTTGTGCCCATTCACAAGAAGGGTAGTAGGGAGGAATCTGGGAACTATAGGCCAGTTAGTCTTACGTCAGTAGTGGGGAAATTAATGGAAACCATGTTAAAGGAAAGGATTGTTGAACATCTAAAAACACATAGATTACAGGATCAGAAACTACATGGGTTTACCTCAGGGAGATCATGCCAAACTAATCTTATTGATTTTTTTTTTTTTTTGATTGGGTAACAAAAATAATAGACACAGGTGGTGCAGTAGACATTGCTTATTTAGATTTCAGTAAGACTTTTGATACTGTTCCGCATAGAAGGCTTATCAATAAATTGCAATCTTTGAGCTTGGATTCCAATATTGTTGAATGGATTAGGCAGTGGCTGAGTGACAGGCAACAGAGGGTTGTGGTAAATGGAGTTTATTCGGCGCAAGGTCTTGTTACCAGTGGGGTACCTCAGGGGTCAGTACTTGGACCCATTCTATTTAATATTTTTATTAGTGATATTGCAGAAGGTATTAATGGAAAAGTATGTATTTTTGCTGATGACACAAAGATTTGCAACAGGGTTGATGTTCCTGGAGGGATCAGCCAAATGACAAATGATTTAGGTAAACAATAAAAATGGTCGGAGCTGTGGCAATTGAGTTTTAACGTGGATAAGTGCAAGATAATGCACCTGGGACGTAAAAACCCAAGGGCTGAATATAGAATATTTGATACAGTCCTAACCTCAACATCTGAGGAAAGGGATTTAGGGGTTATTATTTCAGAGGATCTAAGGGTAAGTAGTCAATGTAATAGAG
The DNA here is from genome assembly GCA_009667805.1 of Leptobrachium leishanense. Taxonomy (NCBI): domain Eukaryota; kingdom Metazoa; phylum Chordata; class Amphibia; order Anura; family Megophryidae; genus Leptobrachium; species Leptobrachium leishanense. The sequence goes on along the minus strand of CM019067.1, from coordinate 105,837,492 downwards.
CAGCAGGAAATGCTAGCAGAATGCTTGGTTGTGTAGGGAGAGGTATTAGCAGTAGGAAAAGGGAAGTGTTCATGCCACTGTACAGAGCACTGGTGAGACCTCACTTGGAGTACTGTGTGCAGTACTGGAGACCGTATCTCCAGAAGGATATAGACATCTTAGAGAGAGTTCAGAGAAGGGCTACTAAAATGGTGTACGGCTTGAAGGAGAAAAGTTACCAAGAAAGGCTTAATGATCTTAACATGTACAGCTTGGAAAAAAGACGAGACAGAGGAAATATGATAGAAACATTTAAATACGTAAAGGGAATCCACAAGGTAGAGGAAGGGAGTATATTTAAAAGGAAACAAAGTAGCAAAACAAGAGGACATAGTCTTAGATTAGAGGGGCAAAGGTTTAAAAGTAACATCAGAAAGCATTATTTTATTGAGAGGGTGGTGGATACATGGAACAGCCTTCTAGTAGAAGTGGTAGAGGCCAAAACAGTAATTGAATTTAAGCAAGCATGGGATAGGCATAAGGCTATCCTAAACAAAAGATAAATCCAGGTAAAGTATCCATGTAATTGGGCAGACTAGATGGGCCGAAAGGTTCTTATCTGCCGACATGTTTCTATGTTTCTATTATAACTGAGCTACAATAATTAAACCACACCAAACACAAAAGATCCTGGACTCAGGCAGCTGCAATTCATGAATTTATTCAGCAGGGTAGCATCTCACCACCACGGAACAGTGACGTTTCGGCCACAGACGGCCTTAATCATACTGATTAAGGCCGTCTGTGGCCGAAACGTCACTGTTCCTTGGTGGTGAGATGCTACCCTGCTGAATAAATTCATGAATTGCAGCTGCCTGAGTCCAGGATCTTTTGTGTTTGGTGCAGTTTGTGAAGGGAGTTTCGGCGCTCCCATTCCTGGAGGCTCGGCGCCTGTCTTGTGGGCTCCCAGCTGTGGAGATTGCGGCATCTTTGGATGACCTCAATAATTAAACCAGTGACACTTAAGAGTTACACAGAAGGCACCAGGATTTCAGTGCTTTCTTGTTCGGTGCGCTCCAGCGATTCCAGTTTGCAGACCCGGTCTGCGGTGAGAATTCACCACAGGGTCCCTGAAGTGCGCTGGACTGCAGTAACAACCCCCCCCCCCTAAAAAAAAACAAAAAAAAAAACAGAACTCTGCTATTCTTTAAAAGGAGTTTAAAACAATAAAAATGCATGAAAAGTGGAAATAAAAAAAGTCCTATTAATTAATTTTTTTAAAAAAAAAAATTAATTCTGAAACTAAAAAGGATAAATGGTTGAATGAAAACATCGAATCCTGTGGGATTCGCCTGTTTAAATCTGTCAAAGTGAACCACTGAAAATCAGGGCATTTTACTAACATGTCGGCGCAGTTCGGCGTTCTCTGAATAGATTAACCATTACTTCTATATGGGACAAATTCACTGCACCGTATTTTGCTGTCAATTCACCAGTATTTGGCAAATTGACAGCTTTCTGAATAGTGAACTGCCACAAAATTGCGGCTGGGTGGAGTAGAGGTAACATCACTGCTCTGCATGGAGAGAGCCTGTGGAGACATGCGTTCGATCCCAGCGATCAACCTCTGCAGTAAGTGTCCTTGGCAAGACACCTAACGGTACATGCTCGCCACCCAGGACGTACTTGAAAATGAGAGAAATCTCAATGTATCCTTCCTGGTAAAATCCTTTCAAAAAAAGTAAAAAAAAATAATTCACCGTTCGGTGCAATTCGGCACTCTTTGAATAACCCTTTAAATCTTTTTTTTGTAATAAGTTCTTTTTATTTCAAGATTATGCACGTACAGTTATAAACAGCATATACGCCAAGTCGCAGCACAACAAGCCAGGGATATATGCATTAGAATGACAGGTTTGACATATTCCTGTGTCTAGAGCATTTCTACGGAAATTCTCATTACAATACCCCAAATCTCTTAAAAACCTGGTTGACCAAACTCAACTGCGGTAGGCCCTAAAGCGACCCAGCCATGAGAGTACCCTACAAGGCCGTTGCCGCTCATTGCAATAGTGCGCTCTTGTGTATAACTCAACATTAAGGAATGTATTCACATACAAAAGCAAACACAGATGACAACAATACAAGACAAAACGAGGAAAAAGGGCAAGTGGGAGGAGAAGGAAAGAAGGAGAGCGGAGATGAGAAAAGAGAAGAAATTAAAAATAAAAGGAGAAGAGAGAAAAAAAAGGGGGGGGGGGTTACATAGAGAATGAGAAATGCGGAGGGGAGTGAACATCAAGTATGTTCGGGAGTCAGACGGGTAGAAGCGTGACCCCCGGGCTGCCAGCCACTACAAAAGGAATCCCGAGTCAGCCACAACCTCCCATTAGCATCCCTCAAGGTCGGACCCATCCCATTGAGCCTCCTGCTCAAGCCGTGTTGCATCTACGAGTCTCTCTGGTGCCGATCCCAGATAACGATCCCAATAGTACCAGGTTCTCAAAGTGTTCAACCCAATCTTGCTCCACGGCAACCAGGTTAACCCTTTTAATCTTTACTCATAACGTGATACAGGGCTTGACAAAAATATATCAAATGTACGATCCAGTATTAAAAACTAGAAGCTGACTACAGTTTTTGGGACCTGGAAAATATTGTGTATATATTTATTTTAGTAGACAACCACTTTAATGTCCACAAGGACAATTTTAAGAGCCCATGGCTACCTAACCCCATGATTTATGACGTCCTGTTAAAATAATTAAGTAACTACATTTTTTTGCAAATATACCAATATATGCAGAATGACGGTAGCAGTAGTTCCATTATGGTTTGGGAAAACAAGCATGAGTAGAATAGCTGGTGACATTCCCTTACCTTGTGCTTCCTTGCCAACTACTGGAGATCCTCCTTTCTTTAAGGGTGTATTTTCTGGACTGGATTCCAAGTGTAACCTAAAACCCTAGGAATTGAGAATACACCATGAATGAAAAAAACAAAACAAAGCAGAACACAGGACAACTGGAACAGGCAAACAGGACTACCAAATATAAAGATAAAATGGAGTTTGACAGTCTAATTTAAGATTTAAATAATCTGCAAAACCAGTACTCGCCATCAGCATTTCCATTCATGAATAGGAACACTTCAAATCTGCACTAGGAAATGGTATGTCACATCATGTTTGCCAAGCTGGCATGCACCTTCGGATGCCAATCGGCAAACCTAGGTCTCTACTCAAAGTCGAGTGGTATTAGTTAACCATAATAGCACCACCAGTTAACCATAACATCGCCTATCCTACCCCAGCCAGTCTGTAAACTTTGCATCGCACTTGCGACGCAGTTGTTGCAGCAGGTTACTGCAAATTAATGCTTCTTATTCTCTGTATAGGAAATGCCAGCTGATGGACAGCCTGAGAAGAATGTGCTATTCCAAGGTCACTTGTTATTCTTATCCTGGGCTGATATTTAAGAAAAATACTGAGTCTCAGATCCTCCTCTCGCCATAAGACAACACAGTTTTGCACACTTACCTCATCAAACGCCACTTCTAAATCATGATTCGTATGATTTTCCAACACTCCATTTTCTGTGCTTTTCTCTGGCAAGTCTTTTTGGTCTGATATCTTCACAATTTTGTTTTCCAGGATGTCAGCTTTTCCGACTTCGGCCTTTGCTGTATTGGAGTCTTTATTGGCAATCTTTGTAGAATTCATGGTGCTGGCCACAGGCTGGTTCCTAGTCAAGACTGCTACTTTTGCTTTAATCGCATCCAATGTTGGAAGCACAGTTCGATTCCTAGGCACATTATGACCAAAGCTATTGCGTTTCTTCAGTTTGATTTTATTCCACTTTGTGTTTCTTTGTGCTTGACGACTTCTTACCTCAAGTTTGGATTTCAAATGTGGGGATTTTTTACTCGGAAAGAAACATTTGGAAGGACTTTCTTCTGAAGAACCAGCCTGTTGTAACCCCGGCTTCACCTCCTCTTTCCGCTCCTCGAGCGGACTCATGACTTTGGGCAGAACCTCACAACTTTGGGTCTCTTTCACAACTTGTACAGTATCAGATTCGATTTCCCCAGCAATTTCATTGCACAAGTCCAATATACTGATCCTCTTACTCTTTGGGTCATCCGAAGGTAGTTGACGTATATGGTCATCTGACTGCCCCCTTTTCTGCCATTTTACCACAGTCTTAATTGCGCCACCTTTCCGTTTTAAGGGTGCCGCTAAAGGTACTGTTGATTTTGGATGTTTTAAAACAGATGTTTTCTTAGATAAGTGTGCATTTGACGAACCAACGGAAGCTTTTATGGGACCACCAACCTTGTCCTCTATTAAAGAAACACTGGAGAGCACTTCAGATTTTGAGTCTTTACTTTGCGATTTTTCACTTATTGTGCATTTATTGGATTTCTGTTTTGTTTCTGTAGGTTTTTTCGTCTTTTTTCTTCCAGGTGAATTCTTAGCATCAGGCACCTCTTTTGCCTTAGTCCCCTTACGTTTAATGTGATTTTGAACTGGTGGTGGACAGTTTGAATGGTTTTCAGCGAGTTTTTTCGAGCGAGTGCTTTTTGTTCCATTCTTATCAGATGCCGTAAGAGCTGCTTTAGGCGGCTTACTATGCCTATCCTTGCAGGTCTCCTTTGGGCTAGCTGAAGCTATTTTGCAGGCTTTTGCTTCTTTCTGCTCATTTACAGGTTTCCCTATAATAACCCTTTGCGATTTCCTTAGCAAGGCCCCATCTGTGGGTTTCTTCTGTCCACTGTTGCCACTGCTGGTTTTGGGTTGGTTCTTAAGTTTAGCATCAGACCCCGAACCAACCAAGAGACCTTTATTTTGAGAAGGTATCGCTCTTTTTTTGGAGCCTGAGGTGCTCTGAGCCTTCTTTGGAGACAATGTAGTTCTAGGTCGAGAAGTGAGAGGACTTTTGCTAGACCGTTTGACGGCTGAAGATTTCTGATTGTGAGTTGTGGCCCGTTTAGATCCCGACCTGGCCACATCCACTCTACTCCTCCTCAAGGACTTCACAGTAGCAGCTGAGGCTTTAAGAGACGTGGTCGCTGCTTTGGATTGCTTTATAGCACATTTCTTGGCAGGCACATTTTTAGTAAGTTTGCTTCTGGCTTTTTTGGGCTCTACGGTTTTCGGTTTTTCTGAAGGTTTAGAAATGGCTTTCTTTGTGGGGGATTTCACAGGAGGTTTCTTTGCAATTTTCTTCTGTGGAGACTGGTTGGCTTTGAGCTTATTTGCAGCACTTTTTTTCTTGGCTTTATCGGGTGGACATTTATGTTTTGGTGGCTTGTTCTTCTGTGGACGCGGCTGCACTTTTGCCTTGACTGAAATGCTGTTTCTTTTCTTTGATGTTCCAGAAGGACTGGTCTTCTGGCGCTTGGCGGTTTGTCCCACCAGCGAAGAAGACTTCCTCTTCTGTGATGCCATCACTGAGGGAGGGGGAGGATCAAAACATAAGATTAACGGAGATTTACGAACAAAGGAAATATAATTGCTTTGCAAGAACTATGAGAATTGTAATAAGTGACTTTTCAGGCGCCATTGAAAAGGGGACTAAACGCATGACAGCAATGTTCTGACAATTTGCTGGTCTAAGGAATGTACACGTAGGAACTTGACAGGTTTAGTAACAGAATAAGGACTGGGTCATTTTCATGATTAAATCAAGCACAAGGTCGACATAGATTTTACTTTGATGAAAATAAAAAAAAAATTGGGTTTATTAAAAGGGCCACTACCACCAAAAAATGAAATGTCCTTATTGTGTTTGATGTTGCTGATATTTTACATGTGCTTTGTTTTTCTATTGTTTAAGGAAATATTTTACTCTGTGTGTCACTGGGTGCATAAATTGTGTGATTTTTTTTTGTTTATACTGCCGCCCCCCCATATCTTTCTCTCACTTGCTCCTCAATGTGCTGTTTTGGTCGTCTATGGGTCAGGCAGCTGTCTTGCATCATTGTATGGGATGGGATGTGTTCAAAGGACGTCCCCAAGGGGTAGAAGTCTTTTATGCTCCCTGTCATGTCTCATTCAGCTGCCATCTCTTATCTCAGACTGGAGAACAAAAGCCTCCTGCCACTTTATCTAAACATTCCTTCCTCCACCTCATTAACTGTTAAATACTGTAGATTAAATTACACAAGAGCCACATAGCAAAGCTTTTGGTAAATGTTGCATCATGGGGGAAAAAAAAGGAAAAAAAAAAAAATGGAACCGGGAGATAAAAAAAATACCTCATTTTATTTTTTACATGCAATTACTTCAGACAAAGAAGAAAACCAGCAGCATGTGTTTTATAAAGTGGTTTTATTTGTAATGCACAAGTTAAACTAGTTACAGCCTATGTTAGTGTTCCTTTAATTGGGGGGCGCCCCTCTGAGCATTGTCAGAGCTGAGGTTCAGTAGGAGCCTGGCTGTCCCGTAGGCTCTGCTGATGTGCGTCCGCCAATTACAGAATCCCAATTCCTCGACACTCTAAAGTATAAAATCGAGGTCGACCTTAAAATGGATTTAATAGAGAAAAATCACCCAACACTATTCAAAAAAGGCAAGCAACCCGAGCATGAAGTGCATAAAACCAGACAAAGAATACATTATAGGGACACTCTAGGCTCTGTGACCATTGGATTCACCCCAGCTCCTGTTGGGTGTCCCGATATGCTGATTCAGCCTTCTGAATTGCATGGGTTTCCTCTACCTGGAAGGCTGTCACTCAACTTGACAGCTTTCTAGAGTTTAAGATACCGACCTACAACTCTTCTCAACCAGCCAATTGGCAGGGCGCTCAAACAAGCATCCAAGCCCCTGGCAGCTGGTTTAATGGAGGCAGAGCGGTACAGCACCGCGGGAGATTGCCAGCTTTCTGTAATCTGACAGCTGTACCACAACTGCACATACTTTGCCGAGTCCCTAAATTACTCAACATGCACCTATCAAACTTAGATTAATAGAAAAAAATGTGTTTCAGGCTCCTAACAGATTTCAAGCAAATTTTTCATCTAAACATATGAAAGCAACATGTGAGGTGAAGCATTGCGTGGTGACGCGGGGGCAGGCAGCAACTCGTGGTGGCACGGGCAGCAATGGGGGGGGGGGGGGACAGCAACGAGTGCCTGGGGGGGGCCAGCGGCGATTGGCTGGGGGGGGGGGGACAGCGGCTGGGGGGGGGGGGGGGGGGGGGGGGGGGGACAGCGCGGGGGGGGCGGGGGGGACAGCGGCTGGGGGGGGACAGCGGCTGGGGGGGGACAGCGGCTGGGGGGGAACAGCGCGGCTGGGGGGACAGCGGCTGGGGGGACAGCGGCTGGGGGGGGACAGCGGCTGGGGGGGGGACAGCGGCGGGGGGGGACAGCGGCGGGGGGGGACAGCGGCGGGGGGGACAGCGGCGGGGGGGACAGCGGCGGGGACAGCGGCGGGGGGGGAACAGCGCCGGGGGGGGACAGCGGCGGGGGGGACAGCGGCGGGGGGGACAGCGGCTGGGGGGGGACAGCGGCTGGGGGGGACAGCAACGGGCTGGGGGGGACAGCAACGATTGGCTGGGGGGGACCAGCAACGGATTGGCTGGGGGGGGACAGCAACGATTGGCTGGGGGGGACAGCAACGATTGGCTGGGGGGGACAGCAACGATTGGCTGGGGGGGACAGCAACGATTGGCTGGGGGGGGACAGCAACGATTGGCTGGGGGGGGACAGCAACGATTGGCTGGGGGGGGACAGCAACGATTGGCTGGGGGGGACAGCAACGATTGGCTGGGGGGGGACAGCAACGATTGGCTGGGGGGGGACAGCAACGGATTGGCTTGGGGGGACAGCAACGATTGGCTGGGGGGAAACAGCAGCTGGGGGAAACAGCAGCTGGGGGAAACAGCAGCTGGGGGAAACAGCAACGATTGGCTGGGGGAGACAGCAGCTGGGGGACAGCAACGATTGGCTGGGGGAGACAGCAGCTGGGGGACAGCAACGATTGGCTGGGGGAGACAGCAGCTGGGGGACAGCAACGATTGGCTGGGGGAAACAGCAGCTGGGGGAAACAGCAGCTGGGGGAAACAGCAGCTGGGGGAAACAGCAGCTGGGGGAAACAGCAGCGATTGGCTGGGGGAGACAGCAGCTGGGGGACAGCAGCGATTGGCTGGGGGAGACAGCAGCTGGGGGACAGCAACGATTGGCTGGGGGGAGACGCAGCTGGGGGGGGACAGCAGCGATTGGCTGGGGGAGACAGCAGCTGGGGGGGACAGCAACGATTGGCTGGAGGGGACAGCAACGATTGGCTGGGGGGACAGCAACGATTGGCTGGGGGGGACAGCAACGATTGGCTGGGGGGGAACAGCAACGATTGGCTGGGGGGGACAGCAACGATTGGCTGGGGGGGACAGCAACGATTGGCTGGGGAGTGTTGAGGAGCAGTGTTGAGCAGCAGTGTGGGGGTGTTGAGCAGCAGTGTGGGGGTGTTGAGCAGCAGTGTGGGGGTGTTGAGCAGCAGTGTGGGGGTGTTGAGCAGCAGTGTGGGGGTGTTGAGCAGCAGTGTGGGGGTGTTGAGCAGCAGTGTGGGGGTGTTGAGCAGCAGTGTGGCGGTGTTGAGCAGCAGTGTGGCGGTGTTGAGCAGCAGTGTGGCGGTGTTGAGCAGCAGTGTGGCGGTGTTGAGCAGCAGTGTGGCGGTGTTGAGCAGCAGTGTGGCGGTGTTGAGCAGCAGTGTGGGGGGGTTTGAGCAGCAGTGTGGGGGTGTGAGCAGCAGTGTGGGGGTGTTGAGGAGCAGTGTGGGGGTGTTGAGGAGCAGTGTGGGGGTGTTGAGCAGCAGTGTGGGGTGTTAGGAAGCAGTGTGGGGGTGTTGAGGAGCAGTGTGGGGGTGTTGAGGAGCAGTGTGGGGGTGTTGAGGGGCAGTGTGGGGGTGTTGAGGGGCAGTGTGGGGGTGTTGAGGGGCAGTGAGGGGGTGTTTGGGGGGCAGCGTGGGCACATGGGGCAGCGAGTGTCAATGCTGGGAGCCCCGGTGCCTGTAGGCAGGTCCGAGTGATGTGGGCCCTTTAGCTCCATGCTCCCCCCCTCCCTGGCTCTCCGTTGCCCCCGCCAGTGTCACGGGGCCACTCACCGCTCTGGAGAGGAACAGAAATGCTCCTCGCGCTCTCATCGGCCCCAAACCCCGAGGCAGATATCGCCCCCTGCAGCCAGAGCAGCGATGAGCCCGGCGGGTGGCGCCTAGCAGACCGGGCAGCACGCACACGCCTCCCTCGCCATTCAATGCGCCGGGAGATGAATGAATACGAGTAAGCGAGAGAGACGAAACTTGACGGGCGGAGCAGCTAGGCGTCACACGGAAACCACCACCGACATGCGCACTAGCCTGTAGAGGACGCCCCGCCTCCTGCAGCGTTCCACGCCTCGATATCGAATGTCCTGCGATAACGGAGGGACGGATGCCGAGAAGCTGCCCTTGCGGAGGAGGTCTCGTGAGGCTACGTTGAATTCTGGTTGCCCGTTACCAGTTGGGGGGAGGGGGGTGATAAAGAGGAGTTGCCGCTGCTACCACAGTTTGTGTTTCACAAAGCTTGGCCTTTTCCGTGAACTTGCGAGATCCTACAGACAGGGGGCGGGTGAGCCCAGGGCACAGAGAATGCTGTTTAACCCTTTCGCTGCTGAGGCATTTCCTGCCTCTGTGCTGAGGTCATTTTTACCGGTTTTGCTCATCATGTTTAAACGTGTTTTGAAGGCTTATTTTAATATATTACCCAGACATATTATATATCGTTCTTTCCGTCAGACTCGGCAGATTCATAATATGTCATTATTATATGTATACGTCATGACCTGTCTGTATATTATAACAAAAAATGCAATAAAATCTGTATTTTCAATAATTTACAACGTGTAAAGTGTTTTTTTTTCACATTTTAACATGCGAGCAATTGCGGTTATATTTTGTATGGGGTGCGCTTGTTAAAAAAATTAGAGATGGGGTCTCGTTACATTTTTCTTTTGGGGAAAATTACACGATTTTTAACAAACGCACCGCATACAAAAATCGTTAGTGCAGCATCATTGTTCACATTATAATTGAAATGGGAACAATATTGCTGCATTAACGAACCAAAAAAAAGAAAAAAAAAATGTTTATTTTTTTTTTAAATATATTTTTAATTTTTATTTTTTTTAAAAAACTTTTTTCACTGTAGTGTTTGGTATCGTTGGAACGGCCATGCTCTGGCCGATCCAACCATACCAAACTTTAACCCCTAGCTGCCACGGATCAGGAGATAGGGAGTTCATTGGAACTCCCTATCTCCACCGTTGGTGGCAGTTAGGGGTTAACTCTAGGACTGGCGTCATCGTGCTATGCACGATGACGCCAGTCCTCAGGGGGAGTTCCCGGAGGCTTGGCCAACATCCAAGATGTCGGCCAGCTCCGGGAAAGGATCACGAACCGGCTCCCCAGGGGTTAATGCCAGGTACCATTTGGAAGGGCAGGCTGTGCCCTTCCAAATGGTGCCTGGGTTAACCCTCGCAACGCCGCCGATCGGGAGGGAGAGAGGTCCGAAGGACCTCCCCCCCTCCCTTTCAGGCGCCTCCTCCGCACATGCGGGGGGGGCGCCTGAATTAGGTGTCATCGCGCTGCCGTGATGACACCTAATTTCATCGGCGGCGGTTCCGGATGCTGGGCTGACATCGAGGATGTCAGCCCGCACCGGGGGGGGCCAGCGATCGGCCGGAATCCGGCTGAACGCTGACCCCAAAGGGAGGACGCGCTCAGCGCGTCCTCCGCACAGCAGGAGCCATGTGGAGGACGCGCTGAGCGCGTCCTCCGCATGGAAGTGGTTAATGGGTATTATTATTAACCCCTAAACTGCTGAACCATTTAACCTCTGTGTGCTGAGCTGGTTTTTCAGTTTTCTGCTCACCATGGTAAACGCGATTTGAAGCCATGTTTTATTGTAGGACCCAGAGATAATATATATCCTTATTTTCAGGAGACTCTGCAATTTCTTAACACATCCTTAGGTACTTTCCTGTTATCTGGACCACATCAAGTTTTTATAGTTTCATAGACAGAATAAACTGAGTAAATTTTCATATTTTATATAGATAATAAACTGATTAAACGGGAAGACAAACATATGAGAACATGTGACAATTAATAAACTGTAACATATGACAACATGAATTGACTTATAATTGAGATACTGGTGGCCAGAAGTTTAGGGTTAGAGGGTAGGGTTACCCTAACCCTAACTTTCTGGCCACCAGTATCTCAATTATAAGTCAATTCATGTTATCATATGTTACAGTTTATTAATTGTCACATGTTCTCATATGTTTGTCTTCCCGTTTATTCAGTTTATTATCTATGAAAATAAAACTGACAATTCACTCAGTTTATTCTGTCTATGAAACTATAAAACTTGATGTGGTCCAGATAACAGGAAAGTACCCATCATTATTACATGTATACGCCATGCTCTTCCAGAATGCTATAAAAAAAATGTAAAAAACCCCATAAATTTCCATTCAGATTTCGATAATTTGCAGCGTGCAAAGTTATTTTTTTCACATTTTGTCATCCAAACCTTTGTGGTTATATATTCTATGGGGTACACTTGCGAAAAAAATTAGAAATGGGAACCCGTTACTCTATTTTTCTGAGAAAATACACGATTTTAACTAAAACTTTTATTACTTTGTATTTCTGTAACTGTAACACTTCAATGTTCTTTAACCCAGGACATACTTGAAAATGAGAGAAATCTCAATGTATCCTTCCTGGTAAAATCCTTTACAAATAATAATAAAATAAAACTGAAAAAATGAAAATTTTCACTTGTATTTTGGTGCATTGTATTTTATGACTAAAATGACTATCAGGGTTATTCAGAGGGCGTGAAAAGCAGGAGAATGACTGGAGAATGAAAAATTCTAGGTCAAAATAGCCGATTTGGAAAGTCAAATGAAAGGGAGAATTTTTCTGGTCTGGCTATTTTGACCTAGAATTTTTCATTCTCCAGTCATTCTCCTGCTTTTCACGCTCTCTGAATAACCCTGTATGTATAAAACACTGATCTTGCTCGCAGTGTGGGAAATGAGAAGGTGAGTAACGGCAGTGCTATTGTTCATTTTATATAGCTTTGGAACAAAAAATAAGAAAAAAAAATTCTTCTATGTTGGTTTTTTCATTTACATTTAACAAGGTCATGTTTGGTATCATCAGAAAGGTCAGACTCTGACCTGTCCAATGACACCTAACATGACTTTGTGGCGTGTAAAGAATAGAAAAACAGGATTCCAAAGTCCCCCCCATTCTCCACACAGCAGTCCGGCAGCTTGTATTTTAGATGGACCAGTGTGTAATAACGCTATGCTCCATCACCTCCACATTTGATTTTGGCGTGGGAAATGAGAAGGTCAGTTAGAGCAGTGGCATTGTTTGTTTTACAAGTAAAAGCGCATAATGCCACCACCTTAGAAATGAGAAAAGTAAAATTTTGCATTTAATTCATTCATTTCTATTTTTACACATTACATGGTCATATTTGGAAACGTTGGAAAGGCCAGACACTTTTATGTGACACTGTCTGCCCCCCCCCCGTCAAGACACTGCTAGAGATCAGGAAATAGAGAAGAAAACAAACAAAAAACCTAGAATTATTACTATTAAATTTGCACCTTAAGCCATCATGTACATCAAAATAATGTCTTTATCCACAGTTTACAATTTACTAGTGAATTCTTTAATAATTTGTGAAATATATATGAAAATACAGCTTTCATAGGGAATTTAACGTCCAGCAGGAGTTTAATCAGTGATACCCCTCAGTGAGGTCTGTGTTTTCCATGTTGTGTTGTTGCACCATTGCCATGTTGATGAAAAGCCACGCCCACTTTACCATTTATGGAATCAAAGCAGGGTTGTGTGATGTCACAGTGGGCAGGTCAGTATATCAGACGTGGCTTGTACCCTCTAAGCTCAGATTCCACGAGACGCACAGGATAAGAAGTAAGTCTCCCCACATGAGGCGTGGCCACACACACAGTGCAAGGGTGAGGAAAGAATGTCTGTGAAAATGGATGTTTTTTCCGCACTCATGCCCATGTGCGTATTTTTGAGTGCAAAGCGTGAGCTTCCTATGGAAGCTTGCACTTTACAGTCCCGTCTAACGTATCGTTGACGGGGAAGTAAACTTGACTTCTGATGTACCGTGCGTCAAACGTATGCATGTTACATCATGTGGTCCTCCCAGCCGATCCATCAAAATGCTTTGATGGACACTGGTATTAGGTGGGTGGGAGCCGATGAACACACCTCATGGGATTGAAGACCAGCTGCAGATTTTTTTTTCTTCTCCAAAAGGTTCTTTCCATTTTTATTATCTCTCCAGGGCCAGACAGGTTTACTGTGCAGCCGATCGCCTTAATATGGGGTCAGGAAGGAATTTTTTGCTTGTGACACCTTGCTAGAAGGATGTCCAAGTTTTTTCGCATTCCTCTGGAGTCGGCAGGTGTCAGCAACCTCAGTCCTCCAGATGCTTTGGGACTGCGCCTCCCATGATGTTCAGCCTCACTAAGACTGACTGAGCACCATGGGAGATGTAGTCCCATAAGATCTGGAGGGCCGAGGTTGCTGATCCCTGTCGTGAAGGATAAGGAAAGCATCTTTTGGACATGGATTTTTAATAAATTTTTTAAATGACTTTTGTCTCTGTTGTTTTTTCCATTAATCTCATCATTAATGTTTTTTAGAAATGCAGACAGTGAGGTATAAAGGGTTAATATCGGGCGGCCGTTGTGCTGCTGGCTTTATGTACCATTGGAAGATGCTCCATATATCATAAGGCCTTGTTCACACCAAGCGCGAAGCAGAGCAGTTGCAGACCGGATCAAAACTGCGTCCAATGTATTCCAATGATATTTTTTGCTCCAGTTCACATTGCAGCATTCAGTTCCAGAGCAGGTGGAAAAACTGCAGCAAGCCCTATTTTACCTGCTCTGGATCTGCTCTGGAATGCATTAAAAATGCATCTCAAACGCGTCAAAAAACTCAACGCAATGCAATTCAATGCAAAAAACTAACCAATCTGTCATGACCTAATCTTCCTTGGTCACTTCCTGTGTGTGGTAAAAGGTGAACTTGTGATCTGGAGAGCAAAGGAACAATGGTGGAGAAGGTTTGTGACCCAGATAAAATTATTAGTATGGTGGAAGAGTGCCCTGAGCTGTATGACAGCAGGCATTTTCAATACAAGAACAATAGGAAGAAGGCTGATGATCAGTGGAGTTCGATATCAGGAAGAGTGTTCCCAGGATATGAGGATATGTCCTCTACTAATAAGGAGAGCTGTAGTGGGTACTTCAAAGTGAATGGCATGGTTGTCAATATACTAGTAGTTCCTCAAATGCAGTATTCCATCCACCCCTTCCCCCCACCACTCTACCTTATCAAAAACGCATCTAAAACGCGTCAAAAACGCATCTAAAAGACTAGTGTGCGTGTGCAGAAACCTGAGCAGATCTGCTCTGCATTTGGTGTGAACAAGGCCTAAAAGACAAAAAGGCATGTGGTTGGGCGGTATATACCACGCAAACATAATTAAGCAAGAATACAAATAACAGCGTAAAACATTATCAAAAAAGATAATCTATAAAAGCGGGGTGGTTCATATGGGCTTACTGTACTGTGCACATCCTATACTTAACATGGGGAGCGCAATCATTAATTAACGTTTCGATAAGTAAGGCATTACAAAGTGCTAGCGTTAATTAACACAGGGTGCGCAAGGTAAAATTTTAGCTACACCTAACAGTTGGTGCTAAATGATTATGCATTTGCAAACTCATTTAGCACCCCCTAACCTCCCCCCCAATAAATCTGATACTCACCTCTCATTCCGCAGCGAGAACAGTGGACCGATCACCTGTTTCTTCTGGCCGCGAGCAGAGTGAGATTGGGAACAAATAGTTCCCAGTCTCTCTCCGCGATCACTCCACGGCGATGCTCAATCTCACGAGAGCGAGATCGCACAGGGCTCTCAGCCTGGAAGCGCAAACCTCCATTGAGTCCTATGGACTCCAGGAGGTTATACTCGGAGCGGTGCAGAAGCGCTATCGCAGGTATCCCAGCAGTTAGCGTGTGTTCTGGGGTGAGGTTCTCAGCTAATAAATTTTGTACTCATACACACCAGCGTTTACTGTGCATTATAATGCTGTGGAGCACTGTGATATGCTCATACGCACCACACATTACTGTGAGTTTTATTGCTGTGGAGCGCTGTGATACGCTTCTACACACCGCACATTGCTGTGAGTTTTATTGCTGTGGAGCTCTGTGATACCCTCATACATGCCGCACATTAATGTGGGTTTTATTGCTGTGGAGCTCTGTGATACGCTCATACACACTGCACATTAATGTGAGTTTTATTGTTGTGGAGCTCTGTAATGTGCAGTGTGTACAAGTGTGTCAGTAATGTACAGTATCTTTTAAACCTGAAAGGTGATCGGCAGTTTCCCACGTGTGCTACAGGAACCTTCTGTGCCGCAGCTGTAGCTGCCATGAGTGTGTGACGGCTACCACAGCAGAGCAGTGGCAGTTTGTAAGTCTGGAGGGGGCACAATGGATTCCCCAATTCGCTGAGTGGATTTTATTAACTCGTTAAAATTATTAGTTTGAAAATTGTGTGAATAAATTAATTCTTTAACACAACAATGTGCATGTGGGTTGTGTGTTGTATGGGTGGGGTTTTGTATAGGTGTGGCCTACTGTGGGCGTTGCACAAGGGGCCCCACAAACTCCTATTGCCCGGGGGCCCCATTAGTTGTCAGTCCACCCCTGCTTATGTTAAAAAAAATCAGATCAAATGGTCACTATAAGTAAAGTCCAATACATTACAAAATATTTATACACAGAGAAACAAAGAACTGAAGAGCGGCCACAGCAACCAGTTTGTAATTTTTTTTCCAGTACATAAGCAGCAGAAATGTATTTAAACTTCATGCTGCCCTGGGCTCCACAAAGTCTGCTGATTCCCCTCCCCTCATTATCAAATAAATATGAACATGTCCATAAATATGAAACTAAGACAAATATTTACATGTTCTCTGGAATATTTATTTAGAACAAAAGCAAAGTATCTTATTTACATCAAGTGATTTCTAACAGCATTTATTATAGTTTAGAGACTAGTTTCTGGGGGTTCATTGCTTTGCAGCTCTGTTACACACAAATATATTGGTTCTCTTTAGAGAGAAAGGGACAGTGCTGCCTCTTCAGTCTGCTTCCCTAGATCCAAGGCTAGTAGGCCTAATCAAGCGTAAGCCCCTGATAAACAGTAATTATTTGGTATTCTTAAATAGGGATGGGCCGAACACCCCCGTGTTCGGTTCGCATTCGAACTCAAAGAATTTAAAAAGTTCGAAGGCGAACACGATTCGAACTCAATGCAAGTCAATGGGACTCGAACATTCGAATTTTAGAGTGCACTCCAAGAGGGCATATATGCAAGATATTGGCCATAAAAGGTGTATGTGGGTCCGGGTAGTGCCCTGGGGGACAGGAAAAAAAAGTTTTAAAAAAACCGTTTTTTAAAGGAACAGTAATTTTTCCATGACATAAAGTTTAAGAATAAAAACGAAAAATTCCTTAAAATATCGTGCCCATAACCTGCCCGTGAAGTGTCGGATTTGTAGGATGTATAGAAACATTTAAAAAGAAAAAAATGACATTTCAAAAGACGGTAAATGGTTTTCCTTTAATCTATTCATAAACAACTGCTTGGGGCGGCAGCCTGTATGAAAAGAGGAGACATTTTAGGACACGCAGAACAAGTTTAGTGTTTTTTGACTAAATTATGCTGCTTCTTATGCAGGCTTTGGATGAAAGTAACAATAGGTAACAATTGGCTAAATTCTGGCCAGTGATCCAATCTCAACACCCAGTAAGCCAGTGGATCATCTGCTGTAAAGGTATCCAGGTCTGCCCTTGCCCCTAGGTAGTCCTGCACCATATGGTGAAGACGCTGGCAATGGGTGTCTACATTTGACGTCCCTGTGCGACATGGACTAAAAAAATTGCAAAAGGCATCAGTCAAGCGGCCCCCTTCACCGCTCTTCCTCTGATCAACCGCAGCCTCAGAAGCACCTGTGTCATCACTTGGTAACCTACCAGTGCCTGGAAAGGTGTTACACAAGTGTCGCTTTAGAGCGTCCTCAAATTGTTTCATCCTGTCCTCCCTCTGCGAGGGCAGGATGAGCTCTGCAACCTTACCCTTGTATCGTGGATCAAGAAGGGTTGCCAACCAGTAATGATCCCTCTCCTTGATAGCACGAATCCTGGGGTCCTTTAGCAGGCTTTGCAGGATAAGGGAGCCCATGCAGCGTAGGTTGGAGGTGGCATTAGCTTCCGAGTCTTCCTGGTTGCTGAGGATGACCCTATCGTGCACTACCTCCTCCCAGCCACGTACTAGTCCTTGGGTTTCTGGGGACACAAAACCCTCCCTTGAGGAATCCCCACCTTCAATGCCCACACGACTTAAATATTCCTCCTCCTCCTCCTGTCCTGATGACCCGCAGGAATGCTGTCTGCGTAAAGACTGGGGCCTTGAGAGCTAGGGAAGTCCTCCTCTTCCTCCCACTGCTCTGCCTCTAGTGCCACATCCATAATTTCCCGCAGAGTGCGCTCCAGCAGGAACACTAAAGGAATTGTGTCACTGATGCATGCACTGTCACTGCTCACCATCCTCGTTGCCTCCTCAAATGGTGACAGTACAGTGCATGCATCCTTGATCATCAGCCACTGCGGGGGGGGACCCAAGTTGACCTGAACCTGTCCTTGTGCCATACTCACACAGGTACTCATTGATGACCCTCTGCTGCTTGACCGTCTGAAGTGGCTGCAGACTTTTCTGGTCTGGTTGAGAAGCTCTGCCAGCCCTGGGTACCTGGTTAGGAAACGCTGTACGACCAGATTTAGGATGTGTGCTAGGCATGGTACATGCGTCAACTTACCCAGGCGTAGGGCGGAGAGAAGGTTGCTGCCATTATCACAGACGACCATTCCCAGCTCAAGCTGGCGTGGTGTTAACCATCTCTGCGCCTGCCCCTGCAGAGCTGATAGAATTTCTATGCAGAACTCTGATTCAACTCTGGTATATACAGTCAGGTCCAGAAATACTGAGCGCAGCCGCGAGCATCGACTCGATGGAGTCCATAGGACTCCATTGAGTTCCCCCCGCCAGTCACATGACCAGCTGGATCTCGCCTCGCGAGATCCGGCCGGTCGGCATAGTGATACTCAGGGAGAGACTGGGGGGACTTTTTCCCCCAGTCTTTCCCTGCTCCCGCCGGACGGAGGAGGTGATCAGAGCTGCGGTCCTCGCCGCGGGACAGAGGGTGAGTATGCGATTCAGTTTTTTAGGCTGGCGTTAACAGATTCTGCAGAAGCGGAATCCGTTAACACCAAGTCCTGGCTGTGGTTAACTTTCCGCTAACCAGAGCCAGACGTTAATCAGCGCTGGGACTTTGTAATCCAACGCTGATTAACACTTTGCGCTCCCCATGTTAATTATAGGGAGCGCAAAGTACAGTAAACTCACGCTGAAAAGCGCAAGGTACCAAATGCAAATGGGTTTTTTAACCCATTTGTATTTGAATCGTAATATGCGGTAAACACCGCAGCAAACGTTAATGCTCACGCAAGTGACTGTTAACGTTTGCGTGAAGATCGTAATTTAGCCCTTAGTGTCTGCCGTACTCACTGACAGATTGTACAATTGCAAACACAATCATACCAGTATGCATGTTGCTGTGTTGCCATAAGATGCTCACTCCCGTAGCCACATTACACCACATTACTTATCAAGGGACACCCTAGCCCCCATGACCACGTAAGGCTAATTGAGGTGTCACCTCTGTCGGTGTCACAGGGATTTGAACCATGGGCAGAACATTTCCTGCTATGTTTGCATGTTACAGTCCTTGTTTTCTTTCTGACCCAACCAAAGGGAGCTTCAGGTGTTTCCTAATATTTCCTGGAGTCACCCACATACTGATATGCTTTTGCATAGTTTGGATGTGCCTAATGTATCCTATAACCATACTATCTAGACTCTGCATACATATGTATTAAGAGGTGATTGGTTAGACTGTTGACTGTTATCTCTCATGATTAACGGATTATATATTATATATTTATAGCTAAATCCTGAGCCCAAAGCTAAATCCTGAGCCCAGAAGAAAGGTACATTTTATTTTGTTTTCACAGATTGGTAAGCGGTTTAGCCGCCCAATATGTCAGACAGCAATTCTGAAATGTTTAGTTAGCCTCCGCATAAAGTAGTAGGCATTTGTTTTGTATTTGTTTATTATTCTGTTCATCATGTACCCTGCAATGTCTGCACAATAGAGAGAAGCAGAAGCACTGATCTCTGTGTCCAGTGGCTATAACACATATATATATATATATTATCAAGAAAATTTATAACCCTATATTTGAGAGGATGCTAGAAATATATTAAAACGGATTTGACTTCATCCTCACAAGAGGGGAGCATGTCTGTCCCTTGCAGGTGCCAAAGATCTGACAACGGAAGGCAACTCCTACTTGTGTAAGTCAACGCTGATTACTGAAAATATCTTCTATTGTTTTAAGATAGTATAATAAGGCGGCGGTCTGTGTGGTCAGAGAGAGAAGTCTCATACCTGAGAATGGAAGCATTCTTGTGTCAACTCTTTCCAACTGAGACTTTGACCTGGCCACGACAGAGTTTCCCAGCCAAGGCGTTGGCATATATTAAAACTTCAACCTTGTCGCCGATGTATTGATACTATGTTATCAGTAATAATAATCAGAAACTAATATCATTAGTTTTGAGTTATCATTGATTTAATCAAGATCTAATATCATTTACATTTATATTACCGTAGACCAGAAGCTAATATTATTTACACTAGTGTTGCTAACTAGAGTTTAACACCATCTATGTTTATGTTAATACCAACCATAAGTTAACATAATTTGCATTTGACGCTCAGTGCATTTGTGATTTCCTATATGTAGAATACCTGTGGTGATGATTCAAAGGGATGTCTTTGAGGTTTCTTATGTAATTGGTGTTATATTGAGGTTTCTTATGTAATTAACAGTTGGGATAGTGACAGTTGACAGTGCCTGAGCGTATATAGTGAATATAGCAATATTCAGGGTTATTCAAAGAGAATCGAAAAGTCACCGCACGTTCGATGACTTTTCGTTCCCTGCAATTCGGTGATCCTGGTTCGCCGACCCTGCGGTGTATTCAGTAACCACCGCAGGGCCCCTGTAGTGCAGGGAAAACCCACCGCAAACCCGCCAAACACTCACTGCAAAACCCGCCGAACACTCACAGAAACAGCTGGATTAACCCCTGCCGAACACGCTGGAGAAACCCAACCAGCCGCCGATCACAGCCCAGAGCAGCTGCCGGAAAAAAAGCGACACGCAGACGAATGAGATGAAAAAAACAGTTTGCTTGAAAGTTTGAAATTTGAAACGCTGTTTGCAAACAAACTACTGAACGAAAATGTCTGAAATTTACATATAAGGTCCAATGAATGATAATAAAAAGGTCTGTTACAGAAAAAAGAAAAACCGATTTAAAAAAAGATTGCAAAAATATCCCAAAAAATGCCTAAAAGATCCTAAAAAAAATTCTAAAAATAAAGAGACTTTTTACTGCAAAATAATAAAAACGGTTTATTAGATATTGAATTAAAACTGGAATATTTTTAACATTGAAGCCTATGGGATTCTCCTGAATAAACTTGTCGAAAGAAACAACCGAATGGCAGGGCATTTCGGCAACTTTTCCCTGCTGTTTTTTGTTCTCTGAATAGACAAAGCATTGCTTCTCTATGGGGATTCACTGCCCTCAAACAGGCAACGAACGTGCAGGCAATTCGCCAACATTTAGCAAATTGCTTGCTCTCTGAATAGCCGAATGGCCAGGAAAGGTAACCATACGTTGAAATTCAGCGTACGGTTACATTTCGGCGACTTTTCACCTCTTTTTGAATAACCCCCATAGATTTTGTTGGTGCCGTCTTAGGGGAGTTGGGAAATGTGACTTATCCTCCTATAAGGTCATGAAAGGAACATAAATGGCAGATCTGATCCCTTTGCTAGTAGTGATGCGGGATCGGCACCATCTTTGAGCACGTGATAGAAAGCAAAGAGGACGCGATCTTGAAGACCTCAAATAAGGATGCAGACCCACATTGCTCCCCATCCAAGCCTCATTCTAGCAAGTAAACAATCACACGATTGGCTAAGGACACTTTCACTTTCATTATGCACACAGAGAGGCGCCTTTTAATTTGGGACTAATTAAACTTCAGAAGATAAGGAGACACCACAGAACAGGATACTTACTGACTGAAGAAGCCAGGTACATCCTGGCGAAATGCGTACCAGAGCATCCCCACATTTTGTTTTTATACTCGGTTATAGCTTTAAATAAATCCATTTGATTTTATCCATACCACGTATGGGTATTTATGTCCCAGCCCCCCCATCACCACTATTTGTCGTCAGTGCAGCGGCTTCAGTGATACCTGGAACAGCAGCAGGCTCAAGAATTCGAATCAACTCTTGCTGATCTACCTGAATCCACTACAAAAAGGGTGGGACACCACCACATTAAGGCCTGGTTCACACCTGAGCGTTTTACAGCGCGTTCCTACGAGCTGTAAAACGCTCAAACACTGAAATCCCATTATTTTCTATGGGCATGGTTCACACCTGGGCGTTTTACAGTGAATAGGAACGCCCTGTAAAACGCCCTACGCTCAGAGAAGTACAGGAGCTTCTTTGGGGCGTATTACAGTGTGTTTGCGGCCATAGACTTCAAAAAACGCGCACTAATTGTCAAAAACGCTCATAAAACACCCGACAAAAAAGTGCGTAAAACGCGCATATGAGATACACTCAGGTGTGAACCCAGCCTAAGTGTGTCACATGCGATTAACCCCAGAGCCAGG
The DNA here is from genome assembly GCA_009667805.1 of Leptobrachium leishanense. Classification (NCBI taxonomy): domain Eukaryota; kingdom Metazoa; phylum Chordata; class Amphibia; order Anura; family Megophryidae; genus Leptobrachium; species Leptobrachium leishanense. Next base: position 105,815,505 of record CM019067.1, on the reverse strand, counting down.
AACAAGTAGGCTCTGGCCTAGGTGAGCACTTTATACTCATATTATTTCTGGAGGTGTTAGCTTCGCCAGCACATACTAAAAAAAAAAATTGGAACCAGCATTAGAAAGAATTATCCCACATTACTATAGTATTGAACACCGTATAGAGACAACGATTGTCAGCTTTCCCTTTACTAAATACGACTAATTAAATCAAAGGTTACCCCTTTGTTACCTCCCTAATCAGAGTATACCTTAACGAGGATCTGTGTGATCTAAAAAAACTCTCGATTACTGTAGCTCACTTACAAGGAATGTGGGCATGACAATTGACTAATCCTCTAAGGTAGCACAATGCCATACATTTAGGAGTAGGACAAGCAGTGGGGTATTTTGGCCTAGGCCAACAAGGCCTAGGGCGGCACTTTCCAGGGGGCGGCGGCCCGCACTGGTGGCCCCACCCCTAAAAAAAAATATATATATTTTTTTTCACTGTTGCAAAGTGTTTTGCCAGGAAGGATACATTGAGATTTCACTAATTTTCAAGTATGTCCTGGGCAGGCTTTCACTTTCCAGGGGGCAGCAAAAAACCTCACCACTAAGTGGGTTACTCACAGAGCAACGAAATGACGCCAACATTTTGGTGTTTTGTAGTTCCCTGCACTTCGGGGAATAAAATTTCCCCACCCTGCAGTGAATTCACCATTCACCGCAGGGTCGCCAAAGTGCATGGAGTCGGCCTCTGAATGCTGCCACCGCAAACCCGTGGCCTGCTGTTTTCAAAAGAACTACTGAACGAAAATGTCTGGAATTTACATATAAGATCCTATGATTGATAAAAAAAAAGTTCTGTTACAGAAAAAAGATAAAAATCCTATAAAAATTTGGCTGAAAAATTACTAAAAGGTACTAAAAAAAAATCAATAAAGACTTTTTACTGCAGATTAAAATAATAAATGGTTTATTAGATATTGCATAAAAACGGGAATATTTTTAACATTGAAACCTATGGGGTTCGCCTGAATAAACCTGCTGATTGAAACCACCAAACATCAGGGCATTTCACTGCCATTTCTCTGCTGTTTGGTGTTCTCTGAATAGATTAACCATTACTTCTCTATGGGGATTTGCACTGCCTTCAAACAGCACCGTACTTGCTGGCAGTTCGCCAAACTTGTGTGTGAGCAGATCACAGAGCAGTGGTGTACTTAGGGGAGTGGCGGACGGCGGGCCGCCCCAGGTACCAGTGATTATTTGGGTGTCATTAGGGGGTACTAGGAGGTGCCACTGTCACGGAGTGTCAGCTTTGAGCTGTGTTCTCAAACAACGAGCAGCGAAGCAGGGCGTTTGCATACGGAATAAAATCGAATAGAATAAAAATCCCCCTCTCCTCCCTTCATAGCTCCTCCCCTGCCCCACAGCAGCTCTAGGAGAGGGGAGGGGGATGTGATTTGTGTGCAGAGAGAGAAGATGACAGTAAATGGCAGGTAAAGGGGGGTATCAGCAGAATATGAAGCCCTGTCTGCTTACTGCTGTTTAAAGTGGACCTTTACTTTACCAGCACTGCAGTGATAGAAATTTGTCATTGAGCTGCCTGGCTCCTGGTGAGGCTGCGTGCGTGCAGGTCACGCGGTCCGGCCAGTCAGGTGGTACGGAGTCTCAGTAACACCTGACTGGCTGAACCACGTGACACGCACGCAGCTGTCCGCCCTTTCGTTAACATGGACTCTCACTCTATTCTGGACTGAACACCCACCGGGAAGGGAATCAAAGCCACGGTGCACCCTCTGGCAGTGGCACTCCACTGCTGACAAGATTGCTCCACGCACAGGCACAGCTGTGATCCTAACGTGGCCTGGAGGGACCTCCTGCTGAGTCCGTACACAGTCCCTGCTGACTCTGCACACAGCCCTAACGCGGACGGAGGCCGGTAAATATAGAATAAATAATTGCTGTGTGCTCATATTCACTCTTTGCTGGGAGTCTTATTGCAGTGGATTCTGATGCACTCATACACACCCCACATTGCATTGCTGGGAGTTTTATTTCTGTGGATTCTGATACGCTGACACACACCACACATTGCTGTGAGTTTTATTGCTGTGAATTCTGATACGCTGACACACCGCACATTGCATTGCTGGGAGTTTTATTGCTGTGGATTCTGTAATACACACTGCATATTACTGTGAGTTTTATTGCCCTGGAGCTCTGGGATACGCTCATACACACTGCACATTACTGTGAGTTTTATTGCTGTGCAGTTCTGATATGCTCATACACAGTGCCCATTTCTGTGGGTTTTATTGCTATTGATACGGTAATAGATGCCTTGTCCTACTCCTAAATGTATGGCATTGTGCTTCCTTAGAGGATTAGTCGATTGTCATGCCCACATTCCTTGTAAGTGAGCTACAGTAATCGAGAGTTTTTTTAGATCACACAGATCCTCATTAAGGTATACTCCGATTAGGGAGGTAACAAAGGGGTAACCTTTGATTTAATTAGTCGTATTTAGTAAAGGGAAAGCTGACAATCGTTGTCTCTATACGGTTTTCAATACTATAGTAATGTGGGATAATTATTTCTATATCCACTAAAATTACTTAACCCGTACCGCAACAATTTTTCAACATGAGGAATACAAGTTGTGTGTAGAATTTACATGCAGTTCCGAACTAGACTGGTGGGTGTATATATATATATTTTCTTTGTTCTTGACTGCAATATGTTACTCTTACAAGAAACCATCCTCTATGAGACACATGAACTATATACTGACTTGTAGACACATAATTACGCTGTGTGTGGCTTATATTTGATTATGAGTGTATTTTAACCGATGTATGGTCGTTTGTAGTCAATCATTTACTATATATTTTTAACAATTGTCATTAAAAGTTATATTTTAGATTCTGCTATACTTTACCTGATTACTTAAGGTCATTAATGGGTTACCCCCAGAGCTAGGTGAAGTATTTACCAACTGAGGTCAATTATAAAATCGATACAATTTTGAAACTCTATGTGACTTGAACCTGCTTGTTGTGAACCTTGAACTCACGTGTAAATAAACCTTTTGTATATTCACCTTATACTGCCTGTGCTATGTGTCACCTGCTGCTAGGCTGTCACCTGCAACCCCGGACCATGCATGTTATTTACACCATCTAATCGTCAGATGACCACTGTCCTACAAAGCTGAAGATGTAATCTTCAAGCATCGTGGAAGGTGCTAGGAATATTTTTTTTCTGATATATGATGGTAGACATCAATCGTAACAATATACATGACTACATGACCCACCATTGTGACATGTTAAAAGACTGGCCTTCGCTGGAATCTAGACGCACCCTTCACCTTTCCAACCTGGTGTTTAAGGGATTTTCTGGGAAGCCGCCACCCTACCTGAATAAACTGCTTCCTCCTGCAGTTCCCTCATCCTATAACCTCCGATCCAGGACCTGCACCTTACTTGCAATACCACAATACAAAAAGATAGTGGCTCGGTCCTCATTTTCCTACAGAGCACCACAATTATGGAATAACCTCCCAGACGCCATCAAATCTTCCCCCAGTCTAAAGTCACTTAAGAGCTCCCTATTAACATACCTCAATACAGAATGCACCTGTAAACATGTAACATAATGACTATATACAGAATGCACCTGTAAACATGTAACATAGTGACTATATACAGAATGCACCTGTAAACATGTAACATCGTGACTATATACAGAATGCACCTGTAAACATGTAACAGTGACTATATACAGAATGCACCTGTAAAGATGTAACATAGTGACTATATTTCCTACATATTTATTTTCTGTTAATCTGTATATTTGTTTTGTGTTAATATCTTGCATTTTACTATGTATTTCTGTAACAACTCAATGCTCTTGAACCCAGGACATACTTGAAAACAAGAGAAATCTCAAAGTATCCTTCCTGGTAAAATCCTTTATAAATTAATAAATAAATAAATATAATGATGTTTCATCAGAATGCTCCCCCTCAGAGGATTATGGAAAGGGAACTTGAAATCTCTTAGGACCGTATTCCAGTGAGGCCTATAACATTAAAGAGCCATTAGGAATCGGATTAACAAGCGGGGTCGTTATACATAACGACTCCTGTCCAATTTCAGCCGAATCACAACTCAAGGTCACACAGCAAATCCTACTCTTAATCTACTTAATGACTTTATAGTAAAAAAAAGATGTCTCAGTATTAACTCATATCTGATATTAGTCTATCACAGGGACAGAGAAGTGCAGGCTGATAAAAAATGGCGATTTACTGGCAGTAGTATCCTGTAAATAAGAAGACATGCATTTTAAATAAGCGTAGCTCCATCTTGACCCCCTCCTGTTTTAACCCTTTAGTTTGGTTGCAAACTCACCTTGATTCTACTGCTGGGATGTCCTGGTGCTAGTCGAGGCCTGTCATGCTGCTGCTTCTGTAAGCTGCAGCATGTCACATGACTAGGGAGACAGCTTTTGGGAAGGATCGTGTTCCCAATAGCCAGGAGCTTAATTTCAGGACTAAGTAACTGCATTAGGAGGGCCGAATCAGCCCTCTGAGACGTCCCCTGGAAGGGGGACAGGGACGAAGACGCTCAGGGCACTGTGACAACTCACATAACCTTGAATGGTGACTGTTCACAGCGTGTCACTTTAAATAAGTGCAGATATCTAAATTCAGTTACACATCTGAAATAAAACAACTTTATACAAGACCCTTTCATAAGGAATATGGACACAACATCTGAGCAGAGTGTTTAAAAGTGCATTTATTGTAACATACTAAACAAACAAAAATAGATTTTAGAATACATTCTAAATTAGCTGGTTGTAAAATAAACCTGTAAATAAACATGGTTCAGTAGAACATAACAGAGACTATTTCCTCATTAAGTGACAAAGGGTATATAGACATAATAAATTAACAAGAAGCCATTGGAATAACATTACAATCCATGCTTTTAGTCAGACTCTGAACGACTGCGCTGTTCTAGTTCTTCATTCTTGTATTAGTTATATGATATATAGATTATTTTGCTTTACAATGCCCTCATTAGCTTGCATCACATTAAAACAAATCAGGACACGTTTATCCCTCAAACTGTCATGTAGCAATACTTGCGTTTCTGGACAATGCAGACATTTTTGTGTATACTGTATATGAAAACCCTGAGGAATGTACTTCTGCGTATACAAATGTTATGTTTCAGTTAAGTGCAATACTATGTGTCTAGCTTTTGTTCTTAAGGTCATTCGTGGTACAACATACAAATAAAAAATATATAGAAAAGGCTGACATTCCTATATGTGAGGTCTGGCTACAAAACAGTATTATATATATATATATATATATATATATATATATATTTGCATGTATATTGGCTTGTTAGACTCTGGGCTTCCACAAAAGGCTTAACCTGCTAAGTACCGGAGGGTTGTGTTGTGCCTTAGGGCAACTCTCCTATTTAACAGGCAAGTCATAGGTTTCATCAGCAACACGGAGGCCAACTTGTGCATAAGCAGAATTTATAAGAACCTGATACTTAACGTAGAACTTCAGAAAAAGAACAGTAGCATTTTATTCCATTTTATTCCATTAATATAAGTGTCACATACTATAGATTTCATCTCCATGCTCAAATACAGCCTCCACAAACTGCTTGAAAATTCTATCCATGTAAGTCTGCTGACGTGGCCAAAGTCCTTCGAGGAAACCAATATGGCCGCCATAGGATGTAAGAACAAGCGCAACGTTCGGATTTTGTTTGGCGCTTTCCACAGGAATCACTACGAGGGGGAAAAAAAGCATTTGCATATAAGGTAACAACCTGAGACTAAGCTGCGTTTGTCTACCGTAGTGTATTTATTTATGCAAATGGCCTTCCTCTGTGACAAGGCGTTTCATCAGTAGTTTGACATAAAATAGTTCATGGTCTCTACTACTGTTCTGGGCCTGAAAAAAAAAAAAAGGAAGTGCTACATGTGTGGTGTATATGTGTATAGATCTATTGGTGGGAGCAGCCCAATATATACATTGGGTCCCCAACATGGATGTAAGTCCAGAGGTTCTCATGATGAAATAATCAGAGATTTGCAGGATGTCGTCATAGATTTCTTATTGGACTAACAAATAAAATAATATGACAAGCTTTTATAGGGTCTCCCCTCTTCAAGTCCATATGATATGCCAGATTGACCAGTATGCGTACGACTTGAAGAGGGGAGACCTTTGAAAGCTTGTCGTATTATTTTGTCTACATTAGGACAACGAATCTAAAAAAACCAATCATCCTTAAATACTAACAGGTAAGAAAGGGATCAGCAACCTTAATCCTCCAGATGTTTTGGAACTATCAGGGTTATTCAGAGAGGTGAAAAGCAGGAGAATGACTGGAGGATGGAAAATTTGAGGTCAAAATAGCCAATTTGGAAAGTGAGTTGAATGGGAGAATTTTTTTGGTTTGGCTATTTTGACCTAGAAATTTCCATTCTCCAGTCATTCTCATGCTTTTCACCTCTCTCTGAATAACCCTGTAAATTTCCCATGAGTCTCTGCTAACCCAGCAGGTTGCTGATCATCATGGGAGATAGCGTTCCAAAACATCTGGAAGTCCAAGGTTGCCTACCACCGAGATAAATGAAACCTAAAGGGAAGAGTGAGCAAAGAGGATTTCCAGCCATATCACTCATACAGGTGTCTATTTAATCACCCGGTTTTGAGGTTTAAATAAACAGAAGACAAAATAAACATGTAACCACCACCCAGAGCGCTCTGTCATATCATTTATATACATACAACTGAAACAATTACAAAGTTTAACACCTGTGTAACTGTGAGACTTGGAGCCCATTAATCCAAATCATATATAAACACATGAAAATATGTTTTTGAAGAAACATTAATTTACCTGGCTTATATTAAAAACTAACATTAATATATCTACTGAAAACGAAGATCTGGTCATCTTGTATTTAATTCACTCAGATCAATTACTATTAGTTATAACAATCACCAAAATATTCGGCTGCGCTATACAATGGGTAAACCAAAACAAACACATATTGCTAAATACAACACACAGAGAGCTAATATGCAAGAAGGACACCTCTGAAATCAACTTGACCTCAAAGCTCCTATTTTTTTCTGTGTATCATACCTGGATAAGCTGCGCATGCATATTGCTTCCACACGTTTACTCACCATGACCAGGTGAAAACACATCATCTACGGCGTTCAGACATAAAGTTGGGATCTCTATTGATTTCACTCGATGGCATGGGCTTGCATCCCTATAATAATGATCATTTGAAGGATACCCAAACATCACAGACGTGAATCTTGTGTCAAATTCTCGTATAGATTTTGCCTGTGAATCAAATTTCACACAGAAAGTTTATTAGATCATGAAACAGACATTTAGATTCATAAAGCAAGCAACATTTTCATCAATGTGTGTGTTTGGCATCTTGTGGAAACGCTCTCCACAGCCCAATTGAAAATGAGCAGTGAGTAGCCTGATAGCAATCAAATAATATTTATTACTGTATAAGCATTAATACGCAGGTATGTTTGGGTCTGTCTAATAAATGGTACACCTGCCAAGTTGATTGATTAATTATTTATACTTACTATCAATTCCATTATAGCTTTATCGTGTCTTGTTTTCACAGCATTTTACATATAAAAAGAGGCGGGATTGGTTTATTAATTTGGGTTCAGTTGGGTTCATTTTCTTTATAGAAATGGTCATTTTATAATTTGAAACTGCTACTCTAATGCCTGTGAATTAACAAATCTAGCAACTACAATTCTAAATAGCCTTTTTTTAATTTTATTAATTGCTTTACATAGGAATTGTTAAATCATTTCTACATTGCACCAATCTCGCCCGGGGTATACATACAGATGGTTGGGAGAAAGGGGGGGTTTGTGAGGGTCCTGAGAACGAGCAACGGCACTAGTGGCCTGCTTTACAGTGGGGCCCGCTCAGGTCTTGCAAGGTTTTTGCTTGATTGTGCCATTACAGGGACAACTGCTCCATATGCAAATCAGACTGCTCTCACCCAGAATGGTTGCAATGCCTTACAGATGGTTGTAATGCCTTCTAAAGCAAGATGGTTAATATTAAAATGCTAATTATTTTAAAAAAATTTAAAAAATTTATTTTTAAAAATTCAATCCAACACGTACCTTCATTACATTGTCAATATCAAATTGTTTTTCCAAAATTGCACGGTGCCTAAAAATTGGAAACATATTGGGTGTAAATAAGCAGCAATTCCAGCATTACAAAAAAAAGGGTTTTGTCAAAACCATGATAAACCATGGTTACCGTGATAAAACATTGTCATGGTAGTGAAAGTGCACCTTTAATGAATCCAGACTGATAAAAGAAGCATTTTAGTAACTTTCTACCTAGAAAGAGGTAATCCTACTTATTTAGCAGCCTTCTGGAGGGAGGGATTTTCGACTGTTCTGTGCAGAGAAAGAGCATTGATCTAAACAATTATAGAAAAGACTGGAAGACTGACAACTCAGCTGGAAAACACAAATGATTCAACTACTGTTGCAGCAACTAATCAAAGTAAATGTGATAAAAGCTCCAGGGCCGGATGGATTTCGCCCACGAGTACTGAGGGAGCTATGTGTTGAAATATGTAAACCTGTTTTTTTATTCTTTCAAGATTCTTTTCTTTCAGGAATCGTATCAGAGGATTAGAGAAAAGCTGATGTAGTCCCTATATTCAAAAAAATTAAAAAATGTCTGCCTGGGAATTTATAGAACTGTGAACTTAACATCTGTGGCTGGGAAACTATTTGAGGTGTTACTAAGGGATAATATTCAGGAATTTATTGGGAGGTATAGTCTAATTAGAAGAATTCAGAATGATGTTATGAAACCCAGATCATGTCAGACTAACCGAATTGCTTTCTATGAAGAAGTAAGTAGAAGTATAGATCAGGGGGTCGCAGTGGATGTGATTTACTTGGATTTTGCCAAAGATTTTGACACAGTTCCACACAAAAGGTTACTATTTAAATTGAGAAAAATCAGTCTAGATGAAAATTATTTTTTCAGATAGAAAACTGGCTAAAAGAGTGAGTACAGAGAGTGGTCATAAGTGGTAAATCTTCAAGATGGATACCAGAGGTAAGTGGTGTCCCTAAAGGGTCTGTTAACCTCCCTGGCGGTCCGATTCTGACATATTTTATATGTCAGAATTGGTCCTATTTATTTTGGCCCCCTAGCGGTAGAAGTGTGGTTCGAGGGGGCGTGTCCGGACGGCTGACCAAGATGGCCGCACACTGAACCTTCTCCGTCCTCCTCTCCGACAATAAGCACTTTCTACAACGCCAGACATAGCATGGTCCGCGGCAAGAAGCCTCCCAGTGACCCCCAAACCCCAGTGCGACCACCCAGAGCCGCCACTCGGCCCCTGGACGGGTACCTGCTTCCTGCGGCTCGACTAGCCTCGTGCTCCCCGGCACCTAAGATGGTGGATGCGACTCCCTCGACCACCGGGCATGACCCCTCAGCGGCCATAGCCAAGCTTGAACTCCGGCTGCAGTCCATTCTGGCAGGGATGCCGACGAAGACAGACCTCGCCGACATGCTCACGGACCTGCATGCTTCCGTGCGTCGCGACGTGGAGGAGGTACGTGGAGAGGTCACCGACCTCGGGGGACGCGTCACCCGCTTGGAACAGACGGTGGCTGAGCAACCCCCGGCGACACGGGAGCACCCGGCGGCCTATTCCGAACTCCGCAGGCTGGTGGACGATGTGGACAACTGGGGCCGCCGGAACAACCTGCGCATCCGCGGCCTTAAGGAGATGGACCCGCCCGAGCAATTGGAAGAACTGCTGTGCCGCTTCTTTAATGAGGTCCTGGGCCGCGCGCCCGCATCGCCCATCGAACTGAACCGAGCGCACCGGGCACTTAGACCTAGGCCGCAGGAGGGAGAGCCGCCCCGAGATGTGATCTGTAACTTTGCTTCCTACCGCCTCAAAGACCAGCTCATGAAGCACACACGTAACGCCAGAAAGTGGGACTTTGAAGGTCAGTCGCTCGAACTCTATCATGACCTCACGCCTTTCACGCTGGCGGCGCGCCGCCACCTGCGACCGATCACCCAGGCGCTCACCCAGCGGCATATACCCTACCGCTGGGGATTTCCACTGGCCCTAACTGTTCGCATTGATGGAACCACGCACTCCATATGCTGCCCCCGAGATGTGCCGGATTTTGTGGCCACACTTCACCTGCCGCCTATGGAGGTGCTGGACTGGGAACGGGCCGAATCCCGGCGCCCAGGGAGACAGGCCCGGCCTCAACGCCCCCTACGCCACCGTGGGGCGGGGGAGGATCGCGCCGCCGGAGAGCGCGACCTCCCGGGAGCCGATATGTGAGCCCCTAGGACACCGATGAACTCGCGGACTGACAGACGAGCGCCATGGCAGCCTACTAGCCGCCGACGCCTCTACCGAACCGCCTGAGGATCTGACACTCGGGCCCGGATGGAGCCCTCGAGCCTCGTTTAATGACCTTCACCGGTAAGTGGGGAAGGACGCTACAACGTGCCCCTCAGACCTACCTCTGAGACTGGTAACCCACGAGCGAGGTTCCCAGTGGACGGCCACGTCACCAAGCGCACCCGCAGGGAGAGCGCCACTACCCCGGCCACCGAGAGACGGACACCACCAACCACCCCATTCGTCTATTCTGTGCATTCTTGACATTGGGACTTCAACCCTGGTATCGCCCCCCCCCCCATTTTTTTCCCCCTTTTTTTTTTTCCTCTCTTCTTCTCGCTCTTCTTTTTCTCTCTTTTCTTATCTCTCTCTCCTCTCCCTCCTCTCTCTTTCTCTCCTCCTTTATCTCATTCGCTCCCTCTCTCTACAATACTTGTGCTTCTCTTTACCTTACTTTTAATTCCCCCTACACCCTTCTTGGTAGATCTCATACCCCATGCCGAATATCCCTACTACTACCCCGCCAACCTCTGACCCCCGAATAACCTCAAAGCTTGGCTCTGCACATCGTATTTAGTCCTCTTTGGACCGCCCCCACTACTGGACAACTGGCATGAGGAAAAATTTCCCCTACCCACAGCTTGATCAGGGACATTCCTATCCTCTTATTAGCTCGTGGATTTAGTATTCCACCCCTTGCCTTCACGGACCTCCGCAACCGCGGGCGCGCGGCTAGCCTACTACCCGCTTTACACCAAGTCCGTGCCGCTAGCGTTTAGGGGAGCAATACATCCCCCTCCTCTCAAAGGAGGTGAGGGAATACGCAAGAGTACCGGAGCAGTGCCGGGTGCGTGGAGACACAGGAGAAGCCTCGATATACGGCCCTCCCACCCTTACCCACCATTCCCCCCTCCCTACTCACTATACGCCACTGCCTCCTACAGACCCTAACACAATTTATTTCTTTATTTTTTCCTCTTACTATATTGTTTTTTTTTTTCACATCTAGATCATACTGCCTTGTTACGCATTCTGTATTAAGCTACACCCGAGATGTTACCATATGTATATGTTTATATTTAGCACGAGATTACGCAGAACCATACTGTACAGGCCTTTTTGCTCGAATACGCCATGACTTTCTGCTGTATGGCTTGTTATCTTTTTTTTTTTTATTCAACAAAGGAAAAAAAAAAAGAAGTGTGGTTCGGAGGGTTAATTATAAAATACTGAAAGCGGTATCCTCGAGCCACACTTGGACTGAAACTTACATGTCCCTGTGCTCCTTCGCTCTCCCCGTAGTCACACTGCAGCCAATCGCAAAGTCACACTTCCTGGTTCACTCCTCGCGAGAAGAGAACCAGGCAGTGTGACTTTGCAAGCGGCTGGAGGGGACTGCGAGATCAGCGAGGGAGCGCAGGACATGTAAGTATACAGCCCGAGTGTGGCTCTAGGATACCGTTTCGGTACAAAAAGTTAACCCCGAGCCACATTCGGGAATACCGTAGGGAGGTTAAAGGACCAATTCTATTCAATTTATTTATAAATGACCTTGAAATAGGCATTGAAAGTCATGTGTCAGTGTTTGCAGATGACTCAAAACTAGGAAAGTAATACAATATGCGCAGGATGTTACTTCACTGCAGAGGGATTTTGATCGATTGGGGGACTGGGCACTTAAATGGCAGATTCAATTTAATGTAGATAAATGCAAGGTTATGCAATTTGGAGTGAAGAACACACAAGCAACTTCTGCCCTAAAAAGGTACGGAGTTAAAGAAATCAAAACAGGAGAAGGATTTAAGAATAATCATAGACTTCAAACTAACTGGTTTATTCAGAGTGCACCGAAATGTCATGCTCTACTGTTTGCCGCACTTTGCAGAGTCAAATTCGTGGACCCTGCGGCGAATTCGGCATTCACGGTAGGGTCCCCGAAGTGCGTTGAATGACCCACCAAACGCATCCGAAAAACTGCTGCATAACCGCCGAATCTATCGTAAAAACTGCCAAATCGATAAAAAAAAAAAACGTCAAAAAAAACAGAATCGATCCAAAAAAGCTGACGACCCACCGAACAGAGCACCGACCAACTGCAGGAAAAAGTTGACAAGCTGCAGAACAGGGGTGAAAAAAAAAAACACAACTTTTTAAATGCGTTTGCAGAAAGACTACTGCACGAAAATATAGGGGTGCAATAGTGATGTCGCAATATGGTAAATTCCTATTAAATTAAGTGGTATAATCAAACATAAATGCAAACATGCAGAAAATAAATAAATGAGTAGGTGTGATGCTGCCTAAAATAAATATAACAACAAAAGTAAAAGTACAAATAAAACAACCAAGATATGTGCCATACGGGGATTATGCAGAAGAATTTTCTTCTGCATATACTGCACATACTGCAGGAAATGCTGACCTCCGCAATCGCATTCTCCTCTGGCAATCGTGGCGTCCTGCTTCTCTTCTCGCAGGAAGGGAACCAGGAAGTAGGACGTTGCGATCGCCCCGGAGGTGACAGCAAGGGAGCGCAGGGACAGGTATGTATCCAGCCCCGAGTGTGGTTTGGGGTTACCGCTTTCAGCACTGAAATTAACCCGAGCCACACTCGATATACCACCAGGGGGCCAAATGAACTGTAACGATTCTGACATATAAAATATGTCAGAATCGTAATGCCAGGGAGGTTAATATGTGGGTAAAACCTGCTTGATCCAGGGAGAAATCTGACTGCCATTCTAAAGTCAAAAATTTTACTTTTTCCCAGTATGTTGCATATTGGCAAACGCTCCAGACTGGGTTTTTTGACTTGTTTTGCATCAACAGCAGAGTGATGTCTGAAAAACTGAACTCGATGGACACATGTCTTTTTTTCAGCCTATTTTATAGTTAAAAAAGTAAAAATGCAATTGCGTAGCCTTTTCAAAGATTTATAGAGAATCATTATGAAGGGCCCTAATCTGAGACTGTCGCATAAAGAGATGGTACGTAAAAAAATCTGCGCCGGCAGATTTTACTCACCGTTTTCCTTTTAGCGTGCTTATTCCTAGCACCTAGCCTCAGAATGAAGAGTAGTATATGAGATTGGGGGGGGGGGGCAGAGACACCAGGTTTTACGAGAAAGGATTTGTGTGAGAAACCCCATCTCCAGATGGAAGAACAAGCTACCTCGGAATAGCTCACGGTTCCCTCCTGACATTAATGGAAGCTTGAGTAAACTAAAGTCTCCTATTATTTATAATGTCTCGAGTTATCTTATCCCCAACCTTGGAACAGGGCCCGTACTTGGTTGTAGATATCATGGGCCACATTACGATCCTAGCGTTAAAACCCAGGTGCAAGGGAGGAAAAACTGCGCCCGTAGTTTTCCCCCTTGCTCCCGCATTTTAACGCTAGAATTGCTGCCTGCATTGTTAGCGGGCACTACGTCCCCGCGATGTTCGCGGCAGCGCTGAGCGTAGCTGCGAGCATCCACTTGATGGAGTCCATAGGACTCCAGCCGGATCTCGCCTCGCGAGATCCGGCCGGTCGGTGTAGTGATATGCAGGGAGAGACTGGGGGGGACTTTTTCCCCCAGTCTTTCCCTGTTCCAGACGGACAGAGGAGACTGACGGAGCCGCGGTCCTCAACCTGGGACAGGAGGTGAGTATCTGACTTGTTTTTTATTTTTTAGGGTGGTGTTAACGGATTCTGCAGAAGCGGAATCCGTTAACACCAAGTCCTGGCTCTGGTTAACTTTGCGCTGACCAGAGCCAGGCGTTAATCAGCGTAAGGACTTTGTAATCCTAACGGTGATTAACAGTTTGCGCTCCCTATACGTAACATGGGGAGCGCAAAGTACAGTAACCTTGAGCTGAAAAGCGCAAGGTAACAAACGCAGGGCTAAATTACAATCTTCGCACATACGTTTGCACCGGTGCAAAAAACCATTAACCCGAGGGATAAAACCCTTTGCGCCGAATGCCGTATTACATAGTCAGCGCAACAAATGCGCGTAATCGTCTACCGCGGGTGAACCTGCGCGAACGCTGCGCAAGTTTACTGTACGTCGCGCATCCCTTCGTTAACATTGTGTGTAAGGGGGAGAGAGGGAGGCCAGATATACATATAAATTTTTCTTTTGCATCTCATTAATTTATCCGTTATCTATTACTCTATCTATAACAGTCCCGCACAAGCAGTGCCAAAGAGGCAAAATGCACACAGACATTGACATATGCAAAGAAGTACAGATATTGAAAGTCAGAGACACTGGGAAAGATCCTAAGATATACAAAGGCACTGACAAAGACACACAGTGCTAATGAAAGACAGAAATGTACAAAGACACATAAAGGCATGGAGAAAGACACACAGACGCTGCCAAAGACACTGACAGAAACAATGATGTGGACCCTATTTACTTCCGAAATGCTTGCCTAATATTGACATTTATTTTAAATATTATTGGAATAACATGGCAGTTGATACTTTTTGCTGTTCTTTCTTTACCCTTCTTCAACCTGATCAATCACCCTCCCTTTTTTCATCAAGACTGAACACAAGCAACAATCGCCAACCCCCAAACACGAACAAGAAAGCTATAGATCGCAAACTGAGGTGGCAGGATACAAAAGGCTGCTGAAGAAATGGAATTAACTCATTAGATGCCAGAAGTCAAATTTTAATTGTTAAAATGCTTATGTTATTACCTGCACAAAATACACCATTGTCTTCATCTTTCAGTCCCTTCATAGTTTGTAACAGGACGTGTTCTTACCTCTGGATTGATGCCTGCAGGCAGGTTGTTAAGTAGTAATTGAAAAGTATCCAGTTTATGGGTTTTTCGAGGACTACAGCGGACTCAAAAACTTCCCAGCCAGCTGAGAACACAGCAGCACCCCTAAGTGGAGTCTGACGTCCAGTTTTACCGAGGTGGTTCAACAAGAGCATCCTACAAAGCACAACAATGCAAGTGTAAATAAATATATATATATTAGTACACTAGCAGGAAATCAGCATGCTTCAGCTGCAGTTTCTCTAGAAAGCATGCACCTAATACACTTACATGTTTATTTTATATATGCATTATCCTAGATATGTGAGCTGAACGCTTGCCTTCTGAAACCTTACAGGAGTGGTAAATACAACAATCAATTTTATAACTCCTGGCATTCTGATATATCTCAATACCAAGACAATTCACTGTCAAACTACTAAACACATTTTACAACATCAAAATATTGTTATATATTCATTTTACTAGTTTTCATATTGAAATATTTTGGGCTAAAATACAATCTTTGCGCAAACATTTTTGCACAAAAAACATTAACGCGAGGGGTAAACCCTTTGTGCCCAGGCATGTACTGCCCATCGGGAGCCCCGGGAGTATCCAGAGGGGCCGATAGGTCATTGGGCCGGCTGAGCCTGGAGATGCTTTTTTTTTTTTTTTTTTTTAAACGTAGTCCAGCACTTAGTATAACCAGGACTGGATAACGCAAGTGTGGAATGTCAGTACTTGTTTCAAAAGTCTGAAAGATTTCTGCATTGCAGGGGTGGATTAGGGGGGCTTCCTTGGACACCCACACATGGATTCAGGAGCTGGCTGAGGCTTTAGTGTGTGTAAAGGAGCGGAATCCACAGAGACTGCGAGGGTTCCGCTCCACATTTTACTTACAGCTTCTCCTTCCAGTGACTGGGGCTTCAGAGTTTGAAGCCAGCAGCAGCCCTACACACCTCTCCTGTGCAGTCTGCTGTGACCAGGAGCCATCCTCAAAACGTGAAAATACCTAAAGTATTGACTAAACATGCCAAGTGAGGGTGAATCCCACCGTTATGTCTTATACCTTGGCACTGATGCGACTCTTGAGAGCATTGTGGCGGCCAGACTCACAGCCAGGCATGCAGGGAGCCGTAAATCTGACAGATTCTCTGATCTGACAGTCCTCCCCCCTCCCTTTCTATAGCCTATTAAGCCAGAGCCCAGTGTGGCAGTGCTGTGCTTTCTCTATAGGAGCGCTTAAAGGGTTAATTATCACAGGAGTCTGCACAGAGCTCAGGAAAGTATTTGCTAATCAGCCATAGCCATGTAGCAGGGAGACATGTCCAGGGACAGAGTCTAGCTTGGCTTCTAATTTAGAAAATGTGTACCCTTTTAATATTCATATACTGTAAATCCAGCAGCTCCTGAGCTGGACAGTCTTTCTCTGGACTTGTCTGCCTGTTATATGGCTGGGGTTGAACAGGGATTACTTTTCAGAGCTCTGTGTACCCCCTTAATCCAACACTATCAGGGTTATTCAGGTGAAAACCTTGAGAATGACTGGAGAAGGGAAAATTCTAGGTCAAAATAGGCAAACCAGAAAAATTCTACCATTTATCTCACTTTCCAAATTGGCTATTTGGTCTAGATTGTTCATTCTCCTGGCAATTCTCAAGGTTTTCACCTTTCTCTAAATAACCCTATCAGGGTTATTCAGAGAGCGGGAAAAGCAGGTGAATGACTGGAGAATGAAAAATTCTAGGTCAAAATAGCCAAACCAGAAAAATTCTCCCTTTCATCTCACTTTCCAAATCGGCTATTTTGACCTAGAATTTTTCATTCTCCAGTCATTCTCCTGCTTTTCGCGCTCTCTGAATAACCCTGTATATGTCACAGCTCTGAGCCCCTTCTTAGAAGTGTCCCCTAATTACATTTTAGCAAAGTATATTTTAATATTTATTTTTTATAAAATAATTTAAATTAGAATATTGATTAAAGTAAGTATATTTTAATGCATATTTATTTTAATAATCCATAATTATTTTTTAATTCTATTTCTGTGGATTCTGTGATACGCTCATACACACTGCACATTACTGTGAGTTTTATTGCTGTGGAGCTCTGTGATACGCTCATACACACCATACATTACTGTGAGTTTTATTTTTGTGCCACTCTGTAATACGCATTAACATGTTTTGGTGGGCATGGGGGGGAGGGGTCAGTATTTCATCCTTGGATCCAGGCAGCACAATTTTTTGTGCTGGCCCTGCTCCAGTCCATATCAATATACGAATCCGGCCCTGCGTGTTTGCATATCGGAGTGGGCCCGTCTGGATGAAGTCCAGGGCTGTTTTTTTGTCCCAGTCCAGCCCTGTTTGCGCCGAATGCCGTATTAAAATGTCAGCGCAAAAAGCGCGCGTAATCATCTACCACGGGTGAACCTGCGCGAACCCTGCGCGAACGTACTGTACTGCGTGAGTCCTATACTTAACATTGTGAGCGCAAATGCAAATGTCCGCTGGTACGCGGATGGTATTACAATCTATGAGCAGGATTTAAACGCATGGCCGTTGCGCGCATAATTTTAGCAACTCGTAAAACCTGGGGTTAATGGCAAATCTGAACAACCTGGCCGAAACCAAATACACCAGCCCAAAAAAAATAAAAAATGCAGCAAAATATAGTTACACATTCTACACATACCCAAACAATAAAATGGAGAAGTTGTGTGTGCATGTATTATTGCTGCAGCATATATGTTCAGATTGACTTTGGCAGGCGTAAAAACTTAACGTGAGATAATTGTGGTTCTTAATTCTGATTGGCTGAATCGCGAGAAAAAACAGTGCGCACACTGATTTCTACACGCGACAGTACTGCACGAGCGTCTGGGCGCGTCCGGTTTATGGGCGTTATTGATCGACGGATGAAAAGACGCGCGAGGATTGTAATTCCAGTGGTGATTTGTGCGCGTAAACATTTAACGCTTGCTGCAAAAATTCACGCTTTGCGCGAGGGTTTTTGCGCGAAGATTGTAATTTAGCCCTTTATATTTTTGCTATATTTAAATGAACCAAATACATAAATGGTGTTTTTGACCACTATGCAATAAGAGATCAATAACGTAAAATGTAAACAAAGGTTCTGGTTACTGAATTGATAACGGAAATAAATACACTAATGCATAAATGGCTGATTATGTCCACTGGATACATATGCATTTAGGCTGGGTTCACACCGCAGCATTTTTTATATGCGCATAATACGCGCGTTTTTGTGAAAAATGCGCGAACGCACATTGCAGCGCGTTCACACTGCAGTCTATGGCCGTGAACGCGCTGCAATACGCCCCAAAGAAGCTCCTGTTCTTCTTTGGGCATATGACGTTTTACAGCGCGTTCCTACGTGTGCCCAGGTGTGAACGCTCCCCATAGGAAATCATGAGATTTCCGTGTTTGGGCGATTTACAGCGAACAGGAACGCGCTGTAAAATGCACAGGTGTGAACGGGGCCTAAAGCATTAATACAATATGCTGTTTGAATGGAAGATAACAGACTATAACAATGTATCACAGTGGCCAGAAATTTTACAGACTTCTGACAAGGTGTATACACATATTCCATGTGTTACTCTTACCACTTTAAACTCAAAATTCTATTTTTATTTGGTGTCCCTATTTGATAAGAAAAATGTATATTATCACTTGTCACTCAAACTAATCTGCTGAATAATATTTCAATGCAGATCCTCTCAACAGTCTGTGTATAGATAAATATATCTTGTTAAATGAGCAAGATTTTATTATTTGGATTACTCTCAAACATATGACTACTTACCCTCCCATCGAAACTCCTGCAGCCATAAGCGGGGCTTCCGGATACCTGTTGTGCACATGCTGAATGACTGTCTCCAGATCCTCTGTGTTTGCTGCACAGTATGTCCGTGGTGTCTGCCGAAAGAAATAACAAAACTTAACATTAAATGCAATATGAATGCCAAGTTATGATATTATAACATTTAAGCACCAAAAATTGGCCTGCATTCCACACTTGTAAAATGACAGTAAACAGCGCACCAGTGCTTTCTCAGTTCCAGTGTGGCCAAACAAGGTACAATCCAGATAGACAAAAAGGAACAAGGCGCTCAGGTCACTTACAGGGTTATTCAAAGAGAATTGAAAAGTCACCGCACGTTCGGTGACTTTTCTTTCTCTTCAATTCGGTGCGATTCGGCGATCCCATTTCAGCAACCCTGCGGTGTATTCAGCAAGCACCACAGGGCCGCCGTAATGCAGGGAAAAGTCGCCGCAAACCCGACGAACACTCACCGCAAAACCCGCTGAATGCACACCGAAACCCGCAAAAACATCTGGATTAACCCCACTGAACACGCCAGAGAAACCCGAGCAGGAGCCGATTACAGCGCAGAGCAGCCGCTGGAAAAAAACCAACACCGCAGACTAAGGGAATGAAAAAAAAAAACAGTACGCTTGAATGTTTGAAAAGTGAAACGGTGTTTGCAAAAGAAACTACAGAACGAAAATGTCTGAAATTTACATATAAGATCCAATGAATGATAATAAAAAGGAATGTTACAGAAGAAAGAAAAAACGATTTAAATAAACGGAAAAAATATTTTCGCAAAAAAATTCAGTAAAATGCCTAAAAGATCCTAAAAAAATCTAAAAATAAAGAAACTTTTTACTGCAGAATATTATAATAAATGGTTTATTAGATATTGAATTAAAACGGGAATATTTTTAACATTGAAGCCTATGGGATTCGCCTGAATATACCTGTCGAATGAAACCACCGAACAGCAGGGCATTTCGGCAACCTTTCTCAGCTGTTTGGTGTTCTCTGAATAGACAAAGCAGTGCTTCTCTATGGGGTATTTCACAGCCCTCGAACAGGCACCGTATGTGCAGGCAATTCGCCAACATTTGGTGAACTGCCTGCTCTCTGGATAGCCGAATGGCCAGGAAAGCTAAGCGTACGCTGAATTTCTGCGTTCGGTTACCTTTCGGCCCCAATTCTGAGCTCTTTGAATAACTCTGATAGTCTCTTGGCTGGCCACTTCTCCTGAACATGAGCCAGGTTTGAATGAGTGTGCAAGTCAATGCATTAGAAAGTGTGACCAGGGAATCTATTAAAAAGCGGAGGGGGTTTCTCTTAGAGTAATTATAGTCCTTGGAATGTCTTTTCCACTAAATGTCTGAGATAAGCTGATAGCAAGGAGTGCAGATCTAAGGAAAATCATGTATGTTTTAGAAAATGAAAGGTTAAATAGAATTGATTTACAGCAAACAGCTAGGAAAAAATAGGTAGGGCTGTAATAATCAAAGGTTTAAGGAATTAACATTACATAGTGGATAAAACGTTCAATGTTAATGTTCTCAAATAATTCAGATTAGTCATTGGTGCAGAAGCGGAAACTGAAATTCATGATTATACAAAATCACTTCAAGTGATTTCAAGAAAAAAAAAAAAATTAATACGAGATTAGCCTTTTGTAAAACGACAGAATTAAACACCAACCAGAAGCTTAGCATACCATTATATCATAAGATGCTTATTAAAGAAAAAACATCAGCTCTTTGTGCTCGTACTGGAAATCTAAGTAGTAAATGGACTTCAGCTGTATTAATAAGGATTTTGTGGCGTTTTTCAACTGACGGCTTTGTAATCAAATTCCAACACACAGGGCCGATTGTTCTCATTGATAAATAGTAAACTAAATTTACATTTCAATGGTCAGTGAATGAATACAGTTATTTAGGGTCAGCGCTCTATTACCAGGGTACCTCGCATTTTATAAAGTTTTGTGTGAGGGGGGTTATGTCTTCTGACTTCAGAAAGGGAATGGTTATTGGTCCAGATTTCACAGACCCACAACCTCGCTTTAAACTACTGATGGAGTTACCACCATGACCACATTAACTGGTTATTATTATTATCCTTTATTTATATAGCGCCACAAATGCCACAGGGCTTTACAAGATCAGTGTACAAGGTGTTGATACATTGGAATACCACACATGGATGATACGACCTGATCCAGGGGGACCCTGTTCCCAAGGGACCTACACTCTATGAGAAGTACAAGTATTTTGTGAGGTAGGCGCATCCATATCGTTAAGCGTCTTGCCCAAGGACACTCGCTGGTGGCGTCTTCTGAGTGGGATCGAGTCGGCTTCCCATGACTGTAGATCGGTGGTTAGGTTGAACCCGCTTCCCATAAAGTCGAGACTTGCTCCAGTTGGATTGGAGGGATTTGGAGAACGGGATTTGAATTGCTTCTCCACGGGCGAGAGGCAGAGACGTTACCACTGGACTCCACAGCTGATATTGTGAGGTAGGCAAGTATGTACCATTAGGTGTCTTGCCCAAAACCACTTACTGGAGAGGTGCTGTGGCCTGGAATCAAACCTGAGTCTCCACGGTTATAGAGCAGTGATGTTACCTCTACTCCATCCAGTCAGCAGGAGTCTCTTCCCCCTTTTCCCAACCCTGGCTGATCTTGGCCGTTATGACAGTCCAAAGTGGAGGTATTCCTTCCACCTTGAATAATGTCATTAGCCGCTGAATACTCTGAACATTGGGACTTCTCAAGAACATTGCAGGAGGAGTCGGCAGGTTGATCAGTCGGCCCAGCGATGCACATCAGTGCAGAAGCTTATTTGATTGGCTGATGTGAGCTGCTTAGATTGTCCCTTTAGGCGGTTCATTTGAGTCATAATCCATGTGCTAAAATAATGAGCAGCATGATAATGGTCTAAAAAAAATAATAATTAAACATCACACGCACAGAAATATGACATTCCAGCGTTGCATGTATAGTGTGTTGTAAACCAAAACCTCTGATTATGTTTTGTTTTGCATGGAGCTACATTGGTAAGTGCAAATGACAATCCTTTTTCTTGTTATGTTTTATACATGAAGTGGGCTGGATACTTCTGGTCTACGTAGCCGTCCTGTTAGGGAATAGGCTTGAAACCGTTTTTTCCTGCACATATGTATAGTGTGTTATGTTGGACATCCAAGTGGAAGCTGCCAGTATATTTATAACAAAACTCTCTAAAGTTCCACATTATATAATTACCCCCATGTGTTGAAGAAATGAAATAAGGAAATGAGATGGCATAGCATCAGAGGGCATGTACCTGTGACACAAACCAACCCTTCTCACATGACCCATTTGGGGATTTGTTACAACCATGGTTTCAGTGTAAGACATTTGGCATATAAGGCAACCCTGCCTTATCCTAGCTGACCTGTGAGGTGGGGAGAGGACATCTGTGCATCTTATGTTGCTTTTCCTCATGTATTTCCAGAATAGCACTTCATCTACCAGCAGTATGCCATTGTAAGGACACAGGAAAATAAAGCGCACCATGGTTGATCTTGGGACATAGATATACGCCCCAGGACATACTTGAAAACGAGAGAAAACTCAATGTATCCTTCCTGGTAAAATCCTTTATAAATAAATAAATACGCCTGAAATGTAGCTCCTATCTTACTTATCTGTTACTGGCGCCAACATTATACATTATTCACCAGTATCATGAAATGAAAGAATGATCGTGCTGTAGCACGTAGATAGGTTTATGCCAGTCACTCCTAGCAGCGCAAAAATGTGTATAAATTATTTCAAATGTGGGAAACCGTTAAAAAAATAGGTATCTTTATTTTATTCACACAATAAATTGTTATTTTGTATATAAATACATTTCTTAGTATTCATTAACCCCATGGTGAGAGAATTATCTGCCCATGCTGGGTAGAAGAACCACCTGAAACCAGAGGAGAAGGAGTCTGCGAGGAAAGTGCACAAACCAGAGCCAGGCTTGGATACAGGCTCCAACATCGGGGAGTGTTTGTAATCCATCCCGCTATCTTTATGTTTTAATACAACATACAGAATATATTACTCTATGAAGTCTGCAATATTTATTTTGAGGAATCTAGGAACAACTGATACAGAATAGGGCAGTGTTACCCCAGAGTTGAGTTGACACAAGGCGATTAAAGCAGAGCCGGTAATTAAAGGCTCTGAAGCATGTGAGTGGAAACTCTCGAGTTCTCTTTTCTTTCACACAAATAACACACACATACAATATTGCACTATGAATTACATGTTTTTGTTTGTTTTTAAGTGAACCAGAATCAATAGATATGGACTTGATGTGAAATATAAGTATTTTTCTGTTTTTTATTGAGCACTAGAGCACTTTGCTGCACAACTTTGTAATTATACTATGGTTTAATTTTTTTTACCAGGTTCCTATACTTGGAATTATTTACACACATTTTTTTCAATAATGTTGCAATTTCAATAGGGTATTGCTAGACTCCCCTAGCTACCAGCAGCATTCACCAGTTGAGTCCCGGACAACTATCTCACGGATCCGGCGAGCTTGGTGGAAAACCTCACTCTTGGCAAGAGCTGATACGCCAAGGTTTGACTGACAGGAGAGAGTTATAAAGTTGCCCTTCAATATGTTACATTCTCCATGTCAACCGGTCAAATAAAGCCATTGATTGGATGGTCCATACTTAGGGGCATTTATATGCTAGAGGGGGGAGGGGTGTGACAAGGCAGTTGTACCAGCACTGTTGCTGGCTCCAAAGAAATGGCAGAACATTGAAAATCCTTGTGGTTCTAATCACTGGGCGCTCTTTTCTTTGCCTGTACTCTGTGATTTCCTTAGGAGCGGGAGCACAGGCAAAAGAAACGCCTATGGTGTTGTGCTGGTATGCAGTGGCCCAACAATAAGGAGGCTTTCTGTCCTGCCCTATGTTCGCCCCACTTCAAGAAGGCTGTAAGAAACATAGGTTTATGTATGCGTGTATTATTCCTAATGGGAGTAACGTGGCCTACCAGTTACCTATGATATCCATACCAACAGCCTTGGATCTCTGAGCACATGAATTTATAAACCTTTTCCAAATAAGATCTGCCTTTTAAATAAGGTTCCATATCACAGGGACTCCAGGTTTTTTCAAGGATCGTAGCGGTGGGGATTAGCAGCACAGTGCCCGTGACATATAGGCCCCATAATATGGAGGCCAGTCTTGTTTGATATATAAGCCTTTTGTACCCATATATAGGAGACTGCGATCAACATCAGCAATTCTATGCAAGTATTAAGGGACTAATTCAATTGGAATGTCAGAGTCTGCCGCTATTTATTTTATTATTGTGTCACTATTAAATGCATTTTATTAATCCTCATTATAGGTTACATTTTATTATATACCATCAGTACCTCCTTGCAGGGAGGGTACTTTGTCATTTAGTGCGTGCATTGAGATCCGACATGTGTTTTGAGAGGTATCTGATTGGCTGCATGCATGCCAGTCACATGTGTCAATCGTCAGTAAGCCAGCGCCAATCAGATAGAAACATAGAAAAATGTCGGCAGATAAGAACCTTTCGGCCCATCTAGTCTGCCCAATTACATGGATACTTTACCTGGATTTATCTTTTATTTAGGATAGCCTTATGCCTATCCCATGCTTGCTTAAATTCAATTACTGTTTTGGCCTCTACCACTTCAACTGGAAGGCTGTTCCATGTATCCACCACCTTCTCAGTAAAATAATGCTTCCTGATGTTACTTTTAAACCTTTGCCCCTCTAATCTAAGACTATGTCCTCTTGTTTTGTTACTTTGTTTCCGTTTAAATATACTCCCTTCCTCTACCTTGTGGATTCCCTTTACGTATTTAAATGTTTCTATCATATCACCTCTGTCTCGTCGTTTTTCCAAGCTGTACATGTTAAGATCATTAAGCCTTTCCTGGTAACTTTTCTCCTTCAAGCCGTACACCATTTTAGTAGCCCTTCTCTGAACTCTCTCTAAGATGTCTATATCCTTCTGGAGATACGGTCTCCAGTACTGCACACAGTACTCCAAGTGAGGTCTCGCCAGTGCTCTGTACAGTGGCATGAGCACTTCCCTTTTCCTACTGCTAATACCTCTCCCTACACAACCAAGCATTCTGCTAGCATGAATGAAAATCTAATACTGCTGCCATCAGGAACCGGAACCCACAGCCACCCTCGAGGAAGACTGGGGCATCCTGCATGAGGCCAACCCTGTGCAAGCAGCCGCGCAGGACAACCGTCAACACCATCGCCAACAATTTCGGGTGAATGGACAACTTGCCAGTGGTCTGCGAGACACTGGTGCAACCCTTACCCTGGCACAGCCCCATCTTATCTCCTCGGCTGCTTCAACCGGGTATTTGGTGGCCGTCAGAGTCGCTGGCGGCCATGTATATCTAATCCCTACGGCCCGCGTCCATCTAGATTGGGGCACAAATGCCCGGGACGTGGAGGTCGGGGTCATGAAGAATCTACCGTCCAAGGTCTTACTTGGCAACGACCTGGGATTGCTGACCTCCACCTTTGAGGACCCTCATCCTGGCGGGGTATGCCCCGTTACCACCCGCAATCAAGCACAGAAGGCTCCACCCACCGACTCCGAGGGGACCACGGTAAGCCAGACCAGACCAACACCCCCACTTGGCCCTGACAACGCCCCTGCCCTGACCTGGGATTCCCCGACGGACTTTGCCCAAGCCACCCGGGACGATATTACCCTTGCCCCATACCGACAACAAGCAGGGAGGGACCCGGGAGGGTTAGGGGAGGTGAGATTTGCCTGGGACCAAGGGAAGCTGTACAGGACATCGGGGGGGACGAGCCAGGGAATAGACCGAGTACCCCACAGGCAGCTGGTAGTGCCGGCGAAATATCGGCGCGATCTGTTAAGGATCGCGCATGATATTCCCCTTGCGAGCCATCTCGGGCACCGGCGGACATTGCACCGTCTGACCCAGAGCTTCTTTTGGCCCGGATTATCAGGGGAAGTTAGGGACTACTGTCGGACGTGTGGGGTATGCCAACGAGTAGGGAAGCGGGGGGACCATTGCCCATAGTGGGAGAACCCTTTAGACGGGTGGCGGTGGATCTGGTAGGACCCTTGGCAGTGCCTAGCCCTACGGGCAAAAGTATATCTTGACCGTAGTGGACTACGCCACCAGGTACCCCGAAGCCGTGGCCCTCCGGGATATCCACGCAGAGACCGTTGCCGGAGCTCTGCTGCAGATCTTCTCCAGGGTTGGATTTCCCCAGGAAATCCTGTCTGACCAGGGCACACAATTTACGGCCGAGGTGACCCAGCAGCTCTGGAGGCTGTGCGGGATTAAACCCCTGTACAGCTCCCCTTACCACCCGCAGACCAATGGGCTCTGCGAGCGGTTCAACGGGACCCTCAAGCAGCTTCTCCGCACCTTTACCATGTCCCATAAGGACTGGGAACGCCATCTGCCCCACCTTCTGTTCGCGTACCGGGAGGTACCCCAGGAAGCCACAGGCTGGTGGTATGACCGGTCGGTTAGGGACCGCACCTTCCAGATAGGGCAGAAAGTGTTAGCACTCCGACCGGTCAAACAAAATAAGTTGCAGGCAGCCTGGGAAGGACACTACAAAATCATAGAAAAGATCTGCGATACCACCTTCACCGCAGCTAGATGCTCAGATGAAAGGATACACAGAACCTTTCATGCGAACATGCTAAAACCGTTTTTCGAAAGGAAGAGGCAGTAGCCGCCATCTGCGCGCCGGACGCGGGGGATCTGGAGGATCTCCCCCTGCCGGTACTGCCCGGGGATCCAAGCGCCCAGGGGATAGCCGATGTCAGGCTGGGCGAGGGGCTCACCCCCCGCCACAAGGAACAGGCTCAGCAGGTGCTACAGGAGCACCGAGACCTGTTCTCATCTCGTCCCGGCTACACCTCCGTAGCCCTGCATCGGGTTGATACCCAGAGTCAAGCCCCTTTGCGGCAGACGGCGTACCGAATCCCCGATGCAGTGAGAGACGGGATGCAGAAAGAGATCCGTGAGATGTTGGACCTAGGGGTAATAGAACCCTCCGAGAGCCCCTGGGCCTCCCCGGTGGTTCTAGTACCCAAGAAGGATGGCACTACCAGGTTCTGTGTGGACTATAGGAAGTTAAATGACCACACTGTCACTGACGCCTACCCCATGCCCGAGTCGACGAACTCCTAGACCGGATTGCCCAGGGAAGCTTTCTCACCACCATTGACCTATGTAAGGTGTACTGGCAGATTCTCCTTGCCGAGGAAGGTGTGCCGAAATCGGCATTCATCACTCCGTTTGGCTTATACCAATTTCGGGTCATGCCATTCGGGATGAAGAATGCCCCGGCCACTTTCCAACGCATGGTGGATCGACTGCTAGAGGGGATGCAAGACTTTACCAGCGCCTACCTAGATGACATAGCCATCTTCAGCAACACCTGGGAGGAACACTTACAACACTTACGGGCCGTACTGGACCGCCTTGGCACCGCCGGTCTGACCATCAAACCAGACAAGTGCCACGTCGGCATGTCCGAGGTCCAGTACCTGGGCCACCGGGTGGGCTGCGGAAGGCAGCGCCCAGAACCCGCCAAGGTTGAGGCTGTTGCCCAGTGGCCCACTCCTCGCACCAAGACCCAGGTGTTGGCTTTTCTAGGTACAGCAGGATACTACCGCCGCTTCGTCCCCAACTACAGCGCCATTGCCAAACCCCTGACTGACCTGACCCGCAAGAACCTTCCGACAGGTACTGTGGTCCCCAGAGTGTGAAGAAGCCTTCCAGCAGCTCAAGCGAGCCCTGTTGGGAGCCCCCGTGTTGACTGCTCCTGATTCCACTAAACGTTTTGTGGTCCACACAGACGCATCTATGTTCGGATTGGTAGCAGTGCTGAGCCAGGTCGGTGAAGACGGGCACGACCACCCGGTTGCCTACATCAGCCGGAAACTTTTACCCAGGGAGGTGGCTTATGCGGCCATCGAGAAGGAGTGCCTGGCCCTGGTATGGGCCCTGAAGAAATTGCAACCGTATCTGTATGGGCGCTCCTTCACGGTCCTCACGGACCACAACCCCCTGGTATGGCTGAACCGGGTGGCCGGGGACAACGGCCGGCTCTTGTGGTGGAGCCTGGCCCTCCAATTTTACCATCCAGTACCGGCCTGGGAAGCAAAATGGCAATGCGGACGGACTATCCCGCCAGACTGAGCTTGAAATTTAGGGTGGGTGGAGGCCATGGACATCCCCAAGCGGACCCGAAGAGGGTCTCACCGGGTCTGCCATCTGGAAACTTGGGGGAGATGTGTGACGGGACGGCCGATACTATACCGTAGCGCGGTACAAAATTTTAAAAAGGTTGTTTTAGTATGGTATATTAAAGAATTCGTTAGGTTGTGTTTTTATAAGTTCCCCCTGTAATTCTCCCCATGGTTGACCTGTTCCCCGCCTGTCCACAGCCCCGGGAAGACGCCCGGTCTGTGAATGCCTCGAGCCGCCGCTGACTGTCTCTGCCAAGCCGCCCAAACTTGCCCACCTTGCCCCGCAGCGTGGAAACCATGCAGAAGAGCGCTTCTTGGCCAGTGGGCTCCTAAAAATAGGTGCTTACGGGGGTGCGAATTATAGAACGAAACACCCTGAGAAACCCGAACGCTGACCAGGGGATCCCTCGCTGGGAGCGCGGCCGGCAACCAGTGACTCTTGCCCGGGTACAGCCGCAGGACTTTCCCCCTTCGCAGCTCGGGCTCCGTGGATCCGATCCGGGCGCTTTTTGGACTGAACCAGCCCCCGGACCCGAGCTACCAGGCTGTACCCCCATCATGCCGCCGCTCCCAGGGGATCACCCCGAAATCCCTGGTAAAACCCCAAACTCGGGCAGAAAGCCACAAGGAGCGCTCACACCACAGGGGGGGCCGGGCGCTGGCCAGACAGGGAGAGGCTCTGGGAGGGGGGGGACAGACGAGCTGGCGCCGAGACCCGAGATAAGGGCTGCGCACTGCAGGGGTCCCCCCCAGGTTAACCAAGGCAGATTGGGCTATGGCTTGAGGTGCAAACAAAGATCACCGCAGGAGGACTGAGGGCGGGCCAGGGGAGAACAATGGTTTCATTCCTCATAAATACCCCTGTATTCTCCATGTTAAAATAAACTCATTCCTGTTTGAACCTTTACTCTTGCCTCGGCTAGTAATTGGGGATAACAGGGCTTGGGGAACCGCGACACTGCAAGGACCATGGAAAGAAACGCTGGATCACCGCCGAATCCCTACCGCCCGCTACCCCTGACTCTACACCCCCAGACCAGTTCGGCACTGACGGCGGATCTACCCGGGCAGGATAGCAGGGATCCGCTACAGGAATGTATGCTAGTTGGTATGTTTATAGACTGTCTTAATATGCTATACACTTCACTCATAAGTCCCAAACTGAGTTTCGACTTATGAGTTTGATCCAAGTAGATCGGACCTAGTACAAATGGGTCGTATCTAAGTCGGAGCACGAGGTTTTAGGATCACAGGACCTGCTACTTGTTTATAGATTATGTAAAAGGTTCGAATTTGACCTTCTTTCCGATATGTCGGCTTTAACTCCGAGATAGAGGGGTGCGGTGGGGCAAGGGAGGGAAGTTGATAGTTCGAGGAGGGGGGAGGGATTGTTACTTAGACCGCGTGTTACATAAGCGGGGTTAAATCAATAGACGCGACAAAGTTAAGACTATACTAAGGACTCCTGCAAGTGGATGGGTTGAGAGGTAACCTATGGTTTTTATATATATGTTGAACGTCAACCTTTTAGATTAAACACACGCCAGACACACGCTAGACACAAGCCAGGTGATTATAGCATAGTTTAGATTTGCTTTATTCATAGTAACTAAGCCTAATAGGGAGGCCTACTCCCACCCTAGTGTAGTGTGACAATTAGTCAAGGTCCTCTCTATGTTGACTTATGCATGTTCCAAGAATACCCTGACCAGATACACCAAAAGGTGAACCATCTTATGCTAACGATGAGCCCCTTACTTCTTCTGGTCCTATCCCAACAGCTTTGCCACGGCTTTAACTAGATGCATTAATGTTCGGCGATGGCGGTGTTCGGGAACTCTACACTGAGACCCCACTTTGTCGGTATAACTTCTTCCTTATTGGTAGGTTATTCTGTCATATAGACAGACAAAGGTCATTGAACTCAATTGATCACACCCCACGAGGTATAGTGCATACCCCCAATTGACGGTCCTCCCACTCGGCCACAGGCACTGTGGTGGTGAGCGACACCCCAGTTGGCGCACTTAACGCCTCTTTTCTCTCCTTCATACTACTCTCTCTCTCTTTATTTCTCTATTTCTCCATTCTCACACCCTCCCACATCCCCATCTTCCCTCACCCCTCACCCTAGCTCTCCCTCACGCGCGCCTCCACATTTTTGGCTCACAATTCCCTTCTCTGTCCGGGACACAGTGCCCAGCGTACCGGCATCCAGCCCCTTGAATTGTGACTTCGATTCAGATTACTACCATGTTAGATCCAAAGTCCCCTTACGCTCCTAGCGACTTACAATTGCTGTCCTATAACGTTCGTGGCCTAAACATACCAGAAAAGCGCTCACGTTTGCTGCGAGATCTACGGGCCTCGCGCACATCCATTGCCTTCCTTCAGGAGACCCACTTCCGATCGGGATCGGCTCCATCCCTGAGAGATACATATTTCCCCACCAGATTCTTTAGTAATTTCTCACAAAGTAAATCTCGGGGAGTAGCGATCTTAATTTCTAAGGAGGTTCCCTTCGTAGTAGATGCAACAATGGAAGATGAGGGAGGTAGATTTCTTTTTGTCAGAGGATCCATCCTTGACTCGATATACACCTTTGCATCCATATATCTACCCAACAAAAAACAACACTCATGCTTATCGCGGATTCTACTGTCTCTAGATGCTTTTCAGCAGGGGACTACCATTCTAACTGGGGACTTTAATGTGGCACTAGACCCATTAGTTGACTCATCCACATGTAACTCGACCACGCCTTCTCACGTCTTGCGCTCCATAAGACGCGCATTACACGAACGTCGACTAGTAGATGTCTGGCGCGCACTGCACCCCACAGAGCGAGACTACTCATATTTTTCACAGGTACACAAGACGCATACACGAATCGATTATTTCTTTATGCAATATCACAACCTGGACCTAACGTCCTCAGCAGCGGTGGAAGCTACAACTTGGTCGGACCACGCTCCGCTTAAATTGGTGATACAATCGCCGCTGTTTAATCCTCGGGAACGCCAATGGCGGATGAACATATCAATGCTCGATGATCCCCTAATTAGAACGGAACTCCACGAGATACTTGAGAACTTTTTTGCAGAAAATACTACGGCTGACACCCCATTACTGACACTCTGGGAGGCGCACAAAGCGGTAGTACGAGGTTTCTTTATCTGTAAAGGAACGGCACGGAAAAAGCAACACGACAAGGAACGCAGGATGCTTTGGGACGAGATTAGGAAGCTGGAACTTGCACATATTGATTCCGCAGATACTACGATATACCAACGCCTCATACAAGCCCGACAAGCACTAGATAAACTAGTCAGCTCTTCACTAAGATTCCAGGCTTTGCGATCCCGATCAATTTTTGCACTGCAGGAAAACAAGCCAGGTAGACGTCTGGCGAAGATACTCAGAGATAGAATCTTACATACCGAAAATCCGTTCTTCGGGAGGCACACTTGTAACTGACCCAAATGCCACAGCAGGAGAATTTTTGAAATTCTACACGGATTTATAGAATTTAGAAACCCACCACTGAGTCCATAGCCCGAATGGACGCCTTTCTATCGCGTACGATCTGTAAACCCCTGGGTTCTGCGGACCGAGAATCATTGAGCGCTGCAATTTCTACTGAAGAGATTGTGGAAGCGCTGAAACAGTCTAAAAATGGGATGAGCCCAGGCCCCGATGGCTTACCCATTGAATATTATAAAAACAACACGAGAGACCTCTTACCGGCCCTGGGGAATCTGTTTAATGCATTAAAAGAAGGGAATAGGCCCCACCCTCATTCACTGATGGCAACAATTACGTTAATTCCAAAACCAGAAAAAGATCACACAGCATGCGGAAATTACAGACCCATTTCTCTTCTTAATAGTGACATGAAACTTATGGCACGAGTACTAGCCAACAGACTGAAAAGATTTATGCCTCAACTGATTAACCCTGACCAGGTGGGGTTCATTCCCGGACGAGAAGCCAGAGACGCAACGACCCGAGTCATAAATGCCATTGCACACACCAACCGTACGGCCAGCTCATAATTGCTTCTCTCGACTGACGCAGAAAAGGCCTTCGACCGGGTCTTGTGGCTATTCCTATTTCGGACTCTTACACAATATGGAGTAGGAGAGTCCTTTCTGAGCTGGGTTGGGGCTCTATACTCAACACCAACGGCGAGAGTGAAGGTGAATGGAGCACTCACAGCGACATTTCCAATACGTAATGGCACTCGACAAGGCTGCCCGCTCTCGCCACTCTTGTTCGCCCTTAGCTTGGAACTGCTTCTATCCTCAATCCGACAAAATGTGAGAATCAAAGGAATACAAGGCACTCATGCAGAACATAAGGTATCCGCATACGCGGATGACCTCATGTTCCTTTTACCCGATCCAGTGAGAACTATACCAGTAATACTCCAGGAACTTCAGCAGGACTACGGAGCAATTTCAGGCTTCAAGATCAATGAAACAAAGTCCGAAATAATGGCAGTTTTGCCACACAGACATTGGCGAGGAGTACTAAGTACACACTATGCATTTCGCTGGTGTACAACGGCACTCACTTATCTTGGAATCTGCTTATCCCCAGATATCGCGAAGCTATTTGCGTTAACTTTACACCGCTACTGGATACCTTCAAACTGGACGTGACACGATGGTCTCCGAAATGCTTATCCTGGTTAGGACGAATTGGCGTTATAAAAATGAATCTTTTACCGAGACTATTGTACCTATTTCACACAATTCCTATTAGCATTCCCACATCTTTTCACAAAGACATACGTTCCCTTTTTTCCACCTTCATTTGGCCTACATCTCGCCCTCGACTTAAATACGACATACTCTGTAAATCAAAGAGGAATGGTGGATTAGCGCTTCCAGACACCCGTCTTTATTACTACGCCAC
Source organism: Leptobrachium leishanense (assembly GCA_009667805.1). Taxonomy (NCBI): domain Eukaryota; kingdom Metazoa; phylum Chordata; class Amphibia; order Anura; family Megophryidae; genus Leptobrachium; species Leptobrachium leishanense. The sequence goes on along the minus strand of CM019067.1, from coordinate 105,782,212 downwards.
ACACCTAACCAGAGTGGTTGACTGGATGACAGCTTCTCCTGAACAACGGTGGCTAGACCTGGAAGAACTACAAGCCGGCCGCCTGTTAGGGACACTACCATGGATGCATTGGGCAACGGTCAAACATTTGGCCAACGAACTTTCACCTTTAGGCAGCACACTTCTCCTTTGGCATAAAATCCGAACAAAATACGCTTTATCGACATATCCTTCGCCACTTCTTTCACTACAATATAACCCTGAATTCCCGGTCATGATCAGACAACAACTGAAGACACGCATTTCGGATTTCCCTATACTAAGGGCGTACCATATACTATGCAATGGAACCTTTGTAACCCTGGAGACGCCTGACCGACCGGCGCTTACCTTTGCGGACACTTTTAACTTTCATCAAATCAAATCGTTCCTACGGAGTCTGCCGAATAACACTTCTTTAATTCGATCGCTTTCTTCCTTTGAAATGCTCTGCAGGAGAACTATGCCATTAGCACATAGTGTATCCACGCTCTATAGTCTATTACGCGAAGTAGATACGGAACCCCCGATGTACATGTCCCGTTGGGAACGCACACTTGATACACATATCTCGGATGAAGACTGGGCTGAGATGTTGACACTCACACACTCTGGTACAAGGGTCACCAAATTACAGGAAACGTCCTATAAGATATTGACCTTCTGGTACCGCACCCCTGCTCTTATGGCTACATTTAACGTTACCATATCTCCAAATTGTTGGAGATGCTCTACGGAAATTGGCACGTACCTCCACATCTGGTGGGAATGTGCTCCTATCCAAAGATTCTGGAAGAGGATTCAAGAACTCATACGTGACATCACCGACGTAGATTTGGATTTTACACCAAATATTTTTACTCCTTCAATTGCCATTTTCGGTGGCGTCCATGAAAAAAATCGGTACTGCTCCGTATCCTCCTGGTAGCCAGATCTCTGTTTCCTGCGTTCTGGAGATCAACCATTGTTCCACCCCTAAAGACGCTAATAGATAGAATGGAAATCCTGAGGTCTAATGAAGAACTTGCCCTTTCCCCTTCAAAGGCAGCACAACACTTTTTGACTGTGTGGTATCACTGGTCAACTTATTGCTCCTCATCTCGATTTCGGGGCACTCTGGAGGAGGGCAATGGAGCTCGCGAGGTCCCAGCGGCGGCGGAGGCTCAAGATCTGGTTGACAGGAGTGCACGCAAGTTCTCCCCCACTTAATGGCTGAGGCCTGAATGGGAACACCAAAACCGTTATCAACCCCCAGTCCACGTCCCCGACATACTTACTCATTGCGCTTTACATCCCACTACCGATACCCATCACCTCCCCACCCCCTTTTTATCTCTCTTTTTTCTCCTCCTCGTCTTTTTCTCTTCACTCTCCCTCCCTTACCCTTTTCTTTCTCTCTTTTTCTCAAGATCTGCTCTCTCCTTCTCTTTGCTCATTTCCTGCTATAATCCATTCATCACACCTACACTATCTTCTTGATCTGGCACCAATTCGCATCTTCCTCTCGCTCTCACCCTGCATAGGGCTCATAACCAGATGTAGACAATAGACCTAAATTAACCAAGTGATGTCTAAAGGTAGAACACGATATACGCAGGTTACATGTACAACATAGCTCTGAATATAACGGAAGGCATATAAATGGAACATTTAAGAGTAAGAACGGAAGAGTTTCCGAGGTTCTCCATTTTTATTAATGTGTACGCACTTGATATGACAACGATTACATTTGTTGATTTATGTACGTAATTTTTATTGTTATAATTTGCACTCGGTTATGCTGTTAATTTTGCTGAACAAAATAAAAATGTTACATTCAAAAAAAAAAGACAGTGGCTCGGTCCTCATTTTCCACAGAGCACCACAATTATGGAATAACCTCCCAGACGCCATCAAATCTTCCCCCAGTCTAAAGTCACTCAAGAGCTCCTTACTAACATACCTCAATACAGAATGCACCTGTAAACATGTAACCTAGTGACTATATTTCCTACATATTTATTTTCTGTTAATCTGTATATTTGTGGTGTTTTTTTTTAATATCTTGCATTGTATTACTTTGTATTTCTGTAACTGTAACACTTCAATGTTCTTGAACCAAGGACATACTTGAAAACGAGAGAAATCTCAATGTATCCTTCCTGGTAAAATCCTTTATAAATAAATAAATAAATAAATACATACATTTCCTGCTGCTCTATTACATTGACTACTTACCCATAGATCCTCTGAAATAATAACCCCTAAATCCCTTTCCTCAGATGTTGAGGTTAGGACTGTATCAAATATTCTATATTTCAGCCCTTGGGTTTTTACGTCCCAGGTGCATTATCTTGCACTTATCCACATTAAAACTCAATTGCCACAGCTCCGACCCTTTTTTTAGTTTACCTAAATCATTTGTCATTTGGTTGATCCCTCCAGGAACGTCAACCGTGTTGCAAATCTTTGTGTCATCAGCAAAAAGACATACTTTTCCATTAATACCTTCTGCAATATCACTAATAAAAATATTAAAGAGAATGGGTCCAAGTACTGACCCCTGAGGTACCTCACTGGTAACAAGACCTTGCGCCGAATAAACTCCATTTACCACAACCCTCTGTTGCCTGTCACTCAGCCACTGCCTAATCCATTCAACAATATTGGAATCCAAGCTCAAAGATTGCAATTTATTGATAAAACTTCTATGCGTAACAGTATCAAAAGCCTTACTGAAATCTAAATAAGCAATGTCTACTGCACCACCTGTGTCTATTATTTTTGTTACCCAATCAAAAAAAATCAATAAGATTAGTTTGGCATGATCTCCCTGAGGTAAACCCATGTAGTTTCTGATCCTGTAATCTATGTGTTTTTAGATGTTCAACAATCCTTTCCTTTAACATGGTTTCCATTAATTTCCCCACTACTGACATAAGACTAACTGGCCTATAGTTCCCCGATTCCTCCCTACTACCCTTCTTGTAAATGGGCACAACATTTGCTAATTTCCAGTCTTCTGTGACGACTCCCGTTAACAGATTTATTTAACCAATCCTTGCTAACGGTTTTGTTATTACATCACTGAGCTCTTTTAATAATTTAGGGTGGATCCCATCAGGCCCCATTGACTTATTTGTCGTTACTTTAGACAGCTGCTGTAGAACCACCTCCTCTGTAAACTGATATGTAAATGTCTCGCTAGTGTTTCCTCCTAACTGAGGTCCCTTTCCTTCCTTTTCTTCTGCAAAGACTGAACAAAAATATTCATTGAGGCAGTCAGCGAGACTTTTATCCTCTTCTACATACCTTCCTTCCTTTGTTTTTAATCTAACTAATCCTTGTTTTACTTTTCTTTTCTCGTTTATGTATCTAAAAAAATGTTTTGTCCCCCTTTTTTACTGACTGAGCTATTTTCTCTTCTGCGTGTGCTTTGGAAGCTCTTATAAATTGCTTTGCCTCTTTCTGCCTAATTTTATAGGTTTGCCTATCTTCTTCACTCTGAGTTGTTTTATAATTATTGAATGCTGTCTTTTTGTTCTTCACTATTTTGGCCACTTCTGCAGAGTACCACAGTGGTTTCTTCCCTTTTTTGTTTTTGCTAACAAGCCGAATGCAATTGCCTGTGGCCTTCAATAATGCTTCCTTTAAATAATCCCATTTCTCCTGGACTCCCTTTAAACTCCTCCAGTCTGATAATGACTCCTTCACACAAAATCTAATTTTAGAAAAATCTGTTTTTTTAAAGTCTAAAACTTTTGTTTTTGTGTGGTCCGGCTCCATCCCTGTTCTTATATTAAACCATACTGACTGGTGATCACTAGATCCCAAATTTTCACCTACAACAACGTCCGATACCAAACCTCCATTTGTGAGTATTAAATCCAATATGGCCTCTTTACGGGTCGGCTCCTCAACTACTTGTGTTAGAGATAATCCCAGTAGGGAGTTTAGAATATTTGTACTCCTGGTGCACCCAGCTGTTTTGGTTTTCCAGTTCACATCAGGAAGATTAAAGTCCCCCATGATAATAACTTCCCCCTTCATTGCCATTTTGGCTATTTCCTCAAACAGCAGATTATCTAGCTCTTCTACTTGTCCAGGGGGTCTATAGATCACACCTACACGAGCTACTGTATGATTGACAAATGTTAGCGTAACCCAAACTGACTCTATGTTCACCTCGCTCACTTTTATTTGGTTAGTTTTTATGTTGTTTATGCCTCCTGCAAAGCGCTAGCTAGCCTGGAGAGCCCAGAGGGCAACTGTGGCTTGGGAAGAAAGAGGTCTATTAAAGTCCAGTGAACAAAATGGGGGGTATGAAAAACAGGATGGCGTCAATAGAGGATAAAAGTCAAACACTTTGTATTTCTTTTCCCATTTCTTTTCCCCTTTTTTTCCCTTGAGTGTCCCTTTGATAAAGCTCCAGGCACAATTCTCACATCAAAGACATGAAATCTCTGTAGGGTGTCTATGATAAGGTCTGCCAAACTCTGACAACACCAATCTGCCTGATGTTCCAGAAGATGTTATCCTAAGGTTGTTGGGCAGAAAATCATAAAATATGAATATGGTAAAGATGCACATTCATTATTTAAAAAAAATAAAAAAAAATTGTAGGATTTCCAGCTACAATAAATGCATGATTAGTAGATATTGAACATACAGTATGTGTGAAGCCTTACCAGGAGATCCTCGCCAGACACCCCTCGATTGTTGAAGACAACACACCTAGAAGAAAATATAGGAGGAATCAGATGACAGTGAATCAGAGGTGTATTTAGGACTAGTGTTGCCCTAGGGCCTCTAGGCACTCCAAACTTTACTGCACTCCATAGATGACATATAAAAGAACATGAACATAAACATGAAATTAACACAAATATTTATAACCTATTCAGCGCAAGTTTACTGTACTTTGCGCTCCCTATGCTTAACATGGAGAGCGCAAAGAGTTAATTAGTCCAGCTGCTGGTTAACTCAAAAGTTAACCACAGCTTGGAGCAGGTGCTGATTCCACTTCTGCCGAATCAGTCAGCACCAGCTGTAAAAAGACCCAAAAAAATCAGATACTCACCTCTCACCCCGCGGCGAGAACAACGGCCGATTCGTCGCTTCTGGCTGAGTGAGATTGGGGGAAAAAAGTCCCCAGTCTCCCTCCTCGATCAGACCTGCAGGATTTCGTGAGGCAACATCCTGCAGATCATGTGACCCGTCAGCACAAGTCTCCATGGAGTCCTATGGACTCCATTATTATTATTGTCATTTATATAGCACCAACAGTTTCCGCAGCGCTTTACAATAACCAAAGGGAACGAAATACATATAAACGGATATAGGATGGAAACAAGAGGTGTAGAGGGCCCTGCTCATAGGAGCTTACAGTCTAGAGGGATTGGGGTTGAGGAAGACAAGAGGAATGCACTAGATAGCAGGATCATTAGTGCCAGTGGTTTGGGAATGGTGGGGACATAGAAGCGGCTTCAATCAAGTGTGAGTAGGTGAGCAGAGGGATGAGTTGCATCAGTGATGCGGTACACTAATCTGAAGAGATGGGTTTTGAGGGATTTCTTGAAGGCCTGAAGGTGAGGGGAGAATTTGATAGGGCGAGGCAAATTCATACCACAGGACTGGTGCTGCCCTTGAGAAGTCTTGGAGGCGATGACAGGTGGAGATCACCTGCTGAACGAAGTTGTCTAAATGGGACGTGCTTGCGGAGTAACGAAGACATGTGGGGGGGGGGGTTGAGTTAATGAGTGATTTGAACGTGAGCATCAGTATTTTAAACTGTATCCTGAAATGTACAGGAAGCCAATGGAGGGACCGGCAGAGTGGGGAAGTACGCGAGGTGCGTTTAGTGAGAAAGATAAGCCTGGCCCCTGCATTCATTACAGATTGCAAAGGGGCGATACGGGAGTTGGGGAGGCCAATAAGGAGCGAGTTGCAGTAGTCAAGTCGTGAAATGACAAGAGCATGAACCAGCACTTTTGTGGTATCTTGTATTAGAAAGGGGCGGACACGGGCAATGTTTTTGAGTTGAAAATAACAGGATTTGGTCACTGACTGGATGTGGGGAGAGAATGTTAGGTCAGAGTCAAAAGGGACACCAAGGCAGCGAGCTTGAGGCGTTGGGCTAATGGGTGTTCCATTTACTTGTAGAGAGATAGGTGGTATTGGGTTCCCATGTAGGGGATGCTAGGGGCAGCGCATTAGTGCTGCCTTGAGTATCCTGAGGCTTAGCACTGCATTACGGGGCAGGCTACTGAATCAGCGCCTGCCCCGTAATATGGAGCTAAAATGGGGACGCTGAGGAGAAACCTGCATCCCCGTTTTAGTGGGCACAATGTGATAGTGCCCAACATTTCTTATAGTTTAGAGACTCATTGCTGTGAGATTTATAGCTGTGCAGCTCTGTTATACACACCACATAAATATCTGAACTCTAAAAGAAAAACCTAACATGTCACTCCAATTTACTCCCCTAGGCCCAATTATACACTCCTGTAGTGATGACTTCATGCCCAAACATCAATATTTAAACACCAAGTAAAACTAACAACACGTGAAACAGAACACGAGGAAAGTTTTTAATGCCTCCATTGTTTGCGTGTGCTTCTGCTAACCTCAGGATTGCAAAGGGTCACTGCAGCGTTACAGCCCAAAACACTATAAATATGTGAAAGTAATGCTTTTAGGATTATTTACTAAGCTGTACTAATGACAAGAATTAACGCAGCATTTTAGAAAAGTCATAAATAAAGCTGAATTTTATTACGATTTTTCACTTTGTTTTCCTAAAATGTGCAATTCGTCACAAATTAAACAGGTTTAGCGAATACCCCCAACCGCTAGAGTTGCTATTTACTAGATTAAAAATCAGACGGGCAGAGTGGAGAAAAAAATGCAGTAAAATACTCAAAATTTAAAAGGTAGAACGTCAGGCTAATAAAATAATGCACAAGTAATCATATTTTGGAAAAAATGCACAGCACAAGTGAAGACACATGTCATATGTCACAGAACTCCAATATGCAGTCGGCTATATCCTTTTCCAAAGAAAGAATATGGTGTATAAATTTGACTTTCAAAGTGTTCAATCTCACTGGTGTGCGCGGCCCACTTTGTTAGGGTGTGACCTAAATGGCACACTTACAGATTACAAAATTAAGAAAAATCAGATTTTGCTTAGGACCAAGTATATATATATCAATATATAGTCAATTGTCATACTTTTGATTATACACCAGATAAGGGACATTTAATCGGGTTTGGGTAAAGCCGGATCAATTCTCTTTTCTTTTTTCATTTTTCAATAAAACACAATGGGCCACATTACAATCTTAACGCTAACGCTTACCTGTGTGAGCATTAACGTTAGCCGCGGTGTCTACCGCATATTACAATCCAAACGCAAACGGCTTAAGTAACACGTTTGCGTTTGGTACCTTGCGCTTTTTAGCGCGAGGTTACTGTACTTTGTGATACCTATACTTAACATGGGGAGCGCAAAGTGTTAATCAGCGTTAGTATTACAAAGTCCCAGCGCTGATTAACATCCGGCTCTGGTTAGCGAAACGTTAACCAGAGCCAGGACTTGGTGTTAACGGATTCCGCTTCTGCAGGTGTGATTTCTCGAAAAAAAAACGCACGGATCAGGTAGGATTTGGCTTTTTTAACGAAAACATGCACTGATTCATTAGATTTCAGCTATTTTTTTTTTTAAAAAGTGCCAGATCCTGAAGGATAATAATCCCATCAGACGCCATGCCTGCCGCGAGAGGCAATAAGCAGTGTTCCTAATCTAGGGAACCCCGGTGTACCAGTAGCCGCAGGAGACCCAACCCGCAAGACCCCCCCCCCATCCAGACAACAACCCACCCGTACAGCGGATGACCCGGACGAGAAACACAGACCATTCAACAATCACCCACCTCCACCGCAGGCGGCGGGGGCTGCATTGTGGTGGATAAAGCACCAGTACCGGGGATTGTGCAAATCCCATTGGCCAACGCCAATCTTCAACCAAGGATCTGGTACTTTTTAATGAAAAGAGTATTGATCCAGCATTTACCAAGACCTCATTTAAACAAACGTATAGCTAGACATTTAAATGTGGACAATGAAGATTAATTCAGCATCAATGTGTGCCTGGGTTAGGTACACCAGACATGCCCCGTGCTCATGCTTGTGTGCAACAGTGTCATTGCATTTTGCAGGAAACACTGTGGTCCAGAAGATACAGCGTCAATGCTAATACAAAGACCTAGATTATCAGGTCTATTCACTAAATGGTGAAGAATTGGCAGGAGAAGAGAACAATCTAGTCTAAATAGCCAATTTGGAAACTGAGATAAATGGGGAAAATTTTCTGGTTTGGCTAGTTTGACTTTCACCTCTCCTGCCAATTCTCCTGACATCACCCTTTAGTGACTAGACATGTATCACATTATCCACATAAGATTACTTATAATCATGGAAAGGCTGTGCATAGGATACATCAGGCACTTTACAACGTGGCGGCTGATTGCTTAGCCAGCACTCTTCCAAATGAGCTATGTGTAAGCAGAAGCAGTAAATGCCGCGGTAGCAGCTGGTCACTGGGTAATATCCTCCTAAAGCCTGAATTAACCATTGCTGTGGCCAGAAACATTAGCAGGACCGATCCACAATGTCACATTGAACGAAACGCCGCAAGCTAACAATGAAATTTGAAATTTAAGATGGACCTCTCGACACAGCAGCCATTTGCAATCACTTATTCTAGAAATAAAATGGGCACTTAGCATCATTTTCCTTTCTTAATTTAAACAAAAGAGATTTTACATACTCTGTTCTAGAAAACCAGTATTTGATTTAGAGAATTCAAGTCGCTCTTGTATTTAAAATTTTCTTTTTTCTGCAACATTGGGGTCATCTCTTTATGTGTAGACAATAATCCCTTCCACTTCTTTTTTTATTATAAAATATTTTAGTTTTTCTGTACTTGACATTGGTGTTTCTTTTCCCCCGCACTTCATGCCTTCCTCATTGCACCTTTCCTGATCTATCTCCCACACAGCCCCCATGCATACCATTACTTTTCATACTCTGATCTCTATTTATCCATTCCTCTGTGTGTCACCCACTCCTCTTAGACTGCAAACTCTTCAGCAGGGGCCATGTTTCCTATCATTCACTCTGCGTCAAACTTGAAAAGGCACAGACAGCCCTGCTGGAATCATCTTACATGATACATGAGTACATGCTTGGGCGTGCCATGCCTTTTCACCGCATGGGCACAATAAAGCCAGCGCGCCTCCTGCAATACGCTATTGATCATAACAAAAATGGCTGCTGGCAATGATGGGCATGCACAGTGCTTAATGTCACCACACAAATACAGCTCAGCTATCCAGGCGCACACACAGTGAACATCTATCATTGCCGATGCCCATTTCTAGGGCACCAGGATAACAGGGAGGCATTAAAGGTAGAACATGCTTTTTCACAGCAAAAATAGAACAGATAAGAACCAAAATATCCACAATGCCATTATGACCCATGCAGGAAGATGTTAATCGTGTCTATCCTCAAACGTTTAACTTGTTCCCTTCTGCGACTGAACAAGAAGTCTTCAAATTATTACGATCCTCTGATCCCACTACCTGCCACCTCTACCTCGTCCCCTCACATATTACAAAACCACTTTCAGTTTCTCTTGTGCCTTCCTTGACCCACACCTTTAATCTACCCTTAACCTCTGGGGTCTTTCCGGCTCCTCTCAAACATGCAACGGTAGTCCCGATCTTATAAAAGCCATCTCTGTATCCAACTGCTCCCTCCAACTACCGCCCCGTGATCCCTGCTACCTATTACATCCAAACTCCTTGAAAAGCTTGCGTATGCCCGTCTGATTGACTACCTCAACACCCATAACCCTCTGCAATCTGGCTTTCGCTCACTGCACTCGACAAAAACGGCTCTTGCGAAACTGACCGGGTGACCTCCGTCTGTCCTCTGTCTACACCCGCGCTGCCAACTCTTGCCTCCAAGACTTCTCAAGGGCAGCTCCGGTCCTATGGAATGACTTGCCTCACCCTATCAAACTCTCCCCTAATCTTTAGGCCTTCAAAAAATCCCTCAAAACCCATCTCTTCATATTAGCGTACCACATCACTGATGCATCTCATCCCTCTGCTCACCTACTCACACATGATTGTAGCCGCTTCCACTGCCCCACCATTCCTAAACCACTGGCACTAATGATCCTGACATCTAGTAAAACTCCCATGGTCTTTCTCAACCCCAATCCCTCTAGACTGTAAGCTTCTATGAGCAGGGCCCTCTACACCTTCTGTTTCCATCTCATGTATATTTATCTGTATCGTGTTCCCTTTTGATTATTGTAAAGCGCTGCGGAAACTGTTGGTGCTCTATAAATGATGATGATGATAATAACATATGCGTCAAGTGCTCGCTGCCTCACCTCCTGATGTACCACTTGGGACAGTCGCCCTCCTGCCTTCCCCCTCGGTACAGTACTGATTACATTTAATTTTCTTTACTAAAAGGTATCTCTCCATTGTTCTTGCTGTTGTTCAGTTTAAAGTGGCTTTTTGTCATTATTGTTTTTCTTGTCTTTCTTTGCATAGATCTTTCCCTTATTCTCCTCATTCTACATTTTGTACAATCTGGCTTCTTCCCCGAAAAGTCAAATGTGAGAAAAATGACCCACAACGTCACAAGACATACAGAATGCCAAGATCCCATTCCATACCAAGGGCTGCTTCACCAATTGAGTGAAGCTATTGTTAGCAAAGTGTATGAATGGTTCTATTACAACGAGAACCTTCACCCACATTCTGCCGTGAAAATTCTGCTAGAATCCACTAGTCAGCATATTTTGTGGTGCGTGCTTGTGAGGGAACTGGAAAGCTATTTTTAAAGGTGCTAGGTCTTCAATTAAATTATCAGCAATTCCCCACTCCCATGACACTTTGCTATTCTGCATTTAAAAAAACAAACAAACCAAGATCATGCTCTGTACTCTGTTTCCAGACCGTTTCGTGTTTCTGTCCATTCCATGTTTAACACTGAACATTTGTTGTGCATTCAAATATGGAAAACAGCTGATTTGTCCTTACCATTCCACATATTAGGATATAGAAACTTTGTTGGGGTATGTAAAAATATCCAGGATACATAGAAACTCTGCATGCTGATGGAAAGCGCATGAAGGAACAGACCTGCGGTATATAGAATTCTTACAGACCTGAAAACTTCGGCATCTCTGGGATTGGCGGAAGAGGGCATAGCTGATACACATTTCGCATCATTCAGGTCTAGTCACTAAAGGTGAAACTCAGGAGAGTTGACATGAGAACAATCTAGACCAAATCGCTGATTTGGAAAGTGAGATAAATGGGTGAATTTTTCTGGTTTGGCTATTTGACCTAGAATTTTCACTTCGACACAATTCTCCTGAGTTTCACCTTTAGTGAATACATGTGTATGGCTATGTTTTGAAATGTCTCATTTTATTTTTTGCCTGTTCATTTAAACGGTTATATATAGTCATAATGTGGAATACAGATGTGCTGTCCACCATTTTTCAGTTTAGTTATTCACTAAATCACCATTTTTTAGCGTTGGTGCAAAGAAACGTGAAAATCACGGTTGCAGCAAACATCACCAAGTAATGTTTCGATGATAATTTGGTGTATTTATCCCACTGCCCAAATTATGCCAGCCACCTCCCCTGCTCAAGCACTTTTATTTTATCCTTAACAAAAAATGGATAGCACATGCCTGGTACCCTCTGATCTCAAACACAATGGAACAACAGAACGAGGAGCAACCCATAAAGAAGAGGACAATCAACAAGGAGCCCAGAATGGATTATAGCATTGAGAGGTTTTATTTCTTTTCCGTAAGAGACTTTCATTTTACAGAAACTCCAGGGACAGCCAGATTTACTGTATAGCTGGTCACCTTAACATGGCGTCAGGAAGGAATTTTTTACTTGTGACACCTTGCTAGAAGGTTGTTCAAATTTGTTCGCCTTCCTCTGGACTAACAGATAAAGGAAGCATCTTTCAGACATTCTTTTTAATTAGATTTTTTAATTTGAGATAAAAAATAAATAAACATTCCATGGTTCTTCTATCATTTATTCCCATAAATAAACCTCAAAAAAATAGATCTTTATTAAAGCACACAACAGGATGAAAAAAGTGAATAATTGAGTGGCAGTGACTCAACTGGGTATGTACCATTAGAGGTTATTTCTTCTTATATCGTAGGGGATCTAGAAGGGATGTCTAAAAAAGAACCGGGCCAGCTTAACAAAGGGACAGTTGGAGCACCAGCTCCAGGCCCATAGCCTGAAATAGGCCCATGCAGAGCCAGCAATGAAACTGAAGCAATAAATGCTCCTGATGGATTCTACCAGTGTGCACAGTCCATTAATTTTTTAAGTCTGGTTTATGAGAGTTTATCCTCCCTGTTTTGTGTGCACCTGGTTTTGGATAATTATCCAAATTATAATCAGCTCAAGTTTGTGTCCCCTTATGTCTAGTTCTAGTCATTAACATGTAGAAGTCATGTACGACCTCGGGCGTACTTAGGCTTGGTGTTGCCCTAGAGCAGGTGTCAGCAACGTTGGCCTTCCAGGGGTTTTGAAACAACATCTCCTGTGATGTTCAGGTGCTTAATAGATTGACTGAGCAGCATGGGAAATGTAGTTCCAAAACATCTGGAGGGTCAAGGTTGCTGACCTCCTGCCCTAGACACTCTAAATTCTGCTGACCTACTCGATATCAGATTTGAACACGCACATACACGTGAAACTAAGACAAATCTTCACAACCTACAAGTGCTATAAATAAAACAAAATGTCAATAAAAATGGAACTCCTATTTACATCAAGTGATTTCTGATAACATTTACTATAGATTAGAGACCGGCTGGGTGGAGTAGAGGCAACATCACTGCTCTGCATGGAGAGAGTCTGTGGAGTCATGGGTTCGATCCCAGCGAGCAACCTCTCCAGTAACTGTCCTTGGGCAAGACACCTAACCGTACATGCTCGCCACCCAGAACATACTTGAAAACGAGAGGAATCTCAATGTATCCTTCCTGGTAAAATCCTTTCTCAAAAAAAAAAATTGCTGGGAGATTTACAGCTTTGCAGTTGTTTTACACTCACATTGCAAATATATTGGACTTGTAAAAGAAAGAACATTAGGAATGCTGCCCCCCTCCAACCTGCTGCCCTAGGCCCATGTGTGTGACCCAGAAAATATGACTGATCGAGCATCCCTAGTGAACCCTGATTTGACTGTAGAATTTCATGTGTTTTAATTGACATGCATTCAGTTCTACTTTGATGGAAGAGCATTTTTTTTGGCTGGAAAATATTTACAGTGTTATTCAGAGAGAGGTGAAAAGCAGGAGAATGACTGGAGAATGGAAAATTCTAGGTCAAAATAGCTGATTTAGAAAGTGAGATAAATGGAAGAATTTTTCTGATTTGGCTATTTTGACCTAGAATTTTCACTTCTCCAGCCATTCTCCTGCGTTTCACCTCTCTCTCTGAATAACCCTGAATATGTGTATTACTTACTGTAGTAGTACAGATTTTTTTGGGGGGGGGCTAGCAGGCTGACATACAATTTGAAGTCTTCTACCACATGCCACATCTCTTTTTTTCCCATGAATCTCATACATGGATTTTGTCGCTCTATGGTCTGTAAGAAAGACACATGTTTTAGAGAAGAGGTAACGTTATTTCCAGCTCCATGCGAACTAAAGTCCACTGAAATTGCTGAGGTTTATCATTTCAGGGCTCAGAGATCATGGATAGTCCAATGTAAACACACACGCGTCCCGGTATGTTTGGAATAAAAGAGACTGACAATCCTTCAGCGAGAAGAACAGCCCCGATGCAGCAATGAGTCCTCCATAACCATAACTTTACTGGTAGTAGTGATTAAATATATATTTAAGCGACATGATAAAAGGATGATGCTGTAAATAAAACTATCATTCAGATAATTTCTTTAGCTAAGCAAAAAGAATATATTAGTACCTGTATCCGAGTCCTTCACTATATTTAATCATATGGAGGATATAGGATTCCCGACTTGTTCCCGTGAGACCGGGCAGTAGAAGGATTGTAGGCCTTGCGCTGGCGTCAGGGTAAAGTGTATTACCATCATTATTGAACCAGTCCAGGGAGATCTGCCCTCCATCTGCCGTTTTAATAAGCTCGCTGCAAGACACAAAGTAGAAGGGAAAAATACATGTGTAATAAGATTGCTGTTAATCTCGGAAACTACAGTCAAGGCTCATTCGTAACCACTACAACAGAGCACTTGCAAACCTTTAAGACTAGAAATGAAACCCTGTTGGGATTGAAACTCACCATTAAGTGAAACAATGTCTTTGAGGATGTTAAATAAAATAGCAAATGTTGTCAGAGCTTGACCGGTTTGTATTAATCCATCTGGGATTTTGTTTGCTATGTAAAGCATCCACGATCTGTTTCTGAGTAGAGATGAAATATTTTTGGAACAGCAAGGGAAGATGTGTTGAATGGGCTACTGAAAAGCGGCCTGTAATCGAATGTGATATTATGGTCTATACACTTCGGGAAATATTACAAAGTTGGCGCTAACGTAACCAGAGCTGTTGTAAACTTAACAACTTGATAGACTATAACGGCTCTGGTAAGTGTACAACAGGTCTGGTTAAGGTAGCAACAACTATGTAATATAGTCCATAATGTCTGTACAGTACACCTGTATCCAGGACCGGCGCGTCTGTAAGGAAAACAAGCGGTTTGCCTAGGGCGCCATAATGAGCTGGGCGCCGGTGGAGGCAGCCCGCACTGGCCATCTGGCGTACAGCCAATAGCCTTTGCGGCCGGCGGCCCTAGAGGTACACGACGGCCTAACGCCTCGTGCCACTCGAGGGTTCCACACGGCCAGAATAGCACGAGGCAGCTTACTGGCGCGGCTGGAGCACACAATGACCTCTGCCAGCACCAACGAGTGATGTTGAGGCAACCGGCGCACTCTGATGACGTCTCAGAGTGCGCCGGCGCCAAAACTCCCTGTTGGGACTGGAGGAGGTGAGCGCCAGAGGAGCAAAGGCCCGTCCAACACAGACCAGGGACCCTGACCACTCCCACTGGACCACCATTGATTTGGCCCCTCCCTGCACAAATGGTAAGCAGGAGAGGGGGCAATAATTTATTATTTATTTTTAAGTTGGGGCGAATGAAACGGAGGGGTGAATGAGAAGGGGTGGTGAATGAAAAAAGGGGGTATGAATGAAAAAGGGGGTATGAATGAAAAGGTGGGTATGAATGAAAAGGGGGGAGTGAATGAGAAGAAGGGGGTGAATGAGAAGGGGGTGAATGAGAAGGGGGGGGAGTGAATGAGAAGGGGGTGCATGAAAAGAAGGGGGAATGGAATGAAAAGAAGGGGAATGAAATTCATTGTAATGAAAAGAGGGGTGAAATGAAATGATGGGGAAATTAAATGTGATGAACACTGTACATTACTGTGGAGCTCTGTGACACCCATAAAACACTGCACATTATGAGGATGTCACAGAGCTCCACAGTAATGTGTCGTGTTATTTGGGTGTCACAGAGCTCCACAGTAATGTGCGGTGTTTATGAGGGTGCCACAGAGCGCCACAGTAATGTGCAGTGTTTATAAGGGTGTTACAGAGGTGGGAAGTGCGGGGGCGGCAGATTATGTTTTTGCCTAGGGTGCCAAAAATTCTTGCACCGGCCCTGCCTGTATCATCAGTGTGACGTATACCAGAGGCAGTATATAGTACGTATGCTGAGAGAAAGGGGGGGGTGTGAGGGTCCTGAGAACGAGCAAAAGCACTAGTGGCTTGCTCTGCGGTAGGGGCCCGCTCAGGTCTCACAAGGTTTTAGCTTGTATGTGCCATTACAGGGATGAATGTTCCATATGCAAATCAGCCTGCTCTCACCCAAAAAGGGTGGCCAGTGCTGACTGCCAAGGACATCATCCCAGCACGAGAGGTGCAGCAACCCCCGATGATCGTTTCGGCCTTGTTAGGCCTCGTCAGGTGGGTATAGCTGACACCACTCTAGGCACACCAAGCAAGGGGTCCACGTCTGGATGACCCTGTATACTTATAGTGAGAGAAAGGGGGGGTGTATATAAGTATACAGGGTCATCCAGACGTGGACCCCTTGCTTGATGTGCCTAGAGGGGTGTCAGCTATACCCTCCTGACGAGGCCCAAGAAGGCCGAAACGATCATCGGGGGTTGCTGCACCTCTCGTGCAGGGATGACGTCCTTGGCAATCAGCACTGGCCACCCTTTCTGGGTGAGAGCAGGCTGATTTGCATATGGAGCATTCATCCCTGTAATGGCACATACAAGCTAAAACCTTGTGAGACCTGAGCGGGCCCCACCGTAGAGCAAGCCACTAGTGCTGTTGCTCGTCCTCAGGATCCTCACACCCCCCCTTTTCTCACTATAGTACGTATGCACCCTCACTCATATATATATATATATGTCATTATTCCCTCACACTCAAATTGATAACTATTATGCCCTGATACTCACTCAAAGCAATAAGTATTACATGCCCCGACTCACTCAGATATATAACTATTACTCCCTCAAATATATAACTCTTACTTCCTCGCACTCCCTCAATATAATTATAACTATTACTTCCACACACTCCCTCAATATATAACTATTACTCGCTCATGCTCACTCAAATATATAACCATTACTCCCTCATACTCAATATTTAACTATAAGCCCAGGGAGAGTAGACTGTGCCAGCATTGTGACCAGGGGGCCCTGGAAGATGAGGTCCACTTCCTCCTACAGTGCCCCAAGTACTCAGAACTGAGGGAAACTCACTTCCAGAGACTCTCCGCTCTCATCCCAGACTTCACCTCTATAGAAGAGACGAGGAAACTCCACATCATACTGGGAGAAGAGGAGCCGGCGGTGAAAATATCTGCCCAATACGTCACAGAATGTCACAGACTGAGAGGAACATGAGAGATCCTGGATTTATAAATCCCCATCATGGACTCGCCCCCATCCCCCTTCACATTATTCCTTACCCCTGATAATGTCCATGGACTTGCCCATTCCCCCAATATATGTCCCACTACCCCCCCCCTCCACCCCATAAAACCTCCCCATATGCTTTGGCAATGCTAAAATGTATTTGGTCCTGCCAATAAAGCTTATTTTGATTGATATTACTTCTTCACACTCTCTCAATAACACTTACTCCCTCACACTCACTCAGTATTTAACTACAAGTCCCTCACAATCATTTGGTAACTATCGCTCCTTCAAACTCACATTCTCTCAAATATATATATAGTTGTTACAGCCTACACTCAACACTACTTTCAATATACAGCGATTACTGAAATACAGTTACACTCAATATAAAGCTAATATTCCCCTACACTCCTATTCAAACATTTAATTACAGATATGATTTACGCGGTAAACGATTTTGGACCATTTTTTTGGTTTCATGAGAGACTGACGTAAAGGTAAAATCATTTGCAATAAGCAGTGATAAGCAAAAGAACATAAATTAGTAACAAATTCAAGTTTCTTTAGGTAAATAAAACAGTTTCCTTGGTAACATGGTCATTCTGAGAAACAGAATCAATTCAATAGGGCTCAGGTGCGAAGCATGCAGTTTCAAAATGATACAGGTCATAGCCGAGATGAAGAAAGAACATTAATAAAAAAAAAGGGCAGCAGAAAAGTCTGGACAAGAGGAAGGTGAAAAATTTATGAAATGAGGATAGAGTGAGAAAATGCAAAGACGGAGATAGATAGCAATAGAGAAGGTATGAAAAAAACGCAAAAGAACAGTATTTACAAAGCCAATATGGAGAGAACAAGAAAGTGGACAACACCATAAGTAAAATAAAAAAGAACAACTGAGCATGAAGAGAAAAATGAAGAGAAATGAAATAGAAAGCTGGTATCAGGTAGAGAAGTGGAAGTCGTTGCATAAGCCATGAGGATTGCCAATGATGAAGAAGGGTCGTGAGAGAGCAAGAGAGGCAGAGACTAAGAAAAGAAAGGCGGGTGAACAACAGAAAAGAGCGACCACAGGATAAACGAGAAATCATGATGGATGAGAGAATGACAGCCTGGTAGCAGTGGAGATGAAAGGATTTGCAGAGGACGGGAAGAGGAAAAAAAACACAAGTATGGGACGAGGTGATAGAAAATAAGGCAGAAATTCTTCAGAAAAAACCCAAAACGATAGGATTGAGGTAAGGAGGAACCCATGAGAACAATGAATGGCAACAACTGAATAAAGTCTGGAATTAAGAAAAGGAATGGTACCCTTTAGGGCTGAACCAACACAGTGAAGTAGGAATGAAGCTGTGTTTTATGAAGGCACATAAAACATTATGCAAAAATCTATGATCTCTCTGTAGCAGAAAAGAAAGGCTATTATATTATTCACTATCAGGGTTATTCAGAGAGCGATGAAAAGCAGGAGAATGACTGGAGAATGGAAAATTCTAGGTCAAAATAGCCGAACCCGAAAAATCCTCCCATCCATCTCACTTTCCAAATCGGCTATTTTGACCTAGAATGTTCCATTCTCCAGTCATTCTCCTGCTTTTCAACTCTCTCTGAATAACCCTGTAAATGATGCGCTCTCGGGGAACATACTGTTCTACTGAATGTAGTACCGGCTGGGTGGAGCAGAGGTAACATCACTGGTCTACGTGGCGAGAGCCTGTGAAGACATGGGTTCGATCCCGACGAGCACCTCTCCAGTAAGTGTCCTTGTGCAAGACACCTAACGGAACATAATCGCGGTGGCATACATACTTGAAAACGAGAGAAATCTCAATGTATCCTTCCTGGTAAAATCCTTTCTCAAAAAAAAAAAAAGTGCTAACAATAAAGAGAACATGCTGGCTGCTACATGAGAGAGACCTGAATCGCTTGGCAATTTTGGGGAAAGTCTCTGGATGGCCGACTATCAATAAAGGAAGAAACAAAAAGGAGAAAAGTGACGTAACTGAGAACATCCAATTTGTTTCCACAAAAAAAAGGAGCTAGTTTATAACTGGAGACAACCATATGTTCTCAGGGAAAAAAGTACAAAGTAAAATGTAAGAAGATTGCTAGGCAATAGTAACACACAGGTCTTTATTTTGTATCTCTGTTGCACAGAACAGGCAAAACTGAAGTATTTTAGAGCAATAAGGCTAGGGTCAGATGAGCGGATTTCTAGGGACTCTACGTCCGTGCACACGGACGTACGTCAGTACGGAAGACGCAGTAGTGGCCACACAGTCCGTTTTTTTCACTGACTTATATTTTGACGGATGTAGAAGGGAAAATAAAATAAAAAGCAAAACCATTTTGTCCGTGAAAAATGCTGGACGTATAAATGCAGTCCGTCTGACCACGTTCCATCACTCACACAGAAAGCTATGCGGACGTTGCGGACGCAGCGCACTTTGTGCGGCCGTTCTAGGGGTTGTACGTTCTTGCCTGCCTTGCATCCGTGGGCCGCGGCCGTTGTGCGTCCGCAGTTCAGTGTGGACGTACTTCGTGTGTCGGGCTCCGATGGGCTTTCTGTCATGCTATCACGGACGTACTTTTAGGCGCAATCACGGACGTGAACACTACGCTCGTCTGACCCCAGCCTAAGTGGTTGTTATTGAGCATCTGTTTTGTTGTCAATATAAGTATTAGGCATGAGAGAAAAGGTTTGGCTTAAAATATTTACAAATCCATTGGAAAGAAGATGATCGTGATCGATAAATGCATACACTTTGATAAAATTAATGAATTTACTTGTATTGACTGTAACCCTGTCAAAAGGTTCACGTTCTTGGAATCGCTTCTCTAGCAGAAAATATTGCAAAGATCATAAAGATTTAATTAATGATATGTCACTGCATGAAGAGTTAATCCACATTACTATTAACCTAGCTCCATGGTCGTGTACCGCCACCATTGCACTTCTCTGTAGGAGGTGTAATTTGAGGAGAAGTTGTGCAAAAATTGCATTTTTAGCTCTTCGGACTGAGCTGTCACACTCAACACTAAGCATTCTCCTTTTTGCCGTTTTAACACCTCTGATATCAGCTTTGGGGTAACTGATGTCCCCAGGATGGAGGTTCTAGCTGCCAGGTGTTATCTTGGCTTGCAGTGCAGCATTGAGAAAAAAAGACCAGTGCATTAGCAGTACATGTCTTGGACAGGCCTTGGTGGTGGTTTTTGGGTACACAGGTCCCACACAGGAGTAGGTAAAACCAGATTTACAAAGAAAACAGATACCTGCAGTCTTTGTCAGAACAGGTACCCCTACTTCTATAGCAATCCCTATAAAGAACGATTAACTAAACAGCCAAAGAAAATATATATTTACAGATTAAGCCATACACTGACTATACAGGTCAGTAAAATAAAAAGGTGTAAATAAATGCTTTATAACTAGATAGCAGGAAAGTCATTTGAAACAACAGTCGTGTCCCACGATTTGCTCTGTAATGGGCATACCCAGCAGTTTAACAATGCCAACCTCTTGGAAGACACGTTTGCCAATCCCAGGTCTATTACGCAGCACCTTTAATTAAACATGTATAAATAGTGACTTTCATATTATATAGGTCACTGCACGAATTGGGAGTGCCCAGACATGCAAACATATAAGGATTAAGAAACCGCGGTGGTGACATTTAATGGCAAGACAAAACATGGCCTGTCAGTTTGTCTCCATAACAATTTATGCCTTGTGAGAATATCCTTTGCATACTGTATCAGGGCTGAGAAAGTCCTCTTTAAATCGTTAAAAGATTTTTTTTCTTCTTTTTATGTATTCACAAAGGCTCTCCACACTTAAATATGCAGCTCGGCATTCTATAGAACACAGAGGCATTTGTTCCGCTTTACCATGGCTTTCTAATACTGGGAAACCAAAGAAAAAGTCCTGTCCTTTGGGAAAAAAATATAAAGAAAAAATAATTTATACAGTTTTAAATTATCACAATAACATTTCTAAAACTCTACAACTATATCCTCGCACATACACTATGTTATTGTGTATCCTTTATGAACACATGTGCTGCAAAAAGAATACATCACATGTAATCAAGAAAGAGAAACAATCAGTAAATTACTTTTAAGCCGTGAAATATTTTATTTGCGGAGGAAGCTTTCCTCACGAATACAGATGAAATGCTGAGGTTGCAGGGTGGTAAATTAGCAGTGCATTTTATTTCAGGAATAATGCGTCACTAAGACAAGGCAATGGTTGACTTTGAGCGTGATTGGACATCTTGTCCTGGAACAACTGGTGTAAAAAAATATTATTATTACACGGACGACAGAGGATTTTCTTCCAAGTGAAAAGAAGAGACACAATAAAAATCTAAAGATAACCTTGTAATACACTGATGTCAGCTTGATGTAAATTGACTTCCATAAACCTTCATCAGCCAACATACAGTACGATGTTAAAGAGACACTCTAGACAGTGTGACCTCTCAATCTCATCAGAGTGGTCACACTGCTGTGAGCTCTTACGCACTCTCCCCTCTGAAAAGGGCTCAGAGGGCTGATTCAGCCCTCCAAATGCAGGGGCTTCCTTCTCCCAAGAACTTCAGTTCAGGGAGTCCTCAGCTCAGGTTTCGGGGCTTGGAGACCTTCAGGTACTAGCCTTATTAAATAGTATTAAAGCCTTCCAGCATTGTGAGCCTCTGGATTGGCGGGATCGACAAGTCCCCCTTGCAGTCTTTTAACATGCTGAGCTGTAAGCATGTCATATCCTGCAGGGATTAGAGGGCGACCAGCGCTGAAATTAGGCAAGTTTTTAAAGGAAACTAAAGGGTTAAAGCGCAGGTTGGGGGGGTTCCTACATCCACCGGTTTTAACCGATTAGAATCCCTATAATTCACGGGTGTCAAAGACAAGGCCCGCGGGCCAAATCCGGCCCGCCAGACCTCGTCATGTGGCCCGCCAGCCTTAAACTGGCCCAGGGGTTGAGGGGACCCAGATGCCGGGCAGCGGGAGTGCCTGCCCGGTCCTGAACAGTCCGTCCTGTTAAAGGGGAGGCGGCTGTGTGCAGGCGCAGCAGGTCACGTGGTCCGGCTAATCAGGTGGTACTGAGTCTCTGTACCACCTGACTGGCCGGACCGCGTGACCTGCGCGCGCACGCACGCACGCAGCCGCATCCCCTTCAACAGGACGGACTGTTCAGGACCGGGCAGGCACTCCCGCTGCCCGGCATCTGGGCCCCCTCAACCCCTGCCGGAGCTGGGGCAAGTATCCAGGTGAGAGCTGGCTGCCTCTGGGGCATATCCAGGTGAGAGCTGGGGCAAATCCATGAGCTGGGGGCAAATCCATGTGAGAGCTGGGGCAATATCCATGTGTGAGCTGGGGCAAATCCATGAGCTGGGGCAAATCCATGTGTGAGCTGGGGCAAATCCATGTGTGAGCTGGGTGCAAATCCATGAGCTGGGGCAAATCCATGTGTGAGCTGGGGCAAATCCATGTGTGAGCTGGGGCAAATCCATGTGTGAGCTGGGGAAAATCCATGTGTGAGCTGGGGCAATATCCATGTGTGAGCTGGGGCAGTATGCATGTGAGAGCTGGGGCAATATCGAAAACTCATTTTTCAATAAATTGTACAATAATTGTACATTTGAATATCTACTTGCCATTATTCTGACTGTTTCTGCTTTCAGAGCTAGTTATTACTTACATTATTACAAAAAACAGTAATAATTGAATCCAGTGACAATAATTATTGATAATAAAGAGTGGACACATAGTCCTACAGATACAACTGGCCCTTTGAGGGTGACCAAACTGCTGATGCGGCCCCGATGACATTTGAGTTTGACACCCCTGCTATAATTCGAGAGTGTTGTATCAGGCTGGGGTCAGACGAGCACAGCGTTCACGTCCGTGATGGCGCACAAAAGTACGTCCGTGATAGCATGACATAAAGGCCAATGGAGTCCCACAAACGAAGTACGTCCGCATTGAACTGCGAGGCAAGAACGTACAACCCCTAGAATGGCTGCACAAAGTGTGCTGCGTCCGCAACATCCGCATAGCTTTGTGTGTGAGTGATGGAACGTGGTCAGACGGACTGCATTTATGCGTCCAGCATTTTTGACGGACAAAATGGTTTTGCATTTTAATTCATTTTCCCTCCTACATTGGTCAAAAAATACGTCAGTGAAAAAACGGACTGTGTGGCCACTACTGCGTCTTCCGTACTGATGTACGTCCATACTGCACGGACGCACAGTCCGTAGAAATCACGTTCGTCTGACCCTAGCCTTACTCGACGAGCTGATGGCCTGGTGCTTACGTTTTACGTTGAAATAGTCCCATTGTATAAAGTACTAAACAGTCATGTAAAGCAAGCGCGTTAAATTAGGTCACATTTGTAGGAATTTTGGATAAATAAAGATATACCAAATTTTTCGCTCCATAAGACGCACCTGACCATAAGACGCGCCTAGTTTTTAGAGGAGGAAAACAGGAAGATAAATATTCTGAATCAAATAGTGTAATAATGGATTTTGCCCCAGCTCATGGATATGCCCCAGCTCACACATGGATTTGCCCCAGCTCACACATGGATTTGCCCCAGCTCACACATGGATTTGCCCCAGCTCACACATGGATAATGTCCCCCAGCTCATGGAAATGCCCCAGCTCATGGATTTGCCCCAGCTCACACATGGATTTGCCCCAGCTCACACATGGATTTGCCCCAGCTCACACATGGATTTGCCCCAGCTCAAACATGGATTTGCCCCAGCTCAAACATGGATATGCCCCAGCTCATGGATATGCCCCAGCTCATGGATATGCCCCAGCTCATGGGATTTGCACCAGCTCATGGATAATGCCCCAGCACATGGATAGTGCCCCAGCTCACACATGGATTTGCCCCAGCTCATGGATATACTGCCCCAGCTTATGGATATGCCCCAGCTCATGGATATGCCCCAGCAGCTCATGGATATGCCCCAGCAGCTCATGGATATGCCCAAGGCGAGTGCCCAAGCTCCTTGCCGCCGGACGCACGCTCAGAGGGAGACGAACGCGGCGGCGGCAGGTGAGCTGAGGCATATCATGGGGCATTCGCTCCATAAGACGCACCCACTTTTCCCCCCACTTTTTTGGGGGAGAAAAGTGCGTCTTATGGAGCGAAAAATACGGTAATTGCCAGTGATGGACCAGGCTGTCATACCAGTGAAACAAATCGATTTTCTTTTGAGCCTGGACATGGCAATGAGCTACGGAAAAGGCTTCATCAGAATTAATTTGTGGAAAGAAGACAAACATGTAGAAATAAGAAAGATGACATAGCTTGTAAATTACCTTCTCAATGGAGTACTCCAATCCTACTAAGTTATCTTTGTTAAGTCATGTGTTGCACAAAAAACTATGCCCGTGTCCACTTGTTTTGTTTAGCACTGCGGAATCTGCTGGCGTTTACAAATAAAGTAGAATAATAATACAGTAACGAACATGTGGAACGAGATCTCATTGCATGCTAATGCAATAAATGAGTATTGATCTATTGATCTAAAATTCCAGCTATATAGAGGTGCTGCTGGTTGGATTCAATGTAGGAATTGATGCCACTCACAAGATGCCACCAGCGAGTGTCCTTGGGCAAGATCCTTAATGATATGGACTTGCCTACCTCACAAAATACTTGTACTTCTCAAAGATTGTAAGTTCCCTTGGGAACAGGGTCCCCCTAAATCAAGCCGTATCATCCATACGTGGTATTCTGTGGCAGCCCTCAAAATTTCCACTCGCCCACTCGCGTTCGGCGAGTGGAAATTAAATGCGGGCGAGTGGGGCAGACTGACCGGTCGGGTGCCGTCGCCGCCATCTTACTCAACTTGTCAATCGGCTATCGGAGCTGTGCAGTGCCTGCGCACCTCCCACACTCGGAACATGAGTATGGGAAGGGACGCTGCTTTGGCGCCACCCCCTCTCAGCAGCAGCTCCTCCGTCAAAGGCAAAATGAATGCGTGCGGACGGCGGCTCGCAACCGACACCCGGGGCATCCTGTGGACAGACAGAGACCCAGGCCCTGCTGGGTATCTGGGGGGAGGCGGATGTGCAGTCCGCTCTGGACGGCACTTTCCATAATGCCATGTGTACCGGAACGTGGCCACCCGCCTGGGGGGGGGGGGCTGGGCTTCAAGCGTAGCCCCGAGCAGTGCCGCATCCACATCAAGGGCCTGAAGCGCCAGTGCTACCAGGCCCGGGAGGCCTTCAGCAAGAAAAGCGGGCACACCTGCCGCTACTACAGCGACATGGACCGCATCCTCTGTGCGCAGCCTGGGCCCCTGGCAATGCAGGAGCCCCCCGGGTGCCTGAGGCTGCTTTTCCCCGAGCTCCCCCCGCCAAGATCAGGAGGAGGAGGAGGAAGCCGCCAGGGGAGGAGGACCAGAGTCACTGCAGGGGGACCTGACCAAGGACTCCGGGGAGGGGGGCTCCGCCTGCTACACCCAGCGCCCCATCAAGTCGGCGGAAAGCGGTGACTTCACCATCCCAATGCCTCCGAGACGAATACAAACCTAGTAACCCCAGTGCTGTACTGATACGGTCATCTTACATAGAGGAACGTTTATTTTTCATTGTACAAAAGAATTTTACTGCAGATGAACCTGTCAGGTTAAAACAATAAAAGGCTGACCACAAAAAAAAAAAAAAAACAGTCCGCACACTGATTTCTGCATGCAATGTTACTGTTACGCGTATTTTTCTACGTTTTGCGCGTCAGTTTTACTTGCGCATTTTTTCATCCATCAAAAAATAACGCGAGGATTGTAATACCACTGTTAATTTTCCCGCGTTAACGCTCAATGCTGTGCGCAAAATTTAATGCGCTGCGCATGCGTTTTTGCGGTGAGAATGTAATAGGGCCCTAAGTTTATTAAAAGTTGAGAAGTAACACTTAATATTTTGTTGCATCCCATTTGATGTAAAGCACTTATTTTCCTAGCTTTACATTGCTTTATTATAATATTGTTAATGTTTATTTTTGTAACTTTATTCTGAATAAAACATTTAACAGTGTCATTTTGTAGATAATTTAAGAGGGTGTGTTTAGGGGCGGAGTTAAGGGCAGATAGGTGGGGCAACTGGTGGCGAGTAACTCTTAAGGCCTGGCTAGTAGCTCAGGACTTGAAATTTTGAGCCCTGTTCTGTGGTATTCTAATGTATCAACCCCTTGTAACGTGCTGTAGAATATGTGGCGCTATATAAATAAAGGATAATAATAAAAGGTTATGTAACACAATCTTTGGTCGGTGTCTGGTTTGAAATTACATGGCAGATCACGGCTTCAGGATGAGCCTAACAGCAGGTACTCACTTGTTATAATGCACTAGTGGTTTGACAGTGATGAAGGGTCTCAGCAGCGTCTGGAGCCGGCCCTCCCAGCACCACAACGTGGGGTAATATGTCTCAGTTACTGCTGGGCAGTGCTCCCTCAGGAAACGGCAAAAGGCGTCACCGCCGGCCACCAGTTGAGGCTTCTGTGGGAAGAGAATATGTGGGTGAAAAGACCATGAGCACACACTCACATTGTATTACAACATAGGCGTTCGTTGCCAGCGTACTAGGGTGGGAAACCAGGGTTTTCTTCGTGCATAGGCCATTTAGGCCTGGGCCCAGGTCAGTATATTGGAGGGGGCAGCATCTTTCACTTAACCCCATACTGACCATACCTACTGCTGTTTTTACATTTCTACACTGTTTGTGTTTAGCTCTAATTTTCCTCCTACTCGTTTATGGAACCCACGCATATTATATACTGTGTATCTTGCCATTCAATGGACTTTCTAAAGATACCATTTATTCCATTATATCTTATAATTTACCATAAAAAAAATATGAAATGTGATGAAAAATGGCATTTGGGCAGAGACATCACGGATTTGTGGGGTTGCTTTCCCCCTGAATAAAATTCTGTCTGCACTGTTTCCCGTTTGATGTCGGCTCCTTCTGTTTCTTGGATGAGTACGGGGATACCGGCGTCCCTATTTGAGCAGACATCGCAGAGGTATTGAGGCATCGGCTCCCATTTTGGTAGGCTGTGGCACTTTCTTTCCCAAAAATGAAGACTGTCTGTCTTAAATAGGGATATTTGGGAGGTACAATGTATTGTCTTGATCTGATATTAATGGAATACTTCTACTCGAGGCAGCAAGACAACCTCACTCTCTTCAATGAATATAGAACACTTAGCTGCCCTCTCCACTGACATTCTTGCTTTGTGTAATAAATACATTGTAGCAATAATAAGACCCTTTTTCATTTATAGGCGTCTATGAAAACAAAGAAACTAACAAAAACACTGTGTGGATCCATGCTAATAATAGGAAAATTAAGAGATTCTATAATGGAATTCACCAATTCCATTGGTGTCACTTTTCAAACTGCTATAAAGTGCTTGTCAGTGTGTCACTAGACCTGCCAGGTAGAGGCTTTTGCTGGGTGCTCACATAAACAAACTTACAGGAGAACCAGGAATGGCCTACATTTATTTACAAGTCATACATCCTGTGTGTATCTTTACTCATCAATATTTATTTTACAGCCGGGACTCCACAAACAAGACTATAAGATGACATGATCATATGACTGCTTGTTTTCGCAACACAAAATTTTGCATTCATTAGATTGTAAACTCATCTGAGCCTTTTTAAGCTTCTTGTTTCTGCCTGCTTATATTTGCTGAAGTATTCCCCAATCTATATTGTAAAAGACTGCAGAAAAAGAAATAGATATTTTCCTAATCGTTTCCATCTTTTGGATGGTTAGCACAGTGTACCTGCCTGCAGGGCCGGATTTATAATTAACAATAATAGGTTATTCCCAAGGGGATACCTAAACCTGGTGCCAGGCACCCAAAAACAGAGGGCCTAACCCACCAATATTGGATATAAACAACAACTTAGATCTACCCAATATACATCAGTATATGGGTAGTTACAAAAGGGATTGGATCCCCGTAAATGATATTTATTAGAACAAATGGATCAACAACAAAAAACTTAAAAACAACACAAATTGAATATGGAAACACAAAGGTGCATTGTGGTGAAATTAAGGAGTATCTCAGGACAATTCATATAGTAACAGCCATTGTAAATATAAACGCTTCAACTATAGTATTGGTAATTGAACCCTGTCCAGATGAGACATGTTCACTATTACACTGTGCCTCAATCAACAGTGTTATCCGTCCACAGGGCACCAAACATTATTCACAAATGGGGATTTGAAAATTGCACCCCAGCAGGTAAAAAAGCAAAGTATGCTTAGCACAAAATCATTATACAACAAGCCCAATGCGTATCGACAGCCTTCATGCTGTTTTCATCAGGGGGAAAACCGTAATATGAAGTATTCCCCAATCTATATTGTAAAAGACTGCAGAAAAAGAAATTGAGATTTTCCTAATCGTTCTCATCTTTTGGATGGTTAGCACAGTGTACCTGCCTGCAGGGCCGGATTTATAATTAGGCAGAGTTGGCATGTCATAATGGGGCGCCATGATCTGTTTAAAAGAAGTAAACAAAAATTTTTTACAATTTACAATAATTTAGACCCCTGTATCTCTGGAGCCCTACAAGCTATATGGACATTAACTGTATCATTGAAAATGCAGAGTGTGGCCTTTCCAACGTTATCAAACATCATCATTTTACGTAAAATCGGTCCATAGATAGGTTAACAAACCTAACACTAATTTCTATCCCTATTTCTTGTGTTAATTTCTATTTGTGCTTGTTTTAGGGTGAGCCTGAGCCCTTACCTTCTGCTCGAAATTTGCTTCATTTTAAAGGCAACAGATTCTGCCCCTTCTTTTGATGTGAGTGCAGAGAGAAACTGCTTTTCAATTTTTTAAAAATATTTTTTTTATCATTCATTTTGGCCTTTTTTTTTTGAGGAGGTAAGTAGGGTGCGCTTCACTTTTCTGTGCCCTGCCTGCCGCAGATTCCGTAACATCTACAAAAATGTATTTACAGATACAGGGAGAGAGAGAATGCAGGAGCATTCAGCCACTGATACCTGCTAGGGGTCACTCAGAGTGTGTGTGCAGTTACTCACATCATGTATATTGCTGAGACACCTGACATGATATATTGTATGTGGGACAGCAAGGTGAGCTCACAGTGTGACATTCATCACCTGCCCCCCCCCCTCTAACCCAGTGACAGGTGACATCATCCCACAGTGACAAGTGACTCCACCCTCTCCCTCTGTGACAGGTGACCTTACTCCCCCCTCTCCTAGTGACAGGTGATTCATCATTCCACCAGCGATAGGTGACCCCCATCATCTACAGTAACATCTGACCCAACCTCACTCTCCTCCTACTGTCAGGTGCCCCCCTCTCCTCCCCCAGTGAAAGGTCACCACCATACCCCCTCCACAGTGACAGGTGACCCCCCATTTCCCTCCCTCCCCAGTAACAGGTGACCCCCCTTTTCCCCAATGACAGGTGACCCTCCCTCTCTCAACCAGTGACCCCCATTCCCCTCCAGTAACAGGAGACCCCCTTCTCCCCAGTGACAGGTGACCCTCCCTCTCTCCCCCAGTGACAGGTGACCCTCCCTCTTCTCCCCGGTATGGCGCTCTGATGCCCCGGGCCCCGCTCACCTTGGCGATGACACTCAGGTAGTAGCATGCATAGGCGGCGCCGAACCCCAGCACCAAGGACAGGCCCACCCCGGAGCCGAACAGCCCCACTCTCACTTGGCTCTCCAGGTAGTGGGAGAGGTCCCTGGTCAGGCCCTGCAGTGTGATCATGCCCATCATCCTGCCACCCCCGCCGCTGCAGCATGGACAGACCCGGCTAGAGCGGCCGCTGCTCCCGATCAGCTGCAGAACCCGGCGCGGTGCGGAATGGCGAGACTGGTCCAGCGACGCCTCCAGCCTATCAGCGGCAAAGGAGCGCGCCCCGGCCCGCCCACCGAGCCTCTCCGGCCAATCAGAGCAGATACCCTTTTCCCACGGGGAGCCAATGTGGGACCGGTGTGTAAAGCGTACCCTGAGACAAAGCATCCCCTCCATCCCTCTCCTTCACACAGGCAGCGTGATGTCACGGATGAGCCCTCTCCTGCTTTGTGACGTCATGCAGGAGGACACTGCACTCACTCTGCACCCTGCCCTGATTATCTATGGGTAAAGTGGCAGAGCAGGGGGCGCCATGATTGGGTACAAGAAAAAACAAAAAATTTGTGAAATCAAAAATATTTATCTATACCCCCCCCCCGCAGTAATTACCCAGATTCTCAGGGAATGGGGGGGGGGGGGGTTACAGCATTCATTAGGGTGTGCACACGTGGAACATTTATTAATGGATAAACTCGTATTTAGAAGATTTTGCACTAAATGAACATTTTTATTAGAAATAACTGCCTGTAATCGGCGATACCGTCAGATTTTATGCCATTCATTATGAACCAGATATGGGGTGTCTGAAATATCAATGCAGGAGGTGAAAGAAGACCGCTTCATCCAACATTAGGGTGAGCCCGGGCACATCCCATCACATGCCTATGACCAGTGGTCTACAGATATTGTGCTGCCCTAGGCCTGACTAAACTCCTGCAACCCCTAATTTAAATTTGAGGCACCCCTTCCTGTCAAGGGCACACCTCTTCCTAGCTAAACCCCACCCTTTCTCTTTAAGCTCCACCTTTTCCTCTCTTTATATTGAAAGTGGACACCAAGTGCCTACTTGTATATTTTGTATACCATTTCAAATGTATCTATCGAGATAAATAAAATTATGAAATGTTTAAATTCAAGCACTTTTACAAAGATCGGCCATGCATGTCAAGTATACTGGATCCCAGCCACTCTAATTGGTTAAACAATAAAATCCACAGAAACATGCAGTGTGTATGAGCGTTTCAGAGCTGCACAGCAATAAAACCCACAGAAACGTGCAGTGTGTATGAGCGTATTACACAGCTGCACAGCAATAAAACCCACAGAAAGGTGCAGTGTGTATGAGCATATAAGAGCTGCACAGCAATACAACCCACAGAAATGTGCAGTGTGTATGAGCATATAAGAGCTGCACAGCAAAAAAAAACACACTGTGATATGAGCGTATCACACAGCTGCACAGCAATAAAACCCACAGAAAGGTGCACTGTATAAGCATATCACAGAGCTGCACAGCAATAAAACCCACAGAAAGGTGCACTGTGTACGAGCGTATCAGAGCTGCACAGCAATAAAACCCATAGAAATGTGTGTATGAGCGTATCACAGAGCTGCACAGCAATAAAACCCACAGAAATGTGTATGAGCGTATCACAGCATTAACTCATTTCATTCCAAACGCCCCCACTCTTTTAATTTCATTAACCCCCCTTTTCAATTCGTAACCTCCCACTCTTTTCAATTAATAATCCCCCCTCTTTTCATTTCATCTAACCCCATCCTTTACATTTCATTTAACCCCTCCCACCTATTTTCATTTCTTCATTTCATTAACCCTTTAGACTCTTTTCAATTCATAACCCTCCTAACCCTCCACCTCTTTCATTTTATTTAACCCCCCACACACCTCTTTCATTTCATTTAAACTCCCCCCACCTCTTTCATTTAACCCCCTTAGAGACCGCGGACGTACCATGTACGTCACGGCCGCGGGTCTCTTTTAGACTCGCTGACGTACATGGTACGTCCTGCGATCTTTTGAGCGCTGGAAGCGATCGGATCGCTTCCAGCAGCTCCAGGGCCATTGCACGGTGCCTGGGAGTCCAGGCATCCGTGCAATGGCGGACAGAAGTGCCGGGGCCCCTTGTGATCGCTCCCCGGGAGCGATCAACATCCGGTTTGACCGGAAAGGTGCCCCGCACTTCTACAGAGCACTGGAAGCGATTGGTATCGCTTCCAGCTGCTCTGAGTATATTGCAGGATGCCTCGACATCGAGGCATCCTTGCAATATGGTTACCTGCCGCCGGTCTGTCCGTGATCGCTCCCCCCGAGCGATCACTTCCGGTAGCGGCAGGAAGTACTGAGTGCCACGAGGTATCGTGGCACTTAGTACAAAAAAGATCACATCAGTGATCAGTTCTCTGCTGGGTGCCTCGAGGGATCAAGGCACCCAGCAGACTAAAAAAAGTGTAAAAAAAGTAAAATAAATAAATAAAAAGGTATAAAATAAAAGAAAACTGACAGCCAAGATGGCGCTGCCCTTCTAAGGGCAGGGTCATCTTGGGGCTGTGTGGGATGTTCCTAGCCTGCCTCATCAGAGAGGCAGGCTAGCAACATCCAATCAGAAGTTATAAAAAATCTAAATAAAAGTTCTAATTTGTCAGGTCAGGTCAATATTTTGTAAATATTGGCTCTGACCTCTGTGATTCTCCCTCCCTCTCCTCACTTGTGTTTTGGTGAGCGAGAGAGAGAGAGATCAGATTTGACAGGTTAGAGATTTTAGGTAGATTTAGTGAGATTAGAAAAATTGAGGCAGATTTAGAGAGATTTTAGGGAGATTTAGAAGAATTGAGGCAGGTTTAGAGGGATTTAGGTGTTTATTTGTATTTTCTTGTGAAACCCAACGGATCTTCTAAGAACCAATAATCCGCTTATATATATATATATATAATAATTATAAAATTTTATAATCTATTATATATAATGTCTGAGAGGGTGTACAGCGCCGAGGAGGCATATGCCAACCTGGCGTCAGAATCTGAGGCATCTGCGTCGGACTCAGACCCAGATTTTGACCCCGCTAACTGCTCAGAGACCTCACTAAATACATCATCTACGCTGGCTGATGTATCTCCTAGTGATGTTTCTGATGCAGATCCTGGGTCACCACCTGCCAGCAGGAGACGCACAGCTCCAGCTGAGGAGTGGGTAGTGCCTCATCGCAGAGGCCAGATATCCCTCCTTTCACGGCAAATCCTGGCATCAATATTGATGTTGCAGGATTTACCGCCACACAGTTTTTGCAGGTGTTTATGGGGGATGATTTGTTGGGCCACATCGTGGCCCAATCAAATCTGTATGCCCATCAGCATTGTGCTGCGAAGCCAGACACCTACTTGGCAAGGCAGCAATGGACCCCACTAGATGTGCCAGAATTTCTGAAATTCTGGGCACTTACTATGCTGATGGGCATCATAAAGAAGCCCTCAATTCGCTCCTACTGGAGCAGTAGCCCATCTGCTCTACCCCCATTTACCCCCAATCAATGTCACGTAGAAGGTATGAAAACATTTTGCGTTTCATGCACTTCAGTGACAACAGCCTGTGCCCTCCTAGAGAGCATCCCCAGTTTGACAGGCTGTATAAAATCCGCCCCCTGATTACCCACTTCGCCGCCAGGTTTGCAGAGGCTTATACACCTGGAAGGAATATCTGCGTGGATGAATCCCTAATGAATACAAGGGAAGGCTGGGATTCAAGCAGTATATTCCTTCCAAACGCTCCAGGTATGGAGTAAAGGTGTATAAGCTCTGTGACAGCGAGAGTGGGTATACTCAGGCCTTCCGGGTGTACGAGGGAAAGGATAGTAGCCTTGACCCTCCAGGTTGCCCAGAACACATGGGAACCAGTGGCAAGATTGTGTGGGACCTACTTTTTCCCCTGATGAACAAAGGGTACCACTTGTATGTTGATAATTTTTATACGAGTGTCCCTTTGTTCAAGCTGCTGTATTGTTTTGATACAGCAGCATGAGGTACTGTTCGCAAGAACCGCGTAGGTTTCCCACCACAGCTTGTCCGCACCCGGTTAAAAAGGGGGAGACCTCAGCTCTGCGCCAAGAGGAGCTGTTGGCGGTCAAGTACAGAGACAAGAAGGATGTATACCTTCTATCCACCATCCACACTGAGAGGTCTGTGGAGGTCTCTGTACGTGGCAGAGCTGAGCGCATCAGGAAGCCAGTGTGCATCAAAGCCTATAACCGGCATATGGGTGGGGTTGATCTAGCAGATCAGCTGCTCCAGCCCTACCAGATTATGCGGAAGTCAAGGGCCTGGTACAAAAAGGTTGCAATTTACCTGATGCAAATTGCAACCCACAATGCCTTTTTGCTCTGCAAAAAGGCAAACCCCGGAGTGACGCTGTCCTTTTTACAGTTTCAGCTCCAGGTCATTTCGGGGTTTTTGTACCAGGATGCACATGCTCCCCGGGCGGTGTTGGGGGACAGAGTTGGGGCTACACATTTTATTTATAAAATCCCCCCTACTGAGGGTAAACAGAAACCCCAAAAAAGATGCAGGGTGTGTTTCAAGAGGGGGCAGAGGAGAGACACAAGCTTTTACTGCCCAGAATGCCCTGGACAACCCGGTCTGTGTCTTGGGGACTGTTTCAAGATATATCACACTGTGCGTGATCTGTGATTTTTTTTTCCTTTCTATTTTTTCTCACACTCCAGTTAGTTAGTTCAGTTTAGTTTTTTTTTTCTTTTACTGCACCAGACTTTTACATTTTATTCCTACATTTTTATGTTCTACAATTGGTGCTGTATTTTGCAAAAATCTTTGCACAACTATGCATGGGGGGCATGGGTGTACTCAGGAGACCTTGCAGAACACAACCTGGAGAGTTTTCATGCAGTAACAAACAACAGTGTCGCCTAAATCACAGTCCAAATCTAATGTGGGCGTAAAAATCAGAAAATTGAAAAATTACCGCCACACACCTTCTCAAATGTTTTGGGCTAAAACCGTTGCATCCATGGCATCAAAGCACTCCATATGCAATACCTTGGGGTGTCAACATAACAAATATAAACAATTTTCTGGCAATAATTCAAACTGGGGTATGCGGTAGACCCAAAACCAAAGATAGGCCTAGCTGAAGAAATAATCTCAATTTCAACTCCAATGACAAAGTCATAAAAATTGTATTTGAACCTTCCCAAAATCCTGGCAAACCTATGCATGGGGGCATGGGTGTACTCAGGAGACCTTGCAGAAAACAACCTGGAGAGTTTTCATGCAGTAACAAACAACAGTGTCTCAAATCACAGTCCAAAACTGATGTGGGTGTGAAAATGGAAAATGACCACCAAACAGTATCCAATTTGTTTGGAGCAAACGGTTGCATCCATGGCATAAAAAACACTCCATTTACAATACTTTGGGGTGTTAGCTTACCAAATATATGCACGTTCATAAAATTGGGGTATGTAAAAAGGCCCCTAAAAAGAAGTTAAGCAAAGAAGATACTGTATGTCAAATTAGAAAATTGACAAGCACATGTCAAAAGATTGGCGCAGCACCCCAAAAACAACAGAACAAATCTATATATGGGTGGTATCACTTTACTCAGAAGATGTTGCTGAACATATTTTGGGGTGTTTTTTGGCAGTAACCCATAACTGGATTTGACAATTCATGCCTAAAGTACAATGTGTGTGAAAAAATAACACAAAAAGTGACTACCTGAAAGTTTGACATAGAGCTAGTGCATGGAAAGTGTTAAAATACAACTCTTTGAAGCACCTAGGGTGTGCCTTTCTAAAAATATATGGTTTGATGGGGGTAAATTACTTTGGCCGGCTTCAAAAATGTCCCAAATAGGATATGGGTGCATGATGACGAAATGTGAAAATTCCAAGTTGGAAAACTGAAATGCGCACCCCCCAAATAAGGCCTATTAGCCCCCAAATGACCCGACATACCTATACATGGGTGGTATCAATTTACTCAGAAGATGTTGCTGAACATATTTTGGGGTGTTTTTTGGCAGTAAACCTTAAAGTTCACAGTACATGTATTATTAAATTGCGTTAAAAAAACTTTATTTTTTCTCAAACTTTGGCATAGATTTGTGGTAAAATGGTTTGCATGGAAAGAGTCAAAATACCCCAATTTTAATACCTTGATTTGTGTACTTTAAAAAAATATGTATATGTGGAGGGTTAGTCAGGAATTAGTGACAGATATCAGTGTTACAATGTCACTATCACTAGTTTTGAAAATAAACTCTTTGGAAATGGCAAAGTGCTACTTGCACTTATTGTTGCATAAAATAAGGAAAAAAAGCGAGGAATATGTAAACATTGGGTATTGCTAAACTCAGAACTAAATTTAGAAACTACTAAGGAATTAAATTTTTTTGACGGTTGTTGATACATATGAAATTTTGGGGGTCAAAGCTCGAAAAAGTGGTGTTTTTTCAATTTTTTTGCCATATTTCACAATGTTTTTTATAGTAAATTATATGAAATGATGAAAAAAAAATGGTATTTTTATAAAGTCCATTTAATGACGAGAAAAACAGTGTAAAATATGTGTGGGTTGCATAAACGAGTAAGAGGAAAATTAGTCCTAAACACTAACAGCGCAGAAACGTAAAAACAGCAGCGGTCACTAAAGGACGGATTTGTGTAAAACCGCCCAGTCACTAAGGGGTTATCCCCCACCTCTTTCATTTAAACCCCTCACCTCTTTCATTTGAACTCCCCCCACCTCTTCATTTAAACCCCACACCTCTTTCATTTAAACCCCCACCTCTTTCATTTAAAACCCCACCTCTTTCATTTAAACCCCCACCTCTTTCATTTCATTTAACCCCAACACACCTCTTTCATGTCATTTAAACTTCCCCCACCTCTTTCATTTCATGGGGCAGGGTCCTGCGAGCCACCTCTCCTTCCCGGGCCCGACATCTGCATCTGCCGTATTCACTAACTGGCGGCCGCGGACGTGGGCTGCCTGGTTGGTGATTGCGCACCTCCGGCCTGTTGCACTGCGGAGCTCGTGGCCATTTCACTTGCCGCACATGTGATTGCGTGTGGTTGGCCAGAGAGGCCCAGTCACTTGCCCGGATGCCGGCGGAGGCCCAGTCAACGTGCCCGGATGCTGGCAGAGGGCCAGTCACATGCTCGGATGCCGGCTGCAGGCACGTGATACACACGCACAGGAGGATGACAGTGACCCATCCATCCCTGTTCCTGGAGGCAGTCTGCAGGTACATAGATTCCTGGGCTCTGCTGGTACATAGATTCCTGGGCTCTGCTGGTACATAGATTCCTGGGCTCTGCTGGTACATAGATTCCTGGGCTCTGCTGGTATGGTATATACATTCTGGGCTCTGCCGGTATATAGATTTCTGGGCTCTGCTGGTATATAGATTCCGGGCTCTGCTGGTATATAGATTTCTGGGCTCTGCTGGTATATATAATAATGGGGGTCTGTGCTGTATATATAATTCTGGGGTCTGCTTGTTATATATAATTCTGAGGGTTCTATGTCTGGTTACACATGATTCTCGGGGGGCGGGTGTATATATAATTTTTTTTTCTTCAAGTAATGGGGGTGGTTGTGGAATTCTTGGGGGAGTTCCCTCACTTTTTTCCCCAGGACTTGACCGCTGCCGGCGGATCACATTGAGCGGCAGGTCGGTGGGTCCCACTGAGCGGCAGTGCGCCGTCCCCTGTAAATTGCCACCCTAGGCCTTGTCGGCCTAGCCCAAGATACACCGCTGCCTATGGCAACAGGGCTGGACCAGTCCAGGCGCTGGGTAGCCATGGGCTCCTAAATACCGGAGAACTGGAGTCTCACCAGGACAACTTTATTGGAGTCAGACAATGCAACGCTTTAGCTCCCACAGAGCCTTTCTCAAGGGGAGGACTTCCCATCTCTGTGAAGGCTGTCAATCAGTGGCCGCAGCACAGCCATCTGCAGGTGTGGTCCCAGGAAGAGTCAGCAGGTTGAGTGAGCAACCAACCAGCCGTCACCTATAGCATTGCAGCATTGAGAGGATTCGTGCTAGCCTGTCAGGGTCGTGGGAGTGGGAGGCAGGTACCAGGTGTAGAAGCAAGGCAAGGTACAGATAAGGAGGATCCAATTCGATGTCGAGATAGAGCCGGGTCGAAGCAGGCAGCAATCAGAGTTAGAGCCAATCCGGGTTCAGTGCACAAGAGGGACAATAGTAGGTAATCTGCTGCAGGTACTTTACTCCAAGAGAAGCGACGCTGTGGCAATGATGGTCTGCAAGGTCTCAGCATTTATAGGCAGATGAGGTGGTCACGCCCCCCAGAAAGGTGATGCCTCCCCTCCCTATTGGTTCTCACTTGGGAGGCAAGCTCACCCCGGGGGCGCCCGGCTTCTGCCTGTCAAGATCTCAGTCACGCCCCCAACTTGTCATAATGAGTTCCCTGACCCGCACGCCGTTTTGGGCCACGCCCCCGAAGCCACGCGGAGAGCCACGCGCTGCGGTGTCTCAAGCCTTCGGACCCAGTGCCGTAACAGACTCCATTGGCCGCTCGAATGTGGCGTGATCTGCCTGACGCCGGAGGAAGGAACCCCCATGGTCGGGGCAGCGTTACCGCGATCACGGCAGGCGTCGGCCGGGACCGCGAGGCGGCACCAGGTGGGTCCTGAAGTCGGCGGGTTCCCGTGGTGGGACGTGACATAGCTATTGAGATGCAGGTGATGATTGTCATTATTGTGAGGCTACTTCCTGTAGCCGGAAAGCCAGGAGCTGAATGTGATTGGGGAAGGGTTCAGTAACACCTGCTGTCTACTTAGTGGACTCCAACAACAAACAATGCAGTGATTAAAGGTCCGCTACCACCAAAAAATGAAATGTCCTTAATGTGTTTATTTTATGTTGCTGATACCTTACATGTGCTTTGGTTTTATCTTGTTTGTTTAGTTA
Organism: Leptobrachium leishanense; assembly: GCA_009667805.1. Taxonomy (NCBI): domain Eukaryota; kingdom Metazoa; phylum Chordata; class Amphibia; order Anura; family Megophryidae; genus Leptobrachium; species Leptobrachium leishanense. The sequence continues at coordinate 105,743,512 of CM019067.1, read as the reverse complement.
AGAAAATATTTTACTCTATATGTGTTACTGGGTGCATCCATTGTGTGATCTTTTTTGTTTAACCCCCCCCCCCCCTTACAATATCTTTACATCACTTGCTTCTCACTGTGCGGCAATGGCCAATGCCATATAATGGAGTCTATGGGTTGATCATCACTAGCTCAAATCATTGTATTGTGTGGGATGTATTCATAGGACATCACCGGGGGAAGGGTAGATTAGCAGTCTTTAAAGCTCCCTTTCTTATCTCACTCAGCTGCAGGGCTGGCCCGACAATGGAGCGGTTAGGAGCAACCTGGTCCAGGCGGCAAACTTTCCTAGGCGGAAAATTTTGCCGCCGAGCCCCTGCACTAATTTTTTTTTTCAGCGCCGCTGCACTGGCCAATCCTGGAGTCCTGCACAGTGGCCGCTCTGCATCTGACTCAGTATTACCTCACTGTCCGAGCGCCGCTGTCATATCCTCAGCCCCTGCTGTGCTGCCTGGGGGTTCTGGGCAAGGTCCTGTGCCAAGAGCTGGCCAACTGCCAGCACTGGGGAATGGCCGAGCGGCATCCGAGGGGGCGGGGCCTAGCATGGTCACAAGGAGCCATCGGGTTTAAAACAGGGCACGAGGAGTTGCCTCGTCGCCCTGTCGTGGATTTCTGTTCCCGCATCGCTAACTGACTCTGTGTATTGATTTTTTGTTGCCAACCCGTTTTCTGGATACGATCCCTGCTCCTGCTTTTTGACCCGGTTTGTTTTGACCATTCTAATTGCTGCTCAATAGAGATGAGCTGTTCGGGTCGATATGTTCGGAGTTCGATTCGAACATCGCCCGTTCAGATGTTCGCGAACTCCGATCATTTCCGCGTGTTCGCCGCATGTTCGCCCACAATGCACCACAATGCACTTTTCCACTGGCCTGAAGCTTGTAATTGGCTACAGCCTGCACCTGACCACAGTTTAGGTGCAAGACAGGTGCAAGACTATGCCAATCACGGCTCAGAGTCCTGATTGGGCAAAATTTGCTCAATCATAGGCTCACAGAGCTAAGTTCCGCAGCACACTATATAAGGCTTCACTCAGCCACAGCGCGTGTTTTTTGAGAGGAGATTGTTGTGTTGGGGGGGGGGTCTCACTTCTACAAAATATCTGGGAATTGTTCTAATCTTTGTGTTCTCACTGCCAGCAGCTATTGTGGGGGTCTCACTTCTAGAATATATCTGGGGATTGTTGTAATCTGTGTGTTCTCACTGCCACCCATCAGGGGGTCTCACTGATTTATAGGAGGTTCCTGGGAATTGTAATTTGTGTCTTGTCACTGCCACCCATCAGGGGGTCTCACAGATTTATAGGTTTCTGGGAATTTTAATCGGTGTCTTGTCACTGGCTGCCAGCTATCAGGGTGTCTCACTGAGTTATACCAGAGTTCTGGAAATCTTTAATCTAGATAACACAGTTGAATCAGAGTTCTGTATATCTTTAATCTATATATCACTCACCATGTCAGAAAGACCAAAAAGGACAGGCAGACGCTCCCAGACACAGATAAGAGGGCAAGCAGCCTCTGTGTCGGGAGGCTGTGCCTCTGGTCGTCGTGGACGTGATGCATCCTCTGCAGGGGCACGCTTGTCCTTTCTAACTGGTTCTGGCCGATTACATTGCCCCAGCTGCTGCAGCATAAGAAAAAATATAGTCCCAACCATCCCCAAGCACAGCGTCTAAATGCCAGCTTAGCAAAATTACTCGCATTACAGCGGCTGCCTTTCCAGCTGGTGGACTCTGCTTCCTTCCGTGAATTTGCTGAATGTGCTGTACCACAGTGGCAGGTTCCAAAACGCCATTTCTTTTCACAGAAGGCCATTCCAGCACTATACCAGCACGTGGAAGACAATGTTATGGAGTCATTGGGAAAGGCAGTCAGCAGCGAGGTGCACATGACTTTAGACACGTGGTCCAGCAAGCATGAACAGTGCCGTTACATTTCCTTCACGGCACATTGGGTAACTCTGATTGCAGCTGGGAGGGATACAAGATGGGGCTCTGTGCTGGAGCTTGTTCATCCACCATGCCTCCAGAAAGCTGCTTGTATGAGGTCTGTCTGCTCCACCACCTCTTCCTCCTCCGTCTCTGGCAAAGTGGCAGTTAAACCGACGCGTGGCAGGGGCTATGCAATGGCTCAAGCAAAAAGATGCCATACTGTGCTTGAGCTGGTTTGTTTAGGGGACAGGAGCCACACCGGGCCAGAAATTCTGTCAGCTCTGCAGGGCCAGGTGCAGAGATGGTTAACACCACGCCAGCTTCAGCTGGGAAAGGTCATCTGTGATAATGGCAGCAATCTTCTCCCCTCCCTACGCCAGGGTAAGTTAACGCATGTACCATGCCTAGCACACATCCTAAATCTGGTAGTACAGCGTTTCCTAACCAGGTACCCAGGGCTGGCAGAGCTTCTCAGCCAGGCCAGAAAAGTCTGCAGCCACTTCAGACGGTCATTCCCAGCAAGTGTTCGCCTGGCAGAAATTCAAAGAGAATTCCACCTTCCCACAAACAGTCTGATCTGTGACATGCCCACCAGGTGGAACTCGACATTAGCAATGCTGCAGCATCTGCACAAGCAGCAGAGGGCCATCAATGAGTACCTGTGTGAGTATGGCACAAGGACAGGTTCAGGTCAACTTGTTTCCCCCCCACAGTGGCTGATGATCAAGGATGCATGCACTGTACTGTCACCATTTGAGGAGGCAACGAGGATGGTGAGCAGGGACAGTGCATGCATCAGTGACACAATTCCTTTAGTGTTCCTGCTGGAGCGCACTCTGTGGGGAATTAAAGATGTGTCACTAGAGGCAGAGCAGCAGGAGGAAGAGGAGGCCTTCCCTAGCTCTCAAGGCCCCAGTCTTTACGCAGACAGCATTCCTGCAGGTCCTCAGATCAGACAGGAGGAGGAGGAATATTTAAGTAGTGGGGGCATTGAAGGTGGGGATTCCTCAAGGGAGGGTTTTGTGTGCCCAGAAACCCAAGGACTAGTACGTGGCTGGGAGGAGGAAGTGCACAATGGGGTCACCCTCATTGACGAGGAAGACTCGGAAGCTAATGCCACCTCCAACCTACGCTGCATGGGCTCCCTTATCCTGCAAAGCCTGCTAAAGGACCCCAGGATTCGTGCTATCAAGGAGAGGAATCATTACTGGTTGGCAAGCCTTCTTGATCCTCGATACAAGGGTAAAGTTGCAGAGCTCATCCTGCCCTCACAGAGGGAGGACAGGATGAAACAACTTGAGGACGCTCTAAAGCGACACTTGTGTAACACCTTTCCAGGCACTGGTAGGTTACCAAGTGATGACACAGGTGCTTCTGAGGCTGCGGTTTATCAGAGGTAGAGCGGTGAAAGGGGCCGCTTGACTGATGCCTTTTCCAATTTTTTTAGTCCTTGACGGTTGACGCCCAGGGACGTCAAATGTAGGCACCTATTGCCAGCATCTTCACCGTATGGTGCAGGACTACCTAGGGGCAAGGGCAGACCTGGATACCTTTCCAGCAGATGATCCACTGGTTTACTGAGTGTTGAGATTGGATCACTGGCCAGAACTTAGCCAATATGCCATGCAGCTACTAGGTTGCCCTTCATCCAGCATGCTTTCTGAAAGGATGTTCAGTGCCGCTGGAGGTTTTGTCACAGACAAAAGAGTGCGTCTGTCCACCGACTCTGTAGACCGGCTGACATTTATAAAAATTAGTCCTGGGTCAGCAGCTATCAATCCCCTGATGCTGACGTAACTGAATAGATCGGGGATGTCTTCTGCATTCACAAAACCTCCACCACTGCACTCTTCCACAATACCACAAAGGGGGTTATTACGGAGTGAAGGCACTTGCTGCCAGACTGCCACCAAAGGTAAAATATTTGGGTGCACTGCCACTGATGCCTATATTACCAGATTTATATCATTTTAATATTGGACCACAGGGTCCAACCCTGCACTCTTCCACAATAGGGTTACAGTGAAGGCACAATATTTGGGTGCACTAACGCCTGTACCAGATTCATATCATTTTAATATTGGACCGCAGGGTCCAACCCTGCACTGTTCCACAATACCACAGAGGGGTTACGGTGTGACGGCACTGTTGCTGACACTAAAGGCCCAATTTTAAAGCACCCATTGTTACTTTCATCCAAAGCCTGCATAAGTTTCACCATAATTTAGCCAAAAAAAATCACTAAACTTGTTCTTCGTGTCCTAAAATGTCTCCTCTTTTCACAATTCAGTTGTTTATGAATAGATTAAAGGAAAACCGCTTACCGTCATTTGAAATGTCATTTTTTTGTTTTAAAATGTTTCTATACATCCGAAAAATCCGCCACTTCACGGGCAGGTTATGGGGACCTCCTAGGCATGATATTTGAAGGAATTTCTCATTTTTATTTTTAACCCTTATTTCATGGAAAACTCAGTTTCTTTGAAAGCGTTTTTTTAAAAACGTTTTGTCCTTGTTTCCTGTCCCCCAGGGCACTACCCAGACCCCCATACACCTTTTATGGCAAATATCTTGCATATATGCCCTCTTGGAGGGCACTCTAAAATTCGAACTTGAGTCCCATTGAGTTCAGTTCATGTTCGAACTCGAACTTTTTAAATTGTTCGAGTTCGAATGCGAACCGAACACGGGGCTGTTGGGCTCATCCCTAACCGAAACATTTGGATTAACCCCGCTGAGCACGCCGGAGAAACCCGAGCAGCCGCCGATCACAGCGCAGAGCAGCAGCGGAAAAAGCTGACACCTCAGACAATTAAAGTGGAAAAAAAACAAAACAGTACGCTTGAATGTTTGAAAAGTGAAACGCTGTTTGTAAAGAAACTACAGAGCGAAAATGTCTGAAATGTACTTATAAGATGCAATGAATGATAATAAAAAGGGCTGTTACAGAAAAAAAATTAACTGAAATTTTTTTTCGCAAAAACATCCCGAAAAATGCCTCAAAAATCCTAAAAAAAAATCTATGAATAAAGAGACTTTTTACTGCAGAATATTATAAATCAACGGTTTATTAGATATTGTATTAAAACGGAAATATTTTTAACATTGAAGCCTATGGGATTTGCCTGAATAAATCTACTGCATGAAACCACCAAACAGCAGGGAAATTCGGCAACTTTTCACTGCTGGATTTTGTTCTGAATAGACAAAGCATTGCCTATCCGTATAGGGATTTCACTGCCCTCGAGCAGGCAACGAACAGGCACCGTAGTATGTGCAGGCAATTCGCCAAGATTTGGCAAACTGCCTGCTCTCTGAATAGCCGAATGGCCAGGAAAGGTAACCTTAACCCCTTAGTGACCGGGCGGTTTTACACAAATCCGTCTTTTAGTGACCGCTGCTGTTTTTACGTTTCTGCGCTGTTAGTGTTTAGGTCAAATTTTCCTCTTACTCGTTTATTCAACCCACACATATTATACACCCTTTTTCCCGCCATTAAATGGACTTTCTAGAAATACCATTATTTCCATCATATCGAATAATTTACTATAAAAAAAAGTATGAAATATGAGGGGAAAAAAAATGGTAAAAACACACTTTTTCGTAATTTAAATCGCCAAAATCTACACCCAAAAAGACCCCGGCTAAATAGGTTCAAAATTTTGTCCCGAGACTAGAAATACCCAATTTTTACATGCGTTTGCTTTTTAACCCCTTCACTGCGGAGACAGTTCACCTATGTGCGCTGCACTCATTCTGACCATTTTGTGCTAATTATTTTTAGATGACAGCCTAGGTCCTATTTAATTAAACTCCCCCCAGACAAAATTTTTTTTTAAAAAAAAATCATTTTTTTATTTTATTTAATTTTTTTATTATTTTTTTTTTATTTAATTTATTTTTGATTTTTTTTTAAAACCAAACCTGGTCATGTTTGGTATCATTGGAAAGGCCATAATCAAATGATGTCAAATAGGACCATCTAGCTGCCATGGATCGGGAGATATGGGGATCCTTAGGATCCCCTTATCTCTACATGGCAGCTAGATGGTTAACTGGCCCACTGACATCCTCACACATATGGTGAGGTTATCAGTGGGTGGGGGGGGGCCTGGAGGCTTGGCTGACATCCAAGATGTCAGCCCCCCTCCAGGTTTGAATCGCGTTTTGGCGCCAACTGTTAATGCTATACACCACTGAAAAGGGGAGACTCTCCCCTTTTCAGCGGTGCAAACAGCATCTCCCTAGCTTCAATGGTTGGGGAGATAGAGGGCTCCGAAGGAGCCCCCCTCCCCTCCATTGAATTGCATGGGGACGCCTGCTGATGACATCACCACGCAGAGTGGCGACGTCATCAGCCTCGCCTGCCCATGTAAATCACATGGGCAGGCTTCACTTTTTAAATGATTGAAATCTGAATGAATAATTAAACACATGGTATCTGCCTGGTTAGATATACCTGTATCTGCACTATTACATAAAATAGGTTTTCATTTCACTAAATTATAAAAAAAAAAGCCCACCAAAATCTTCAGCTCCAGGCCCATAGAGATCTAAGTCCGGGCCTGGTTGTCTCCACTTGGGATGCATCCGCCACAATGCAGCTGTGCACTCAGGTGAGGCGACACTACCGCAGGTGAATTACTGGAGTGCAGTAAGGTCCTGCCTGGTGGTGTCACCCCCTGCACTTTCTCTTGACTTGTTCACTGCTTCGCTTGTTCATACAATCGCACAATGCACTGTCAGGTTGAATTCTGCATTGCAGATCTCTCCCTCCTGTGTCCTCAGCGAAGGCAGCTCTAGACCAGGTCAGGTTTAGGCGAAAATGAAATGAGTGGCCATAGGACTAGAGATGAGGCATTTACCAAGCGTTTTAAATGACGTTGCAAAACGATCAGAACCTTCCCCCCCTAAAAAGACACCCACACACCCTAAATATATGGAGGAGTCCCTAAAAAGACACCTGCACACCCTGAACATATGGAGGAGCCCCTAAAAAGACACCCAGTGAAACCCAGGTATTACTCACGAAAAGTGGGCAAAGGAATAGGAATCCTTGTTCAGCGACTCCAGATTCAGAGCAATACAAATAAATTCCAAAACCCACGTATTAAAGGAAAAAAGTGGATTTATTCCAGCACCAACAAGGACGACGTTTCGACCAGAACTGACTTGACAAAGACCAGTTCTGGTCAAAACGTCGTCCTTGTTGGTGCTGGAATAAATCCACTTTTTTCCTTTAATACGTGGGTTTTGGAATTTATTTGTATTGCCCTAAAAAGACATTCGCACACCCTGACTATATGGCGGAGCCCCTAAAAAGACACCCGCACACCATGAATATATGGAGGAGCCCCTAAAAAGCCACGACACACCCTAAATATATAGAGGAGCCCTTAGAAAGCCACTGACACACCCTAAATATATATAGAGGAGCCCCTAAAAAGACACCTGCACTCCCTGAACATATGGGGGAGCCCCTAAAAAGACACCGGCACACCCTGAATATATGGAGGAGCCCCTGAAAAGACACCCGCTGTCACGGGCTGGGCCTAGCATGGTGTGCAGGAGTATGAGTGTGAGCCCAGGATGCAGTAATATCGCAGCAGAAGACAGGAATAGACAGGTTACAGGGTTTATTTGTTACTACAAATAAACAAACAGAACTGAATAAACAACTGATACAAAGAACGTAGAATAGCAGGGGGGAAAACGGGGCAAGGAGGATACCGGTTGTGAATGTCTTTGGTTCAAAGGAGGTTCCAGACAAGGATCTCAGGAGGTCAAGGAAGCAGGTCTGCACTAGGCAAGGCTGGGAACTTCAATGAGGAAGCTTAGAGTAAGGGGCGTAGCTTCCTCATATACAGGGTTGATTAGGGAAGATGAAGGGCAGGTGAGGTTCCAGGTCCATCATGCAAATCAAAGTCCAGGAAAGCATGTGGAGATAAAAAGTCCTGGAACCTGCATATGGCAATGCAGGACATGGCAAAAAGGAGAACAAAGGGGACGCCAGAGGGTCTAGGGGTTTGGACCGTGACACCCGCACACCCTGAATATATGGAGGAGCCCCTGAAAAGACACTCACACAGCATGAATATATGGAGGAGCCGCTAAAAAGACACCCGTACACCCTGAATATATGGAGGAGACCCCTAAACAGACCCAGGCATGCTGAATATATGGAATAGCCCATAAAATAAAAAGGAGAAAATTATGGTACTGTTCTTATTATATAGACTTAAATTAATCCTAACACTAAAAGTGTCCCTAATTCTGGAATAAACCCAAACTCTTAAATTATCCCTAAAGGTAACCCTAGCACTAGGTTTTACTCCAAGATTAACCCTAATGTTAAATATAATCCATAGTCAAATACACCCACCCACACAGTCCTGGAGAACTTTTCTTTCTTAATAATTGTGCCGCAGCTAAAGCCTCTCACCTTGTTCTCGGCCAGCGCGACACGCTGCAGTCACATGACACGCAGAGGAGGCAGGGAGGAGCCTGCAGCAAATCATCGCAGTAACCAACGATGAAACATGTGCTACAGGCTGTGCTGTGACTGCCAAGCCTTCAGTACTTCAGACTGCTTCGGAAATACCCTTGCTGGGCGTATTGCCACTCGATGTGTCGGCAGCGCGTCCTGCGAGAGGCCTTTTAGTATTCAAAAGGGTTGCCCTCAAGCAGCCAACCAGCCCAGAAGTCCAACGGCCTACCAGGAAAGCGCCTAGTTTGCCCAATGGCCAGTCTGGGCCTGCTGTACGCCCTGCGTCTTCAAGGCCCACTTGCCGCACGGATGGCATAGAAAGTCCTGAGGCGGGAAAGATTTAAGGCACCAAATTGAAAAAGATGCTCTGTTTTGGCTGCTTCTGAAATCAATGCCTTTCGGCAATTTCTGGAAACCTTTTTTTGAAGCAGTCAAATTTTTTGGGTAGTAATCGAAACTAGCATGAATTTTGTAAGCTATAAAATTTTAGGGTTAGGGATACATGTACGTTTAGGGTTTATAATTAGGGTTAGATTACTATTTGTGCTTGTGTTAGGGTAATGGCTAAGCCTAAATCTTAACCCTAAGATTCGGATCCTTTTTTGTTTCATCTTAGGCTAGGGTCAGACTAACGCAGTATCAACGTGCGTTTAGCAACACTAAATCATGGCCGTGCTAGCAGCAAATGACGTCCAATGCCGGGCAGCATACGAAGAACGGCCGCACAAAAGTGCGGCTGCGCAACGCAAGTGGCAAGCGAACGCATTTTTTCGAGAACGTCAAACAGCTAGTACGGACGTACAGAGTGCGCTGCGTCCACTAGCGGCGTGTGTGCGTAAATAGGAGACGTCAGACGCTGCTAATGTCCGGCCAACATCACGTCCAGACGGAAAAAGTGTTTTATTGATGATCCGTACAAAATCACGACGAAAATGCGCATCGTATGACCGCTATCGCATATTCCGTGAAAAAATACGTCCATTCATTCGAACGCACTTTTTCACGGACAACGAGAAAAATGCGTTCGTCTGACCCTAGCCTTAGGCAACAGAAATTGTTCCTTTTGATGCAAGCATAAGCAGCATTTGTGTTGGAAGAAGGAACAGAATCTGTTGCCTTAGGCTAGGGTCAGACTAACGCATTTTTCACGTTGTCCGTGAAAATGTGCGTTCGAAGAATGGACGTATTTTTTCACGGAATACGCAATAGCGGTCATACTATGCGCAGTTTCATCCGTGATTTTGTACGGATCATCAATAAAACACTTCTTGCATCTGGACGTTATGTTGGCTGGACATTAGCAGCGTCTGACGTCTCCTAATCGAGCAAACACGCCGCTAGCGGACGCAGCGCACTCTGTACGTCAGTACTAGTGGTTTAACGTTCTCGAAAAAATGCGTTCATTTTCCACTTGCGTTGCGCAGCCGGACTTTTGTGCGACCGTACTTCGTATATTGGCCGTCATTGCCCGGCATCTGCTGCTAGCACGGCCGTGATTAAGTGCGCCAGAACGCGCGTTCGCACTGCCTCAGTCTGACCCTAGCCTAAAAATGAGAAGCTATTACCGATAACAGAATTATTTAGAGAAATAAGATAAAATGTAACTTTTACTTCGATGAAATATAAAAAGTAGTACTATTAAAATTGCTCCTTTTAACCCTTTCGCTGCTGAGGCTTTTCCCGCCCCTGTGCTGAGGTCATTTTTACCTGTTTTGCGCATCATGTTTAAACGTGTTTTGAAGGCTTATTTTAGTATATGACCCAGACATATTATATATCGTTCTTTCCGTCAGACTCGGTAGATTCATAATATGTCATTATTATATGTATACGTTATGTCATGTCTGTATATTATAACAAAAAATGCAATAAAATATGTATTTTCAATAATTTACAACGTGTAAAGTGTTTTTTTCCACATTTTAACATGCGAGCAATTGCAGTTATATTTTGTATGGGGTCTCGTTGGGGTCTCGTTGTATGGGGTCTCGTTACATTTTTTGGGAAAATGACACTATTTTTAACAAACGCACCGCATACAAAAATCGTTAGTGCAGCATCATTGTTCACATTATAATTGAAATGGGAACAATATTGCTGCATTAACAAACCAAAAAAAAAAAAAAAAGTGTTTATTTTTTTTTTTTAATTTTTTTTTTAATTTTTTTTTATTTTTATTTTTCATTTTCTTTTTTTTTTTACAAAATTTTTCACTTTCATGTTTGGTATCGTTGGAACGGCCATGCTCTGGCCGATCCAACCATACCAAAATGTAACCCCTAGCTGCCACGGATCGGGAGATAGGGAGTTCATTGGAACTCCCTATCTCCACCGTTGGTGGCAGTCAAGGGTTAAGTCCAGGACTGGCGTCATCGTGCTACGCACGATGACGCCAGTCCTCAGGGGGAGTTCCCGGAGGCTTGGCCGACATCCAAGATGTCGGCCAGCTCCGGGAAAGGATCGCGAACCGGCGCTTTTCAGCGCCGATTCGCGATCCAGCTCCCCAGGGGTTAATGCCAGGCATCATTTGGAAGGGCAGGCTGTGCCCTTCCAAATGATGCCTGGGTTAACCCCCGCAGAGCCGCCGATCGGGAGGGAGAGAGGTCCGAAGGACCTCCCCCCCTCCCTTTCAGGCGCCTCCTCCGCACATGCAGGGGGGGCGCCTGAATTAGGTGTCATTGCGCCCCCGCGATGACACCTAATTCTGGCGGCTGCTGTTCCGGATGCCGGGCTGACATCCAGGATGTCAGCCCGCACCGGAGGGGCCAGCGATTGGCCGGAACTCGGCCGAACGCTGACCCCAATGAGAGGACGCGCTCAGCGCGTCCTCAGCACACCAGCGGGAATGCTGAGGACGCGCTGAGCGCGTCCTCAGCAGCGAAGTGGTTAATGATGAGGCAGTAAAGCAGTGTTTCCCAAACCTGTCCACGGGACCTTCGACCAGGCCAGATTTTGCAGATCACATTGGGGAAAAGCAGACTGAATCCTGCAATCACTCAGCAGCAAATCATATCACCTGTGCTGTGCTCCAGATATCTGGCAAACCTGGTGAGGCGGAGGGTCCTGGGGACAGGTTTGGGAAACACTGCAGTAAAGTGTTCTTAGGAAAGCAATAAACAGGACACTAAACAACATCAAAGACAAACAGAAGGTTTGAAACACTGGGTCACGCTGAGTTAAAAGAAGCTGTGCACCTTTCACTATAACCTGTTATTGGTGATGACTGAGCAAAAATATAGATAGAAACAAATCTTCATGGGTTCATGCAAATAGGAAGGCACGTATAGTATAGGGATGTGATGGGTAACCTTGGCATCCCAAATGTTTTGGCACTACAAGTTCCATGATGCCTATCCAGCCTTAAGCTTGTCAGAGCATCATGGAACGTGTAGTTTCAAAACATCTGGGATGCTGAGTTTTGCCATCACTGCTAATAGGGGGTAAGGGAAAGGAGAAAACACAGATGGAGTCAATGCTAGGAGAGTGAATGGGTTAGGCATAGCTCCAAATTATGGGCTGGACTCACAAATAGTCAGTGTACCGTGTTGACACTAAGCCCTGCGCATACAGAGGTTACGCAGAGACTGACTCCAGAAGCTGCTATAGAAGCAAGTTTCAGAGTCATTGTAGCTCCGTTAGACAAGCTGTCAGTAAACTTGTGAGCTTATTTAATCTATACGTTTACAATAGCAACTTCCTCAGGAGATGCCCATATGGAAATTTATTTCTTATGAACTGGTGACTAACCTGGCGTTAAACAGTCTTTATACATATACTGTATATATTGAATTTGATCTAGCACAATGTGTAGTAGAGTTTTTCTAATAGCTGATGTGGATGATGATCGACTCATTACTTGAAGAATACATGTCGTTTTAGTCATAAATACTCCATAGAAGTGGCAGTATTACTCTTGTTGGGGCCCTGCCAGACAGGTGGCCCCAGATGATGTCCCTGGACAATGTCACATGATGAGAGAGAACAGATTTTAATCCCACACTCCATGGAAAAGATTCAGTGGGGATCGCTAAGCAGTTACAGTTACAAGTACCAGGGTGAGCCAGTCAAACCTGCATTTTTGAAAAGGGCGGGAGAGCCGTGAAAGTGGGCGGAGCGAGTTAGCAAGGTTACCATTGTGTCCCCCACAACTAAGCATTTCAGTCGTCATGGAGCAGTGGTCTAAACAACAACGTTCATTCGCTGTGAAAGCGTTTTACCAAAGTGGTAGTTATGCAGGCGCTCAGCGTCGTTTCCGGAAGAATTTTCAAATTAATCGAAATAAGCCAGTGCCGTCTGTTAATTCAATCAAATTGTGGGTGACAAACTTTGAAGCAATTGGTGAAACGAGAAGCAGAAGGGGTGGCAGTGCAAGATCAGTGCGAACTCCCGCGAATATTGACCGCGTGAGAGTTGCTGTGGAAAGAAGCCCTCGGAGATCGGCGCGTCGACAGAGTGCTGCGCTTGGCATGGCAAACACGAGCGTCCGAAGAATCTTGAGGTTAGATTTATACCATCACCCATACAAAATTCAGGTTGTTCAGGCTATGAATGAAAACGATTTTGCAGCTCGACGGCGTTTTTGTCAAACGTTGTTGGACATGTTTGATGAAAACGAGGACCTTGTTCACAACCTGTGGATGAGCGATGAGGCACATTTCCATCTCTCCGGTTTTGTGAATAAACAAAATTTCCGATATTGGAGTGATGAAAACCCTCAACAACTCCATCAAACACCACTCCATTCAAGCAAGGTAACAGTTTGGTGCGCAATGTCCTCATTGGGAATCATAGGCCCGTATTTTTTTGAAAATGACAGGGAGCAAGCAGTTACTGTGAATGCACAACGCTATTCGGAAATGTTGCATTCGTTCTTCATTCCTCAGCTTCGTCAACATGGAATGAACAATGAAACCTTATTCCAGCAAGACGGTGCCACAAGTCATACAGCCCGTGTGAGCATGAATGTTCTCAACAATGGAGCAATTTCTTGGCCTCCCCGATCGCCCGACCTCACAGTGTGCGATTTTTTCTTGTGGGGGTACCTGAAGAGTAAAGTCTTTGAACAACAACCTCCAACGCTTGGGGAACTCAAGAGGAGAATCCGGTTGGAAATCGAGAGAATTCCTCAGCGTATGCTCCGTGATGCGATGGGCTGTTTCAGAAATCGCCTACAAGAATGTCTAATCGGGAAGGACACCATCTTACTGAAGTTATTTTTAAACAGTGAATGTTGTTTCTTAAATGCTTTTTAATGTACATTAAGATAGTAACAATAAAATTTTGAAATATCCATCCGTTTATTTTTTACAGTCATTTCAAAAATGCAGGTTTGACTGGCTCACCCTGTACTTACACAGCGCCAACAGATTCCGTAGCACTTACAATGGGAAAGCACGAACAGGTGACTTAATCTACCAGAGTTATTCAAAGAGATTCGAAAAGTCACCACACGTTCGGTGACTTTTCGTTCTCTTCAATTCGGTTCCTTTTGCCGATCCCATTTTGGTGACCCTGCGGTGTATTCAGCAAGCACCACAGGGTCCCCGAATTGCAGGGAAAAGCTGCCGCAAACCTGACGAAAACTCACCGCAAAACCCAGCGAATGCACGCCGAAAACCCGCAAAAACATCTGGATTAACCTATCAATACTAAACAGAGTGTGAAGATGTATCCCCAAGAGGAATAGAAACTGCAGTTCACAGCACTCTCCACCAACGTGCTAGAATATAGACATATAGAAAAAAATAGAACATGCAGTACAATACAACCTTATAGATGGTCAAATAAGTTTGTAGATACAGGATCTTCAAGAAAGTGCAAAGCCTCTAGAATCAGAGCATACACAAGAACATAGCGTAATACTGCCAAAAATTTAATAAAACATAAAACCACAAAAAAGAAGCCACTCACAAAATTAGTGGCACACAATGGATAAAAAGTGTGCAACAGCGCATATTTAAACAATTCGTTCGAATAGTCACCACAGCCGGAAAGACATCGTCCTAAAGCGTAGTTTTCTGCAGGAGAGCCTGGCCAGGATACCACTCCGTGCTGAGAAGTCCAAGTCGCAGGTGGAACCACAGTCCTTCAGAACGACCAATTGGGGAACCGAAGACCTGGAGACATCCGAAATGAATGATGGACGATCCGACTCGCGGACGAATAATGGACGATCCGGCGGGCGAACGAACGAAAAATAGCAGAAACGAGCAAGTCAGTTCGACGCGTTTCGTCCTCTGACTTATTCATGAACTGAACGGACGGACAAGTCAGTTCATGAATAAGTCAGAGGACAAAACGCGTCGAACTGACTTGCTCGTTTCTGCTATTTTTCGTTCGTTCGCCCGCCGGATCGTCCATTATTCGTCCGCGAGTCGGATCGTCCATCATTCATTTCGAATGTCTCCAGGTCTTCGGTTCCCCAATTGGTCGTTCTGAAGGACTGTGGTTCCACCTGCAACTTGGACTTCTCAGCACGGAGTGGTATCCTGGCCAGGCTCTCCTGCAGAAAACTACGCTTTGAGGACGATGTCTTTCCGGCTGTGGTGACTATTCGAACGAATTGTTTAAATATGCGCTGTTGCACACCTTTTTATCCATTGTGTGCCACTAATTTTGTGAGTGGCTTCTTTTTTGTGGTTTTATGTTTTATTAAATTTTTGGCAGTATTACGCTATGTTCTTGTGTATGCTCTGATTCTAGAGGCTTTGCACTTTCTTGAAGATCCTGTATCTACAAACTTATTTGACCATCTATAAGGTTGTATTGTACTGCATGTTCTATTTTTTTCTATATGTCTGGATTAACCTGCCGAAAACCACAGAAAAACCCGAACAGGAGCCGATCGCGGCCTTCGACACAGCAGAAGAGGCAGTGAATAAATTAGGAAAACAGTTTGCATGAATGATTGAAAAGTGAAACACTGTTTGCAAAGAAACTACTGAGCGAAAATGTCTGAAATTTACATATGAGGTCCAGGGAGTGATAATAAAAAGGGCTGTTACAGAAAAAATAAGTAAACTGAAAAAAAGAAAAAATCTGGCTTTTAAAAAAAAAAAATTCTGAAAAATGCTTAAAATATCCTAAAAAATCTATAAATAAAGAGACTCTTTACTGCATAATTTTATAATGAACGGTTTATTAGATATTGAGTTAAAACGGGAATATTTTTAACATTGAAGCCTATGGGATTCTCCTGAATAAACTTGCCGAATTAAACCACCGAATGGCAGGGCTGCTAGTTTGTGTTCTCTGAATAGCCGAAGCAGTGCTTTATCATGGGGATTTCACTGCCCTCGAACAGGCACCGAACAGGCACTGAACAGGCACCGTATGTGCAGGCAATTCACCAGGATTTGGCGAATTGCCTGCTCTCTGGATAGCTGAATGGCCAAGAAAGGTAACCGAACGCTGATTTTCAGCGTTCGGTTACCTTTCTCAAGCAATTCGGAGCTCTTTGAATAACCCTGTATATATATAAACGCGAAAGTCCTGACTGATTGACTCATCAACGCCCAGCTGAAACCATTTAACCTAGGAACGTGAAAATTTGAAGGTGCACTGTTTTTATGATGTAGGCACCCACTAAGGAAGGATTTTTGGAAACTCCGCCCCTAAGGGGGTGAAAAAGGGGGTTGAATATTTTAAACAGAATACCTATAGCTCAAAAACAGAAGATGTTACAGATGTGAAAATTGGTATTTACATTCATCTTGAAAAATAAACACGTATTTTACCGTGTTTAAAAAATTCGACAGGGGGGGGCGAAAAAAGGGATTGAATATTTTAAATATTTTAAACAGGCTACCTATATCTTAAAAACAGAAGATGTTACAGATGTGAAAATCGGTATTTAGATTCTTCTTGAAAAATAAAAAAACACGTATTTTACCGTTTTTCAAAAATTCAACTGTTGGGGAAAGGGGGTGGAATATTTAAAATATTTTAAACAGGATACCTATATCTTAAAAACAGAAGATGGTACAGACGTGAAAATCAGTGTTTAGATTCATCTTGACAAATAAAAAAACAAGTATTTGACCATTTTCTGAAAATTCCTTGGGGTCAAAAAGGGGGGTTGAAAACTTTTATCATAAACGCGAAAGTCCTGACTGATTGACTCATCAACGCCCAGCTGCAACCGTTTAACCTAGGAACGTGAAATTTTGAAGGTGCACTATTTTTATGATGTGGGCACCCACTAAGGAAGGATTTTTGGAAACTCCGCCCCTAAGGGGGTGAAAAAGGGGTTGAATATTTTAAACAGGATCCTTATAGCTCAAAATCAGAAGATGTTACAGATGTGAAAATCGGTATTTAGATTAGTCTTGAAAAATAAAAAAAACACGTATTTTACCATTTTCTGAAAATTCCATGGGGGGGCCAAAATGGGGGGTTAAATACATCTATATTTATAAATGCGAAAGTCCTGACTGACTGACTGACTGACTCCTCAACGCTCAGCTGAAACCGTTTAAACTAGGAACGTGAAATTTTGAAGGTGTCGTTTTTATGATGTAGTAGGCGCCCACTAGGAAAGGAGTTTTGGAAAATCCACCCATAAGGGGGTGAAAAAAGGTGTTGAATATTTTAAACAGGATACTTATAGCTCAAAAACAGAAGAAGCTACAGATGTGAAAATCGGTATTTAGATTCGTCTTGAAAAATAAAAAACAAGTATTTTACCGTTTTTCAAAAATCCAAGTGGGGGGGCGAAAAGAGGGGGTTGAATATTTTAAATATTTTAAAAAGGATACCTGTATCTCCAAAACAGAAGATGTTACAGACCTGAAAATTGGTATTTAGATTCGTCTTGAAAAATAAAACAACACGTATTTTACCATGTTCTGAAAATTCCTTGGGGGGCAAAAAGGGGGGGGGTTGAATACTTTTATCAGTATACCTATATTTCAAAAACCGAAGATGTTACAGGTGTGAAATTTGGTATTTACAATCTTCGTGAAAAAAAACAAACATGTTTTTTGCCATTTTCGACAAATCCAATTGGGGGGGTGGGGTCGGGGGAAAGGAGTCTGAATATTTTTATCATTATAACTATATTTCAAAAACCAAAGATGTTACAGACGTGAAATTTGGTATTTACAATCTTCTTGAAAAATAAAAACAGGTGTTTTACTATTTTCCAAAAATCCCAAGTGGGGGGTGAAAAAGAGGGGGGGCTGAATACTTTTAAACAGGATACCTATATCTCAAAAACAGAAGATGTTACATACGTGAAAAATGGTATTTAGATTCGTCTTGAGAAACAAAAAAACACCTATTTTACCATTTTCCAAAAATTCATTGGGAGGAGGGCAAAAAGGGGGGTTGAATACTTTCATCAGTATACCTATGTTTCAAAAACCAAAGATGTTACAGGTGTGAAATTTGGTATTTACAATCTTCGTGAAATAATAAAACATGTGTTTTGCCATTTTCCACAAATCCAAATAAGGGGGGGGGGGTCGAGAGAAAGGGGTCTGAATACTTTTATCAGTATATCTATGTTTCAAAAACCAAGATGTTACAGGTGTGAAGTTTGGTAATTACAATCTTTCGAGAATAAAGAAACACGTGTTTTACCTATTTTCCAAGAATCTCGCGTGATAGGTGAAAAAAGAGGGGTGAATACTTTTCAACAGGATACCTATATCTCAAAAACTGAAGATGTTACAGACGTGAAAATTGGTATTTAGATTCACCCTGAAAATAAAACAACATGTATTTTACCATTTTCCAAAAATCCAGTGGGGGGGGGCAAAAAGGGGATGAATACCTTTATCACTATACCTATATTTCAAAAACCAATGATGTTACAGATGTGAAATTCAATATTTACAATCTTCGTGTAAAAAAAACCAACATGTTTTACCATTTTTCGAAAATCCAGTTAAGGGGGGTGGGGGAAAGGGATGTGAATACTTTTATCAGTATACCTATATTTCAAAAACCATAGATGTTACAGGAGTGAAATTTGGCACTTACATTCTTCTTGAAAAATAAAAAAACACGTGTTTTACAATTTTCCAAAAATCCCAAGTGGGGGGGGAAAAGGGGGGTTCTACCAAAAAAACCTCAATTTTTTTTAAAAAACTATTTTAACAAATCCTAAAATCCACACGAGCGAAGCCGCGGGCAAAAGCTAGTATATAATAAAACAAAGGGAACAGACGGTCCTGCTTGTAGGATAATTGTCCTGCTAAAACAGCACTGCATACAAGTGCTCAGCCAGACATCCCGTGAGTTTACAATCTAAGGGACTAAGGCAAGTGAAACAAAAGGGAGCAGAGGGAGTGTGGAGATAATTACCAGCGAGACTATAGCAAACACTGCATATTGATAGACCAAGAGCTTGGACATGATAAGGTTAAACCGAGAGAGAGGTGAAGCAGCTGGAAAAGGAGCTTATATAAATGGGATAGGGGCTGGGTGGGTGGATGATGGATGGATGGATTGATTGGACGGGTGGGTGGGTGGGACAGCAGAGATGAGGCTGAGGGTAAATGGGCCTGTGGGTAAGAAAATACAGAAGGCCATTGCATGAAGGAATTTATGACAGGGAGGAGCAGAGCAGACTGAGGAACCCTCCCCCTCCCACAGAATTAAACTAAAAAAAAATGGAGGGAAAGGAGAGAAAAAAACAAAAATACATAAATTAGCAATCAGGATAAAATATTGGAGCAGTAACAAGCAGGTGTCTGGATCCAGGGTCCTATCAATCCAGTGGCTGAGATACAGATTAACTCAGACACTGAGAAAGGTGGGCCATAACTAGTTTTCTATGGCCGGCCCCGATTTAGGCTAGGGTCAGACTAACGCATTATTCGCAGTGACCGTCAAAAAGTGCATCCGAACACATTGCCGTATTTTTTCACGGAATGCGCGAAAACGGTCATACGATGCGCATTTTCGTGCGTGATTTTTTTACGGATCCAAACCAGGAAACTTTGGGTGTCTGGACGTTATGTTGGCCGGACTTGAGCAGCGTCTGACGTCTCCTAATCACGCTCACATGCCGCTAGCGGACGCAGCGCACTCTGTACGTCCGTACTAGCGGTTCTGCTTTCTCGAAAAAATGCGTTCATTTTCCACTTGCGTTGCGCGGCCGTACTTCGTATATTGGCCGTCATTGCGCGTCATTTGCTGCTACTGTGGCCGTGATTAAGTGCGCCTAAACACACGTTAAAAATGCGCTAGTCTGACCCCAGCCTAAAGCAGATGGGCACGTTTATAAAATGTGTTTAGTGTGGGCAACAGGTTCTTCAGAGGCTAATCAGGTGTTGCCTTACTCCCATAATATCTAATATCAATCCATGGAGTACATAGTGCAGCGAAAGCCTCTTAAAATGCTAAAGGTAAAATACATCTTCACTGTTGGAGAGCTCATGTCAAAGTGCAATGTGATAGCCAGAGGAAGCGCAGGAGCACAAAGAGTGCTCATTAAACATGGATTCCGGGGACAGTATTGCACATTCTCTATTTTAAACGGCTGTTCCCCGAGCAGCCACTCAGCCTGGAATTCTACAAGTGTCATGGAAATGTCTCTGAGACGTTTTATTTATTTATAAAGGATTTTACCAGGAAGGATACACTGAGATTTCTTTCGTTTTCAAGTATGTCCTGTGTTTAAGAACATGGTTACAGAACTACAAAGTAGTAAAATGCAAGACATTAACACAAAACAAATACACAGATTAACAGAAAATAAATATGTAGGAAATATAGTCACTATGTTACATGTTTACAGGTGCTTTCCTTATTGAGGTATGTTAATAGGGAGCTCTTAAGGGACTTAAGACTGGGGGAAGATTTGATGGTGTCTGGGAGGTTATTCCATAATTGCGGTGCTCTGTAGGAAAGTGAGGATCGAGCCACTTTCTTTTTGTATTGTGGTATTGCAAGTAAGGTGCAGGTTCTGGATCGGAGGTTATAGGATGAGGGAACTGCTGGAGGAAGCAGTCTATTCAGGCAGGGTGGCAGCTTCCCAGAAAAGCTCTTAAACACCAGGTTGGAAAGGTGAAGAGTGCGTCTAGATTCCAGCGATGGCCAGTTTAGTTGTTTTAACATGTCACAATGGTGGGTCATGTAGTTACATTGTAGCGCAAAGCGGCAGCATGAGTTATACAATGTAGTAAGTTTCTGGAGGTGTGTTTGCGGGTTGTCTGCATTCACTACATCTCCAGGACTCTGATAACGGAACTAGATATCCATTTAAATCAACAGCAGAAACTACTGTATAATCTGGGACGAGACAAGCTGACAGCAATTGTTTATAGGGACAAGATACTGCTTCAAATGTGAAAATTACATTTACCACCACTGACGACACCGGATTTTATTTTATTTACTGAACAAGTATGTGAGAGAATTAAAAGAAAAATCCAGCTAAAGGACACTGGAGAATTACTCGTTCTTCATGTTCTTCAAAATTCGTCAATAGGAGGTGGTAAATTGCATTTTCTATTTTTTCAAAATCAATTAAAGGGACAGCCAAACAACAGTGGCCTAAACCGAGTCAACATCAGCAGGGAAGGGGCCTCAGGGGCTATCAACAGCAGAGGTTGGGGAACCCAGAAAGCGCAGAATAATTTGGGTCAGGGGTCAGCAACCTTGACCATCCAGATGTTCAGGAACTACTTTCCTCATGAATCTCTGCTAACCAGATGCGTGACTGAGCATCATGGGAGAGCTCCAAAACCTCTGAAGGACCAAGGTTGCTGACCCATGACCTAGAATACCCCTTTACCATATTGTGGGTGCAGGTTTTTATCTCTTTGGGAATCATTAGTTAATTTTCTCCAGCTCACAGTATATTTGCACTTAGAACACATCAATATACAGTAAACTGAAGCTCAGGTCCAGCCATAACAGAAGCTGCGGCCCCTCTTGTAAAAGCAACTTAGCTGCTAGCACTGTGTTTAGATACTAGAGCTGTTAACTGTAAAAGAGTGTTACAATGCAGTGACTAATACATCATTCATGACACCTCATATGCAGTTAAGCAAATAATGTTTCCAAAAAAAGATGATGGGCCATTTTACAAAGTCCATAATGCTAGTAAGCTAATGTAAACATGAGGCTCTTTAAATATATGATGGCATTCGTCATGAAAATAACATAAGGAAACAAAATTGTAACATGATCAACATGAGTAAACCTAGTAATAAGGAGTGTTGAGTAAGAAACGGATTAAACATTTTACGTACTCACAACAGGTACAGGTAAACCCAAAATCAGAACGGTAATAGTCACATGAATAACAACTGTCACGTCCCACGTCGAAGATCGGACCTGGCGCCCGGCAGCCCTGTCCTCGCGGCTCGGCGGCCGGGTGCCAAGTGCACGCCCGCAGCGGTCATGTGGGTGGCTAAGGGGCGGGGCGGGGCGCAGCATGATGACACGGCACCGCCGAGTTTAAAGTCAGTCTGCATAGGCAGACTCATTGCCCTGACAGTGTACGCATATCCCTCAGTGCTTTCTATTATATTATTGGCTACTCTGTGTATTTGACCCTGCGGCTATTCCTGACAAACCCACTTTGTGTACCAATCTGGCTATAACTGACAAACCCATTGGCATACGACTGACTACCGCTCCTGGTACTAAGACCCCTGTTATCCCGACCAAGTATCTTATTGTATTTTGGTATCTGTTAACCCTTGCTGGGTACGTGTCATTCTGTTACCTGAATATAGCTAGCTTTGCTGACCTCCTAAGGATCTGAGGGATATATATAATAATGTGTATAGGGACCAGCATCATATACCCAAGTGGGACTCGTGACAACAACAACAAAGGTTGAATTTTACCATTCGTTGCAATTTCGGGGCAAGTCGTCTATTCACAAAGCTGACAATTCATCATAGACGAAATGACAGCGAAAGACGAATGTGCCACAATTCAGCGCCATTGGCGGCACCAAAATTGTCCCATAGAAGACTATCGTGTCTTCTATTCACAGAACGCTGAATTGCACCGAAATTGCAGCAAAACGACTCGATTTTCGGTGGTCCAATTCAACAGATTTATACAGGCAAATCCAATAGGTTTCAATGTAAAAAAGTAATATCTTTTTTTATACAACGATCGTTTATTATTTGCAAAAACCCTTTTTATTTTTTAAAAGACCTGTAACACATCACGCTGTCACTGTGCGACTTGGAGGGGGCTGTGGGCTTGCCTCCTGCCCACAGACTATGGCCCAGCAGTTAAATGGGAGATTTTGGGGCTGTTTGTCATCTCCTGCTGTTGTAGCCACACGTCTGGAACTATTATGGGCTACTTTTTCATATTAGCCCGGCTGAGTTAAATGTATAATTTCTTGCCAGACAGTGACTGTTTCCCTCTGGAAAAATATGTGTTTTAATGGCTGGAAACAAGATGGAGTTTCTACAATGTTATCTGTGTATTTGAATAGGTTGTAATCTGCTGGCACCAATTGTCTTAGGTTAAGAAAGGTTATGTAACGTTTACTGTACTGTCTACCTAATGTAATTAGATTTCTCATTCCAAGAGGTCAATGTTTGTGCATTTTATCTGTATCAGTGTGATTAGGTCCTCCTAGAAGAGGCTGTGATTGTTTATATGTAAATAACTTCTGTCTGTCCCCATAAATATCTGTGCTTGTCATTTGATTAAACCAGTTCTATTCTGACCAAGCTTGAAGTCACGACTCATGATTTGGGGTGCCCACTGTGCCAAGGAAAGGCTCCAGGTCTACAGCTACGGCTTATTTCTGGGGGTGCTAGTCAGGCTCTCTACATGCACCGGGCCTTAAGCTGCGGCTTGTGTGAGAGTGTGAGAGTCACGAGGAGAAACTGGGTGTCCAGCGAGGAAGCAGCATATGGCAGATGTGACCCTGTTCAGGAACAGAGACCTGTTACAAGACCTTTTCGTAATTTTTAGATGACAATTTTGTTCCTTTTTTTATATATTTTTACCACTTAACGCCAAAGGGCGAACTATGCCCCGCTGGCGCCTATGGGCTGCCTCTGGCATGCCCAACAGCAAACGCGCAGCACGCAGCATTCTCTGCTGCGGAAAGGCCTGAACTCAAACCGCGCCCATGCAGCCAATGACGATTGCAGCTCATCAGCTGTGTAGGTGGATCGGAGCAGAGGTCACAGCAGCTGGAGAGCTAGGGCGTGCTAGTACGCCATGCCGGAATTTAGACCCTCCCACCGAGCACAACCCGCCCAGTGTTAGGGGTTAAAAGACTTTTTTATTTTGTAGCAGACCTTTTTATTATTTTTTTAAAGGTCTTTTTTCTTATTTAGACACATTTTGTAAGGACCATCGCCGGCGGCGTAAGAAAAAGCCTAGCACTGCCTCATAGTGATGAGACTTTCAACAGTATTGCCAATATTCACCTCCTACCATGCAGCGCTCAGGTGTTGTTTAATTTAACTGATCACCCTTCATAAAACCAGGCCACACCTAAAGACCAATGCTTCCACATTGTCTTGGAAATATTTAAGCTGTAAGGAGCTACCTGTTTTTCCTCCAAACTGCCTAAGTATCCTATGACCCCATACTCTGCTGGATCCTATCCTCTCAAGAACCTTTGGAGCTCCTGCTTACCTTATACACTTCCTGGATCTCAAGCCTATTCCATTTGGATTACAAGGATTTACCTATGACTATACTGGGACTCATTATCAGAGTGTTATTTACATATACAGTCAGGTCCAGAAATATTGGGACATCGACACAATTCTAACATCTTTGGCTCTATACACCACTACAATGGAGTTGGAATGAAACAAACACAATGTGTTTTAACTGCAAACTGACAGTTTTAATTTGATGGTATGTACATCCAACTAAGGTGAACGGTGTAGGATTTACAGCAGTTTGCAGATGTGCCTCCCACTTGTTAAGGGACCAAAAGTAATGGGACAATTGGCTTCTCAGCTGTTCCAAGGCCAGATGTGTGATATTCCCTCATTACCCCAATTACAATGTGCAGATAAAAGGCCCAGAGTTCATTTCAAGTGTGCTATTTGCATTTGGAATCTGTTGCTGTCAACTCTCAAGATGAGATCAAAAGAGCTGTCACTATCAGTGAAGCAAGCCATCATTAGGCTGAAGAAACAAAACAAACCCATCAGAGAGATAGCAAGAACATTAGGTGTGGCCAAAACAACTGTTTGCAACATTCTCAAAAAGAAGGAATGCACCGGTGAGCTCAGCAACACCAAAAGACCCGGGAGACCACAGAAAACAACTGTGGTGGATGACCGAAGAATTCTTTCCCTGGTGAAGAAAACACCCTTCACAACAGTTGGCCAGATCAGGAACACTCTCCAGGAGGTAGGTGTTTGTGTGTCAAAGTCAACAATCAAGAGAAGACTTCACCAGAGTGAATACAGAGGGTTCACCACAAGATGTAAACCATTGGTGAGCCTCAAAAACAGGAAGGCCAGATTAGAGTTTGCCAAACAACACCTAACAAAGCCTTCACAGTTCTGGAACAAGATCCTATGGACAGATGAGACCAAGATCAACTTGTACCAGAGTGATGGGAAGAGAAGAGTATGGAGAAGGAACGGAAATGCTCATGATCCTAAGCATACCACCTCATCAGTGAAGCATGGTGGTGGTAGTGACATGGCGTGGGCATGTATGGCTGCCAATGGAACTGTATTTATTGATGATGTGACTGCTGACAAAAGCAGCAGGATGAATTCTGAAGTGTTTCGGGCAATATTATCTGCTCACACTCAGCCAAATGCTGCAGAACTCATTGGACGGCGCTTCACAGTGCAGATGGACAATGACTCAAAGCATACTGCAAAGCAACCAAAGAGTTTTTGAAGGGACAGAAGTGGAATGTTATGCAAGGGCCAAGTCAATCACCTGACCTGAATCCCATTGAGCATGCATTTCACTTGCTGAAGACAAAACTGAAGGGAAAATTCCCCAAGAACAAGCAGGAACTGAAGACAGTTGCAGTAGAGGCCTGGCAGAGCATCACCAGGGATGAAACCCAGCGTCTGGTGATGTCTATGAGTTCCAGACTTCAGGCTGTGATTGACTGCAAAGGATTTGCAACCAAGTATTAAGAAGGGAAAGTTTGATTTTATGATTATTATTCTGTCCCATTACTTTTGGTCCCTTAACAAGTGGGAGGCACATCTGCAAACTGCTGTAAGTCCTACATCGTTCACCTGAGTTGGATGTACATACCCTCAAATTAAAGCTGACAGTCTGCAGTTAAAGCACATTGTGTTTGTTCCATTCCAACTCAATTGTGGTGGTGTATAGAGCCAAAGATGTTAGAATTGTGTCGTTGTCCCAATATGTCTGGACCTGACTGTATCTTACTTTAAAGTTCTTCTCTGCTATTTCTCCCTTTTCTCCTGATCTACAGTTTTCCTATATTCTTTAGTACTCTCTGCATCAGACGCTTATCCCTTCTTAAGTATATTTATGTTGTAGTCTAATTTGAGTTTAGATTCCAATATTGTTGACTGGATTAGGCAGTGGCTGAGTGACAGACAACAGAGGGTTGTGGTAAATGGAGTTTATTCGGCACAAGGTCTTGTTACCAGTGGGGTACCTCAGGGGTCAGTACTTGGACCCATTCTCTTTAATATTTTTATTAGTGATATTGCAGAAGGTATTAATGGAAAAGTATGTCTTTTTGCTGATGACACAAAGATTTGCAACAGGGTTGACGTTCCTGGAGGGATCAGCCAAATGACAAATGATTTAGGTAAACTAAATAAATGGTCGGAGCTGTGGCAATTGAGTTTCAATGTGGATAAGTGCAAGATAATGCACCTGGGACGTAAAAACCCAAGGGCTGAATATAGAATATTTGATACAGTCCTAACCTCAACATCTGAGGAAAGGGATTTAGGGGTCATTATTTCAGAGGATCTAAGGGTAAGTAGTCAATGTAATAGAGCAGCAGGAAATGCTAGCAGAATGCTTGGTTGTGTAGGGAGAGGTATTAGCAGTAGGAAAAGGGAAGTGCTCATGCCACTGTACAGAGCACTGGTGAGACCTCACTTGGAGTACTGTGTGCAGTACTGGAGACCGTATCTCCAGAAGGATATAGACCTCTTAGAGAGAGTTCAGAGAAGGGCTACTAAAATGGTGTACGGCTTGAAGGAGAAAAGTTACCAGGAAAGGCTTAATGATCTTAACATGTACAGCTTGGAAAAAAGACGAGACAGAGGAGATATGATAGAAACATTTAAATACGTAAAGGGAATCCACAAGGTAGAGGAAGGGAGTATATTTAAAAGGAAACAAAATAGCAAAACAAGAGGACATAGTCTTAGATTAGAGGGGCAAAGGTTTAAAAGTAACATCAGGAAGCATTATTTTACTGAGAGGGTGGTGGATACATGGAACAGTCTTCCAGTAGAAGTGGTAGAGGCCAAAACAGTAATTGAATTTAAGCAAGCATGGGATAGGCATAAGGCTATCCTAAACAAAAGATAAATCCAGGTAAAGTATCCATGTAATTGGGCAGACTAGATGGGCCGAAAGGTTCTTATCTGCCAACATTTTTCTATGTTTCTATGTTTCTATGTTTCTAATTATATACGGTCTCCTTTCCAATTCCCCTTTTGTCTATACCTGCAGCCTGCGTATATAATATATACTCCTTTGCCTTCCCTCTCTTTGTGTGTGTGTGTTTGTGTGTGTACATATATATTCCCCTGTTCAGTATCCGTATCTGCATCTTTATTATATTGCAATTCTATCTTCGGTTCTAATATTCTTGTCTATTCCTTCAGCATAACTTCTACTCGTTTATCATTTATTCAGCATTCACCCTCTTTCTCAAAACCCCTCCTATATTCTATTATTGCCTCTGGTTGTTTCTTCTATGCCTTCAAATAAATCTGTTATATACATATATATCTGCCTTGTGAGACTCTTATTCATTGCATAGTGGCTCGAACCTGTCACCCCGGAACCAGCAACTGACACATTTTTATTGACCAAGAGAATATTGACCGAGAGAAGTTAGGAGAATAGAATACTTATTTTTTTTCAGTTTGGTGGAATTTGTCAATGCCAATTTGGCGCAATTCGGTAGTTATCGACACAATTCGGCGGATTTTGCCACCTAAGTCTAATAACTGCTTCAGCAACTCCAATTTCTGGAAAATACTGTGACCATTCGCTAAATAGTGAATTCACTGTATTTTTGGCGAAATGGAATCGCCAACGTGAGCCGAAATGGGCCACAACACAAAGCATTGATATTGTGTCTCCAGTAGTTATCATACCGGTGGGAATCGCTACTCCAGTCTTCTCTCAAGATGGGTTTGCAGCTCGAGTTTAGCTTTTCCCTTCTTCTACTAATAGAAGCACAAGTTATTCCAAAGTATCTTGCGCTTGCATTCAGGAGACGGTATTTCTCCTAGAAACACTAACTCCTAAAAACTGGTGCTAAGTAATTATGCATTTGCAAAATCATTTAGCACGCTGTGAAAACTCCCCCCAAATATCCCTTCCATGTTCTTCCATGGTGCCAGAGTAATAGTCCCCAGTCTCCCTCTACAATTCGTCTTGCAAGAGCAACCTTGTGCAGAGCTCGCAGCTGGGACGCGCTGGACTCCATGAAGCCCTATGGAGTCAAGGAGACGATAGTTGTGGAGGCGTGCAGCGTTGCTGCCAGGATTGGGCTGCGCTTTCTTTCGTGGCTAGTTGCTTGCAGTCACGCAAGAAGCCTTGCAGTCGCATGAGACGCCAAGGGCCGGGTGCAGCTTGATTTAAAACCCAGCGTCTCACTCCTGTGCCCTGACGTGGTTATCACTTCCCTCAGCGCTTTCTGGGTATACTGGCTATTCTGTGTATTGACCTGACATTTACTGACAACCCCACTCTGTGTACCGACCTGTCATTTACTGACAACCCCACTCTGTGTACCGACCTGGCATTTACTGACATCCCTGCTCTGTGTACCAACCTGGCATTTGCTGACATCCCTGCTCTGTGTACCGACTAGGGATAGACCAATATGTTTTTTTCCAGGCCGATACCGATACCGATTATCGGCCATCTCTCAGGCCGATAACCGATATCAGGGGCCGATATTCTGTGTGCCTAAATTTTTGAAAAATAACACAATTTCACACAAATCTGGTATAAACTGAACATGTTTATTCATATTTTAAACATTAAATGCAAACAACTGGTAAAAGTGCACACACACAGCTGAGACTGAGAGTGCACACACACAGCTGTGGGCCATTTTTTATTCACCTGCTGCAGGTTCAACTTCAGGCAGGGCTGTGTTTAAGGGGGCTTCAGGTCAGGCTGAGCTCTGGGTTGCAGTGCTGTGTCCCGGGCTGTAACTGCTCATGATGGATGGAGTCAATGGACGGAGCAAAGGGGCTTTAAAGATGGATGGAGCCGAGGAAGGAGGGGGAGCTGCTGCAGCTAGTGGGGTTGGTTAGTGCGGTTGGTTAGTGCGTGACAGACAGTGACTGCGTGGGGCTAGTGAAAGGGAGCGGAGCACTCAGCAGCACACCCTGGTTGTAATAATTACTTAAAAAGCGATACATGCGATAAACAGACATACAGTAAACTTTTTTTAAGGGCGGTGACCGGGTCTTACCCTGCTCTCTCCGAGATCTGCATGCAGGGTTTCTGGATATGCTGCTGACGCGAGGACCATGTGGTGGGCGGCGTAGCTCCTCATTGGTCGGCTTCTCCTGCAAAGGAACAAGAACATCGCATGCGCTTCGCAGTTACTGAGTGCGCTGGGGAGCGGCAAGTAGAAATCGGTAATATCGGGGACCTGAACACCGATACCGATAAACTCGAAAAACTCCAAAATCGGACCAAAATAACGGTAGATCCGATAATCGGTTGATCCCTAGTACCGACCTGGCATTTACTGACATCCCTGCTCTGTGTACCGACCTGGCATTTACTGACAACCCCACTCTGCCTACCGACCTGGCATTTACTGACATCCCTGCTCTGTGTACCGATCTGGCATTTACTGACAACCCCGCTCTGCCTACCAACCTGGTATTTACTGACATCCCTGCTCTGCCTACTGACCTGGCATTTACTTATAACCCCGCTCTGTGTACCGTTCTGGCATTTAGTGACAACCTCGCTCTGTGTACCGACCTGGCATTTACTGACAACCCAGCTCTGCCTACCAACCTGGCATTTACTGACAACCTCGCTCTGTGTACCGACCTGGCATTTACTGACAACACCGCTCTGCCTACCAACCTGGCATTTACTGACAACCTCGCTCTGTGTACCGACCTGGCATTTACTGACAACCCCGCTCTGTGTACCAAACTGGCATTTACTGACAATTCTGCTCTTTGTAACAACCTGGCATTTACTAACAACCCCGCTCTGTCTACCGACCTGGCATTTACTAACAACCTCGCTCTTTGTAACGACCTGGCATTTACTGACATCCCCGCTCTGTGTACCGACCTGGCATTTACTGACATCCCTGCTCTGTGTACCAACCTGGCATTTACTGACAACCCTGCTCTGTGTATCGACCAGGCATTTACTGACAACCCCACTCTGTCTACTGACCTGGCATTTACTGACAACTCCGCTCTGCCTACCGATCTGGCATTTACTGACAACCTCACTCTGTGTACCGACCTGGCATTTAATGACAACTCCGCTCTGCCTACCGACCTGGCATTTACTGACAACCTCGCTCTGTGTACCAACCTGGCATTTACTGACAACACCGCTCTGTATAACGACCTGGCATTTACTGACAACCCTGCTCTGTCCACTGACCTGGCATTTTCTGACAACCCTGCTCTGTGTACTGACTTGGCAAGTACTAGTGTTCCTGCTCTGTGCATCCCTTTTGGCACATGTCTAATTCTCTCTCCTGGTACTAAAATCCATCAACCAAGTCTGTTATAATAGTCTGGTATGTATTAACCCTTGCTGGGTACATGTCATTTGGTTTTCTGAAGATAGTTAGCTGTACCGACCATCTAAGGATTGGAGGAGTAGATAGTATACGGCAGGGGTTAAAATTTGCACTCGCCCCCTCGCAATTTGCGAGTTGAAATTGGGGGAGGGCGAGTAGAAATTGTGCTGTAATTGGAATGCCAGCGTCGGCATGGAGCCGTCACTGACATTCCCTTTCATGTGATCCTGTTTGCTCCAGTGCGTAGCGAGGAAGGAGGCGGGCGGCGCCGCAAGCAGGGACGGACCGAACGCTGGGAGAGATGTGCTTTCACATCTTCCCAGCGTCTGCACTCAGCCAGCTTCCGGGTGGTCTGTGTCACGTGTGCTGACACAGAGCCTGGAAGCGTTTGTGCATGAGCCGAGTGAGGAGTGATCTGATTCCCTCCCTCTGAGCGGAGGGGAACTGCTGCCTGGGAGGTAGGTAATTACAAGGCTGCAGGGGATAAAAAAAGACTGAGAATGGAAGAGAGGGGATGAAAAAAAGAAAGAGGGATAAAAAAAGACTGAGAATGGAAGAGAGGGGATGAAAAAAGACTGAGAATGGTAGAGGGGATGAAAAAGAGGGGATAAAAAAAGACTGAGAATGGAAGAGAGGGGATGAAAAAAGACTGAGAATGGAAGAGGGGATGAAAAAAAGGGGATAAAAAAAGACTGAGAATGGAAGAGAGGGGATGAAAAAAGAAAGAGGGATAAAAAAAGACTGAGAATGGAAGAGAGGGTTAAAAAAAGAAAGGGGATTAAAAAAGACTGAGAATGGAAGAGAGGATGAAAAAGAGAGGGGATAAAAAAAACAGAATGGAAGAGAGGGGATGAAAAAAAAGAAAGAGGGATAAAAAAAGACTGAGAATGGAAGAGGGGATGAAAAAAGGGGATAAAAAAAGACAGAATGGAAGAGAGGGGATAAAAAAAGAAAGCGGGGATAAAAAAAGACTGAGAATGGAAGAGAGGGGATGAAAAAAGAGAAAGAAGGATAAAAAAAGACTGAGAATGGAAGAGAGGGGATGAAAAAAGAGAAAGAAGGATAAAAAAAGACTGAGAATGGAAGAGAGGGGATGAAAAAAAATAATGAGAGAGGATAAGAAAACGAATAAGGGGATGAAAAAAAGAAAGAGGGGATAAAAAAGAACTGAGAATGGAAGAGGGGATGAAAAAAAATAATGAGAGAGGATAAAAAAACAAATAAGAAGGGATGAAAAAAAAGAAAGAGGGAGAGAGGTGAAAAAAGTGAGAATGGGAGAGGGGGGTTGAAAAAAAGAATGAGAGGGAGGGGGTATATAAAAGGCTTTGGAGCTCTGATACGCTCCTTCACACCACACATTATTGTGAGTTTTATCGCTTTGGAGCTCTGATACAGTAGTGCGTAGTGTGTATGAGTGTATCAGAGCACCACAGCAATAAAACTCAGTAAGGTGTGGTGAGTATGAGCGTATCAGAGCTGCACAGCAATAAAACTCAGTAATGTGCAGTGTGTATGAGCATATCACAGAGCTGCACAGCAATAAAACTCACGCTCATACACTATGAGGTTTATTGCTGTGGAGCTCTGTGATACGTTCATACACACTGCACATTACTATGAGGTTTATTGCTGTGGAGCTCTGTGATACGTTCATACACACTGCACATTACTATGAGGTTTATTGCTGTGGAGCTCTGTGATACACTCATACACACTGCACATTTTGATTTATGTTTACAATGCTTCGTTATATTATTAACCCCTTAAGGGCCGCTGACGTACCCTGTACGTCCTGTCCACAGGTCTCCCTTAGACCCGCGGACGTACAGGGTACGTCAGCGGCGCCTAATCCCCCTCCCGCCCGATACTCACCTCCCTCGCTGGATCCCATGGCGATCTGGCAGGGAGGAAGCTTGCCCATGTGATTTACATGGGCAGGCGAGGCTGATGACGTCGCCACGCTGCGTGGTGACGTCATCAGCAGGCGTCCCCATGCATTTCAATGGAGGGGGGGCTCCTTCGGAGCCCTCTATCTCCCCAACCATTGGAGATAGGGAGATGCCGTTTGCACTGCTGGAGAGGGGAGAGCCTCCCCTTTCCAGCGGTGTATGGCATTAACAGTTTCGCCGCCAGATCACGTTGCGGCGCCAATTGGTGCCAAAACGCGATTCAAACCTGGAGGGGGGTTGACATCTTGGATGTCAGCCAAGCCTCCAGGTCCCCCCCACCCACTGACAACCTCACCATATGTGTGAGGATGTCAGTGGGCCAGTTAACCATCTAGCTGCCATGTAGAGATAAGGGGATCCTAAGGATCCCTTTATCTCCCGATCCATGGCAGCTAGATGGTTATATTTGACAACATTTGAAAGGCCTGATTATGGCCTTTCAAATGATACCAAACATGACCAGATTTGGTTTTAAATTTTTTTTAAAAAAAATTAATTAAATAAAAAAAAATAATAAAAAAATTAAATAAAATAAAAAAATGTTTTTTTTTTTAAAGTTTTTTTTATCTCAGGGGAGTTTAATTAAATAGGACCTAGGCTGTCATCTAAAAATAATTAGCACAAAATGGTCAGAATGAGCGCAGCGCACATAGGTGAACTGTCTCAGCAGTGAAGGGGTTAAAAAGCAAACGCATGTAAAAATTGGGTATTTCTAGTCTCGGGACAAAATTTTGAACCTATTTAGAAGGGGTCTTTTTGGGTGGTCGTAGATTTTGGGGATTAAATTACGAAAAAGTGTGTTTTTACCATTTTTTTCCTCATATTTCATATTTTTTTTATAGTAAATTATTCGATATGATGGAAATAATGGTATTTCTAGAAAGTCCATTTAATGGCGGGAAAAAGGATGTATAATATGTGTGGGTCGAATAAACGAGTAAGAGGAAAATTTGACCTAAACACTAACATCACAGAAACGTAAAAACAGCAGCGGTCACTAAAAGACGGATTTGTGTAAAACCGCCCGGTCACTAAGGGGTTAATGATAATTAAACAATAATTTTAGAGGATGTGTTTAGCGGCAGAGATAACGGTAAGGGTTGGGTGGCGAGTAACTCTTAAGGCCTGGCTAGTAGCTTGGGACCTGAAATTTTGAGCCCTGGTAAACGGTATACAGGGACCAGTATCATTGATCCAAGGGGGATTCCTGACAGAAAGTTGTTTGGTGTTCACATTGATAACTTTGTTCCTTCCTGTGATTCAGCTGCCAATCCATTCTTTTTGATTTTATCAGATCAGGATATATTAATCTCCTCACCAGTCAGTACATGGGTATTTTAGAGCAATCACAAAAGGGTCTATTTACCAACCACCATTGTTTAGTCATACAAAGCTGGATTAACGTAGACAAACTATGATGGATCAACTATGGTGAAAACTAGTTCCACCCTAGTTCGATGCAGTCATCCCCATTGTTTGCACCGTAGTTTCTGCCAAAAAACTACCACTGTGCTTATTCCTGGCATATATTGTAGAAGAGCAATACAAACATTTGCTTGAACATTAATGTCTTCTTCAATATTTATGGTTTACAAGGGTTAAATAAATGAAGTGTACTGTATGACTGAAATGCTTTTATTTTCACACAGCACTTGACTGCACCCTTAGAGTAATGGCATAAACTGAATTTATTGTGAGTCCCTGGTGACCCCTGGCAGAAATAGAGAGGAATTACTAGTAATGGTTGGAGGTTTACTTGTACTTTCACTAAAAAGGAACATTACTGCATTACATATAAAATGTATACTACGGGTGTTATTCAGAAAGCTCTCGTTCCCTACACTTCGGGAATCAAAGTTCCCCACCCTGCGGTGAATTCAGCATTCACCGCAGGGTCCCCCGAGTGCAGGGAAAACCCACTGCAAAGCCTCCAACCACCCACCGAAAACCTACCGAATACCTGCCGGAACTGCCGCAAAAAATACGCCGAACACGTTGCAAAAAGCCACCGAGCAGCCGAACACAGCGCAGACCAGCCACCAGCAAAATTCGACAAGCTGACGAACGGGTAAAAAAAAACAATACTCTTGAAAGTGTCAAAATTTAAATGCTGTTTGCAAAAAAAATACTGAACGAAAATGCCTGGAACAAACATATAAGGTCCTATGAATGATAATAAAAAGGTCTGTTACAGGAAAAAGAAAAAAACACTTTTAAAAAAAAGAAATCAGGAAAAAAAATTCCCGAATAATGCCTAAAAGATCCTAAAAATACATTAAATAAAGAGACTTTTTACTGCAGATTAAAATAATAAACAGTTTATTATCTAGACACACTCTTCACCTTTCCAACCTGGTGTTTAAGGTTCGTGTCAGACGAGCGCACCTAGTGCGCCCGTACTTACCGGCGCCCGTCACAGCCACGTGATGCAGCGACGGGCCGGATACACGCTTGTGCGCGCGCATGAACTGCGAGCGCAGCAAGTGGCCGTGTAGCGAATCTCTCCGTTGATGCGCTAGAATGCGCGTCAACAGAGCTGCAAAGCGCGATCCTCCATAGGAGGATCGCGATTTGCATAGCTGAGCGCACTCAGCGGCAGCGGAGAATTGAAGGAACATCTGCTCTCATGGATGTGCCTGTCACGGTTCCCGGATCCCACCACGCAGCCCTTAAAGCCCAACACTCCACAGAGCCAAAAAGCTACCTACAGAGTAGCCGTAGAACAATCCCTAACTGTGTGGTCCTTAAAAATTGGCCAGGTATAAGTATACTAGCTAGACAGAAAGGGTTAATCAAAGACAATGTCGTAATACAAAACCAGGTCAGCAACACGGGGGTAGTCAGACGAGCCAGAGTCAGGAATACAGAGAATAGAATAGTCAAATGGAATAGCCGGGTCGATATCAGAGCAGTAGCGTAGTACAAGAAAAATAGTCTTGGGCAACGGAAGGCAGAATGGTCAGAAAGCAAGCAGAGGTCAATAACAGGTTAAATCATGAGAGAATTCAGGTACAGGGAGCTCAGGTATGGATAACCACAATCTGGCACTGCTTCGAAGGAACTGTGGGTTTTTAAAGACCTTCACCAGACAGCGCCCCCCTCTCAAGCCGCGCCTCATGCAGCCACCTCCCTGCCTGTCTCTATTTAAACCGGGTGTTGGTCAGCGAGCAGCATCAGACATGCTGCCTTCAAGGACACTGGAGAGGCTGGAAGCCCCCAACGTTACAGTTCCTTCCGCTCTGCAGTGCGCTCGTCTGACACAAGCCTAAGAGATTTTCTGGGAAGCTACCACCCCCTTCCTGAATAGACTGCTTCCCCTGGCATTCCAGTTGGACAGTACCTTCGTTTACGCAGGAACTGTTCTAGCCTTGATGAGTTTGTGAATCAAGCCAATGATCTCAGACTGAGATTTAGACAACGAGGATATCCCCACAGTATTCTTAAACGTGCCTTCCATCAGGCCCTTGGACAGGACCGGAATATTTTATTGAATATAGCATCAAAAAAGAACAGTATACAGCAAATACGACTCATTGGCAATTTTGATGAGGCTAATAGCAGCATTCGACAAATCTTACGTACTTACTGGCCCATTCTTCGCACAGATGAAGATCTTGTCCCTATCATATCAGTGGAAGCCACCTTTACCACTCGCAGGGCCCCCAACATTAGAGACAAAACATGCCATAGTCATCTGGCTCCCATTAAGAGATCTCTAAGAGCAACCTGGTTGCCACAGACCACACCAGGTACGCACAGATGTGGCAACTGTATGGCATGCAAATATATTTTGAAACCATCAAACAGTTTCTGGGACAGCAGCCATAAGGAGACTTTCCAGATTAAACAACCGTTTACTTGTCGTTCAGCAGGGGTGGTGTACCTTTGATCTGTTCATGTGGATTAGTATATGTAGGCAAAACAATTAGGCAATTGAAGGTACGCATCCTGGAACATATCAGATCGGTTAAATACATCAGGGAGACTTCGATCTCCCGTCATCTCAAAAACATCCACCAGAACCGATCTGATCAACTCAAATTTTTGGTAATCGAACAAGTCACGTTAGGTGATAGAGGTGGTGATTGAGATCGGCGTTTACAACCGCGGGAGTCCTTTTGGATTCACAGGCTTAAGACCCTCAGCCCACATGGCCTTAATGAAGGTTTTATATTCACCTCATTTCTGTAATTCTTCCAAGCAATTATGGTACTATGTC
Organism: Leptobrachium leishanense; assembly: GCA_009667805.1. Taxonomy (NCBI): domain Eukaryota; kingdom Metazoa; phylum Chordata; class Amphibia; order Anura; family Megophryidae; genus Leptobrachium; species Leptobrachium leishanense. The sequence goes on along the minus strand of CM019067.1, from coordinate 105,707,000 downwards.
TGTTATAATTGTATTTTAACATCTCTGGGATTAGGGAAATCACAATTTTGGCTATCGAGATAACATTATTAATCAGACAATTTATCGAATAGTTAGCGATAATATCAGTTACACAGAATTTGTGTTTCAGGAATTTTGTGCAACTGTGGTCAACGGTCTATAACCTCTAGTAACCTATAAGGAGGCGAACTCAGTGCTCTCGCGCCAATAGGAAAATTGATGGGCGCGGCCTGAATCCATTGAGAGAGGCTTTCAATTTAGCCTCAGTTTGCATTGTACACAGAGACAATCATACATCGATGTGATTCAATTCCTCGTATACCGAGTCAGCATTCAGCTTGAATTAAATTCTTTTTCTTTTTCTAATTTTTCATTCTAATTGCTCTCTCGATAAATTTACTGATTATAAACACTGCTTATAAGTATATCTCGAAGAGCAGTGAGCAGGCGCTATTTCAGACGCCGCCCAAGCAGAGTACACCCTCCCATCTCAATTAACAATCATTTGTACCAACACACTATAAATACCGCACAATGTCTTCATGACTGGTAATCTCTTTCTCCTTTTTAAGCAGTATTTTCTGCTTCAATACAACTCTATTCGCTCCTGATGATGCTGCATATGGCAGGGAAATGCGTTGAGCCAAGTTAATAATTTGCTGAAGGAATTTGTTTTGTTTTTTTAAATTTTCCCACTCATGTGCTGCCATTCTCTAAGGTCTCCTAAAAGAGTCAAGCATAGAGCCGACTTTGGCACTGAACAGGCATGTTATTGGGTGGACTGCCCGTTATTGTATTAGTGGCATGTCGTGTAGCTGATAGACTTGTGCACCGATTTTTTTTTCGGTTCGGTTCGGTTGGTTCGGATTTTGTAAATTTTCGTTTCGGCTCGTTTCGTCCGATTTCCGTTTCGGTTCGTTTTTCGTATCGACTTTTTTTTGTGGTTTCGGAAATTTTCTTGTTTTTCGGAACATCTGTTCTCCTCGTTTCAAAGTGTCTATTCGTTTTGACTTAAACTAATGGTTTTTCGGCTCCAATATTTCTGTCGATACGATAATTCTGCCGATACGATAATTCTGCCATTGAGATTTCTCATGTTTTACAAGAAGGATACATTGAGATTTCTCTGGTTTCCCGGGAAGGATACATTGAGATTTCTCATGTTTTACAAGAAGGATACATTGAGATTTCTCTGGTTTCCCAGGAAGGATACATTGAGATTTCTCATGTTTTACAAGAAGGATACATTGAGATTTCTCATGTTTTACAAGAAGGATACATTGAGATTTCTCTGGTTTCCCAGGAAGGATACATTGAGATTTCTCATGTTTTACAAGAAGGATACATTGAGATTTCTCATGTTTTACAAGAAGGATACATTGAGATTTCTCTGGTTTCCCGGGAAGGATACATTGAGATTTCTCTGGTTTCCCAGGAAGGATACATTGAGATTTCTCATGTTTTACAAGAAGGATACATTGAGATTTCTCTGGTTTCCCGGGAAGGATACATTGAGATTTCTCTGGTTTTCCAGGAAGGATACATTGAGATTTCTCATGTTTTACAAGAAGGATACATTGAGATTTCTCTGGTTTCCCGGAAGGATACATTGAGATTTCTCATGTTTTACAAGAAGGATACATTGAGATTTCTCTGGTTTCCCAGGAAGGATACATTGAGATTTCTCATGTTTTACAAGAAGGATACATTGAGATTTCTCTGGTTTTCCAGGAAGGATACATTGAGATTTCTCTGGTTTCCCAGGAAGGATACATTGAGATTTCTCATGTTTTACAAGAAGGATACATTGAGATTTCTCATGTTTTACAAGAAGGATACATTGAGATTTCTCTGGTTTCCCGGGAAGGATACATTGAGATTTCTCTGGTTTCCCAGGAAGGATACATTGAGATTTCTCATGTTTTACAAGAAGGATACATTGAGATTTCTCTGGTTTCCCGGGAAGGATACATTGAGATTTCTCTGGTTTTCCAGGAAGGATACATTGAGATTTCTCATGTTTTACAAGAAGGATACATTGAGATTTCTCTGGTTTCCCAGGAAGGATACATTGAGATTTCTCATGTTTTACAAGAAGGATACATTGAGATTTCTCTGGTTTCCCAGGAAGGATACATTGAGATTTCTCATGTTTTACAAGAAGGATACATTGAGATTTCTCATGTTTTACAAGAAGGATACATTGAGATTTCTCTGGTTTCCCAGGAAGGATACATTGAGATTTCTCATGTTTTACAAGAAGGATACATTGAGATTTCTCATGTTTTACAAGAAGGATACATTGAGATTTCTCTGGTTTCCCGGGAAGGATACATTGAGATTTCTCTGGTTTCCCAGGAAGGATACATTGAGATTTCTCATGTTTTACAAGAAGGATACATTGAGATTTCTCTGGTTTCCCGGGAAGGATACATTGAGATTTCTCTGGTTTTCCAGGAAGGATACATTGAGATTTCTCATGTTTTACAAGAAGGATACATTGAGATTTCTCTGGTTTCCCGGGAAGGATACATTGAGATTTCTCTGGTTTTCCAGGAAGGATACATTGAGATTTCTCTGGTTTTCCAGGAAGTATACATTGAGATGGGAATGATACAAAATTACAGAATCAGCGATATAACCGAAAAATACGATGTCCGAAATTACTGAAATGGAACCGAAATCAGGAATGGAGCCGAAATCACGAATGGAACGAAAATGAATTTCGATTTTACACATTGCTAGTCCATTCGAAAATTCCGAAAATTTTTCGTTTCGGCTCGGAAATTTGTTCGGATCTGCTGTTTCCGGATCCGAAAATTTTCGGAAAAATCTGTCGAATACAAATGCACGAATCGGGAAATTTTGTGAAAATTCAGAAATTCTGAAACCCGAAACACACATTCCTAGTAGCTGAGAACCTCACACCCGTGCATATCTGGTCCCATTCCTCTGCTGTAATTTGCCTTTATTACAAAGTTTTCTTATCAAACGCACACTCCTTACTGGGCACTTTTTGACACCCTTGTGTGTGCTCTCTTCATTACGGAGGAAGTGTCTAAATCTCTGGGCAATTTTCTGGCTAATTTCAACTATACAGCGGTGGACTGTGGGGCAAGAACCACACACCCGCTTGTTTTGTGGTCACCCCTTTTGATATTGTCCCCTTTACAGAGGAATCGTTTAGACAATCATCTGGCAGTCTACAGGTCAATTTCAACCATACAGCGGTGGATTGTGGGGCTAGAACCTCACACCCGCTTGTACTTTGGTCATCCGTGTTGCTGTTTTTTGCAAAATTTTCCCAATGATATTTGTCCGCATCCTGAGACTCTTTAATAATCACAAATTATTGTTCCATTATTTATAACACTGCTGTACGTTAACCAGGCACGCTTGTCTGTTCGTATATCAGCACACTGCATTTGCAGATTTATGGTAAAATATGTTCCATCAGTTGACCGTGTATCGTGTTTTAGAGATGTGCAATTGGTAGCACCTTAGATCTCGCTGGCGTGTGATCTATTGCACTTGCTTTATGGAACTCAATACATATGTCACTGTGATGAATTCACAACCTATGTTCCAACCAGCAGGACAAGAGTGGGTTTACTTCAAATAAGTCTATGGGAAATAATTTTAAAATATCTTTCCTTACATTTTTCCTCCTTTTTGCTATACATGCTTATTTTGTGTATTTAGGCTCGTTCTTTGACTATATTGCTGTGAATTGAGCATTTATTCTGTGTTTAACCGTCCTTATTTGGACGTAATAAAAAGTTAATTTTCTCTCTCGTAACAATTTGAATACATTGTACTTCTACCTAGTATCGTTTGTATCTTTATCCTGTAAACTACCTTTGAAAATTTACAGTTTCACGTACGGGTTACCCCCATTTATTTTGTTTACTGGATTTTTTTCATTTAAGATTTTTTTCATGTATGATTTTCTTACAATCTATTTTCTATCTTTTTTCTCTGTTATATCCTCTTTTGATTTATCAATTCCCCTAGCAGTTCCCTCATCCTATAACCTCCGATCCAGGACCTGCACCTTCCTTACAATACCACAATACAAAAAGAAAGTGGCTCAATCCTCATTTTCCTACAGAGCACCGCAATTATGGAATAATCTCCCAGACGCCATCAAATCTTCCCCCAGTCTTAAATCACTTAAGAGCTCCCTATTAACATACCTCAATACAGAATGCACCTGTAAACATGTAACATAATGACTATATTACTTACATATTTATTTTCTGTGTTAATCTGTATATTTGTGTTTTGTTTTTAATATATTGCATTTATTTCTTTGTATTTCTGTAATGACTGTAAAATTTCAATGTTCTTGAACCCAGGACATACTTGAAAACAAAAGAAATCTCAATGTATGTACCTTTCTGGTAAAATACTTTACAAATAAATAAATTAAATATTGAATTAAAACAGGAATATTTTTAACATCGAAGCCTATGGGATTTGTCTGAATAAACCTGCTAAATAAAACCACTGAATATCAGGGAATTTCGGCAACTTTTCTCTGCTGTTCGGTGTTCTCTGAATAGGTTTACCATTGCTTCTCTATGGGGGATTTCACTGCCTTCGTACGGGCACCTTACTTGCTGGCAGTTCTCCAAAATTTGGCGAACTGCCTGCTGTCTGAATAGCTGAATGGCTCCGAAATGTCACCGTACAGGGAAATTCCCTGCTCGGTGACATTTCAGGGCCAGTTCGACTCTCTTCGAATAACCCCATATAGCTACCATTTTACCCTGTTTACACCATACTGCAAACCATCATCTAATGTGGGAATTGGTCATCCACATATAATCCATACCCCCCCATCTGCACCCCTGTAGAGCCCATCCTGAATTGAGGACACAGTTGTGCTGTCCTGTCAACACAACAATCTGCTGTACTTTGGGGTTACTTTTAGGGTTGGTTGGGGTTAGGGTTACTGCAGTGGCATAGCGAGGGGGGGCAGGGAGGGGCACGTGCCCCCGGGCGCCTTTCAGGGGGCACCATTACCCCCCGAGAAAATCGCCACCACCGCCAGACGTTTTTCTCCCTACGAGGTGAGCGGCCGCTGGCATGCAGCTTGGCCGCTCACCTGGGAACCACCTGACCAGCGCACGAGAGCTAGGGGCAAATATATCCATGAGAGCTGGGGGCAAATATATCCATGAGAGCTGGGGGCAATAAATATCCATGTGAGCTGGGGGCAATATATCCATGTGTGAGCTGGGGAAAATATATCCATGTGTGAGCTGGGGGCAAATATATCCATGTGTGAGCTGGGGCAAATATATCCATCTGAGCTGGGGCAAATATATTCATGTGTGAGCTGGTGGCAAATATATCCATGTGTGAGCTGGTGGCAAATATATCCATGTGAGCTGGGGCAAATATATCCATGTGTGAGCTGGGGGCAAATATATCCATGTGTGAGCTGGGGCAAATATATCCATGTGTGAGCTGGTGGCAAATATATCCATGTAAGCTGGGGCAAATATATCCATGTGTGAGCTGGGGCAAATATATCCATGTGAGCTGGGGCAAATATAACATGTGAGCTGGGGCAAATATATCCATGTGAGCTGGGGCAATTTATCCATGTGAGCTAGGGGCAAATATATTACATGTGAGCTGGGGGCAAATATATTACATGTGAGGCCCTGGGCCCATGGTATGGAAAGGGTTCGCAGGGCTGTGCAGATGGGGTGCCACGTGTATCCTGCCAACATGGAGAGGGTGCAGTGGGCAGCCCACACCTAGGTGATGAGTGATAGTTGAAATATCAATTCGATAGTTGATATATCAATTCGGTATCGATTCGGTAGTTGATATCGATTCGAGCTCCGGAACACAAAAAAAATGATTCAAATTTTTCTTTTATGATGATGACACAGTATAAAACGAAATAAATTTATGTACCATTTTGTTTCGAATTCGTATCTTATCGATTCATTATTCGGAAGTACTTCCGAAATACGAATTATCGAATTTCGTTCTGAATTCCGAATTTTTTCAAAATAAATGCACATCTCTATTTGGTGTGAATCCTCTAGATTGTAAGCTCCTATGAGCAGGGCCCTCTACACCTAGTGTTTCCATCATATGTCCGTTTATCTCGTTCTCTTTGATTATTGTAAAGCACTGCGGAAACTGTTGGCGCTATATAAATGATGACACTAATAATAATAATAATAATACGCTCATACACACTGCACATCACTGTATCACAGAGCTCCACAGCAATAAAACGCACAGAAATGTGCAGTGTGTATGAGCGTATCACAGAGCTGCACAGCAATAAAACTCACAACAAACCAAATCTCCCACAGCTGGAGGCAGAGCTGCACAGCAATAAAACTCACAGTAATGCGCACTGTGTATGAGTGACTTTTATAGTTGTGGAGCTCACAGAAATGTGCAGTGTGTATGAGAGTGAGTTTTATTGCTGTGCAGCTCTGTTACATAGTTACATAGTTATATAGGCTGAAAAAAGACATGCGTCCATCGGTGATACGCTCTGTGATACGCTCATACACACTGCACATTACTGTGAGTTAGTTTTATTGCTCTGGAGCTCTGTGATACGCTCATACACACCATACGCAGCCAATGAGGCAAGCGGCACGTTGGCTAGTACGCCCCTCCCGCTTGGCAAAACCTTCCCGTCAGTAAGAGGTTAATGATGCTCTCCTGTTAACCTGTTTTATGTGTTACACCTTTCCAATTGTTATTGGAAAAAATAGTTATTATATTTTGGGGGGGGATTTAAATATTTTTAAAATTTGTATGCTTTAGTGATTATTTTCGGTTGGGGGGGGGCACTAATGAAAGCCTTGCCCCCGGGCACCACATGATCTCGCTACACCTCTGGGTTTCTGTAATGGGTTTACTATGAGAAAGATGTGGCTTTTAAGCTGCATAAAAAAAAATGACGAAGTGAAAAAAGTTGCGTCTTTTAAAAAGATGCTGCAAATGAGACGTGGCTGACAAGGACACCTATTAAATTCGACCGCAGCCAATTTAGGAGCCTCCATCGAAATGGACCATCATTGTCAAATAGAAATTGGGTTTTGGGCAGGGCCGGATTTATAGTTAGGCAGAGTAGGCAGGTGCCTACAAGCACCTGCCACAAAAGGGGAACTTGTTCTGAAAAAAGTTACTTTAAAAAGAAAATAAAAATGGCAATTTACAATCATTTAGACCCCTGTATTTCTGGAGCTCTAAAGGCTAGAGGGACATGTTAGTTATCATTGGATTGGCCAGATTTTGGCCGTTCCAATGATACCAAACATGATCAGGTTTCCATAAAATTATAATAACGCATAAATAAAATACTAATATGTTTTCTCTATTTTTTTCTAATGCACACACTGTTATTCATTTACAATTATAAAGTGAACAGTGATGCTGCACTAACTCACCTTCTCATTTAATACGCTGCCAGAAAGTGTGGGGGTAATGTCACAACACATTGTTTCATCGACAACCTCCTAGACCACCACACTGCAATGAGGAGAAAAGGGGGGATTTTAGAAACCTGCATCTCACATTTTTACACTGTATAAGGTCAAGTGAGGTGTCACTGGAAAGGTCAGAATCTGACCAACCATAACAAACCTGATCAACTAATGTTGAAAAAAAAAATGAAATGCAAAATTTACAGGGTTATTCAAAGAGAATCGAAAAGTCACAGCACGTTAGGTGACTTGTCGTTCTCTTCAATTCGGTGCGATTTGGCGATCCCATTTCGGCGACCCTGCAGCGCATTCAGCAAGCACCGCAGGGCCGCCGTAATGCAGGGAAAAGTCGCCGTAAACCCACCGAAAACTCACCGCAAAACGAGGGCGAATGCACACTGAAACCCGCAAAAACATCTGGATGAAGACACCGGAGAAACATGAGCAGGAGCCGATCAGAGCGCAGAGCAGCCGCCGGAAAAAGCCGACACCACAGACGAATGGAGTGAAAAAAAACAAAACAGTTTGCTTGAATGTTTGAAAAGTGAAACACTGTTTGCAAACAAACTACTGAGCGAAAATGTCTGAAATTTACATATGAGGTCCATTGAATAATAAAAAGGGCTGTTAAAGAAAAAAGAAAAAACGATTTAACCCCTTCACTGCAGAGGACGTGTGGGAAACGTCCTCATTGACTCCCGCTATATGCGGAGGACGTGCCCCACACGTCATCCGCAAGCGGGAGCCCGGCAGAGATACTCATCTCTCTGTCCGGGAAGATAGGCCGGCACCCGACGTAAATGACGTCATCGCGCCTGCGCGATGACGTCATTTCCAGGCGACCCCCAGGCAATGCCGGGAGATCGCTTGAAAGGGAGGGGGGGATCCATTTGGATCTCTCTCCCTCCTGATCGGGAGGGTTTTCAGCCAAAAACCAGGCACCGCTTGAAAGGGCAGTGTCTGCCCTTTAAAACGGTGCCTGGTTTTTAACCCTATAATTGCCAGATCGCAATCGGCGCTGCTCGGCAGCCGATCGTGATCTGGCTCCGGTGGGGGCCGCCATCGTGGATGGCGGCTCCACCTCCGGGTTCCCCCTCGGCTCCTGATGTGTGCACGATGATGTCAGATAGCTGGGGAACAGCTAGCTGACCGGGGATTTCCCAAGGAATTCTCCTGGTGGAGATACGGGGTTCCTTTGAACCCCGATATCTCCAGATTCGTGGCAGCTAGGGGGTCATGCATGGTGTCATTCGGAAAGGCCTGAACATGACCATGTTCAAAGTAAAACAAAATTAAAAAAATAAATAAAATTAAATTATAAAAAAAAATAAAAACATGTTTTTTGTGTGTGTTGTTTTTAATAATGCAGCAATATTGTTCACATTTCAATTATAAAGTGAACAATGATGCTGCACTAATGATTTTTTTCTATGGGTTGTGTTTGCAAAAAATCACGTAATTCCCCCCCCAAAATTGTAACGAGTCCCCATTTCTAATTTTTGTACAAGCGCACTCCATAGAAAATATAACCGCAAACGCTCATGTGAAAAAATGTGAAAAAAAACACTTTACACAATGTAAATAATTGAAAATTCTAATTTTATTGCATTTTTGTTCTAATGTATAAGCAGGACATGACGTATACATATAATAATGCTATATTATGAATCTGCCCAAAAAAAGAATATATAATATGTCTGTGACCAGTGGCGTAGCGTGGGGGGTGCTGGGGGGGCTGTGGCCCCGGGCGCAGTTTTCTTAGGGGCGCATAATTTCAAAAGAAATTTGCGCCCTTAAAACTTGAGCCCGGACTGACCTGCCGGGCCCTCGGGCGCCGCCCAAGGGCCCGCGGGTTGAGGGGACCCAGATGCCGGGCAGCAGGAGTGCCTGCCCGGTCCTGAACAGTGAGTCCGTCCATGTTGAAGGGGAGGTGGCTGCGTGCAGGCGCAGCCGGTCACGCGGTCCGGCTAATCAGGTGGTACTGAGTCTCTGTACCACCTGACTGGCCGGACCGCGTGACCTGCGCACGCACGCAGCCGCATCCCCTTCAACACGGACGGACTCGCACGCTATTCAGGACCGGGCAGGCACTCCCGCTGCCCGGCATCTGGGCCCCCTCAACCCCTGCTGTATCCGGAGCTGGGGCAAGTATCCATGTGAGAGCTGGCTGCCGCTGGGGCAATATCCAGGTGAGAGCTGGGGCAAATCCATGAGCTGGGGCAATATCCATGTGAGAGCTGGGGCAAATCCATGTGTGAGCTGGGGGTATATCCATGAGCTGGGGGCAAATCCATGAGCTGGGGGCAAATCCATGAGCTGGGGCATATCCATGAGCTGGGGGCATATCCATGAGCTGGGGGCATATCCATGAGCTGGGGGCATATCCATGAGCTGGGGCAAATCCATGAGCTGGGGCAAATCCATGAGCTGGGGCATATCCGTGAGCTGGGGGCATATCCGTGAGCTGGGGGCATATCCGTGAGCTGGGGGCAAATCCGTGAGCTGGGGCAATATCCATGAGCTGGGGCAATATCCATGAGCTGGAGAAAATCCATGAGCTGGGGCAATATCCATGAGCTGGGGCAAATCCATGTGTGAGCTGGGGCATTATCCATGTGTGAGCTGGGGCAAATCCATGAGCTGGGGGTATATCCATGAGCTGGGGCAATATCCATGAGCTGGGGCATATCCATGAGCTGGGGCAAATCCATGAGCTGGGGCATTATCCATGAGCTGGGGCAATATCCATGTGTGAGCTGGGGCAATATCCATGTGAGAGCTGGGGCAATATCCATGTGAGAGCTGGGGCAATATCCATGTGAGAGCTGGGGCAATATCCATGTGAGAGCTGGGGCAATATCCATGTGTGAGCTGGGGCAATATCCATGTGTGAGCTGGGGCAATATCCATGTGTGAGCTGGGGCAATATCCATGTGTGAGCTGGGGCAATATCCATGTGTGAGCTGGGGCAATATCCATGTGAGAGCTGGGGCAATATCCATGTGAGAGCTGGCTGGGGCAATATTCATGTGAGAGCTGGCTGGGGCAATATCGATAACGTGTCCACAGGTTGGGGGGCGCACAATTCTTGGCTGGCCCCGGGCGCTGACAACCCACGCTACGCCACTGTCTGTGACTCTCCCCTTTTAAGCGGTGCCTGGTTTGTAGCGCTGGTACCTCCTGATCGGGAGTGAAAGGGATCTGAAAGGTCCCCCCCCCCTTCAGGCAATCTCCCAGCATTGCCGGTGGGTCACCTGAAAATGACATCATCGCGCATTGACGTCGGGAGTGTTTTAAATTCTGCGTCTGACTTCCCTGAAGTCAGAACACCGCGGGACCCCGGAGAAAGAGGTGAGTATCTCTCCCAGGGCTCCCGCTTGCGGATGACGTGTGGGGAACGTCCTCCGCATATAGCGGGAGTCAATGAGGATGTTTCCCAAACGTCACCCGCAGTGAAAGGGTTAAATGTTGTTTTTTTGTTTCCCCAAAACAAAAATTACAAAAGTGGTTTTGGGAAATTTTTTTTGAAGGGGGCGCTCCAGATTTCACCAAATCCTCGCCTAGGCTGCACACCTAGGCCACTTTGACGAAGAGGAATTGAGCCATATCCGTGCAAAAAAAAAGGTTAGGAATGGTAACAAGTATATGTTTTTTTATAGAAATTATGTTAATATAATAATTTTTATATTTATCTTAATTGTATTTAAATGAAAATAAATATTATTATATATTATTTAGTTTAATATTATTTAATTTTATACTTCTTTGTGAGTTATATTGCTGTGGAGCTCTGTGATATGCTCATACATACTGCATATTACTGTGAGTATGATTGCTGTGGAGCTCTGTGATACACTCATACATACTGCACATTACTGTGAGTTTGACTGCTGTGGAGCTCTGTGATACACTCATATATACCTTACATTACTATGAATTTTATTGCAGTGGGGCTCTGAGAAACGCTCATACAAACCACACATTACTGTGAGTTTTATTGCTGTGCAGCTCTGTGATATTATTATTATACTTTATTTATATAGCACCAGCATATTCCGCAGCGCTGAACAATGGGCACGATATAGACAGGGTTACAATACATTGAGACTGAACAACATTTTGATAAACCAGTACAGGAGGAAACGAGGGCCCTATTCCCGTGGGCACTTACAATCTAGAAGGGTTGGTGGTGAAAACAGGAGGAGAGGCCTGCAAGGTGAGAGTGATGGACTGCTCGGTGAGAGTGATGGACTGCTCGGTGAGAGTGATGGACTGCAAGGTGAGAGTGATGGACTGCAAGGTGAGTGATGGACTGCAAGGTGAGAGTGATGGACTGCAAGGTGAGTGATGGACTGCAAGGTGAGAGTGATGGACTGCAAGGTGAGAGTGATGGACTGCAAGGTGATTGATGGACTGCAAAATGAGAGTGATGGACTGCAAGGTGAGAGTGATGGACTGCAAGGTGAGAGTGATGGACTGTAAGGTGAGAGTGATGGACTGCAAGGCGGGAGTGATGGACTGCAAGGCGAGAGTGATGGACTGCAAGGCGGGAGTGATGGACTGTAAGGTGAGAGTGATGGACTGCAAGGTGAGTGATGGACTGCAAGGTGAGAGTGATGGACTGTAAGGTGAGAGTGATGGACTGCAAGGTGAGTGATGGACTGCAAGATGAGAGTGATGGACTGCAAGGTAAGAGTGATGGACTGCAAGGTGAGAGTGATGGACTGCAAGGTGATTGATGGACTGCAAAATGAGAGTGATGGACTGCAAGGTGAGAGTGATGGACTGTAAGGTGAGAGTGATGGACTGCAAGGCGGGAGTGATGGACTGCAAGGTGAGTGATGGACTGCAAGGTGAGAGTGATGGACTCTAAGGTGAGAGTGATGGACTGCAAGGTGAGTGATGGACTGCAAGATGAGAGTGATGGACTGCAAGGTGAGAGTGATGGACTGCACGGTGAGAGTGATGGACTGCAAGGTGGGAGTGATGGACTGCAAGGTGAGAGTGATGGGCTGGATGGGGCAGTGAGGTGTATTAGGGAGTCAGGTGGTTGGCTTCCCTAAATAGCAATGTCTTAACCCTTTCGCTGCTGAGCCTTTTCACGCCTCTGTGCTGAGCTCATTTTTACCGGTTTCGCTCATCATGTTTAACCGCGTTTTGAAGGCTTATTTTAATATATGACCCAGACATATTATATATCCTTCTTTCCGGCAGACTGTGCAGATTCATAATATGTCATTATTATATGTATACGTTATGTTATGTCTGTATATTATAACAAAAAATGCAATAAAATTAGAATTTTCAATAATTTACAATGTGTAAAGTGTTTTTTTTCACATTTTAACATGCGATCGTTTGCGGTTATATTTTCTATGGGGTGCGCTTGTTAAAAAAATTAGAAATGAGGAATCGTTACTTTTTTTGGGGAAAATTACGTGTTTTTTAGCAAACGCCCCCCATAGAAAAAATCGTTAGTGCAGCATCATTGTTCACATTATAATTGAAATGGGAACAATATTGTTGCACTAATAAAACGAAAAAAAAAAAACAACCTTTTTTTTAATTTTTTTTTTTTTTACATTTTACATGGTCATGTTTGGTATCATTGGAAAGGCCACTCTCTGGCCGTTCCAATGATAGTAAACATTAACCCCTAGCTGTCACGGATCGGGAGATAGGGGGTTCATTGGGACCCCCTATCTCCACTATAGGTGGCAGCAAGGGGTTAATTTCAAAACTGGCACCATCGCGCTCTGCGCGATGACTCCAGTCATTAGGGGGATATCCCGGAAGCTTGGCCGACATCCAAGATGTCGGCCAGCTCCGGGAGGGGACCGCGATACGGCGCATGTTAGCGTCATATCGCGATCCAGCCCCTTAGGGGTTAAAGACAGCCGCCGCTTGGAAGGGCAGGCTGTGCCCTTCCAGGCGGTGCCTGTCTTTAATCGCTGGCCCGCGGGGAAGGGGAGGGGGAGAGGTCCGAAGGACCTCCCCCCCTCCCCTTCAGGCACCTTCCCTGCAATGGCTGATCGAGGCTGCGCGTCCACCGCATTGAAAGGGTTAAGGGAGCGTTTGAAGGAAGGGAAACTAGGGGAAAGTCTGACCGTGCGAGGGAGAGCGTTCCAGAGGATGGGGGCAGCAAGTGAGAAATCCTGCAGTCTATCATGTGAAGAGGTGATGCGGGGAGAAGCTAGGCTCAGGTCACTGTTCGACCTTAGGGAGGATTTAATTCTGCAGTGGATGGGGAGCCAGTGAAGGGACTCGCAGAGGGGAGTGTCAGAGACCGAGCGGCGGGTGAGGTGGATGAGCCTGGCAGACATTCAGAATGGATTGTAGGGGGGCGAGGCGGGAGAGAGAGAGGCCAGATAAGAGATTATTACAATAGTTCTGTGAAATGCTCATACACACTGCACATTACTGTGACTTTTATTGTTGTGGAGCTCTGTGTTTCTCTCATACATAGTGCACATTACATTAAAAATGGAATGGACTGAAGGTGTCATTGTGGACCTGGAAAATATTGGTACACTGTTTGGCTGGAGTCAACATCGTGGACCTGGAGTGGTAAATAAAAAGTTTTATTCCCTCACCTGAGCCCCCTCAGGTGTCTAGTTACGCCTCTGCTGCAGCGTATGAATTATACATGTTGCCGGGTTGTATTCATGAACTGCCCATCTGCACGAATAAATTATATGTGTCCAATAATATATTTCCCATCTGGTAACCGAGTACACAAACGTATACTTTGTAGAGGAGGAGAAATATTCGCACATCCAATAAAACATGGTGGACTGGCAACCCAGCTATGCTTGTATGATGTGTATATTGATGGGGTGTATTCTCTGTGTGAGCCTCTCCCTCACCACTGGCATGGGGTAAAGAGTCATGGGGGTAACTGGAGCCTTGTATGTGCTTTTTTTGTGTAGTGTTGGATATGCTGCTGCTTTCACTAGACACAATGAGAGCTCACATACTGATTCATTCTCACAATCTTTCTCCAGATGTGAAAGGAAGCCCCAGCATCTCCTGCCTTTGTCCTGGAAAGTGAGCTTTCAGGCCTCACAGCACAGGGCGCGCCCCCGCACACTGTCACCCAGACCTCAAGACACAGAGCGCGCTCCCGCATACCCAGACCTCAAAACACAGAGCGCGCTCCCGCATACCCAGCCCTCATGACAGACAAAGGGCGTACTCTTGAAAACCTAGGACTCACGCACAGGGCGCGCTCCCGCACACCGTGGCCTCGCAGTACAGGGCGCGCACCCGCACACTCAAACTTCACAGTACAGAGCGCGCTCCCGTCTCAGGGCACGCTCCCGCCTGTCTCCTCGGCGCAGACTCGGTGCGCACGGCCTTGCCTGCCTCCTGATCTGGCCCAGCCCGTGTCTTGCGCCGGGGAGAGCCGCTGTGTCTCCCGGCCTGTGCGGGTGAGAGCAGACAGTGAGGCGCCCGGGCTCCGAGTCGCGGAACCCTCTCTCCCTGGGAATGAGCGGCTCCCGCAATAACCGGGTCGTGGTGGAAGGAGTGGGTGCCCGGGTGTCCAGGGGCCCGGACTGGAAGTGGGGGAAGCAGGATGGCGGAGAGGGTCATGTTGGCACCGTGCGCAGCTTCGAGAGCCCCGAGGAGGTGGTGGTGGTCTGGGACAACGGGACGGCCGCTAATTACCGCTGCTCCGGGGCCTACGACCTGCGGGTGCTGGACAGCGCGCCCACCGGTAAGAAGCACTGTGTGTGTGTCAGGGGGCACTGTGTGTGTGTGTCAGGGGGCACTGTGTGTGTGTGTCAGGGGGCACTGTGTGTGTGTGTCAGGGGGCACTGTGTGTGTGTCAGGGGGCACTGTGTGTGTGTATGTCAGGGGGCACTGTGTGTGTGTGTGTCAGGGGCACTGTGTGTGTGTGTCAGGGGGCACTGTGTGTGTGTGTGTCAGGGGGCACTGTGTGTGTGTGTCAGGGGCACTGTGTGTGTGTGTCAGGGGGCACTGTGTGTGTCGGGGGCACTGTGTGGTGTCGGGGGGCACTGTGTGTGTGTGTGTGTCGGGGGGCACTGTGTGTGTGTGTGTGTCGGGGGGCACTGTGTGTGTGTCAGGGGGCACTGTTGTGTGTGTCGGGGGCACTGTGTGTGTGTCGGGGGGCACTGTGTGTGTGTGTCAGGGGCACTGTGTGTGTGTGTCAGGGGGCACTGTGTGTGTGTGTCAGGGGGCACTGTGTGTGTGTGTCAGGGGGCACTGTGTGTGTGTGTCAGGGGCACTGTGTGTGTGTGTCAGGGGCACTGTGTGTGTGTGTCGGGGGCACTGTGTGTGTGTCGGGGGCACTGTGTGTGTGTGTCGGGGGCACTGTGTGTGTGTCGGGGCACTGTGTGTGTGTGTCGGGGGGCACTGTGTGTGTGTGTCGGGGGCACTGTGTGTGTGTGTTGTGTCGGGGGGCACTGTGTGTGTGTGTCGGGGGCACTGTGTGTGTGTGTGTCAGGGGCACTGTGTGTGTGTGTGTCAGGGGGCACTGTGTGTGTGTCGGGGGCACTGGTGTGTGTGGTTCGGGGGCACTGTGTGTGTGTGTCGGGGGCACTGTGTGTGTGTGTCGGGGGGGCACTTGTGTGTGTGTGCGGGGGGCACTGTGTGTGTGTGTCGGGGGCACTGTGTGTGTTGTGTCGGGGGGCACTGTGTGTGTGTGTCGGGGGGCACTGTGTGTGTGTGTCGGGGGGCACTGTGTGTGTGTGTCGGGGGCACTGTGTGTGTGTGGTGTCGGGGGCACTGTGTGTGTGTGTGTCGGGGGGCACTGTGTGTGTGTGTGTCGGGGGGCACTGTGTGTGTGTGTGTGTCGGGGGGCACTGTGTGTGTGTGTCGGGGCACTGTGTGTGTGTGTCGGGGCACTGTGTGTGTGTGTGTCGGGGCACTGTGTGTGTGTGTTGTCGGGGGGCACTGTGTGTGTGTGTGTCGGGGGCACTGTGTGTGTGTGTGTCGGGGGCACTGTGTGTGTGTCGGGGCACTGTGTGTGTGTGTTGTCGGCACTGTGTGTGTGTGTCGGGGGACTGTGTGTGTGTGTCGGGGGGCACTGTGTGTGTGTGTCGGGGGGCACTGTGTGTGTGTGTCGGGGGGCACTGTGTGTGTGTGTCGGGGGGCACTGTGTGTGTGTGTCGGGGGGCACTGTGTGTGTGTGTCGGGGGGCACTGTGTGTGTGTGTCGGGGGGCACTGTGTGTGTGTGTCGGGGCACTGTGTGTGTGTGTCGGGGGGCACTGTGTGTGTGTGTCGGGGGACTGTGTGTGGTGTGTCGGGGGGCACTGTGTGGTGTGTGTGCGGGGGGCACTGTGTGTGTGTGTGTCGGGGGGCACTGTGTGTGTTGGGTCGGGGGGCACTGTGTGTGTGTGTCGGGGGGCACTGTGTGTGTGTGTGTCGGGGCACTGTGTGTGTGTGTCGTCGGGCACTGTGTGTTGTGTGTCGGGGCACTGTGTGTGTGTGTGTCGGGGGGCACTGTGTGTGTGTGTGTCGGGGGCACTGTGTGTGTGTGTGTCGGGGCACTGTGTGTGTGTCGGGGCACTGTGTGTGTGTCGGGGGGCACTGTGTGTGTGTCGGGGGCCACTGTGTGTGTGTCGGGGGGGCACTGTGTGTGTGTCGGGGGCACTGTGTGTGTGTGTCGGGGGGCACTGTGTGTGTGTGTCGGGGGGCACTGTGTGTGTGTCGGGGGACTGTGTGTGTGTCGGGGGCACTGTGTGTGTGTGTGTCGGGGGGCACTGTGTGTGTGTGTGTCGGGGGCACTGTGTGTGTGTGTTCGGGGGCACTGTGTGTGTGTGTGTGTCGGGGGGGCACTGTGTGTGTGTGTGTCGGGGGGCACTGTGTGTGTGTCGGGGGGCACTGTGTGTGTGTGTCGGGGGCACTGTGTGTGTGTCGGGGGGCACTGTGTGTGTGTGTGTCGGGGGCACTGTGTGTGTGTGTGTCGGGGGCACTGTGTGTGTGTGTGTCGGGGGCACTGGTGTGGTGTCGGGGGGCAGTGTGTGTGTGGGGGGGCGCGTGTGTGTGTGGGGGCACTGTGTGTGTGTGTCGGGGGCACTGTGTGGTGTGTGTCGGGGGGCACTGTGTGTGTTGTGTGTGTCGGGGGCACTGTGTGTGTGTGTGTCGGGGGGCACTGTGTGTGTCGGGGGGCACTGTGTGTGTGTGTCGGGGGGCACTGTGTGTGTGTGTCGGGGGGCACCGTGTGAGAGAGAGGATAGAAAGGGGCAATGTGAGGGGGGTTGCTGTGTGTGTAAAGGGGTCACTGCTTATGTGGGGGGCATAATGCTGGACCATGCGGCAATATGCACGGCACAGAGTGCTGGGGTTACCTTACAGGGCACTGTTTACTGGGAGGGTTAGGGGGTGAGGGGTAGGTTGTTAGGGTTAAACCTTGGGATTTTGGATGTCTGGAAGTTGGCTATTAGGGAGTTGTCTGTTTTGGGAACTTGGTATGTCGGGCACTTGTTCTGTCTAGAAGTTGGCCGTCGGGATGTTTAGTTTGTCCACATAGACTTCGTTGTCTGTGATACACACCTGTTGGTGTCCATTGCACATTCATTCCTCTCAGTGATGCTCCACTGCATGTACAGTATGTATATTCCCATGTATGTTATTGACTCCTAATAAACGCATCGTAACGGTCGGGATAGTAAGAGCATCTGGCATCAAAGTTCTATAATGGATCACTGTGTTTTGTGTCCCTGTTAATGGCTCTGCTTTGCCCAACTATTGTTCTCTTTGTATACTGTTTGTGTTCTCTGCGATACACCCCGGTGAGTTTCATTGTACACCAAGATGTGAGTTTATGCACAGTTGGTAATATTTATTTTATGGGGGGGGGTGTGCAAAACAGACAAGTTGCCTACACATTTCAGTTTTCTGGCCATACTTCACTAACACACTGCTCAGCGTATCCCATGCATGTTTATGGGGATTTCTGATCATTTCCTCCAGCCGCACCACCATAGGGCCACTTTGTACTCGGTGCAGCCAGCAGCATTCCTTGTCAAACTTCCTATAATTACACTCCTTTGTTTCGTAACATACTTTTTCAAAGTTCCGTTCTAGTGGTTTTTGAAGTTTATCTAAACTGGTTCAAAGCATGTTTTATACTAACATTTTCCTAATTTACATCCATGAATTATTTCTACATATAGAAGGTTTGTGCAGCTTCTGCCTCCTGCCAGACTTTTTTATGTGATTCACCGCAGCGTAATGTACAGCTGAACCAAGTATCAGCCCAGGCACTTGGCTGCTAAGAGAACATAAATAGGTCTGGTGGGAAAAGTCTGCAGACTCTGCTAAATTCTGCTTTTAAATCGTAATAACCCGTTATAAGTAGGAAATATACAATGGATTCAACTTAGCGAAAGGCTTATTTCAACGTGCTGCAACCTTTTAGGTAGTTTGTTGCTTTTAAGAAATGTGTCCAGGACCAAGGAATTTTGTCAGCTGCTACATAATGATCTGATCATTTTCTCAGGTATCAAGCACGATGGCACAATGTGTGACACCTGCCGCCAGCAACCCATCATCGGAATCCGCTGGAAATGTGCCGAATGTACCAATTACGACCTGTGTACGGTGTGTTACCATGGAGATAAGCACCATTTAAGGCATCGCTTCTACAGAATTACAACACCGGGAAGCGAACGGTGAGAAGAAAATGTTTATCTGCTTGCGGGTTGATAGAAATTTCCAAACTTGTATCTTTGTTTCTCATTCAAAAAGCCTTCAGCACATACCAAAGAACACATGCTTCCAGAGGTAACCCTCAATGTATCGCTCTAAATCCACTAATGGGTTGTAACCGTTTGACTAATAACAAGTTGTGTTTTTTTAACTGTGTTTTGAAAAAGAATTATCTTGAACTGAAATAAAAAAATCTAACTGCATCTACCCTTTTATCTACCATACAAATGTAGACGGTGTCAACTTGTCTTTAGATGCAGTAACCACTCGGTGCCTTCTCCCTTTTGAGGGGAACTTTGAGGGCTGATTCAGTCCTCTGAGTGCAAAAGGTTTTAGTGTTTTAGCTTTGCTCACAAGCACAGGACAGCGAGTGCTGATCTTAACATAGTGAATTGAGATCGGGAATCCATTTGAGACCCAGTTCTCTCCGGGGTGCTCTCTTTGCCCTTGAATTGGCTGAGTGATCACTCAAGCAACCTGCCCCCTTTCCGTCAAGTGACAGCTGCAACTTCCAGGAAGCAGTAGCATGTCACATCTGGCGCTTTGCAGAGGGAACCCAGCCAGCTCTGGAATAAAAGGTAAATTGTTAATCTTTCTAAAGTATTAAAATGGGAGGGGTCAGAGGGGTTAATGTTTAACTCCTCCATTCCCCCTCCCTTTCATTTTAATCCTACAGTGTCCCTTTAAATTCTTTCCTATATCTTTGTGTATTTTATTTCTATTGAGCTGTTAAATCTCGTAGCCAGATAGTTATTAAAAAAAGATTTTTGCGGTTTTATTTATTTATGAAGTGAAATGATTTGGGCGCATTAATTCGTACTAGTTTTTTTCTACTCTTCTATACAGATAATTGTAAATGACATGTAGTTGGCAAACATGTTTTCTTAGTTTAGCTTCCTTCTTTATTAATAAATCTACATTACTCGCTATGTTTTTTCCTGAGCATATAGCAACAGTATTATTGACCTCTGCTGAGGTTCAAGTCACAACCTTTAACCAGATATTGTATGTAGAGAACTTACTAGTGGTACCCTGAAATTACAGCAAAATGCACATTTCCCAAGACATGGAAAATGAAATATGTTTGCTCTGTGTAGATGAATTATTCTAAATGGTATAGATTTATATTGTGTGTGTGTATATATATATATATATTACACACACATTTTTTTTTTTTCCCCCAACTTTAAGGATATATATATATCTGTCCTAGGAGTGGCATTGACCAGTTGCATAAACCTGATCTCTGCTAAAAAAAAAAAAGTCATCTAGTATGGCGTGGCATTGATTAAAGGATTCTGTGTAAAAACAGACCCAGGATGCAATGAAAGTGTGACAGATGTCATTTGCATGTCCTACCCTGAGTTCCTTGCTGCATGTGGGGAATGTAGCACAGGAGCTCTGGGAAGCAGTTCTTTGAATTGCTGTGATGTGCAGAGGGCTTCTGCAATAATAAATATATATATTCTGCTCCAATCTTGTAACCAAATCCCCATTGGTTACTCTTAAGTCAAGTGGTTTTTAAATCCTTAAAACTATGTTGTAGTGGAATGCTCTGAATTCATATTTTTATTTTTAAATGATTTAAACAGAACACCTGTATTCGAACAAACTGCATGTTTTTAGGCGTTGGTTTAAGTTTTGTCAATGGATTGGTGTACACGTCACTATATGAACTGCATGATCATTGACATTGTTGCTGCTGTCTGTTAAAGGGTCCTCTTAGAGTCTCGGCGCAAGTCAAAGAAGATCACTGCTCGAGGAATCTTTGCAGGTGCACGCGTGGTACGGGGAGTAGACTGGCAGTGGGAAGACCAGGACGGGGGTAATGGAAGAAGAGGGAAGGTATGGATGTATACTTCTTTTGGCTGCCTGTCTTGCATTGTTGTTTCAGTTACAAGTATTTATAAAGTGCAAACAAGTTTCGTAGCGCTGTACAATGGGTGAGACAGTTGTAACATGACTGCTAATCTCTCAGATTTTTAAAGGGTGACTCTGCTTTTTGTGTTTTGATGTGGGTCCTGTTCTCTATCGGCCCATTGCAACTGGTTTCCTGTCTGGACTAGATGTGTTTTGAACTTGTGAAGAGAGAGGAAATAGAAACAGTAGTGGTAAACTTGAGACTTTGGAAGTCTCTGGCTCCAGCTGTGTCGCCTCATTACATCTTGCTTCTTCCGGACTCCTGCCGCTGTCTTCAGTTTCTTCTTGGTGGAGGGAAAAAGCAGGGAGGAGGTCAGCTCGAGCGACAATCAGCCGGAATGTAAAGGGAGCAGGCTCGATTTGGGAAGATCAACAGTGTCTGAGTGCATCGTTCTTAATAAACCAGATATGGAACCGGGGGATATTGCGGCTTTATCACATTGACAAGCCTTGTGTAGCATTACCCCCAGGGTCTTTTATTTAAAGTTGAAACGTTAAGACATCCCATACACATTCCTACAAATCCCATCATTCATATGCATCGCATGTCACGCTCAAATAGCATGCCGTTAAGGAACGTAAGTGCCATCACCCAATATGAGTTGCCAACACCACTACCTTCTCTTTGTATCTTCTTGTTAGTTTTTCATTCCTTGCAATTGGAGTAGCAGTGACAGTTTTGTACCAGAAGTGTAAATACAGGGGGTTATTCAGAGACTGTGGCGTTTGCCGATGTTGCATACTGAAAACGAAAGCAATCTCAATGTATCCTTCCTGTTTAAAATACTTTTATAAATAAATATAGTTTCTCAAAGGGAAATCCAAACAGCCACAGGAGACGTTTCACTGTGTTCACACACGCAGCACTTTCTGAATAATCCCCACAGATTTTCCATAATGCCTTTGAGATCTTGTGGAAGGGAACTGATTTAACAGATATTGGGGTCCAAGCACGTAGTCAAATCTTTTTTTATATCTGGCTTGTATTTTATGATGCTGAAACTTGGCATGGCCTCTTTGTACATGAATGGTTGTAAAATGGAAATTTGCCCCACACGGTGTGCCTTGCTGGCCTGCAATCCTCAACCAATTTACCCCTTTTTGTATAACGCCCCCCCCTCCTAATATGTTGCATCAAATTGGGAAATGCTCCTGCTGTATTTATTTCTTTGTCTGCACTAAGCACTGCTTTGACCTAGCGAGGTCTAAACAAACTCCCAGATAAAGAGATAATATAATGAGACTGTAATACAATTTGTTACACAAGCAAAGTTTTGCTTTGACTGAAAATCCTCAAATTATAATTTTTAACTTTTGTAAACCTTGTTACTGTAATGCAATGACCTCTCTTCGCCATTTATTATTATCATTTATATACTGCCAACAATGTCTGCAGCGCTGTACAATATGGTTTGGGGATTTAAACTAACAAAATTGCAAAGGGTTTTAGAGGGCACTGCTCCAGTGATTTGATCGATAAAGATGTGATGGCTCTTATTTGTATGAGAAGATGGAAATATTGAAATGATTGAATTAAACTTTGTCTTTGTGCTTATTTAGGTCACAGAGATCCAAGACTGGAGTGCATCGAGCCCACACAGTGCTGCATACGTCCTTTGGGACAATGGAGCCAAAAACCTTTACCGCGTTGGGTTTGAAGGCATGGTAAGAATTCAAACTAGACAATGGCGGTTACCAGCTGAGGGATGGGGGGGGGGGGTTTATCTAGGAAAGTGCTCCCCCCCCTTATATCCCTTTCTGTGCTTTTGTTTTGTCCTTCTGCCAGAATTAACGGCCCTAGATTCTCCTTTTATCAGGACATCCGAGACAGCTGTGCACGGTTTGAATGCTGTGTATTTGAATTTCCGTTAAGTGTGTGTGTGTGTTATATATATATATATATATAAACTCTAGGACGTTAAAATAAAGGCTTCATCCCGCAAACATTGAGAATTGTTTTGGAATTATTTTTATTTGACAAATTTTGGAGAAATTGAAAGCTTTAGCATTGAATGTGTGGACTGAATCTATTTGGATTAAATTATAAAATAATTTGCAGCATTAAAATATGTCACGATTTGTAGAACAAGCGAGTTATTACTTTCGATTGCTCCTGGGAAGGTTTGCATTTATCTTTTGTGAGGCTGCTTTTCTGACCTGGGCATTGTCTTGTCGATTTAGGCTTCTTTCATAAACTGTTTTCATATTCTGCAAGTGCCGTGCAAAAGGTAGAACAAAGGAAATTATCAAACATGTTTGAGGCATAGGGAATCATGGGGAAATGGGACCCTGATCCAGTGAGCTTACTATCTATGAGGAGTGTAAATTGAATGCTCGCGCAATTCTCTTTTATTAGGCTATTATACTACTTTGTATCTGATCCATCTGAAAACCGATTCTTAAGGTTAAAATTATTCAACTGCTACAGTTAATTTAAGGGTGTCGGGAGTATTGTATACCAATTCAGATGGAGCCATCTAATACGGTAATTATTGAAAATACCTCGAAATGGGAAGAGGAATGGCTCTCAATGTAATGACCTTCTAGTAGCATTCACAAGTTTCAGGCAGCTTTCCCAGCCTTTCCAGAATGTTTTCTATTCCCTTCTTGCCCAATTTCCTCTTACCTTATTTATAATATATGGAGTTATGGCAGGCCTGGTGCTCACCGATGATTACCTGGTTAATGCAAAACTCTATTATCTCAGTCATATCTGTGGCATTTACTCTGTTAAATTCCATCATATATTGGTGTGAATCCTCTAAACCAGGCCCCAAAATTTCAAGTCCTGAGCTACTAGCCAGGCCTTAAGAGTTACTCGCCACTAGTTGCCCCACCTAACCCTTTTCCAGCATTGCCTCTGCATTCCCACTCGCCCTCATGTAATTTCCACTCGCCAAATGCGAGCAGGCGAGTGGAAATTTTGAGGCCTGATCTAAACCATATGAATTTGTATTAGAATATATGTTTTGTTACCCTGAGAAATACGTATAGCTGTATACATCTATACAAAGGTTATATGTTACAAGTTGCTATCACTTTATACAGTACATATATTCATATTTATGTTAATGTTATATTCAAGAGCAAAACTTGAGCCTTAACCGTATATTCCCCCCCTTGGCTCTTAATTCAGGACTTGCCAAATCCAGGTGTCACGCAGCCACTGGCTCCTAGAACCTTACTGCGGGCTTAATGTCAAGATTCATTTATGGCAATATATAGACCTAACTTACCCTTGCTTAGTTTGACATAAATTACTCATGCATTAGTACAAAACAGGGTTAGAAAGATCCAGGCTGTTCTTTAATTATGGACAAGTATATTTAAAGCATTAGCATATTGCTCAGCGCTCTACATCAGGTAGGAAACACAACAGGAAAAGAGGACGAGCCTGAATTCTGAGATAACTTGTTGGAGCAGGAATCTCAAGATCTGGTCTTGCTTATGTTGGTAAACAGCTTGCGCGGGTCTCTGGTCGTTTATTACATTCAAACAATTCTGGGAATTGTGCGTCACCAACATCGTGGGGGGGGGGGGAGATCAGATCCTTGGTTTAATGCAATCAAATTTTTGGGTTAAACACACCTTGTGCTGCTTGTTTCCATTTTTCACAGACATATGCTAGTCTCAATTTTTTTTCATCAAGAGATGCAGCGAATTCTGGTATTTTTCTTGAACACAACCCAGCTAGCACATTTTGGAGGTAGGAGACCTCATTGTTTGGGTTATCAGCAGTTCTCATTGCTCATTCCATTTCCTTGTGGTTTATGAATCATATCGTCTGTTTTACTAAGAAAGCAAAAATATATATTTTTTTTCCAAAATAATCCTGCTCTAAAATTAAAGTCTAAATTAATTCTGCACTAGTTTATATATAAAAAGGTCGATCAGCAGATAACAGCAGTGCACGGGGAGGGGGAGAGGGGAACATGATAAAATAATCTGCTGCTGGCTTCATTTGTAGATCATTTTATATTAAATAAGTACATCTGTATGTGCACTGATGGTCTGTTTAATTTATTTTTAATGACCTCTTGTTTTCTAAAGAAATGATCTTCGAAAAAGAAAATATAAAATTACGCTTCAATTTAGTATTTTTGTTTTTTCCAGTCTGACCTTAAATGTGTGCAAGATGCAAAAGGAGGGTCATTTTACCGAGATCATTGCCCTGTGTTAGGTAAGTTTTATGAAAAGGGAAAGGAAAAAACTAACCAAGTATTGTTTTGAAGAATTCTAAATACGTTTTAAATTTAGTGTAGAGTAAATTTGTTTTCTGAAGCAGTTTTTTTTTTTTTTTTTTTTCTTTTCCTCTCACAAAAATTCTACCCGCAGGACCTGTTATTCTTCATGATCTCAGGTGGAAATGCAGTGGAGATTCCTATGGACTAATTGAACCAATTTAATGCTGTGTCAGCACATTTTTTTGCTGGTGATGCTTTCATAGTCCTTCAGTTGCTTTTAGAAAGTGCATGGGAAAGGATAACATAAGAAATTAGTATATATAAACCCAGTTACTTTATTTAATCTTTTGGAGAAGATGTTTAAATCTATGACTCTTTTTCATCAAGCAGTTATGGACCTTTCCTTTCATATATTAATTTATGAAATGTCAGTACTCCATGCTTGGCTGTAAAGTACTCAATGGGTACACACGGCAAAGACTGTAGTTTTGTGGAATCAGTAGTTGCTGCTCTCAGTTTAACCATTGTATTCCAGATGCTAATATCCACTTGTTCAATACCCCCTCAGATAAACAAGTTTTCCATAACGTTCTCTCAGGCTGGAGAATTGCATTGTCTCATTCTCATTCATTGAAATCATTTGTGCTGATGTTTACACCTTAAATCTTTGGGGGGGGGTTATTAAATTTATGAGTTTGCACTAATCAACAAAATACTACAGGGGTTATTCAAAAAGTGCCGATGTTGCAAACACCAGTGGAAATCATCGTTGTTGCAAATCCAACAAATGCTGGCGTTTCAGAAAAAAAGCCAAATGGCTGTTAGGTGTTTTTTTTTTTGATACATTGGCTTTGCAACACCGGTGATTTTTCAGTGTTTGCCGTTTCGGCAAACACAGTCACAGGATAGCATCTTTAATCTAAACAAATATTGCGTTTTGAGCCTCCGTTCCTCACTGTGTGTGTGTGTGTTCCCTGATCTGTGGAATGAATGGAGCAAGCATTTGACAATGTAGTAAATTGGTGTGTGTGGCTATATACGGTGGATAGCAAAAGTCTACACACCCCTATTAAAATGTCAGGTTTCTGTGATGTAAAAAAATGAGACCAAGATGAATCATTTCAGACCTTTTTCCACCTTTTAATGCGACTTCTAAACTGTACAACTCAATTGAAAAACAAACTGAAATGTTTTAGGAGGGAATTAAAAATAAACTAAAATATTGTGGTTGCATAAGTGTGCACCCCCTCTTTATAACTGGGGATGTAGCCGTGTGCAGAAATAAGCAATCACATTCAAAATCATGTTAAATAGGAGTCAGTACAATCTGCCAGCATTTAAAGTGCCTCGGATTAACCCCAAATAAAGTTCAGCTGTTCTAGTAGGCCTTTCCTGACATTTTCTTAGTCGCATCCTACAGCAAAAGCCATGGTCCGCAGAGAAGCTTCCAAAGCATCAGAGGGATCTCATTGTTGAAAGGAATCAGTCAGGAGAAGGTACAAAAGAATTCCCAAGGCATTAGATACAGTGAAGACAGTCACCATAAAGTGGAGAAAATATGGCGCAACAGTGACATTACCAAGAACTGGACGTCCCTCCAAATGTTATTAAAAGACTAGAAGAAACCTGGTCAGGGAGGCTGCCAAGAGGACTACAGCAACCTTAAGGCAGGTGTCAGACGAGTGCTCTAGGTACGCCCGTAATGACGTGCCTACCTGCGTCCGTCGCAGCGTTGTGCCGTTGCAACGGGACCAGTCACACGTTAAGGCGTGCGCACAACAAGCGTCTGTCCACAAAGCCTCCCCGTAGAAATGCTAGATGCACGTCGACGGGGCTCCTCATAGAAGGATCGAGCCTTGCAGCGCTGAGCGCACTAACTTTGCTCAGCTACGTGGCCAGAAGGGCGTCGAGTGGAAGGAACGTCCACTCTCACGGACGTTCCTTCCACTCTCACGGACGCTCGTCTGAACCTGGCCTCAAGGAGCTGCAGGAATATCTGGCAAGTAGTGTGTGGTACATGTAACAGCAATCTCTCCTATTCTTCGTATGTCTGGGCTATGGGGTAGAGTAGTAAGACGTAAGCGTTTTCTTACAAAAGAAAGACATCCAAACCCGCGACATTTTGCAAAAACATATCTGAAGTCTCCCAAACGCATGCGGGAAAATGTGTTATGGTTTGAAGAAATCAAGGTTGAACTTTTTGGCCAGATATGTTTGGCGTAAAAACAACAATGCACATCACCAAAAGAACATCATACTCACAGTGAAGCATGGTGGTGGCGGCATCATGCCAAGGGGCTGGTTTTCTTTAGCTGGGGCCTTAGACAAGGTAAAGGAAATTATGAGCAGTTCCAAATAACAGTCAGTATTGGCACAAAACCTTCAGGCTTCTGCTAGAAAGCTGAACATGAAGAGGAACATCATCTTTCAGCATGACGACACAGAGCATACATCCAAATCAACAAAGGAATGGCTTCACCAGAAGAAGAGTAAAGTTTTGGAAAGGCCCGGCCATAGCTCAGACCTGAATCCGATGGAAAATCTGTGGGTGATCTGAAGAGGGCTGTGCACAGGAGATGCCCCTACAATCTGGCACATTTGGAGTGTTTCTGCAAAGAGTGGGCAAATATTGCCAAGTCAAGATGTGCCATGTTGATAGACTCAGCCCCAAAAAGACTGAGTGCTTGAATAAAATCAAATGGTGCTTCAACAAAGTATTATTTTAAGGGTGTGCACACTTATGCGACTATATTATTTTAGGTTATTTTTCCTCCACCTAAAAGATTTCAGTTTGTTTTTCTATTGCGTTGTACAGTTTATACTCACATTAAAAGGTGGAAAAAGTTCTGAAATGATTTATCGTTAACAGGGGTGTGTATCCACTGTACATACAGTATCTCACAGAAGTGAATACAACCCTGGCATTTTTGTAAATATTTTATCTTTTCATGTCACAACACTGAATAAATGACACTTTGCTACAATGTAAAGTAGTGAGTGTACAGCTTGTATAACCGTGTAAATGTGCTGTCCCCTCAAAATAGCAACACACACAGCCATTAATGTCTAAACCGCTGCCAACAAAATCGAGTACACCCCTAAGTGAAAATGTCCAAATTGGGTCCAAAGTGTTGTCACATGAAAAGAAATAATAAAATATTTACAAAAATGCGAGAGGTGTACTCACTTCTGTGAGATACTGTATGTTTCTGTATAGCTACACACACTTGCACGCTTGTCGTTACGGGTCGGTGCAGCTCAATATGCTTCCATAGTTCTAGTTAGACTAGTTACACGTCATAACTAAGAGACTGAAATGGACATCTTACTTTGAATATTGGTTTGTGATATATTTCTAGCAGCTTGGTAACACAAGTTCTGTATGAAGAGTCTTTTAACGTGTCCTATATACATGACACAATCCCTTTTTTTCCTATATGTTAAGCGGCAGTATATACAGATGGGTTTCACCTCCTTGAAACCTCAGGACAGGAAGTACCTTTGTGATCAAAAAAAGCAAAGACTTAAAGGATACACCCCCTCCACCCCTCTGACTCCTCCTCTTCCCCTATAAGAGAGACAGCCTTCCAGCTAGGCCCCCCCTATACTCTTGCTGTCCTCCAGACAGGTTATTCCTTTGAGGTGAGCGATAGACTGTGGGGGGCAGCTGCTGTTTCACCATCTTCAGTCTTCCTGGGCTTGGTATGCTTATTGATGCTGCTACTGATTCCAGTGGTTGTGCAGCTTAAGTCCAGCTCTGTTCATGCTCTGGTTGTTTGCATCTGGCATGACCGACAGGGTGGAACACTGCACAGGTTGTTGTTGTTTCCCTGCTCAGTTTGTGTGTGTGTAAATTTTTTTTTCCCCCCTGGTCATTTCAAGCCCAGAGGGTTTGAGGGCTACATGGCTGGCTCCTTCCACCTCAGTGTTTCCAGTCTTGCCCCAAGCACTGCATGCAAGCTTTCAGGTAAGTGCAGCGGCCTTGGTCCTCTGTTTTTGAACTTCATTGCCCCTGTAGCTCTGCCACTCTGGTTCCTCCATGTCTTGGAGGCTGTGGTGTCAGGATGTCTGGTGGGCTGAGGTTGCTGCCCCTGGTGTATGGCATTCAATCCTGATTGTTCCTTGGAATATGCCTATTCTTGTACTGGCTCCACTATTTAGGCCTTGTGGATTTCGGAATGGCATGGCCGATTCCTTCCTTCCTCCATATTTATTTATTTATTGTTACGGGCATGTACAGAAGACGGGACATAGGCTGTCCTGCTTATTCAGAGACCTGGCTCTTACGTGTTGTTGTTGTGGTGTATTACAAGCCATCCACACTTTACTCTATTTTTTTTTTTTGTTCCTATGGAGAGCGGCAATCTACTGGGACTGTGCAGGTTGTTACCTAGTTTCTCCTGTCCCAGGACCAGGGCTGGACAGAAAAATCAGCCCTGGACTTCAACCAGACCAGCCCACTTTAATTATGCAAACGCACCCATATAATTATCCCCCAGGGCAGGCCCATATCATTTAATAATGAATTATTTGGGTCTGCCCTGGGGGGGGATAATTAATTATATGGACCTGCCCTGGGAGGGATAATTAATTATATGGACCTGCCCTGGGAGGGATAATTATTTATATGGACCTGCCCTGGGAGGGATAATTATTTATATGGACCTGCCCTGGGAGGGATAATTATTTATATGGGCCTGCCTTGGGGGAGGATAATTATTTATATGGGCCTGCCTTGGGGAGGATAATTTTATATGGGCCTGCCTTGGGGGAGGATAATTATTTATATGGGCCTGCCTTGGGGGAGGATAATTATTTATATGGGCCTGCCTTGGGGGAGGATAATTATTTATATGGGCCTGCCTTGGGGAGGATAATTATTTATATGGGCCTGCCTTGGGGAGGATAATTATTTATATGGGCCTGCCTTGGGGAGGATAATTATTTATATGGGCCTGCCTTGGGGGATAATTATTTATATGGGCCTGCCTTGGGGGAGGATAATTATTTATATGGGCCTGCCCTGGGGGGGATAATTATTTATATGGGCCTGCCTTGGGGGGGATAATTATTTATATGGGCCTGCCTTGGGGGAGGATAATTATTTATATGGGCCTGCCTTGGGGAGGATAATTATTTATATGGGCCTGTCTTGGGGGAGGATAATTATTTATATGGGCCTGCCTTGGGGGAGGATAATTATTTATATGGGCCTGCCTTGGGGGGGATAATTATTTATATGGGCCTGCCCTGGGGGGGATAATTATTTATATGGGCCTGCCCTGGGGGGATAATTATTTATATGGGCCTGCCTTGGGGGAGGATAATTATTTATATGGGCCTGCCTTGGGGAGGATAATTATTTATATGGGCCTGCCTTGGGGGAGGATAATTATTTATATGGGCCTGCCTTGGGGAGGATAATTATTTATATGGGCCTGCCTTGGGGAGGATAATTATTTATATGGGCCTGCCTTGGGGAGGATAATTATTTATATGGGCCTGTCTTGGGGGAGGATAATTATTTATATGGGCCTGCCTTGGGGGAGGATAATTATTTATATGGGCCTGCCTTGGGGGGGATAATTATTTATATGGGCCTGCCTTGGGGGAGGATAATTATTTATATGGGCCTGCCTTGGGGGAGGATAATTATTTATATGGGCCTGCCTTGGGGAGGATAATTATTTATATGGGCCTGCCTTGGGGGAGGATAATTATTTATATGGGCCTGCCTTGGGGGAGGATAATTATTTATATGGGCCTGCCCTGGGGGGGGGGGGGATAATTATTTATATGGGCCTGCCCTGGGGGGGATAATTATTTATATGGGCCTGCCATGGGGGGGGGGGAGAGAGGATTATTATTTATATGGGCCTGCCTTGGGGGAGGATAATTATTTATATGGGCCTGCCTTGGGGGAGGATAATTATTTATATGGGCCTGCCTTGGGGGAGGATAATTATTTATATGGGCCTGCCTTGGGGGAGGATAATTATTTATATGGGCCTGCCTTGGGGGAGGATAATTATTTATATGGGCCTGCCTTGGGGGATAATTATTTATATGGGCCTGCCTTGGGGGAGGATAATTATTTATATGGGCCTGCCTTGGGGAGGATAATTATTTATATGGGCCTGCCTTGGGGGGGATAATTATTTATATGGGCCTGCCTTGGGGAGGATAATTATTTATATGGGCCTGCCTTGGGGGAGGATAATTATTTATATGGGCCTGCCCTGGGGGGGGATAATTATTTATATGGGCCTGCCATGGGGGGGGGGATAATTATTTATATGGGCCTGCCATGGGGGGGGGGAAGAGGGGATAATTATTTATATGTGCCTGCCCTGGGGGGAGGATAATTATTTATGTGGGCCTGCTCGGGGGGGGGGGTAATTAATTATATGGGCCTGCTCAGGGGGGGGGGGTAATTAATTATATGGGCCTGCTCGGGGGGGGGTAATTAATTATATGGGCCTGCTCGGGGGAGGGGGTAATTAATTATATGGGCCTGCTCGGGGGGGAATTAATATTTATGGGCCTGCTCGGGGGGGAATTAATTATATGGGCCCGCTCTGGGAGGGGTAATTAATTATATGGGCCCGCTCTGGGGGGGGATAATTAATTATATGGGCCCGCTCTGGGGGGGGATAATTAATTATATGGGTCCGCTCTGGGGGACTAATTAATAATTTGGGCTTGCTCTGGGGGGCTAATTAATAATTTGGGCTTGCTCTGTGGGGGGTGAATTAATAATTTGGGCTTGCTCTGGGGGGGTGAATTAATAATTTGGGACTGCTCTGGGGGGGATGAATTAATAATTTGGGACTGCTCTGGTGGGGATGAATTAATAATTTGGGCCTGCTCTAGGGGGTGAATTAATAATTTGGGCCTGCTCTGAGGGGGTGAATTAATAATTTGGGCCTGCTCTGGGGGTGAATTAATAATTTGGGCTTGCTCTGGGGAGGAGGGGAATCAATAATTTGGGCTTGCTCTGGGGAGGGGGTGAATCAATAATTTGGGCTTG
This sequence comes from Leptobrachium leishanense, assembly GCA_009667805.1. Taxonomy (NCBI): domain Eukaryota; kingdom Metazoa; phylum Chordata; class Amphibia; order Anura; family Megophryidae; genus Leptobrachium; species Leptobrachium leishanense. Next base: position 105,674,717 of record CM019067.1, on the reverse strand, counting down.
CTCTGGGGAGGGGGTTAATTAATAATTTGGGCTTGCTCTGGGGAGGGGGTGTAATTAATAATTTGGGCCTGCTCTTGGGGGGGGGGGTTGTGAATTAGTTATATTTGCCACACCTATAATCCCTCCTAGGACAGGACCATATAATTACTTTGTACATCACCCCCTGCAAAATAGAACAGAATGGCTGATTTATACTTGTCACCAGCCTGGCTCAGCTGCCTCCTGCTCCTCTGGTCCAGACTCTGTCGGCCTCCTCCATGTGACTCCAAGCATCCACCATGTGATGTACATGAGTCACGCTGGAGGGGGCGGTGCCTGCAGTGTGCTGTTCCCAGACACATGCTATGCGTATGGGAGGGAGATGCGCTGCACCTCTGGGGCCGCAGATCGCGGTCAGAACAGCTCCGGATTCGGACTCAGAGTCCAAATCCAGAGCTGCAGATGAAGAAACTAGCGGCGGCACACTGAGCCATCGGCCCATCGGGAACCTCCCGGTTGTCCCTGTGGCCAGTACATGCCTGCCCAGGACCTTCCTTTCCTGGCTCTCTGGGGTGTGGCTACCATCCTGACTGGTGCGCAAATGTTCATGATTCTTTGCCCTTCTTGGCCATGGGCGTGATGATTGTGCACTGTGGGATGTTTTGTTTCCTATGTTGTTTCCTGGCCATGCCTCTTTGCTCCCTGGATTCCTTTGGACATGGCTGTCCCTGTGGCTAGATCTTCTGGTACATATGTGGGTTCCAGATCACAATTTTGCACCCTGCTTCTGTTGGCATCTTCTGCTCGGAGGTTCATTCAGATACCGTTTCTTGTGGTATCCGCCTTGGTTGGCAAGGGGAGATCCGACCTGGCTTCTCCCCTGTTTTCTGGAATGTTTCCTTGTTCGGGAATGACGTTCTGTTCCTTCCTGCTGCATGTTTGTCTGGTTCATGTTATGTCCATGATCCCTCCTTGTTCTGGGTTTGAGTGGTTTCTACCCGGGCCATTATTGCATTTTAACCTTGGCTATATACCCTTTAGGGGACAGTTCCCAATTCCTATAATGCTATCTCTTAAGGAGACTGTTACAATTGCTGGCTGTTCCCAAGCTGCTCTAGTCAGCACAGCATGCGGGTTTGTGTCGTCTTCCTGGTCTTTTTTTGTTGCAGGTCTCCTGCTTCTGTTGCATGATATGGGTGCGACGCTTCACATCAGGTCCTATGAAGTTCTCCGGGTTTTGTATTACGGAGCTATTTGCCACTTTTTGTGTTTTCTTTAACCTTGAGTTAGTCACTTATTATTTTCAGTCTTCATATTTTACCTTTTAGGTATAGTTCCCAACACAGAATTGGGACACTTCTGTGTGATTTCCCCCCCCCCCCCGATCTAGCCTTCTGGGTTGTCTGTTAAAGACGGTTTTAGTAGTGCTACTGATGGTCGCTCGGTCTGTCTCCTGGTTTCTTTCTCCTTTTTCAGAGATGGTGCCTGACTTATTTTTCGTTATGCATATGGTTGGCTCTGGTAGATCTGTTGTCCTGCTTCGGTTTGTGTTTCGGCTTACTTCTTGAGTGGATTTTAATTTGATTCATGTGATTGTCGGAAGGTGTTCCTTCCGTTGTGTAACACGTGCCCCTACTTTCATTCCTAAATTTGGCTATTCTTGTATCTATACTATTGTTCCATGGAGTTCTGGTCTGGCGTGCCATCTCTGGTTTTGGATGGTCCACTTCTGTTTTTGACATTCTTATGGTGCCTGTGTACTTGCTCCATTTTCACAGAATTCCGTCCTTCATATTCTAAGAGATCGTTTGATTTTGCGTTTTTGCACTTCTCTGCTTTGAGGTTCTGGCATTGGATCCTTTCCTGTCGGTTTTCTGGTGACATTTGTTCCTTTTTGTCCTGTGTTTGTTGGCTGGTTCGGGGTTCATACATTGGCTTTGTTTTGTACTTGTCGTTTGCTCCTCCAAGGGTGGTAGGTCTTCCTTGTTGTAGGGGACTGTTTCTTTTATCAGTACCAGGCTCTTTTCTCATGTCTGTCCCTGGCTCATCCTTTAGACTCTGTCGTTGGTAGCTTCCCCTTGTTTTGGGGGGCTTCCAGTCTTGGTTGACATTGAGGTGGTGTTGCTGTGAGCTCTGGTGCAGCTTATTCCCTCCCCTTCATTGTTATGCTTCTTGCTACATCCCATCTGTATGTACTGCCGCTTGACCTATAGGAAATACTAAATTTTCTTGCCGTAAATTTCCTTTTCCATAGTCAAGCGTCAGTACATAGTTCCCTCCCTTCTTTAATGTTGGCTCTCTACTTGTTACTACTGGGGCCTAGCTGGAAGGCTGTCTCTCTTATAGGGGAAGAGGAGGAGTCAGGGGTGGAGGGGGTGTATCCTTTAAGTCTTGCTTTTTTATCACAAAGGTACTTCCTGTCCCGAAGTTTCAAGGAGGTGAAACCCATCTGTATGTGCTGCCGCTTAACTATGGAAAAATAAATTTACAGTAAGAAAATTTAGTTTTTGTATAGGTGTCACTGGTAAAATTTGCAAATTTACTTTAATTTCCTGCCACAACCTGAAGGTGGCAGTCTGTTATGATTAGCAGCTGTATGTAAGTCACATTCATGTTATATAAACTCATATACCATTGGTATTTCCTAGAAGCTGTGTATGGATTGCAAATTCACATTTTTTTTTTTCATGTTTTCTTTGATCTTGCCATCGGTGTCTTTTGTGATTCATATGTGATATAGATACTTTTTTCCCCTTAGGTGAACAGAACGGTAATCGTAACCCCGGTGGCCTTCTAATCAGTGATCTTGTTAACATTGACCTGGAGTTGGAAATTGTGCAGTCTTTGCAGCACGGTCACGGAGGGTGGACCGATGGCATGTTCGAAACACTCACAACCACTGGCACAGTTTGTGGCATTGATGAGGACCATGACATTGTGGTGCAGTACCCTAGCGGAAATAGGTTGGTGAACTCAAATTTTGACAACCTGTTATAATTTTTGTTTTTTCCAGAAGAAATGTATTACAGTTGCAAGAAAAAGTATGTGAACCCTTTGGGATTACATGGAGTTTTGCATGAATTGGTCATAAAATGTGCTCTGATCTTCATCGAAGTCACAACAATTTGAAAACCACAGTCTGCTTAAAATAATACAACACAAACCTATGTTTTCATGTGTTTATTGAGCAGAACATTTAAACATTCACAGTGCAGGGTGGAAAAAGTATGTGAACCCCTAGCCTAGTGACTTCTCCAAGAGCTAATTGGATCCAGGAGTGAGCCAACCTTGAGTCCAATCAGTGCGATATTATTGGATGTGTTGCTGAAAGCTGTCCTGCCCTTTAAAAACACACACCAGTTTTGGGTTTACTGGTTTCAAGAAGCACTGCCTGATGTGAACCATGCCTCGCAGAAAAGAGCTCTCAGAAGACCTACGATCAAGAATTGTTGACTTGCATGAAGCTGGAATGGGTTACAAGAGTATCTCAAAGCCTTGATGTTCATGTGTCCACGGTAAGACAGACTGTCTACAAATAGAGAAAGTTCAGCACTGTTGCTACTCTCCCTAGGCGTGGTCGTCCTGTAAAGATGACTGCAAGAGCACAGTGCTGAATGCTTAATGAGGTAAAGAAGAATCCTAGAGTGTCAGCTAAAGACTTAGAGAAATCTCTGGCACATGCTAACATTTTTGTTGACACATCTACAATAAGGAAAACATTAAACAAGAATGGAGTACATGGGAGGACACCACGGAGGAAGCCATTGCTGTCCAAAAAGAATATTGCAGCACGTTTGAAGTTTGCAAAAGAGCACCTGGATGTTCCACAGCCCTACTGGCAATATATTCTGTGGACAGATGAAACCAAAATTGAGTTGTTTGGAAAAAACACACAACACTGTGTGGAGAAAAAAAGGCACAGCACACCAACATCAAAACCTCATCCCCACTGTAAAACATGGCGGAGGGAGCATCATGGTTTGGGGCTGCTTTGCTGCCTCAGGCCTGGACGGATTGTTGTCATTGATGGATAAATGAATTTCAGAGTTTATCAAGACATTTTGCAGGAAAACGTAAGACCATCTGTCCGCCAACTTAAGCTCCGCAGAGGATGGGTGATGCAACAGGACAATGACCCAAAGCATCCAAGTAATTCAACAAAACAAAATACTCCTTCTGGAGTGGCCCAGTCAGAGTCCTGACCTCAACCCGATTTGAAATGCTGTGGCATGACCTTAAGAGAGCGATTCACACCAGACATCCAAGAATATTGCTACACTGAAACAGTTTTGTGAAGAGGAGTGGTCCAAAATTACTCCAGATCGTTGTGCAGGTCTGATCTGCAACTACAGGAAACGTTTGGTTGAGGTTATTGCTGCCAAAGGAGGGTCAACCAGTTATTAAGTACAAAGGTTCACATACTTTTTCCTCCCTGCACTGTGAATGTTTACATGTTCTGTTCAATAAAAACATATGTTTGTGTTGTATTATTTTAAGCAGACTGTGTTTTTCAAATTGTTGTGACTTAGATGAAGATCAGAGCACATTTTATGACCAATTCATGCAAAACTCCACTGAATCCCGAAAGGTTCACATACTTTTTCTTGCAACTGTATTTCACTGTTTAATAGTTTCTATAATTTTGTCAGGTCTTGACACTAAAGCTACTTAAAAATATCGCTTTTAGAAGGCCTGCTGTGTTCAGTTACAGCCCCCCCCCCCTCAGCGCTATGCTTGTTTCAGTAAAGAGACTATTAATTTTGATGGTTTATTGCCTGCGCTTTACCAGAGATTAATTCTTAACATTCAGATGGCAAGACTAAATAGAGAAATGGCTGTAAGAATCCTCTGCCAGCTGCTGCTTTCCCTTATGGTACCTTAGCACAGCTATACAAATTCCTGCCACATGTAACTGCCTTTTGTACTGGTCATGGTGGCTACTGTCTGTCCCATTTTTTTTAGGTAAATATTCTCATAGTCTGGCAATTCCTTTACTAGGTTTGTTGTGGTTTTTGTTGGGTCTCGTCACTGTTCGTGGAAGATGTATGTATTTTAAAAAATGGTTACTCTGATATATTGTACAAATAAAGGAAAAATAATTAATTGTGGAGTTTCCAAAAAGAAGTTAAATAATTGACATGCGTAATCCCCAGTATGTCATACCTTTCTACTGATTATACAATCCTTATCTTAAAATCAGAAATACTCCAAAATCTGAAAATTTATGTACCAACATGACGCTACAAGTGGAAAATTCCACACTTCAGGGGGCAGAGGTTTCCTTTTTAATTTTTTATATGTATAAAGTTCCCGTGAGGCAGGGGTCGTCAGCCTTGGTCCTCCTGATTTTTTTATTTGAACAATTCAGGTGAGACTCTGCCAATGAATGGCTGAACATATTATGAGAAATGGAATTCCAAAACATCTGGAGGGCCAAGGTTGCTGATCCCACCTCAAAGATATGTGTATATCAAAATATAATGGATTTTGCATTTTGATTTCAGTCTCTCCTGTCCCAAAGATAACTCCTTTTTATTATATGCAAAATCTTAACCCCCACGAAATCCAAAACACTTTATGTCTCAAGCATTTCAAGTAAGGGATACTTATCCAGTATGTCCGGGATATGGCTTGTAAATGCTGCTAATTGTTTGCCCGTTTTGGTCCTTCAATATATTTTAAAAGCATAAGATTTTGTAATGTTTTTCCTTTATGATTGTTTGCTGCATATAATGTGCCAAACATAACTTTGCAGGTGGACTTTCAATCCAGCTGTGCTCACTAAGGCAAACGTTGTTCGAAGTGGAGATGCAGCCCAAGGAGCAGAAGGAGGAACGTCTCAATTTCAAGTTGGAGACCTTGTACAAATATGTTATGACATAGAGCGAATAAAACTGCTTCAAAGAGGCCACGGTGAATGGGCTGAAGCTATGCTTCCGGTCAGTATAGTTGGCAAGATAAAAAATGTTACATTTGTTGTAAATGGATAAAATAATTTATTTATAAAGGATTTTACCAGGAAGGATACCTTGAGATTTCTCTCGTTTTCAAGTATGTCCTGGGTTTAAGAACATGGTTACAGAAATACAAAAGTAGTAAAATGCAAGAAATTAACACAAAACAAATATTTATTTTCTGTTAATCTGTATATGTAGGAAATATAGTCACTATGTTACATGTTTACAGGTGCATTCCTTATTGAGGTATGTTAATATGGAGCTCTTAAGGGACTTTAGACTGGGGAAAGATTTGATGGCGTCTGGGAGGTTATTCCATAATTGTGGTGCTCTGTAGGAAAATGAGGATCGAGCCACTTGCTTTTTGTATTGTGGTATTGCAAGTAAGGTGCTGGTCCTGGATCGGAGGTTATAGGATGAGGGAACTGCTGAGGGAAGCAGCCTATTCAGGTAGGGTGGTAGCTTCCCAGAAAACCTCTTAAACACCAGCGACGGCCAGTTCTTTTAACATGTCACAATGGTGGGTCATGTAGTTACATTGTAGCACAAAGCGACCGAATGAGTTCTACAATGTAGTAAGTTTCTGGAGGTGCGTTTGCGGGGCGGCTGCATACACTACATCTCCGTATTCAATAGCCGGCATAAGCATTTGTTGTACAATCTGCTTTCTTACCGCGGGGCTCAGGCAGGATTTGTTTCTGTACAGGGCACCTAGTTTAGGGTAAATTTTAGATGAAAGTTTTTCAATGTGGGGGCCAAAGAATAGATTTGGGTCTAACCACATACCTAGATATTTGAGAGAAGTGACTGTGGTCAGCGTGCCATTTGATCTTGTCCTGACACATAGATGGGGTGTTTGCAATTTGTGTTGTTTAGGTGCTGTTCCAAAGAGCATTGTAACAGTTTTGTCAGCATTTAGAAAAAGTTTGTTATCTTTGATCCACTTTTCTACCTCTGTGAATTGGTCTTTCAGCACAGCCTCCAGCTGTGGGAGATCTGGTTTGCTGGTATAGATTACGGTGTCGTCTGCGTACATGTGTACAGTTGAGGCTTTGCAGACATTGGGCAGATCATTTATGAATATTGTGAATAGCAGGGTTCCGAGTATCGTGCCTTGGGGTACACCGCACGTGACTGGGAGGGAAGTGCTGTCAGAAATGGACTCATATTGGACACATTGTGCTCTTTCATGTCCCTGATAGGGTTTTGTGGTTAAACTGTATTTTAGCGGTGTAAATGATCTGGAAACCCAACAGAAACATAAGAGTTCTAAATTATTCAGATGCCCGTGGCACCTCCAGAACCTACATTGGTAAAGCCCCGTCAGACAAATTGCCACGTCTGCAAGCGTTATGCATTTAACGCCTGCGGTGCCATCCGCATAGATGCAGCAATAAAAGTGCCACTGTGCATGTCTGGGACCCTTTCACTGCCAGGATGTTAATTACAAAGTTAACCCCTTGAAGTGCCACCATTAACCAGATCAGTTTCCACTCTAGGATTAGCCATTTCGCTAGAAGAGTGTCAAGCAAACACGTCCAATAAAACCCTATCGCAACAAACATCCGCATACATGCATATGATTACCGACAGGGAGGTGATATAAAGTTGTAGGGTTGCACTGGTACCGATACTAGTATCGGTGCCGGTACTGCAGTACCCCCGATTTTCCCCCCCCCCCGATACCAGAAGCCGGCATTGAGCCAGCTTGCCGGCATCCGAGGGGCTGGGGCGGCTGTCCGAATGCTCTATCGGCATTCGGACAGGCCCTGCAGCTGCTCACCGCGACGCCGGGGAAAGTCTTTGCGCGTGCAATAGAGCATTCGGACAGGCACCTGGCACTCACCGCGTTCATACTTACCTTCCTGAGCGAGGCCGGGAAAGTTTCCGCACGTGCGCTCGTTGGAAGGCCCCCAGCCGCGACCACTTGGGACCACGTGATCGCGACTGGGGGGGGGGTCTTCCAACAAGCGCACGCGTAAAGACTTTCCCGGTGTCGCTCAGGAAGGTAGGTATGAACCAGGTGAGATGGGGGGCATATCCACGAGCTGGGGGGTATTGGCCATGAGCTAGCTGGGGGGGCAAATCCATGATTTGGGGAGCATTATCCATGAGCTGGGGGGGCAAATCCATGAGCTGGGGGGCATTATCCATGAGCTGGGGGGCATAATTCATGATCTGGGGGGCAAATCCATGAGCTGAGGGGGCAAAATCCATGAGCTGGGGGGGCAAAATCCATGAGCTGGGGGGGCATAATCCATGAGCTGGGGGGGCATAATCCATGAGCTGGGGGGGCATAATCCATGAGCTGGGGGGCATAATCCATGAGCTGGGGGGGCATAATCCATGAGCTGGGGGGGCAAATCCATGAGCTGGGGGGGCAAAATCTATGAGAGCTGGGGGCATAATCCATGAGCTGGGGGGCATATCCATGTGAGCTGGGGCATTTTTATATGAGGTCTGTTCTTATTGGAAAGTGGTCACATGACATACAATAAAAGTATCGGTATCGGTGAGTACTTGAACAAAAGTATCGGTGCATCCCTATAAAGTTGCATATGATTACAGACACTGACAAGGTCAGTACTGGCTGGGTGGAGTAGAGGTAACATCACTGCTCTATAACTGGAGAGAGACTGTGGAGACGCAGGTTCGATCCCGGCAAGAGCACCTCTCCAATAAGTGTCCTTGGGCAAGACCCCTAACGGTACGTACTCGCCACCCAGGACATACTTGAAAGATCGAAATCTCAGTGTATCCTTTCTCAAAAAAAGTGAGGTGATACAAAGTTGCCAGTGATGCATATTTGGAGGGAATGTGATTTCCACACTAAAATACAGGTGAACTGTGTATGTATGAATTTACACTGCTAAAATACAGTTTTACCGGTTTTGTTTTTGATTTTTAAACTATTTATTCACTTTATGGAAAATAGTTAACTCAACATTTCCTGCTGTGGAAGAGACACAGGGCTGCTTGTTCTTTTTACTCTTCAATGACCATATACAATAATAATAATGTTTGCAACATTAATGCGGCATATGGGTGTACTGAAGGAGCCTTGGCGTTTGTTTCAAACAAAATTCAACATCTGGTGTAATCACCCATGTCTTCCTTTCTTGATGCATAATTTATGTATTGAATTAGTGCCCAAAATGCTATGTATCAACCTTTGCAGCATTTGAGTCTACACAGCTGCAAAATCTGTTTCTAACAGCTGCTCACAAAATTCTCCATTGAGCACTTCCACCATCAGTCATTCAGCGGATAATTAACCTGTTCTTGCTTTCCTCACACATGGCATACCTTTCTCAGGTTTCCCTGGAATAAGCATTTGCCTTTTAAAGCATTAATAAATCCAGTTTTTGAAAAATTTGCATTTTTTTGCAACAAGAATTATTTACTTTTTTCAGCCTTGAATGGTTAAACATATTTATTCTGGAGCCGCAGGCATCACCCTCTGCTCCTTATCGTATTAACTGAAGGGTGTGGGAAGATGGAGATTGATTTAGGCACCCAGCTAGGTTTTTAAATGGTTTGTTTTAGGCCACTGGTTGTCATGTTCACAGTACTTGTACGTGTTTAAAGGGCTAATATCAACAAAACTAAAATGTTCTTATTTTCTTTATTTTATATTGCTGATATCTTACACGTGTTTTGTTTTTCTCTTGTATGTTTAGTTAAGTCAAAAGGATAAGAGAAATTACTTGCAATGGGAAATGCCCTGTACAAGACTTCTCCAAAATTAGGGATCTGTGTACCGTTGTCAATTTAGGGCGATAAACACATATAATTAGTGGTATGAAAAAAGAACAACCTTCCGTGAGACCAAAACGAGCTCACTGTCGGTGCCGGATGACCACACATACAATTATAATTTCAAAATTTCAAAACATTCTTTATTGAATCTTAACAGCAATTAAAATGTGTTTAAAAACACAATTGTGAACACCTTGTGCATGTACTTAGTTCATTCCTCAGAATTGCCCCGAGTTGGGTATATTGGTACTGGCTGTAATATTAATTGCAGGGTATTTGCATGGGTTTGGTATAGCAAGTCACACTTATTACAGCTCCCTAACCATATTCCCAAGGGGGAAAAAAATATAAAATATATAATTATTATTTTATTATTCTTTATTTATAAAGAGCCAGCATATTCCGCAGCGCTGTACAATAGGCACAGTATAGACAGGGTTACAATACATTGAACAACATTTGACAAACAGTACAGGAGATGAGGGCCCTATTCCCGTAGGAACTCACAATCTAGAAGGGTTGGGTTTGGAAACAGGAGGAGAGGACTGTAAGGTGAGAGTGATTGATGGTTGCGTCAGTGAGTTAGGTGGTAGGCTTCCCTAAATAGGAACGGGTTTTTTTTTCCATATAAAAGATATTTATTGGAGTTCACACAGGAATTGGTACAAACATATAAATGAAAGAAACCATCAAAAGGAAGAAACATAGATGAGCAGCATTGGCAATAAACAGTGTAATTCAAGTGGGTTATCATTGTAAACTGAAAAGGGGGTCAGTTGTGCGGACTCCATTTTCCAATAACATATAAATTCCTAAACTAACAGAAAACATAGCAGCACTACAATCTTACATGTCGAAATATCTTCTATCAAAGTTCCAGATTCGACAAACACCCTCCATCCCTCCCACGTATCATAAAGTAGGCACATAGAATTATTCTCGGTGTGGAACATTTCCTCATATTTAAAAACACTTTCGAGGGCAACCATAACCTCCTTCATAGAGGGACAGATGGAAGAACGCCAATGTCTTGCTAGAACTATTTTAGCTGTCCCAAGTACCATGGAAATAAACCTCCTATGACGGGTCTGAATAGTAACTGGTAGAAGGTGTAGGAGGTACATTTTCGGGCAAAGTGGGAGTTTAAGTGAAGTACAATGGGAGATCAGTCTATTTATTTTTTCCCAATATCCCCCCAGTATGGGACAGAGCCAGAATGTGTGCAATAAGGAGCCAATGCCGGTAAGGCATCTCCAACAGAGGCCTGAGTTCCCTGAGATATGGGCCAACCGGGTGGGTGTTAAGTACCATCTACACAGCAGTTTGATATGGGCCTCTCGTAAATTGGTGCTTCTAGAATATTTATATATTGTTTCCATGGCATATGACCAATCCTCTATGGAAAGTGTTAAAGCTAAGTCTTTTTCCCATTTAACCATATAGGGTAGTTTTTTAGGCGGGTTCGGAGTTAGGAGGCTGTTGTAACATAGGGACAGCGGTTTCATTTGACATTTCCGTCCCATACACAGTTTATGAAAAGCTGAGCGGTTCACGTCAGTGAAAGAGGTGAGGCCTTTCTGGGTCAAAGCATGTTTCACACGAAGGTATGTGAAACATTCACTCGCTGGGATGGCGAACTCCTGTACCAGATCAGTGAAGGTTTTCAGGGAACGGGGCGTGAAGAGCTGCCACACATGAGTCAAGCCTCGCCAGAACCAGGAGTCTAAAGTTAAGTCGGGGATAAAGCGACACAAAACCCTTAGGGGAGCGAGGCATAGTAAATCATAAGGCCGTACCAAGTGGCGACCCACAGGCGCCATGACATGAGGGAGAGCATCAAAGCGGGCAACAGACCCGTGGTGCTATTCCTCGGTAGAAACGTAAGCCACATCAGGTCATGAAGTCTGTATGGGAAAATCATGGCATTCTCCAGCTGTAACCATAGTGGTGGTTCTTTTTGGTGCATTGATGGAGGAGGTTTCCCCTTCCAAATGTGTGCATGGAGTCATTTTTGCAGCCGGAGCAATAAATGCGCCGGAATAAAAACAGGGATATTCCTGAAATAATATAAAATTTGGGGTAAGATACACATCTTTATGGCCGCCATACAGCCCAACCAAGAGGAGTCGTTTGTGCTCCTGTTGGGGAGCTGTGTCTCTATAGAGGTCAATAGTGGCGTAAAATTTTCCTTAAGGATGGTTCCTCGCGATTTAGAGAGGGATATACCCAGATATTTTAAAGAGGTAGAGCGCCAATCAAAAGGGTACTTGCTACGCATAAAGCTGAGGGATGAAGCAGCAATATTTATGGGGAGAGCTTGCGTTTTACTCATAAGATATCGCGCCAAATCTATCGGAGATTAAACAGGGGAGGGAGCGAGGTCTCCGGTGTGGTCAGAAAAAGCAGTATGTCGTCCGTGAAAAGTGCCAACTTATGTTCCCCATTCGGGGTTGGTAAGCACTTACTTGCCGGAGCGGTTTTGATCTGCAACGCCAGGGGTTCTAAGGCCAGAATGAATATTAACGGGGATAGTGGACAACCCTAACGGGTGCCATTGGTTATATGGAAAGAGGAGGATAAAAACCCCGAAGCCAATACTTTCGCCGACGGAGCTGAGTAGAGGGCCATAACATTATTTACAAATTGTTCTGGGAAACCAAACTTTAGTAACACCGTCCGCATATACCCCCAGTGCAGGCGATCAAACGCCTTTTCAGCATCCAATGCCAGCAAGAGTCCAGAGGTATTAGTCCTATGGGCCAAGTCGAGTATGTCATAAAAACGTCGGGTATTGTCACACGTTTGGCGGCCTGGGACAAAGACAGTTTGTTCATTCGCGATCAAGGAAGGAAGTAAAGGAGCCAATCTATTAGCTAGTAATTTAGCATACAGTTTTGCATCTACATTCAACAGCGAAATGGGACGGAAATTGGCACAATGTGTCGGGGGTTTACCAGGTTTAGGCAGGGTGACTACAGTCGCTTGCAGCATCTCTGGGGGAATAATGCCGGTACCCTTAATATCATTAAAAACCAGGGTGAGAATCGGGACTAGAGAGGAAGCAAATTTCTGGTAATACAGATTCGTAAATCCATCAGGGCCTGGAGCTTTATGTACCTCCTCCTCTGTAAACGCAGCTAGCAAACCTGTATCCTGAGAGGGAGAGATAGAAGGGAGACTAGCCGTCTGAAGAAAAAGCTCTATGTCGTCCGGTGCAGGGGTCGGCACGGTGTTGTTTAGTCCCAGGTTGTACAAGGAGGCGTAATAGCGTGCGAATTCATCAGTGATAAGGGCTGGATTATAAATCTTCACCCTATTAGCATCCAAAAGGAACGGTATGTTAGTTTGCATTCTTTTCATTTTCAATTTCCCCGGTTTATTCCCTTGGGTATAACGAGCATAATTAAGCCGTCTAATTGAACGCGCCGTGACCTGGAGCATAAGGTGCTCCAACTCGCAGCGCTGTAAAGTCAACTGAGCGGTAATATTTGGAGCAGGAGAGGTTTTATTCTGGGACTCTAATACAGTGATTCGTCGTAGAAGGGCAGTCGTCTGAGCATTAAAACGTCTCTTACGCTGCGCTCCTTTCTGTATAAAATGTCCTCGCAGAACAGCTTTGTGGGCCAACCAAACCGAAGATGTCGCAACATCCTCAGTAATGTTCGCCGTGAAATACTCCTGAAGGAGTGGTAGTGTATTTGTCACGTCATCCCTATTCACAATAAGCGAGTCATTTAGTCTCCAGTTCCCCATACCCCTCGGCGGAAAAGCCGCCTCAAAGGTAAGCGTAAGTGGAGCATGGTCAGACCATGTGATAATGCCGATGGTCGCCTCCATTAGGCGAGACAGAGCAGAGCTATGTATCAAACACAAGTCAATTCTACTATATGAGAAATGAACATGAGAAAAAAAAGTGTAATCGCGTGTATCAGGGTGACATATCCTCCAAGTATCATATAGTTCAAACGAATGCATAAATTCCCGTAATTGTTTACTAGAGGATGGGGGGGAGCGGGGTTGGCTTGTCTGGGTGTCAACCTCAGGATCAGGAGTGCAATTAAAATCCCCACATAGAAACAACGTACCACTAGACATTTTTTTCACTCTACCATAAGCTTTCCGAAGATAAGAAATTGGGTTGTCATTAGGAAGATATAAATTGGCTATAGTGATTGGTAATTCGTTCAGCGTGCCCACCAGAATCACAAGGCGGCCCAACGGATCAACATACTGAGCCAAACACACAAAGGTCCAGTCTCTATGGAACAGGATCGCGACACCTTTGGACTTCGTCTGAGCAGTGGAGTGATATGCATCAGTATACATGCGCGATTTTAAAAACGGCGGGCGCCTCTTACAAAAATGAGTCTCTTGCAAACCTACAATAGCTGGTTGAGACTTATGCAGGTCACGAAATAAAGCATGTCGTTTGTACGGAGTATTCAAGCCTCGAACATTTAAGGAGTAAATTTGGAATTGAGGTTTACTCCTCGTCAATTGCGCCCATCCCTCTAGATCTCACAGCGGTCATGACATACAACCTCCGTGGGAGGATGGAGGGACTCCTCTGCTCACAACAGTGCCTGGAATGATCTATCACAGTGCATACCAATGAGACAAACAGTACATACATTACAAACATAAGTCGAACCAGGAAAAAAATAAAAAATAAAAGCAAAACAAAAGAAACCCAAACGAACCACAAAAAGAAAAAAACTGCACTCCATAAATGCAGTTGAGTGGAGTCAATCAACACAGCAGATTGATATAAATGGGAAAAGAAACACGTTCAAGAAAAAACTCCAGTAGGGGAAAACACAACAGTCCCAACTCCATACGTGGAGGTGACTGCGCCAATATACAGGCCATTGAAAGGCCTCGGGGCTAGCCGATTGAAGGAACAGAACCCCAGAAAGCGCCACCCATAGGACGAATCAAAAGGGGTGAGTCCTGCGACCACGATAGAGTCTCAACGCCCGATTAGACTTAGAACACCTGGCGGAATAAAAGAAACACGCCCGGAAGCGAGAAAATGCAGGACCATAGCATCTCACTTAGGCCGGACCCGGTGCCACTCTGGAGAAACTTTCAGCGGCAAAGACAATTCCTCACGAGGGGGACTAAACTCAGACACCACCTTCCATTCCGTCAGCAAACGCATGCCAGTGAGGGGCTCAGGGATGACGTGTAGGACTCCCTCCCGCCATAACAAGATCTTTGTGGGAAATCCCCATCGATGCGCCATGTTGTGGTCACGTAAAATTTTGGTGAAGGACGAAAATTCCCGTCTTTTAGACATAGTAGCTGTTGACAGGTCCGCATAGAAAGAAACTTCGGCATATGGAGAAGATAGAGGCATAGATTTGCGTGACGCTCTCATTAACGCTTCTTTAACGTGGAAAAAGTGCACCCGGACTAAAATATCTCTAGAGGCTGAGGGCGGCAGGTTTTTTGCACGCGGCAATCTGTGTGCCCGATCCATCAGGAAATCCTGCGGTGAGTATGTAGGTGCCAAGATCTGGAAAAGTTCCATAATATAAGGCTGGAGATCAGCCGAGCCCACTGCCTCCGGAATGCCCCGGATCCGTACATTATTACGCCGTGAACGGTCTTCCATATCGGCTAATTTCGTTGCCATGGTGTCATGTGCCGTTTGCAAAGCTATGTGACGATCCACCAGGTCATTATGGGCTAAGCATAAGTCGTCTCTTAGATTCTAAAGAGTCAGTCCTCACACCCAGGTCTTGTACATCGCGCCTCAGCTCCTGCAGCGCCTCTTTAAGATCCGTTTGGATGGTAGATCGGAGTTCTTGCAGCATGGCATGAAGTCTGCTTTCCGATGGTGGTGATGTTTCAGACATGCAGGATGGGCCTGCGGCAGCTGCCTCCAACGTGAGAGAGGAAACAGACGAGGGAGATCCGCCATCTTGGGCCTCACGAACACGGTCTTTTTTCGACGATTTTAGCAGATCCAGCGCCCGCTGCGCCTTAGGTGGCACCATCTGGGGACTAGGAGGTATCACCCAGTGGACCTCCAGTTTCCAACCCCAACCCTCCCAGATTGTGAGTTCCTACGGGAATAGGGCCCTCATCTCCTCCTGTACTGTTTGTCAAATGTTGTTCAATGTATTGTAACCCTGTCTATACTGTGCTTATTGTACAGCGCTGCGGAATATGCTGGCGCTTTATAAATAAAGCATAATAATAATTGCTGTTCAGGACTTTCATTCACTTTCTGACTTCAAGCCTGGACACACACACCTGGACTCACTTGTTCAATGAACTCTTGTGCTTATAAGCAGGCAGCGCCCAAAGAAGGGCGCTGCCTCATTTTGTTCATTAACCCGTTGCAGGTTCTCCAGCAGACTTAGAATCACTGCTAGCTCACTTTGAACAGGCTGCCTCATTATGTAACGTGGGGGGACCTGGCCTGACATGGAGCAGGAGGGGTGTGAGCTACTGAAGCAGTGGACAAGAAGCAGTATGTATAAACAATAAAACAAGGAATTTATTTACAACGAGAGACTAGATACACCCATGGAACTAAAGACCTAAACATTAGAAATAAACTATATATAGAAACACAGAAGCAAATGCAGGAATAAAGGACTATAAGCAGGGCAACTATGAGGAAAGACAGATACCTGAGCTTTAACAGTGGAATAAATCACAAAACAACATGAACTAAATACTAGAGTAACATGAGTGAAAACATAAACCTAGAGCAGATACATGATCTGCAAACATAAATGCCAGACATAAGCATGAACCATATACACACGAAACAGATGAATAACGAATAATATATATAATGAATATAGGACCTGGGTAACTATAAGCAGATATACACTATATTGCTAAAAGTATTCGCTCACCTGCCTTGACTCGCATATGAACTTAAGTGACATCCCATTCCTAATCCATAGGGTTCAATGTGATGTCGGTCTACCCTTTGCAGCTATAACAGCAACTCTTCTGGGAAGGCTATCCACAAGGTTTAGGAGTGTGTTTATGGGAATTTTTGACCATTCTTCCAGAAGCGCATATGTGAGGTCACACACTGATGTTGGATGAAAAGCCCTGGCTCTCAGTCTCCGCTCTAAATCATCCCAAAGGTGTTCTATTGGGTTGAGGTCAGGACTCTGTGCAGGCCAGTCAAGTTCATCCACACCAGACTCTGTCATCCATGTCTTTATGGACCTTGCTTTGTGCACTGGTGCACAGTCATGTTGGAAGAGGAAGGGGCCAGCTCCAAACTGTTCCCACAAAGTTGGGAGCTTGAAATTGTCCAAAATGTCTTGGTATGCTGAAGCATTCAGAGTTCCTCTCACTGGAACTAAGGGGCCAAGCCAAGCTCCTGAAAAATAATCCCCCTCCAAACTTTAGACTTGGCACAATGCAGTCAGACAAGTACCGTTCTTTTGGCAACCGCCAAACCCAGACTCGTCCATCAGATTGCCAGATGGAGAAGCGCGATTCGCCACTCCAGAGAACACGTCTCACTGCTCTAGAGTCCAGTGGCGGCATGCTTTACACCACTGCATCCGACGCTTTGCATTGCACTTGGTGATGTATGGCTTGGATGCAGCTGCTCAGCCATGGAAACCCATTCCATGAAGCTCTCTGCGCACTGTTCTTGAGCTAATCTGAAGGCCACATGAAGTTTGGAGATCTGTAGCGATTGTAGCAAAAAATTGGAGACCTCTTCGCACTATGCGCCTCAGCATCCACTGACCCCGCTCCGTCAGTTTACGTGGTCTACCACTTCGTGGCTGAGTTGCTGTCGTTCCCAAACACTTCCACATTCCTATAATACAGTTGACTGTGGAATATTTAGGAGCGAGGAAATTTCACGACTGGATTTGTTGCACAGGTGGCATCCTATCACAGTTCCACGCTGGAATTCACTGAGCTCCTGAGAGAGACCCATTCTTTCACAAATGTTTGTAAAAACAGTCTGCATGCCTAGGTGCTTGATTTTATATACATGTGGCCATGGAAGTGATTGGAACACCGGATTCTGATTATTTGAAAGGGTGAGCGAATACTTTTGCCAATATAGTGTATATAAACAGACTTAAACAGGGGAATTACAAGACAATACCTAACATGGAGGAAACCTGAAGACAGACAGGAAATGCTAGAGCAACATAGGATCTAACCAGAATAAGTACGCAAAGAATCAGAATAAGGCTTACATCAAGACGGGGAGTACAGATCAAACCGAGAACCTGGATCAGAATGAGTTCCTAACAAAATGAGGCAGCGCCCTTCTTTGGGCGCTGCCTGCTTATAAGCACTAGAGTTCTTTGAACAAGTGAGTCCTGGTGTGTGTCCAGGTGTGTGTCCAGGCTTGAAGTCAGAAAGTGAATGAAAGTCCTGAACAGCAATGTCCACTTCTGCCAGTGGGGGCGCCAGGAGCCCAGGACGTAACAGTTGTAGACTCCGTCTCATGCTACCACTAGAGTGACAGCATCGCCAGCATTCAAAAGTGACCAAACCTTCAGCCAGAAAGCATAGGAACTGAGAAGTGATCTGTGGTCACCACCTGCAGAACAGCTCCTTTATTGGGGATGTCTTGCTACCTGCCTATGCTTCCCTCCTTATGTCTATTCCATTTGCACAACAGCATGTGGACTTGATTGTCAATCAGTGTTGCTACCTAAGTGGACAGTTTGATTTCGCAGACCTGTGATTGACTTGGAGTTACATGGTGTTGTTTGAGCTGTGTGTATATATATATACACTCTGCAGCCCTCTGAGTGCACACACACGTATGTACGTACAAATAGAGGTCTTTATTCATAACAGCCTAGAGAGGCAGCATCACATGTATCTGATGCTGTCTCTCTAGGCTGTTATGAATAAAGACCTCTATTTAAACACTATTTTGTTGAAATTATTTTTCTTATCAGGACAAGTAGATTGGACTACCACTTATTCCATTGGACAAATAGATTTTTTTTTTTTTTGAATTTCCACACCCCTGCCCTCCCTGTATTTACAGCACTTGCTCCTCAGTGTGTGGCATTAAGCATAGAATTTCAGTGAATAGATAAGATCTCCCAAAAGGTACCAACTCATTTGGATTGCTTTGTGTGTGGTTATTGCAACGGATATCACCAGGGGTAGATTAGTTAAGACTTTTAAGCTCTGTATCATCTCATTCAGCTGCTGTCTTATCTAAGGTAGCATACGCAACACAACAGATCCCATGCAGCCTTGTCTACTCATTCACTCCGGCACCCTATTGCTTCTTAACTGCTGTAAAGTGAAACTGATGCTCAGATTTAGGTAAATGTTGCATCATGGGAAAAATCCACAAAATGGAACTGGGAAATAAAAACCCAGCTTTATTTTTTCCTTTTTACATGCAATTACTTAAGGGAAAGACAGCAACAAAACACCATAGCATGTATTTTAAAATGCATTATTTTTTTGCGGTACACGGTTACCTAGTTACAGCTTATGTTTGCGGTAGTGTTTTTTTAAAAAATTTGCACTTGTCTACAAAATTACTGGAAGTTTTATGGGAGTTATTCAGTGTCCCCGTTTGCCATAATTGCAACGATGAGTGCCGGCCCTTCACAAAAAAAAATTCAGCTGCAGGAGAAGCTTCACTGTGTTGTGTTTTTTTGTTTGTTTGTGATGTGCCAGTGTTTGTCACCGTTGCAGTTAATTTTTCTATGCTTTCAGCATTGGCAAAAAAAATTATGCTTTCTCAATCATCTTCTATGTGCGAGCGTATAGAACCCTACTTTAATTCTTTAACCCTTTTTATTCTTTAGACACTGGGCAAAGTTGGACGCGTGCAGCAGATTTATTCAGACAGTGATTTAAAGGTGGAAGTTTGTGGAACATCTTGGACCTACAATCCAGCTGCTGTTTCAAAAGTTGCCTCTGTGGGATCTGCAATCAGCAATGCAACTGGTGGTGAGTTTTTTTTAATTTTATTTTATTTGATTTGACTGACACAAGTTCTACTTTATTGCCAGAGAACTAATAAACCATGTTTAATTGATAAAGGTTCAGCTCAAGTATGTGAGGCTTCAAGTCTGAAAAAATTATGTGCAACACCGGGATTTAATATACCACATGTCATTTTTCTTGCGTGTTTTGATTAAAGCTAGGTCTTTACAACATCACCACTACTAATTAATGCATGTACTGTGTTGTACAAAATAGAGTTGCCTCTTTTGCTCTTAACCTCCCTGGCGGTATTCCCGAGTGTGGCTTGGGGTTAAATTTCACTGCTGAAAGCGGTAACCCTGTGCCACACTTGGGCGGGATTCATACCTTTACCTGCGCTCCCTCGCTGACCTCCGCAATCGCATTCTTCTCCTTTTGTCCGATCGCGGCGTCCTGCTTCCCTTCTCGCGAGAAGGGAAGCAGGACGCCACGATCAGCTGGAGTGTGACAGCGAGGGAGCGCAGGGACAGGTAAGTATCCAGCCCTGAGTGTGGCTCGGGGTTACCGCTTTCAGCATAGGAATTTAACCCGAGCCACACTCGGGAATACCGCCAGGGGATTAAAAAAAATAAGATTCTGACACATTTTATGTCAGAATCGTAACGCCAGGGAGGTTAAATAATAGGGCAGAGGTTGCTGACCGGCTCTGCCAAATTATTTTTTATTTACTTTTATTTCAAGTGAATTTACTCCCCTTTAATCCCTCAACGCTTGCAGCTCCTCTTCTGCTCAAGATTGAGTTTCTGCACAATTTGCGTTCCTACGCAACTTGCATTTCATAGGAACTGCAAAATGCGTACCGCTACGGTACTTGTGCACTTTACAACCGCAAGTTCCGTAGCACCTGCTCAGAATGACAGATCAGAGCTGCACGAATGTGTAGACCAGATTCATTAGCTGCCTCTCTGAGACTGCTTGCTACAGCGGGTGGTCTCAGAGGGTGACGTTGTCACGCTCTCTGCATGCTGACATCACTACTGCCTGATCTGGTGACCAGCATCTGGGAAATTCAAAATCCTGGCTGCTTTGAAAGGAGGAGGAGGATATCCCTCCACTTCACCCAGCCATGTTTCCAGATCAGAGCAGGAGGGGGGTCGCTCTTCACAGCCTGGCCACTTTATTGTTTTAAAGTGTCATCATGAGTAGAGTGTCCCTTTAACAATGTTGTTAGCCTTCGGTCAATTATTTATTTATAAATTATTTTACCAGGATGGATACATTGAGATTTTTCTCATTTTCCAGTATGTCCTGGATAAATCAATGCAAACTTTTGTATTGATTTCAATTTCTTGTAGATGACATATAATATGTTGTGGGAAGCCTGGTCATTATACCAACAGTTACATAGCTGTAGATGGATTTCTTACAGTATATCAGGATTATTTAATTTGTTTTGTTTCATTCCACAGAAAGATTATCACAGCTTCTGAAGAAGTTGTTCGAGACTCAAGAATCCGGGGATCTGAACGAAGAACTGGTGAAGGCTGCCGCAAATGGAGACGTGGCCAAGGTGGAAGACTTACTCAAGAGACAAGACGTGGATGTGAGTTTTCATGAGTTCTCTCTTTTTGAGCCAGTAGGTGTTATGTAGTAAATATACTTGTGCCTTTATTATATCTGTGTTTTTTTTTGTTTTTTTTTTCTTCTTTCATATGTAGGTGAACGGGCAATGTGCCGGACATACAGCGATGCAAGCTGCAAGCCAGAATGGACATGTAGACATTCTGAAATTACTTTTGAAACAAAATGTTGATGTGGAAGCTGAGGCAAGTAATCTTCCCTTCATTTTTTTTTCTTAATCTTTTGAGGCAATAGTTCATGTCTGTCTTTATTTTGAGTTGTTTAGGCAAGTTTTCATGTGGAAGTTATGTTATTTTTAGGGATGCACCGATACCACTTTTTTAAGACCGAGTACTGATACTTTTTAAAAGTACTCACCGATACCGAGTACCGATACTTTTCTTTAATGTCATGTGACGCTTTCCAATAAGAACAGACCATATAAAAATGCCCCCAGCTCACATGTATATCCCCCCATATATATATATATATATTCATACTGCCCCAGCTTATGGATTTGCCCCCCCAGCTCACACATGGATATGCCCCCCAGCTTATGGATTTGACCCCCCCAGCTCACACATGGATATGCCCCCCAGCTTATGGATTTGACCCCCCCAGCTCACACATGGATATGCCCCCCAGCTTATGGATTTGCCCCCCAGCTCATGGATATGTCCCCCAGCTTGGACCCCCCCCGACGATACTTACCTTCCTGGGCGCCGCCGGGAATGTCTCCGCGCGCGTGCTCGTTGGAAGGACCCCAGCCGCGACCACGTGGGACCACGTGATCACGGCTGGGGTCCTTTCAAGGAGCGCGCGCGGGGAAACTTTCCCGGCGTCGCCCAGGAAGGTAAGTATCGTCGCGGAGAGCAGCTGCAGGGCCTGTCTGAATGCTCTATCTGCATTCAGACAGGCCCTGCAGCTGCTCAGTGTGTTTATACTTACCTTCCTGGGCGCCGCCGGGAAAGCTTCCGTGCGCGCTCCTTGGAAGGACCCCAGCCGTGATCACATGGTCGCGGCTGGGGTCCTTCCAACGAGCGCCCGTGCGGAGACATTCCCGGCGGCGCCCAGGAAGGTAATTGTCGCAGGGGCGGCTGTCTGAATGCCGATAGAGCATTTGGACAGCCGCCGCAGCCCCTCGGATGCCGGCAAGCCGGCTCCCGGTATCGGAAAAAATATCGGGGGGGTACTGCACGAGTACCAAGTACTCCTGCAGTACCCAGTATCGGCCCCGATACTGATACTAGTATCGGTATCGGTGCAACCCTAGTTATTTTGTGATGTGATTTGCCCTCAGGAATAATATACCCCGAGCAAGGATAAACCAAATGTGCTGTTCATTGCCAAAACTCCAAAGTTCCTGTAATATAACTATTAGTTAAAATCCATTAACTGTAGGTCTTTGATGTTTATCTGGGAACCAATAGCGATTCATAAGTGGCATGGAGAACTTCTAGAGACAGTTTGTCTTCTCTTAGGCTAGGGTCAGATGAGTGCATTTTGTACGGACTGTGCGTCCGTGCAGTACGGACGTACTTACTGACTGACAGCAAGGTAGTGGCCGCATAGTCAGTTTTTTTCACTGACGTATTTTATGACTGATGTAGCAGGGAAAATAAATTACAATGAAAAAACATTCTGTCCGTCAAAAATGCTGGACGTATAAATGCAGCAGTCCATCTGACCTGTTTCATCACTCACACACAAAGCTACACGGACTTTGCAGACGTCTAGCAGTATTACGTTCTTGTCTAACCTGCGTCCGTTTGCCGCGTCCGTGAGGACGTACTTCGTGTGTGGGGCTCCATTGGTCAGAATGCTATGCTGCCACGGAAGTACAAATGTGCGGCAACACGGACGTGATAACTGCGCTCGTCTGACCCCAGCCTTATTCCTGTAGTATAACTAATACAAATTTTTGTAGTTTGATGAAGAGCAGGAGCTTCCTTAACCCGTAAGCACTTGATCTCTCATGGAGATTGTGGAAACCATTTGCCTTACTAAAATTACGGTTCTACTTAAAAAAAAATGCTTGTGTAGTGTGACAACAAAACCGTTCCTCAACTTGATCTGCTAACCAGGTTAGAAACCTATTCAACACAACTGCTCCCAAAAACACTTCTGAAACAAAGATTGTGGCATTAGACAGTGTTTGTGGATAATAATACATGCATGGCTTGTGGTTGTGTGATATATATATATATATATATATGTGTATGTATGTAGGTATGTAGGTATGTATGTGTATTTGTTTGTACCCTTCCCGTTTAATTGATATAAAGTGGTCAGGATGTGAGGAGTGCCTCCTTTCCCTCCAACCCGTTGTGGTAAAAATGCTGTGTGGAGTTTCCTCTACCCCACCCAGTGTCATCAGCAGCTGGGGATTTTGAATTTCCCAGCTAATGGTCATTAGCGATATCAGCACACAGAGAGTGCATCAGTGTCACTCTCCGAGGCAGCCGATGTAACAGATCTGTACATGCATGCGCCGCTCTGATCCATCGTTCTGCGCTGGTGCTATGGTACTTGAGTACACATAGTGCGCAAGTCCAGTAGATTTGTGCAATTTGCTGTTTCTACGTTACACAAGTTCCGTAGGAACACAAATTATGCAGAAAAGCTTCAGGATCTTCCGGGATTGGGAGTTCCTGGGCCGAAGAGGAGGAGCTGCGTGCATAGAGTGACAAATGGTGAGTATAATCACCTTAAACAAAACAATTGGCCAGAGGCTGACAACAGCATCTGCCGAATTATTTAGTAATTGTTTACAGGTTACTTAATGCTAGTGCAGTGGTTCCCAACCGCGGTCCTCAAGTACCCCCAACAGATCAGGTTTGCCAGATAGCTGAAGCACAGCACAGCACAGGTGATATGATTTGCTGCTCTGTGATTGCAGGATTCAGTTTGCATTTCCCCCAAGGCAATCATCAAAACCTGGCCTGATAGGGCTACTTGAGGACCGCGGTTGGGAACCACTGTGCTAGTGGATCAAACGTGAATGATACCACTGGTGTAAATTTCAATCGTTTATTAGGGCTGCAACTAAAGATTATTCTCATAATCGATTAGTTGGCCGATTTTATTTTGATTAATCAGATAAAAAAATAGAAAAAATTAACCACAACCCCTCCCCGTTTTTTCATCAGCAATTTGCGTAGTGTACGTAACTTTCGTACGTACATACGCAAATTGCATATGTCGCGTACTTTTCACATACAAGGTATGCGAGTGCTTGGTCAGAGGGATGGATTGATGCTGCATGGGCAACTAGAGCCCATGTTTGCTTTCTCAAATGAACGCAGCTAGGGGCACTTGGATAGAGATGATAATGTCAGCATGAAATTGGGGTTAATAAGCTAAAGTGGTCGGGGTGCGTAGCGTGTCCCTTTTTAAATAATTTCGTGAACAAACTGAGTGGGAGGAGGGACTGGAGGTGGAAGGGAGTGACTTTGCTCAAGTGACTTGACCTGAGTGTGAGAGGGAGTGGGTATGGACAAAAGACCAGATCTGAGTGTGGGAGTGAGTTTGGGGAAAGGGACCAGACCAAAGGGAGGGAATGGCAGTTCCTGACCAAAGAGGGTGGGGTGGTGGCACAGGACTCCAGCTTCAAGTACAACACAGGCATACAGCTCCTTCACCCCAGTGGCAGTATCCTGTTGTTTGTGTTATAGTTCTGCTACTGTTGTAAACGGAAAAACAGGTTGTGTCTGACCTGAGATTAAGGAAGATTTTTGTGTTCTTGGAGGTGAAATACAGCAGATTGCGTCCACTGTGTCATTCTCTGAAGTTTTGCCTGTGCATAACATTCAAGATAGGCAGATGTGCAATAGGGAATTCAATTTGTGGCTTCGGGAATGGTGTCGGGAGCAAGGATTTGGCTTTGTGTCCCATGATAGCTCTAATTGGAGCAGAAAGGAACTGTATAAAAAAGATGGTTTGCATCTTACTCATAGGGGAACATATGTTCTCAGTGAGAAGTTCAAAGGTTTCGCAAAGAAATATTTAAACTAGGAGGGGGGGACAAAAGGGTAAAAAACAATCTGCCCGATTGTCCCCCAAAACTAAATCGGAGGGTGCAAGCAACATGCGAATGTAAAAAATGACAAGCTCAGAGTCGTGTCTACAAATGCTCGCAGTTTAGTCAATAAAATCAATGAACTAGAGGCAATGATGGCAGCTGAAAAAGTAGATTTAGTGGCGGTTACTGAGACATGGTTCAGTGAGAAAAATAACTGGGACATAACAATACCGGGGTACTCTTTATATAGAAAAGACAGAGAAGGTAGGAAAGGAGGAGGAGTGGCCCTGTATGTGAAAAACAACATAAAAACGAACCAAATAAAAGTGAGCGAGGTGAACATAGTCAGTTTGGGTTACGCTAACATTTGGCAATCATACAGTAGCTCGTGTAGGTGTGATCTATAGACCCCCTGGACAAGCAGAAGAACTAGATAATCTGCTGGTTGAGGAAATAGCCAAAATGACAATGAAGGGGGAAGTTATTATCATGGGGGACTTTAATCTTCCTGATGTGAACTGGAAAACCAAAACAGCTGGGTGCACCAGGAGTACAAATATTCTAAACTCCCTACTGGGATTATCTCGAACACAAGTAGTTGAGGAGCCGACCCGTAAAGAGGCCATATTGGATTTAATACTCACAAATGGAGGTTTGGTATCAGACGTTGTTGTAGGTGAAAATTTGGGATCTAGTGATCACCAGTCAGTATGGTTTAATATAACAACAGGGATGGAGCCGCACCACACAAGAACGAAAGTTTTAGACTTTAAAAAAACAGATTTTTCTAAAATGAGATTTTGTGTGAAGGAGTCATTATCAGACTGGAGGAGTTTAAAGGGAGTCCAGGAGAAATGGGATTATTTAAAGGAAGCACTATTGAAGGCCACAGGAAATTGCATTCGGCTTGTTAGCAAAAACAAAAAAGGGAAGAAACCACTGTGGTACTCTGCAGAAGTGGCCAAAATAGTGAAGAACAAAAAGATAGCATTCAATAATTATAAAACAACTGAGTGAAGAAGATAGGCAAACCTATAAGATTAGGCAGAAAGAGGCAAAGCAATTTATAAGAGCTTCCAAAGCACACGCAGAAGAGAAAATAGCTCAGTCAGTAAAAAAAGGGGACAAAACATTTTTTAGATACATAAACGAGAAAAGAAAAGTAAAACAAGGATTAGTTAGATTAAAAACAAAGGAAGGAAGGTATGTAGAAGAGGATAAAGGTCTCGCTGACTGCCTCAATGAATATTTTTGTTCAGTCTTTGCAGAAGAAAAGGAAGGAAAGGGACCTCAGTTAGGAGAGAACACTAAAGAGACATTTACATATCAGTTTACAGAGGAGGAGGTTCTACAGCAGCTGTCTAAAGTAAAGACAAATAAGTCAATGGGGCCTGATGGGATCCACCCTAAATTATTAAAAGAGCTCAGTGATGTAATAGAAAAACCATTAACAGATTTATTTAACCAATCCTTGTTAACGGGAGTCGTCCCAGAAGACTGGAAATTAGCAAATGTTGTGCCCATTTACAAGAAGGGTAGTAGGGAGGAATCGGGGAACTATAGACCAGTTAGTCTTACGTCAGTAGTGGGGAAATTAATGGAAACCATGTTAAAGGAAAGGATTGTTGAACATCTAAAAACACATAGATTACAGGATCAGAAACAACATGGGTTTACCTCAGGGAGATCATGCCAAACTAATCTTATTGATTTTTTTGATTGGGTAACAAAAATAATAGACACAGGTGGTGCAGTAGACATTGCTTATTTAGATTTCAGTAAGACTTTTGATACTGTTCCGCATAGAAGGCTTATCAATAAATTGCAATCTTTGAGTTTAGATTCCAATATTGTTGACTGGATTAGGCAGTGGCTGAGTGGCAGACAACAGAGGGTTGTGGTAAATGGAGTTTATTCGGCACAAGGTCTTGTTACCAGTGGGGTACCTCAGGGGTCAGTACTTGGACCCATTCTCTTTAATATTTTTATTAGTGATATTGCAGAAGGTATTAATGGAAAAGTATGTCTTTTTGCTGATGACACAAAGATTAGCAACAGGGTTGACGTTCCTGGAGGGATCAGCCAAATGACAAATGATTTAGGTAAACTAAAAAAATGGTCGGAGTTGTGGCAATTGAGTTTTAATGTGGATAAGTGCAAGATAATGCACCTGGGACGTAAAAACCCAAGGGCTGAATATAGAATATTTGATACAGTCCTAACCTCAACATCTGAGGAAAGGGATTTAGGGGTCATTATTTCAGAGGATCTAAGGGTAAGTAGTCCATGTAATAGAGCAGCAGGAAATGCTAGCAGAATGCTTGGTTGTGTAGGGAGAGGTATTAGCAGTAGGAAAAGGGAAGTGCTCATGCCACTGTACAGAGCACTGGTGAGACCTCACTTGGAGTACTGTGTGCAGTACTGGAGACCGTATCTCCAGAAGGATATAGACATCTTAGAGAGAGTTCAGAGAAGGGCTACTAAAATGGTGTACGGCTTGAAGGAGAAAAGTTACCAGGAAAGGCTTAATGATCTTAACATGTACAGCTTGGAAAAAAGACGAGACAGAGGAGATATGATAGAAACATTTAAATACGTAAAGGGAATCCACAAGGTAGAGGAAGGGAGTATATTTAAAAGGAAACAAAATAGCAAAACAAGAGGACATAGTCTTAGATTAGAGGGGCAAAGGTTTAAAAGTAACATCAGGAAGCATTATTTTACTGAGAGGGTGGTGGATACATGGAACAGTCTTCCAGTAGAAGTGGTAGAGGCCAAAACAGTAATTGAATTTAAGCAAGCATGGGATAGGCATAAGGCTATCCTAAACAAAAGATAAATCCAGGTAAAGTATCCATGTAATTGGGCAGACTAGATGGGCCGAAAGGTTCTTATCTGCCGACATTTTTTCTATGTTTCTATAACCCTAGAACTAAATCATACGGAGTAAAGCAGCGGGCGCGTCTTCATCAATTAGAATTGATTGTGCTGTACACAGGCCGATTAATCGACACTGATTAATCGATAATGGAAATAGATGACAGCTAATTTAATCATCGGTTAGTTGTCAATTTAATTGATTAGTTGTTTCAGCCCTATTTATTATACCCTTTCAGTATGAAGATGTAATCCCTTTGTTTATTCAAAGATCACTCTCAAAGGATCTACCTATTATTATTTAAAGGATTTTCACCTGCAAACTGTACCTTCTGCATACAACAGCACTCTTCATGTAGAAAGATGTCAGTGACAATCGCTTTTCTCACTCTGACGTGGTTTTTCCAAATCTCAACCTCCTCTTTCCTCTCTTCTCTATACACCCTGGTCCCATTTCCATATTGTAAACTTCCCAGAGCCATTAAAGTCTATGGAATTGCTAAGTTCCATTAGAGATTGTGTGGCCTGTTACTTGAATGTTATTGTTACTTTGACAGTTTAATTTGTAATTATTGGTTTTTATATTTTGTTATAATTCAGTTTTAAATGTCGGTAGTTTTAATTCTCAATTCTAGTAGTAAAATATGGAGTAACATGCAGCGTTTTTTTCTACAGGACAAAGATGGAGATCGTGCTGTACATCATGCGGCCTTTGGGGATGAAGGTTCTGTTATTGAGGTTTTACAAAGAGGTGGGGCTGATTTAAATGCTCGCAACAAACGCAAGCAGACTCCACTCCACATAGCTGTCAACAAGGGACATCTGCAAGTTGTTAAAACATTACTGGATTTTGGCTGCCATCCTAGTCTGCAGGTAAAGGACGTTGTTTTCTTACTGAAATACAGTTAAAATCTTGTCTGATCACAATATAAACAAGTCATGTACGCACAAAGCATAATTTAATACACACTTTATACATAGGCAATGTATACACCACATTACCATAACTTGCAGAGCATGGGTCTAAATGTTCATTTCCTCAGAAGCTTCATTTTGACAGGAACATACGAATATATTTTGTGTATTTTTTAATTTTATGTGTAAGCCCCCCTGACATTAATTATGGCTGAATGTAAAGTATAACCTCCTGGGTACAGTGATTTTGCTGTTGGTGTTTGCATTAGGCTGGTTGTCCACTGGCACCATAGTCGGGCGACCAATTTTGTCATTGGACTATGGACAACGCCATCGGCTGACCAGGGTCGTCCACTGTAAGGATCTGTGGCCGACCCAGATTGTCCAATGTACAGGCTGCCGAATGTGAGAAAAAAACCCTGAAAAACCCTGCTGCGATGGGGGTCTTAGGCTGGCCGTTCTCTGGCACCGTATTTCTGCAATGGTGCAATCATCCGATTATCGTCTGAAGTCGTCTAAGTCTCCTGTCAGAGGAGCGCAGCGTTCATTTATACGTCCAGCATTTTTGACGGACAAAATGGTTTTGCGTTTTAATTTATTTTCCCTGCTACATCCGTCAAATAATACATCAGTGAAAAAATGGACTGTGTGGCCACTACTGCATCTTCCGTCCTAACGTACGTCCATACTGCACGGATGCACAGTCCGTAGAAATCACGTTCGTCTGACCCTAGCCTTACCGATCCTACAACATGCAGGTGAATCAGTCCTCTCCCACTGCATCAGACGATTTCAGACAAATTTTTTCGATTACAGCAGATTAGCGATCCTTTCAATCTCAATTGAATTCGGTCGGATCAAATCTGACGATCTGGAACAAGTTTACGTGAAAAAGATGCATTGTATAGTAAAATGGCCATGCACGAAGCCCATAGGATTCAAGGTAAAAATATTTTCTTTTTTTATTCAACCGTTTATTTTTTTTAATCCGTAGGAAAAAGACTTTTTTTTTTTTTATGCCAAATTTTGGGTTCCGATATGTTTTTAAAGATTAGGCTTTTTTTCCTCTCAGACATGTCTCTTTTTTTTCGTTTTCTCCCTTTGAGCCGGCTGCATTCAGTGTTGCTGTCCCTTGTGCTGAAACCTAATTCAGGGACGGGGGATTAGGCTCATGCCAGACGAGTGCACTGATCACGTCCGTGTTGCCGCACATTTGTACGTTCGTTATAGTATATAATTATGACCAATGGAGCCCCACACACTTAAGTACGTCCACACGGAACTGTGGACGCAGGTTAGGCAAGAACATAAATCCGCTAGAACGGACGCACTGAGTGCACTACGTCCGCTTAGCTTTGTGTATGACGGAACGTAGTCAGACGGACTGCATTTTTGACGTCCAGCATTTTTGATGGACAAAATGTTTTTCATATTTTCGCTTCTACATCAGTCAAAAAAAATCGTCAGTCACAAAAACGGACTGTGTGGCCACTACCTTGTCGTCAGTCAGAAAGTACGTCCGTTGTGCATGGACGCACAGTCCGCACAGAATGCGCTCATCTGACATTAGCCTTAACCACCCCCCAATCCCTGCAGCCTGGTGAGTTTTTTTTTTCTTAACTGATTCGGCTGCACTGGGTGAGGGCTGTCTTTGGTCCTGAACTCTGTTTCAGGACCAAAGACAGTTTTTTTTTTTTTTTTTGTCTTTTCAGCGGCAGATCTGGGTTGTCCACAGATGCTTCCAGTGGATGACCCTGATCGGCCTATTCTGTAGTTAGGTGACCAAGTTGGTCACCAGACTACGGTGCCAGTGGACGACCAGCATTATGGTTTTGTAGATGATGCAGTTACAGGGCACAGGTATACTGTTAGAATGGGGAATGTGACTCTTTATAAACAATTCATACCAGTCTTTGTGGATTTCTTAAGCAAAGACATGTAACACTATTCCCATATCTGATTGCTTTCCATCATTCTTTCTGAGTATTAAATAAAATCAATTTCCTTTTTTCGCAAAGGATTCGGAAGGCGATACTCCTCTTCACGATGCAATAAGCAAAAAGCGAGATGATATACTGGCTGTGCTGCTAGAGGCTGGAGCAGACGTTACCTTCACCAATAACAATGGATTTAATGCTCTCCATCATGCTGCATTGCGGGGAAACCCCAGGTAATGCTCACATTTAATAATCTAAAGCCTAGTTTATTGCTCTGAAGGCTGGGAATAGCCGTATAGTTGCTTCTTTTTTTTGTGTGGGCTCTCAGGCATTCCGCTATTCAAATTGACGAGCAGTTGGAGGTTATTGCTTAGATAGGAATATCCTTGTATAAAAATGTATTGCTCTGGCTGTGGGAGTGCATTTCTGAAACTGGCTACGTCCTTGGCACACCAAATGCTTTGTAGCTACAATCCCTTTGATGCTCAGCCAGCCTAAAGAGCAAATGAGCATGGAAAATGTTGCTTCTAAGCACCAGTCATGCTGGGGCCGATGACCGCTGCTCCTGGGCAGTTTATACCTCCCGTGCTCCAGCTATTACCTATGGGACACTATTGGGTTTGTGGTGAAGCTGAACCTTGGGCATGCTCCACAGCACCAGAAATCATTCAGTGCAAATAGTGCGTGTGTATTGGAGGCATGTTGTACTGTGTCTCACAATCTATTTAATGATACAGTGTGTTACGGGGGAAAAAAGATTTATTTTGGCGAAAGCTGTTTTTCCTCGGACTTCTGGATTCGCTCTGACTTAACAATCGGGTCTTTAAATCATTTAAAATCGGGCTGTAAGGTCTTGGCTACTTAGTTAAAGGCTGGATAGCCATGAGGAGGCTGATTTTATATGGACTTGCCACGATGGGTGCTGAGGTCATTATGCTGGCAAAATAATAATATATATGGTCCTTGAGCTGCGAACTTCAATCTGTATTACTTGAGGCGTCTACAAATGATGTGAAAATACTTCTCAAAAATGTTTGAGAGTTTAGTTGCTCTGATCACAGATGGTCGGGTTTTTTTTTCTACATTTCCTATGATTCCCAGTTGTCTCGGTGGTTGAGCATCATGGGAAATGCAATTCCAAAACATCAGGGGGTGCTGCTATCATTTGTTGCAGACTATTGATGCGTATTTATTGGTTTTCTAGACTCAAACATACAATTATCAGCTGAGGAAGAGGTGATTACTGTTTTTTTTCTAAATTCCCGCAGCTACTTCTTACTAAAAAAAATAAGTCCAGACTCCGGTGACTGGACCGGTGTGGCAGTGTGAAAGCAAGAGTATTCCTTGAAGGGACACTACCACTATGAAATGAAATGTCCTTATTTTGTTTATATTGCTGATCTCTTACATGTACTTTGTTTTTCTCTTGTATGTTTAGTTAAGAAAATATTTCACTCTGTGTCACTGGGCGCATTTATTTTGTGATCTTTTGTATTGTAAACTGCCCCTTCCTGTAACTTTCAAGCACTTCCTACTCACTGTGTAGCAATGGCCATAGAATGGAGTCTAGGGGTTAACCACTCAAATCACTGTATTGCGTGGCATGTATTCAAAGGACATACCAGGGGGTAGATTAGAAGTCTTTTAAGCTCCTTGGCTTCAATAATTCAGATGGCATCTCTTCTCTCGTGTAGCCTGAAGAACACAATACACCCCCTGCTACCTTGTCTAAACATTCCCTCCTCCACCTCATTAACTGTTAAATATTGCAGATTAGAAAAAACAGTGACAAAGTAAAACGTTTGCACAGATTTAGGTAAATGTTGCATCATGGGAAAATGCAAATAATGAAATAGGAGATAAAAAAACCCATAATTTTACTTTTTACATGTGATTACTGCAAAGAAAAAAAACAGCAGCATGTAATTTATGTGGTTTTTTTTTTTCTAATGCACAAGTATATAGATACAGCTTATGTAAGTGGTAGTGTCCCTTTAATTATACTCCCATATTTATTAAATAAAACTCGGCTTGACCTGATTGTTTTCTGCAAAAGTAAATTATTCTTTCATCTCTAATGTGAGACTGAAAACACTTGATCAACCTAATGGCCATGTCTTCACGGACATCTGGAAATCTACCTCTGGCTTCTTGCAGTTTTGGATAATTTTCCACAAATCCTCCATACAAAATACTGTTTGATAATAAGCTTGTAGTAAACTGAGAAGGCTTGACTAGAAGAAAAAGTTTCTCGGCATCAGTGTGTCAGGGAATATATTTTAATCTCTGTGTATTGCAAGAAATTTTTCCAATTCCCATTTCAGTCATTGGAGTTAAATCCCCTTCTCAGTTTTGAAACAGCAGCAGTAAAGTCTTGGCAAGATATACCGAAGGGATGCGTCTAGATGAGGGATCCAGCGGAACAGCTTCTCGTGGTTTTTAGCTTTTACTGGTTAGATACCGTGACACATTGGGGTACTATTTGTCTGTCTCCCCCCCCCCCCTTATGGGTGGTTCCTCATGTTATCTAGCTTTCATTTGTGTTTCTTGTGTACGCCTGAGGCATGTTCAGTTGCTCAGCACTTGCAGCGGCTAAGTTAGCAACTTGCCACTGAACGCCGTTCTGCAGCTCAGCGCTCAGCACTGCTAACTTAGCACTTGCAGCCAAGTCGAGAGGGGCTGCGGGGTTAGCTGAGTGTGACGTAGGAAAGATGGCCGCCTCCATGGAGCAAATAATCCAATAAGGAAATAGAAACATAGAAACATAGAAAAATGTCGGCAGATAAGAACCTTCCGGCCCATCTAGTCTGCCCAATTACATGGACACTTTACCTGGATTTATCTTTTGTTTAGGATAGCCTTATGCCTATCCCATGCTTGCTTAAATTCAATTACTGTTTTGGCCTCTACCACTTCAACTGGAAGGCTGTTCCATGTATCCACCACCCTCTCAGTAATATAATGCTTCCTGATGTTACTTTTAAACCTTTGCCCCTCTAATCTAAGACTATGTCCTCTTGTTTTGCTACTTTGTTTCCGTTTAAATATACTCCCTTCCTCTACCTTGTGGATTCCCTTTACGTATTTAAATGTTTCTATCATATCTCCTCTGTCTCGTCTTTTTTCCAAGCTGTACAACTGAACTGAAATGTTCAGTTTGGTGGAGCAAAACAGCAAATATTTATTGGAACATGGTAAACATTAACACTAAAGTGCTAATAAAATTGACAAAAGTGGATTTTGCAGAAACGGCACCTTTTTATTAAGCCCTTTCGCTTCCATATTCACAGCCAAAGCGTTCAGTGAGACGGCTGCAGCAAACTGAACTGCTGCACTAAAGCAATTCAGCAGCTGCTGTGGAACTGAACGCGCCTCTGGATTAGACTTCTTATCTGAATAATAAACATTTATCCAAATGAAAAAGGGGGAAAAGAAATGTTTCTAATGAGCCTGATAAAGCCCTATGGAAGTCTGTGCTTCGGCTCCTCGGCGGGATCCTTTGAGATTACAGGATGTGTATCCTTTATCTGAATTTCTCCCGATCAGAGGTGCTTTGAACTTTGGAATATTTGCATATATTATTAGTGAGACATGTTGGCTCTGGTTCTCAAGCATAAACAATAAATGAAATGAGGTTTCATATACACCTTGAACACTTGGCCTGAAGATCGTTTTATACAATATTTTTAATACTTTTGTCCCTATAACTTGATGTCAGGTGTGTAATTTTCCACATATGGCATCATGCCAGTGTTCAAAACGTTGATTGATATTTCTGATATGGATACTCAATCTCGACTCTTTTCTTCTGGAAACTGGTGGAACCACATTGCCTAGTTTTATTTTTTTCTATTTTCCATTTGTAGCAGTTTTCCTTCTCCAAAATGAAGATTTTGTTCATTTTGATTTTATTTTTTCATTTTAACATCCCTTACCTGGCTGTAAATCAGTCGTGATGTCTGTTTGATCCGCTTTTCGCCTGTATTTTCATTGTGTGGCTGGCTGAGAGTCATGCGAGGCATTGTCTGCAGTGTCCTGCTCTTACCTTGTCCTTTGCCGCTTCTTGTGGTACAAACTTTGCGGTTGTTTGCGTGCGGGACAAGGAGGATGCAAAATATTGTTGTTCCTAAACACCTTCCATGACTGAATTCCAACTTATGTAACTTACAAAGTGCCAGGTGTCCCTGTGTAGGTGGGACAGTCCCTATTCAGCAGAAATGACTCAGTTGGGAGAGCATTAGACTGAAGATCTAAGGCTTGTGTCAGACGATCGCAGTGTTCACGTCTTTGTTACCGCACATAAGTACGTCCATGATAGCATACAATTGTGTTAAATTGAGCCCCACACTCAAAGTACGTCCGCACAGAAGTGCGGATGCATGACAGTTGCGGCAAACGGACGCAGGTTAGGCAAGAACGTAAAACCGCTAGAACGGACGTGCGGAGTGCGCCACGTCTGCATCGTCTGCATAGCTTTGTGTGTGAGTGATGGATCGTGGTCAGACAGACTGCATTTATACGTCCAGCATTTTTGACCGACAAAATGTTTATTCATTTTAATTTATTTTCCCTCCTACATCAGTCAGAAATGTCAGTCATAAAAACTGACTGTGTGGCCACTACTGCATCTTCCGTTAAAAAGTGCGTATGTACTGCACGGGCGCACAGTCCATAGAAAATGCGCTCGTCTGACCCTAGCCTAAAGGTCCCTGGTTCAATCCCGGGTTTCGGCAAGATGCAAGTCCCCTATTCCTATTCTAATGTCTGTTTTAGGGGCGCCATGTAATAGGTGACTAACCATGCCTTGTGGGGTCTTTTAAACCATTATAAAGGTTGTTAGAAGTCAGCGTAATACTTTGGTTTTTGTATTAAATTAGTTTTGTTACATAAATGAGAAATTCTGAAATCACGTAAAAGTGCCGCTGTTTAGTGTTTATCCTTTTAAAAAGTTGTCAGATGTAGTGTGTGAATTTGGTGTTTTTTTTTTTGTTTGTTTTTTAGCCATTCTTCCTTATTTGGGCCAATTAATAGGTTTTGCAACCGGCACAGATACATACAACATATATAACTGATGTGCAGGTTTCCTTACTCCACCAAAAATATACAGGGTTATTCAGAGAGCAGTGAAAAGTAGGAGAATGGCTGGAGAATGGAAAATTCTAGGTCATAATAGCCGATTTGGAAAGTGAGATGAATGGGAGAATTTTTCTGGCTTGGCTATTATGACCTAGAATTTTCCATTCTCCAGCCATTCTCCTACTTTTCACCGCTCTCTGAATAACCCTGATAGTGCCTTGTTTAGCACTGCAGAATATGCTGGCGCTATTTAAAGAATAATAGCATACCAGGTAGTTCTACAAATGCATTGCATCAGTTTTCATTCCCTGCCCATCACCTCGAGTGATCCCTTTGTTTGAAAACACTGTAGGTCTGATAAGCCCTAATCACAGCAGCTGATCCTCGTGAAGCTACAGAGCTGTAACGCTCCTATTCAAATTTTATGGAAATAATGCGCCATCACATGGATGACATTCCCTTGAATTTATATTAAATTCTGCAAAGCACCCGGGAAGGACTCTTTTCAGCACTGCCTATAATGTTGTCCTGCAATACATGGCCACCCACCTTTCCGTACAATCCCTTAGAATTAGTATTATTGTTTTTATTTATTTTTCTCCTGAATTTGAATTATTTGGATAGGTTACTATCGTGCTGGTTGGGGTTTGCAACTTCAAATTCATGACATACTATTTAGAATCTCCTGAATGTGACTTTCTTCAATATGTGACCCCAGTCTCATTACATATGGTGTGGAACGTTACAATTTCTGGTGTCATTTTAGTGCTCAAAATAATTTCCGATTTTGGAGCATTTCAGTCAAGGAATACTGAGCCTGTAAATCTGTCTATACTTTTCAAGACCCATGACAAAAGCACAATTTATATATAAAGGGTGTTGATACATTGCACCCTTTATGGGCAAAGCGAACGCCAGGTTTGGAAATACACTTTGTATATACCAGTAAAAGATGAGATTCTGCTTTACAGTAATTCAGATACTTGTATTTATTGCACAGTTTGCTTACACTGAAAAAAGAAAGACGCTCCACACATAATGACATTTCAATCTGGTTTTCTCTCTCTGTACAACCTTCGTTCTTCCAGCACAGTCATCGGGTGTTTGTAGGGTGCCGGGATCGTGCCCGGTTGTTGATGTCGTCCTCAATGCAATCCTACAGCTGGTTGAAGGGGACCAAATCCATTGAAGAGGTGATTTGGTTCCATTTTACCAGCTTTAGCAAAGCATTGCAGTGTGAGGAGGAGAATCCAGTCCCCAGGAAACCCCCTCTGCTCGTGCTTCCCCACGACTTGGGATACTGCAGTGTTTGTGTACGTGTGTGTGTGAGATTCTGCAGCAGTGGTGAAGACTGATCAAAACGGCGTATTCCAGCGCAAAGGAACACTTGATGTGACAATTCTAAGCTTTTCACAGAGGTCCAAGATAATAAAGCATTGACAACTTCTGCTCCACTAGATGGTTCAGAACTACACGTCCCACAATGCTCAGCCAGACATAAAGGCAGTAGAGCATCACAGATCTGAAAAATCTGAGGTGCCAAAATTATTCGTGCTGCTAAAGAGAAGGGTAAAACTTGAAGGGATCTTAATCTTTAGCTCCCCAGATGTTAGTGGCCTACAATTCCCAGAATTCTTTGAATGCAATATGCAAATGCTGGCCAGATAATCATGGGAGTTGTTCAGAAGCACCTTGGGGTGGCCAGATTTTGACATTCTTGGATTAAAGGCATCGGGCATCAATGATGTCTGCATGCTAAAAAGAAACTTGGGTCCAGAATGTTTTTCTCGCATCAAGCGAGGTGGTAGGGAGTATTTCTTACGCAACAACATAATAAAGTGAATTCTTTACAGATGCAATACGACACAACACTATGCATTCTGGGAGAAGCATGGTCTGTCAACACGGCAATCGAGCAGATCATTTGAAGTAATTTATATGGTGGGATCAGGCTTTATTTCCTTGGATGGGTTTCATACTTTATTAAAGCATTTGCAGTTTCCCTAGGGTATCTTTCGGTTATTGTGCTGTTGTTGCTCCCGGCTAATTTAATGGGATCTTTCCTGTGGCCCCCCCCCCCTCATGTATCATAGCAGTGGCTATTTATTAATATTGATTACGGATGCATGTTCGTGTATCCCAGCTTTTAATTTCATCATACGGCAGTGGCTTGGATGTAGTAAGGGAAGGCCCTGTACGCTGCGTTACTTTAATTTGATGTGATGTGCAATGAATTCAGTTTCTTGGCTGGTTTGGGTTTGTTCTACTGTAAAGTGCAGATATCTGTCAGGGAGCCCCCTGTCTCCATGTTAAACACGTTATTGACGCGGCACACCCTCCCAGTAGCAGCTCGGCAGGTGCTCGGCATTTCCGAATTGAACGATTAAAGGCGGCCATAAAAAGAAGGCCTGTGCTATTTATAGCCGTTTTATATGTGAATAGTCTTACAGATCCAGCTGCTCAAGTGTGCTCTTGGATGGCAATTCACGATCATGCATTCGCCATATCAGGGCAAGAAAAGGCCATGGAAAAAAAAAAAACACCGCAGCATTTGATAATGTCAGCATCTGTTCCCCATGTCAGTCAGGCATTGGAAACGTCTGAGTTACGACCGTGTCAGCACATGCTCAGAGATCAGCCTGCACAGGGTTTAAAGGGGACAGCTGAACATGACATACTGGAGGGGCCCGCTATCATTACACCTCCAGGACCCTGGAGCCTATGTGTGTGTGTGTATATATATATATATATCTTTATGTGACAGGTCTGGCATTTAATCTTGAGTATTACCATTCCTTATTCTGATGTGTCACAGTTTATATATAACCCACCTCACAGACCCAGTGGAGGTCAGCAGTTGTGTCAGCGCTGAAAAGGTTAAAGGGGCTGTCTAAAGTGAATTGCAAAATGAAGTCATCCAAACATTGGATTTTGCATTGTTTATTTAAAGTTGCATTTAAAAAAAAATGCCTCAAGTCTTTGAAGGCCCTAAGCCTGCCCAGTGGTAAACTGTGTTAATTTTCCACCTGAAGCTCTGTAGTCCTGCACACATTCAGGGTTATTCAGAGAAAGGTGAAAATCAGGAGAACTGGCAGGAGGAGAAGAGAACACTCTAGACCAAATAGCCGATTTGGAAAGTGAGATAAATGGGAGAATTTTTCCGGTTTGGCTATTTTGACCTAGAATTTTCACTTCTCCAGTCATTCTCTTGAGTTTCACCTTTCTTTGAATAGACCGGATTGTATTTTAAGAGGGTTTTAACAAAATGCACCTCTGTTGAAGGTTAAACTTGGCATCCCACAAATCTCAGTACTGCATTCAACATGAGTCGGGGTCAGCTTTAGGGCTGGCTGAGCCTCATGGGACATGTATTCCTAACACCTCTCTTGCTCCAAGGTTAGTGAGCAATGGCATATGTAAATCACGATCACTCTGTAGGAAACAACATGTATAATAATACACCTTATCAATGCATTCTAATGTAAGGTGAAAAATACAACTTATGGGGATACTTATACAAGGAAGGAAATTCCCATCTGAAAAGTGTTTTCTGCAATGCAATACCTGAGTCTATTCGAAGAGTGTAAGTGCACGTTTTCTACTGCAAAAACCCATGCAAGGAATGCGAAAAAGCTATATTTCCCACCCTTTTAAGGTAAACCCCTGGCTTTAATTCGTTTCCCTGCAAGCTCAGCTGAATAATTCATTGTCACATGTGCCCATCTGCAGTTCCTCAAAAGGTACATAATGTCCATTTATAGTTTTATAATTCTGATGTTTAGTGTTCTTAACCATGTGGCTGCCGGAGGGGCAGGCACAAAAAAAACCCCACACAGCCCGACCTTGGAAGAACGTGTGAACAGGGCTTTCAGTCTCAGAATACAGTGACGTCCAGCTCGTTCCGTTATAGGCACACGTAGACTATGCGCTAATGATCATAACAGATTCTTACCTGTCAGTATCACCACCCACTTAACTCCTGTGCTGGTTATATCGGCCACAAATACCTGGACAAGCACACGTAAAACAGCACACACTCCCAAGTTGATACTGATATAAATAGAAATAATTTTTATATCTTGGCAGAACACGTCACTTAAAGACTCTCATTGTATGATACCAGAAAGAAAAGACAACCCCAAGCATAATATGAAATGAATTCACAAAATCCTGTGTAAATCAGAGACAGGGCAAGCACAGTCTGGGCAGGTGGTAGGAGAGGGAACACAAGTCCAACTTAATCCGAGCAGCAAACTTTGGTGTAAGCAGACCCTGGGTCTTCAAGAAGTTGTCCTGAGAGTGGTGGTACGCGCCCGGTAAAAATACATACTTCTTTACATTCCATAGCATCGTATGTTCATATGGGTACATAAAGAAGTATGTACTCCTAAACAGGCAAATATATAGACACACACGCACATACATAAACGTTCTACATGCTGTTAGTCAGATGATGCTGCAAAAGAGAACTTCATTGTGTCCTGTGTCACAGTTTAAAACTATAATAATAAAAAAAATCAAAGCAAAACACACAAAAAATAATCACAGAACTGCATTGCTGTGTAAAGCCTTGTTAAGGACAGGCCCTTTTATCTTGAGGCTTTCCCCACTCCCGGTGAGGGTTAGGGACACCCAAGAGAGACATTCGTTCAGTAAAAATAAAGATTTATTTAAAAAAAACAACACATTGCAAGTTTGTCTCTTTGCTGTTTTTGTTTTTAAAGTGACAGCACCAGGTGAATATAAAGCAATGCGTTACTTGCCACTTAAAAGGTTAAAAAAACGAAGAAAAAAGTAGTGCAGCAATATTAAATAAAATAAATTTGAACACTTTTTTTTTCATTTAAATCTCACCCTCCTCTCCACCTCACACAGCGCCATGATCAGTATGCATATACATTATAATTAAAAGCCACGCTGCCATGTGTGACAGCAATATATATAAAAAAGCGTGTTCTCCATCAGTGGGCCACAACATCACATGTGGTTTCACAGGATTTAATTGTAAAACCTAAGAATATTTTTTTTCCTCCCCTTTAGGTGACTGGTACATTTATTTTATGTTCGTTATTTTAGCGTTGTGGCTCACCTCCACCTGCTTCCTCGTACTAGTCAGCATATATTATGACAACCCCCCCCCCCCCCGCTGCCCTCTAAAGCGACGACTGAAAGCTATTTTTTTTCCATTCTACTTTTATTATTATTTAATGTACATATTTCCGCCATGCTTACCTAGCCTCGGGCTGTCAAACCTCTCCCGGGCAGACACTGAAAGAGCTGGGCTGATGTCACGTTGCCGGCGAGATCCCCTTTTGCTCCGTTTCATACGATGTGGGCTTTCGGGATAAAATGCAGAAATCCTTTCAGCAGGCTCTCGCAGCTAACGCGTGCCATCGGTCAGGTGTCCCAAGGAAAAAAGGATACAGGAGCCAAAGTAAAAATTCCTGCAGCGCCCTGACAAAGCTTAGTGCATGCAGCTGATAGGGAGCAAATCAGAGAGTAGCTGGTGATATAGCACAGTAATACAGGGGAAAAAACAGCATTGCAGCATTACTATTACGGCATACACTGTCAGGATTTAAATAGTTAGCAAACTCCACTGCCGTGCCACACGAGCAGCCTCGAAGCCGTCACACGCATGCACGGATTGCAAATAACTATCACAATTACATACACAATGACAGCTGCTCTTGGTGCAATATACTGGGCTGAAAAATTACGTATGAGAGAGGGAGATGGGGGGGGGGGAGGACCTGCCTTGCTACTAATGTGAATTATATATTAAATACATTTTATCAATTTATGTATTTATTTATTTTTGCTCTTCCTTTTCACTTACATAATGTGGAGGCCAGCATGCCAGTTGTAACGGTGGCATGGAAATGGTTAACAGATGGACGAGCGTCTCTTAACCTTGCAGCTAAACCAGAGGCCTGCATTGGTGCTTCTTTTTTATTCACACATTTATTTGTTTACGTTTCATTTGTTGTACGTCAAAGGCCAGCACGTCTCAATTAAATTTTTTCTATTATTGGTGTAATTCTTTACAAAAATATATATAAATATGCCCAAAACAAAAACCTAGCCATAGTAAGCGAATAATATGAGGACGATAATACAAAAAATTTGGAAGAAAACATATGGAAAAAGGTGGTAATAGTGGCATGTTGGGAAGCTGACGCTGGATATAGTTTGCGTTTGCTGATTCAGTAGCTCCATAGGATTTGATTAGTGCAAAAGCAGGGGGGGGGGAGAGGTTATGGATATAACACACCACACTCACCTCCTGTCCTCCACAGCTCTGTGTACAGGTATAAATGCGGCACGATCAGCGCACCTGCCTACGTGCCACAAATGTCCTCCGGAGGTCCCAGACGCAAGTGCGTCATCACCATCATGGCCCTAGAAAGTTACTGTATTGCCGAAGCCTATTCCAAGCCCAGGTCGCAGAGAGAAAAAATTACGTAAATAATAAAAAAAAAATCCGCTGTAAAAAGCAATGTGCTAGGTAGTATCAACTTGGGTAAATTGGCCTCCTTAGGTAAGAATGCTGCTTTTTGTTTCAGTTTTTTCCTTTTTGTTGCAGTTTCCATGTTAAAGCATAGACACTCATCTGTGTTGTAGCTATTTTTTGTTTTTCTTTTATCCACCCCCTCCCCCCACACCACCACCACCAGAGGTCATGGAAGGCTTCTAGCGAAGGTCAGGGCTCCCACATGCACACACGCTACACCCCAGGCGTATATCCCCCCACTCACAGGGCACCAGCTAAACTGTTTCGGCTTTATAGGCAGCTAAGCATTTGAAACATGCAATCCCAGGCAAACGGTCCCCCTAGTGCCTCTCTCTTCCCTGACCATATTTAGTCAACCATAGCAAAAAATAGTCTCTCAGCTGTCGATTGTCGATCCAAGAGCTCTGGGAGCTCTTATCATGCTTTCTGCCTATTGATTGTTCATCCTGCCGAGCCCCCGGCACCGCTCTGCCATTTGTTCGGTTATATTTAGCACTGCCAAATAAAGCGCTCTCTCGTGTTTGCACTTCTGTTACCCCCTGTTTTCACCGAGCGTGCGCTCTCGCCACTAGATCCCGAGGTGACCGTCCCTATACTTAGAAACAGCACCTACAAGAAGAAATAAAAAGTGTCTCGTCCGCAGCCGCACAAATCGAGTCGGTCGGCGATTCCACAAGACGGGAAAAAAAAAATCGTACATCCTGATTTCTTCATCAGAAGAGAAGCGACGAGTGCTCTGCATAGTAATACATTGTATCTGCAATCCTATTAGTCTGTCCTGGAGTCCGACCTGCTCTGTGCTTCTTCATTGCTTTTTATTTCTTTTTTATTTTCACCATGCCTTTTCCTTTTTAATGTTTTACATTTCTTGTATGTTTTCCATTTGTTTGGACAAACCATGTAAGAATTTAGTAGGTGTTGCAAAATAAAGGCATTTTCCTTAGGCCTTTCAATCATTAACTTTGTTTTAAAGCGAAATTTGCTATCAAGGTAACAATAGAGGGGGAAGGGAAAGGAATGCTGTGCAGGGAAGAAGCAGTGGTTGTGTGCGTGTGTGTATATATAATACGTGTGTGTTTTTTATTTTTCGTATTGCGCGAAGATATTCTGCTTCCCTGTACAGTGTTTATAAAACATTAGGGAAGACATAGATGGATAAGAGGCAAGAGGTAGAGCGGGTCCAGCTCCCTAAAGACTTTATATTTTAATGGAGAGTGTGATATACCGTATATATTTATAAAACAAACC
This sequence comes from Leptobrachium leishanense, assembly GCA_009667805.1. Lineage (NCBI taxonomy): Eukaryota > Metazoa > Chordata > Amphibia > Anura > Megophryidae > Leptobrachium > Leptobrachium leishanense. The sequence continues at coordinate 105,630,905 of CM019067.1, read as the reverse complement.
AAGGGGAGAGCATTCCTTACACAGACCACACCGCCTTTGAGATTATACAATTTCAAGATTGTAAAAGATCTTTAAACACCTAGGCTTGGGTAATGATGGGAAATATATATATAATCTCTTAATATGGCTCATTTCTGGTGTTTTGAATATGGTAGTCTTAATAATGAGCTTTTCGTTAGTGGTTTCGCAGTAGAAGTTGACATTTCACAGTAAGCTAGCTTGGCAGCAGCTTGGTTTTCATATCCTTAAAAGACCCTCTCGTCTCTCTCACGGTTACGTCACAATTGTCTGTGCACAAGGAATGCAGGTCCTCAGACGTGACAACTGTCTCTTTAAGGCTGGGGTCAGACCAGCGCATTTTTAACGTGCGTTCTGGCGCACTTAATCACGGCCGCACTAGCAGCAAATGACGGGCAATGACAGCCAATATACGAAGTACGGTCGCACGAAAGTCCGGCCGCGCAACGCAAGTGGAAAATGAACGCATTTTTTCGAGAACGCAGAACCGCTAGTACGGACGTACAGAGTGCGCTGCGCCCGCTAGCGGTGTGTGTGTGTGATTTGGAGACGTCAGACCCTGCTCATGTCCGGCCAACATAACGTCCAGACGCAAAAAGTTTCCTGGTTTGGATTCGTAAAACATCACGCACGAACATGCGCATCGTATGACCGTTTTCGTATATTCCGTGAAAAAATACATCAATCCGTTCGGACGCACTTTTTTACGTTCACGTGTAAAAATGCTTTCGTTTGACCCTAGCCTTAAACGTCATGCTTTCTTAAGATGAACGAGTTCTTTACAAAGAAATGACAAATTAGAAAGGTAACCCTCTTAGTGTGTTTTCTAGTAATTGAAGGTACAGTTCGCAAAATATTGTGACTTTAGATCTTTTACAGTGACTGGTCGGTAGAGAAGGAAAAAACACTTATTTATTTTTATTTATTTATTGAATTTTGTTTGCTTAAAACATTTACACATTGATAAATCCTTGGTAAGTATGACTTCGATACAAGTAGAAATCTAGAACTTGGTGTTTCTAATCCTGACAAACCTGTGCAAATATTCGAATACATTTTAATCAATCCCTATAATATACAAATTTAACGTCCTTCCGTTGAGCAGGGCTGCACAAGTGTCCACAGAGCCCTATGGACTCGAGCGGAGTGTACCCGCGGTCATGCCACTGCCAGTATCGGCAGCTCCCTTTTTTTATTAAGTCAATCTCACTCGTAATAGAGCCGCCATTAAGAGATTATTGAAACACACTGGGGTCTATTCACAAAGGAAAGAAATTGCGTCCAGTTTAATTTCTTTGGTTTTCGGCTCACTTCAATTGCTTTTTGCCAAATATTCAATGAATTCACTATTTAGCGAATGTTTATTATTTTGCCCAAAATGGAGTTGTCAAAAGCCGTTATCAGGAATCGGCCAAAACCGCCGAATTGTGCCAAAATTGACATGCCGTATTCCATCGACATGGACCAACCCCTCCACCTAATAAGTTTAAATCAATATATAGTATTAAAAAAGTGTCTCAGCAATAGGAAAGGTCCTCCAGAAAAATTAATAAAAGTTTCTGTTTAACCCCTTTCGGTGCTGAGACATTTCACCTCTGTGTGCTGAGCTAATGTTTACAGTTTTTGCTCATGTTTAAACACAATTTGAAGTCACATTTTATCATTTTTTTATGGCGTACTCGGCAGATTCAGAATATATCATTATTATATGTATATGTCATGCCCTGTCAGAATGCTATAACAAGAAAATGTAAAAAAATGTGCATTTCCAATCATCTACAGCATGTAAAAAAAAAAATTCACATTTTATCATCCGAGTCTTTGCGGTTATTTAACCCTTTCGCTGCGGAGGACGCGCACAGTGCGTCCACCCGCAGGTAACGTTCCTTGCGGAGGACGCGCTGAGCACGTCCTCCCTTTGGGGCCAGTGAGCGGCCAGGTTCCGGCCGATCGCTTTGCCCCCCGGTGCGGGCTGACATCCTCGACGTCAGCCCAGCACCCGGAACCGCTGCTGGGCTAATTAGATGTCATCGCGGCGGCGCGATGACATCTAATTCAGGCGCCCCCCCCGCATGTGCGGAGGAGGCGCCTGAAAGGGAGGGGGGGAGGTCCTTCGGTCCCATGGGGGCCGGATCACGAATCGGCGCCGAAAAGCGCCGGTTCGTGATCCTTTCCCGGAGCTGGCCGACATCTTGGATGTCGGCCAAGCCTCCGGGAACTCCCCCTGAGGACTGGCGTCATCGTGCATAGCACGATGACGCCAGTCCTGGAGTTAACCCCTAACTGCCACCAATGGTGGAGATAGGGGGTTCCAATGAACCCCCTATCTCTCGATCCGTGGCAGTTAGGGGTTAATGTTTGATATTGTTGGAGAGCATGGCCATTCCAACGATACCAAACATGAGTATGAAAAAAGTTTTTTTTAAAAAATAAAAATAAAAAAAAAAATCAAAAAAAATTATATAAAAAAAATGTTTTTTCTTTGGTTCGTTAATGCAGCAATATTGTTCCCATTTCAATTATAATGTGAACAATGATGCTGCACTAGCGATTTTTGTATGCGGTGCGTTTGTTAAAAATCGCGTTATTTTCCCCAAAACAAATGTAACGAGACCCCATTTCTAATTTTTTTAACAAGCGCACCCCATACAAAATATAACCGCAATTGCTCGCATGTTAAAATGTGGAAAAAAAACACTTTACACATTGTAAATTATTGAAAATTCATATTTTATTGCATTTTTTGTTATAATCTACAGACCGGACATGACGTATACATATAATAATGACATATTATGAATCTGCCGAGTCTGACGGAAAGAACGATCTATAATATGTCTGGGTCATATACTAAAATAAGCCTTCAAAACACGTTTAAACATGATGAGCGAAACAGGTAAAAATGATCTCAGCACAGAGGCGGGAAACGCCTCAGCAGCGAAAGGGTTAAAATTAGAACTGGGAACTAATTTTTTATTTTATTTTATTAAATTTCTTCTGAGATATTACGTGGTTTTAGCTAAACCCCCTCCCCCCACATAGAAAAAAAATCGTTAGTGCATCACCATTGTTCACATTATAATTGAGATGTGAACAATAATGCTGCATTAACACTTTCACTGCGGAGGACGCGTGGGGAACGCCCTCATTGACTCCTGCTATATGCGGGGGACGTTCCCCACACCGCCCCCGACGTAAATAACATCATTTTCAGGCGATCCTTTTGGAGGGTCTGCAAAAAAAACAAACAGGCACCGCTTTGAAGGGCAGTGTCTGCCCTTTAGGCTAGGGTCAGACGAGTGTTTTCTATGGACTGCACGCCTGTGCAGTACGGACGCACTTTTTGACGGAAGACGCAGTAGTGGCCACACAGTCCGTTTTTGTGACTGACGTTATTTTTGACGGATGTAGGAGGGAAAAATAAATTAAAATGAAAAAACATTTTGTCCGTCAAATGCTGGACGTATAAATGCTGGATGTCTGACCACGTTCCATCACTCCCACACAAAGCTGTGCGGATGTTGTGGACGTGGCACGTCCGTTCTAGCAGTATTACGTTCTTGCCTGACCCGCGTCAGTTTTCCGCGTCCACAAGTACTTCATATGGGAGTCTCTATTTAACACAATTGTATGCTATCACAGACGCACTTATGTGCGGTAACACGGACGTGAACACTGCACTCGTCTGCACGAGCCTTAACCTCCCTGGCGGTCTATTTCTTCAGAAAATTCTGTGCTGAAACTGTCTTTTTTTTAAAAAAAATTTATTGCCCCCCCCTAGCGGCATCCCGAGTGTGGCTCAGGGTTAAATTCCTATGTTGGAAGCGGTAACCCCGAGCAACACTCAGGATGCTGCTGAATACATTACCTCTCTCTGCGCTCCCTAGATGTCCCCAGCTGTCTACTCCGGCGACCACGATCTCATTACTTCCTGGTTTCCTCCTCGCGAGAAGGAATTCAGGAAGTATGAGGTCGCGATCGCCAGAGAAGATTGCAGAGATCAGTGAGGGAGCGCAGAGAGAGGTAATGTATACAACCAGAGTGTGTCTCGAGGTTACCGCTCTCAGCAGTGAAATTTAACCCCGAGACACACTAAGGAACACCGCCAGGGAGGTTAAGGCGAGCGCACTGATCACGTCCGTGTTGCCGCACATTTTAACGTCCGTGGTAGCATACAATTATGATCAATAGAGACCCACACACGAAGTACGCCCGCACAGAAGTGTGGACGCACAACGGACGCGGCAAACGGATGCAAGTTAGGCAAGAACGTAAAACCACTAGAACGGACGTACGGAGTGCGCAACGTCCGCATAGCTTTGTGTGTGAGTGATGAACGAGGTCAGACGGACTGCATTTGTGCGTGCAGCATTTTTTCCGGACAAAATGGTTTTGCATTTTAATTTATTTTCCCATCTACATCAGTCAAAAAATGTTCGTGAAAAAAACTGTGTGGCCACTACCTTGTTGTCAGTCAGAAAGTACGTCCGTTGAGCACGGACACACATTCCGTACAAAATGCGCTCGTCAGGCATCGCTTTAGGCAAATGTGAGGTTTTTAACCCCTTAAGTGCCGGATTGCGATCTAGCTCCTTTGGGGGCCGCCATCTTGGATGGCGGCTCCACCTCCGGGTCACCCTCGCTACCGGACGTCATTGCGCATGGCGCGATGACGTCAGTTAGCAGAGGAACCCCTAGCTGCCCAGGGATTTCCTAAGGAAATCCCCTGAAGGAGATGGGGGGGGGGGGGTTCCTTTTGAACCCCCATATCTCCTGAATGGCAGCTAGAGGGGCCTTTCGAATGATACCAAACTTGTCCATGTTTATATTCAATAAAAATAATAAAAAATAAATAGAATAAAAACGTGTTATTTTTGTGTGTGTTTTTTTATTAATGCAGCAATATTGGTCCCATTTCAATTATGTCAACAATGATGCTGCACTAATGATTTTTTTTTCTATGGGGTGTGTTTGCTAAAAATCACGTAGTTTCCCCCCACAAAAAATGTAACGTGTCCCCATTTTTTATTTTTTTAACAAGCGCACCCCATAGCAGATATAAACGCAAAAACTCGTATGATAAAATGTGGGGAAAAAAACACTTTACACGCTGTAGATTATTAAAAATTCAAATTTTATTGCATTTCTTGTTATAATATTCAGGCAGGACATGACGTATACATATAATAATGATATATTCTGAATCTGCGGAGTCTGACGGAAAGAGCGATATATATGTATATATATATATAACACCAAAATAGAGCACACCATACCAATGACCACCTTAATCCACTATTTTCTGCAAGAAAAAAACACATTTAAAAAATTTAAAAAACCTGACTGAGGTAAAATGATGGGGATTCAGTTCACAAAGTATGATCATAGTTTGCGTAAGCCTGTCACAGTCGCCAATGTACCCCATCGTTGACAGGTCCTATCCTACTTGAGTTAATTCTGCAAATGCAGATACAGTCAACTTAGAGCTTCCCAGCAGGCACTAGCCTTTATAGGTTGTCACGGTGGGACACACCTGTGAACAGGGAGGGGTGCATACCTAGGAAAGTAGTCAGCTCTCTATATCTAATATATATATAACAAACCACAGGGTGGGTTTGCACTCAACCTAGACTTGCAACACAAGCGGGTGCATCTAAGACTTGTGTTGCAAGTTTAGGTTGAGTGCAACCCACCCTGTGGTTTGTTTTTTATATATATATATGGAGAGCTGACTACTTTCCTGGGTATGCACCCCTCCCTGTTCACAGGTGTGTCCCACCGTGATAACCTATAAAGGCTAGTGCCTGCTGGGAAGCTCAAAGTTGACTGTATCTGCATTTGCAGAATTAACTCAAGTAGGATAGGACCTGTCAACGATGGGGTACATTGGCGACTGTGACAGGCTTACGCAAACTATGATCATACTTTGTGAACTGAATCCCCATCATTTTACCTCAGTCAGGTTTTTTGAATTTTTTAAATGTGTTTTTTTCTTGCAGAAAATGGTGGATGAAGGTGGTCATTGGTATGGTGTGCTCTATTTTGGTGTTTTGTATATGAAGTCTTAGATGCACCCGCTTGTGTTGCAAGTTCAGGTTGAGTGCAACCCACCCTGTGGTTTGTTTTATGTATATATGTGTGTGTATATATATATATATATATGTATGGGTCAAGAGGTCCCGCACTCCACATACCAAAAATTTCTTGCTCCGGTGCAGTCAATCCAGTTGCAGGTAGATAAGAGACCAAAATCCAGATGCACACGGAAACTTCTTTTCGAAGTTTATTCTGGCATCAAATTTCAACGTTTCAGTCCCCAGAGGGACTTTCCTCAGGAATAGCTAACATACAAAGAAAGACATCTATATACATCAAACAATTAAAGGAACACTCCAGGCTGAAAATCACCCCCCTTTTTTTTACATTATATTAAACCTATTGCCCCTAACTAGTCATTCAGTACATTATATATATTTTTTTTAATGTTATACTTACCCTAAAAATGACAGTTTAACAACGGCGTTTATTTTTTTTTTTACTCCCCTCCCTCTTCCGCTCCCGTCGTGTTAAAGTTGGAACTTGGCTTAAGGTTTACGTGCAAAGCGCGCATGCGCGCCTATCACGTAAAGCAGCCAATCAGCTCATTCAACCGCGCATGTGCGGAGCAGCGCACGTTCACGAGCGGCGAGGTGAGCTGAAGTTCACCCCGCCTGCTCGTCTAAAAACTTAGGCGGAGGAGAACGAGGAGGAGACGGCAGCGGCTCCAGCTCCTTCTCCTGCGCATTCACGCGACTCTGCCGGAGTGGTGGGACATCATCGCGCTTCTAGCGCGATGACATCCCAGCTTTGCCGAGAGTTCCAAAACGCGGGGACCTTGAAACCCGATCGGCTGATTGACAGCTGGGAGGGCGGAGTAAAGTCCACCGCTTCTCTCAGCAATATCAGCCGATCGGGAAAAGGTAGAAGGCTGGGGAAAAAAATGGGATACTTCAGGCAATATGACCACCTTAAAAAGCTGAGGTGGTCATATTGCCTGGAGTATCCCTTTAAGCTCCCACAGATGTGTCTACCCTGCAATCACAGAGCAGGCGAGGAATACTCTGCAAGCCAATTAACCAAAGTAATGGAAAAAAAAAGGAAACCTAAATCACAATGACACCTCAAAAAGAGTCTAACAAAAAAGGAGAAAGTCAACATGTAGGATACAGTGATACAATATTCCAGCTACATTTAAAGAGAACATATTAGCATCTTAGTATAGATATAGCAGTGTAATTAACATAGCTAGGAATAGTAATCGATATATGGCAAAAACATAGTATACTAAATGTACACAGAGCTACAGCCATACAATGAACTGCCCTTTATTGAAATCCATGTAAACCACATATTTAGGAAGACCAAATAGAAAATATAAATAAAACATTTTTTTTTTATTGATTTAAAAACAATTGCCTAGGAGGACTTCACACCTAGAGAGGGTTTGTAAGACCAATACTGCATATATCGCTGCTTTAAACAAACTAACGTAGGGGCAAAAAAGGGATATAAGAGTTCTTCTCATTAAGACCACGCGGGGCAAGTGAGTCACAGCACACAGACGTGAAATGGCTCAGCAGCGAAGGGGGTTGATTTAAAAAAAAAAAAAAAAAAACAGGTTATTTTCTTCAAATTTTTTAATATATTTTTTCTTTACTTTTAACCCTTTCGCTGCTGAGGCTTTTCCCGCCTCTGTGCTGAGCTCATTTTTACCGATTTTGCTCATCATGTTTAAACGCGTTTTTGAAGGCTTATTTTAGTATATGACCCAGACATATATCGTTCTTTCCGTCAGACTTGGCAGATTCATAATATGTCATTATTATATGTATACGTCATGACCTGTCTGTATATTATAACAAAAAATGCAATAAAATATGAATTTTCAATAATTTACAACGTGTAAAGTGTTTTTTTCCCCCACATTTTAACATGCGAGCAATTGCGGTTATATTTTGTATGGGGTGCGCTTGTTAAAAAAATTAGAGATGGGGACTCGTTACATTTTTTTTTGGGGAAAATTACGTGATTTTTAACAAACGCACCGCATACAAAAATCGTTAGTGCAGCATCATTGTTCACATTATAATTGAAATGGGAACAATATTGCTGCATTAACGAACCAAAAAAAAGAAAAAAAAACTTGTTTATTTTTTTTTATAATTTTTTTAAAATATTTTTTTAAATTTTTTTTAAAAAACTTTTTTCATACTCATGTTTGGTATTGTTGGAATGGCCATGCTCTGGCCGATCCAACAATATCAAACATTAACCCCTAACTGCCACGGATCGGGAGATAGAGATAGGGGGTTCATTGGAACCCCCTATCTCCACCATTGGTGGCAGTTAGGGGTTAACTCCAAGTCTGGCGTCATCGTGCTATGCACGATGACGCCAGTGCTCAGGGGGCATTCCCGGAAGCTTGGCCGACATCCAAGATGTTGGCCAGCTCCGGGAAAGGATCACGAACCGGCGCTTTTCGGCGCCAATTCGTGATCCAGCCCCCAGGGGGTTAATTCCAGGTACCGTTAGGAAGGGCAGACTGTGCCCTTCCAAACGGTGCCTGTATTAACCCCCGCAACGCCGGCGATCGGGAGGAAGAGAGGTCCGAAGGACCCCCCCCCACTCCCTTTCAGGCGCCTCCTCCGCACATGCGGGGGGGGGGGCGCTTGAATTAGGTGTCATCACGCCACCGCGATGACACCTAATTAGGCCGGCGGTGGTTCCGGGTGCTGGGCTGACATCGAGGATGTCAGCCCGCACCGGGGGGTCCAGCAATCGGCCGGAACCCGGTCGATCGCTGGTCCCAAAGGGAGGGGCCAGCGCGTCCACCGCAAGGAACTGAATCACGGCCGTGCTAGCAGCAAATGACGTCCAATGCCGGGCAGCATACGACGAACGGCCGCACAAATGTTCTTCCGTGCAACGCAAGTGGCAAACGAATGCATTTTTTCGAGAACGTCAAACCGCTAGTACGGACGTACAGAGTGCGCTGCGGCCGCATAGCGGCGTGTTTGCGTGATTGGGAGACGTCAGACGCTGCTCATGTCCGGCCAACAAAACGTCCAGACGCAAAAAGGGTTTTATTGATGATCCGTACAAAATCACGGACGAAAATGCGCATCGTATGACCGCTATCGCGTATTCCGTGAAAAAATACGTCCATTCGTTCGAACGCACTTTTCACGGACAACGTGAAAAATGCGTTCATCTGACCCTAGCCTAAGAGGACGAGCTGAGCGTGTCCATAGCAGCCAAATGGTTAAAAATTAAAAAAAAATCTTTTAAAAAAAATAATACAAAAAGCTGTTTCAAAAATGAAAAAATTAGAAAGCGGTTTGTGAAAAAAAAATGAAAATAATAAATGGTCTTTTAAAATTAGAAAATATATTACATTTTTAACATTGAAACCTATGGGAATCACCTATTTTAAACCTGTCAAATTGAAACACCGAAATCGGGGCATATCGGTGCAATTCGCCGTTCTGTGAATATGTTTACAAGTATTGATAAAGCACTAACAAGAACTGTAGCACTGTATAACAACAAATATACACACAAGTTAAACACACAGAACAGTAGGAGAGAGGACCCTGCTCTGTGAGCTTACAATCTAAGAGGAGAGGGGTGACACATTAACCCTTTACCGCCGAGCGAGCGTTAATGCCAGTGGGGTGTACTAGTACGCCCTGCTTCCCGGCTGCTGCGACATACCCCTCCTGCGGCCCACCTAAGCAGTTGACACACAACGCGTGTCATTGGCTGCAGGGAGACGACCGGAATTTAGGCCATACCGTGACAGCAAATGATGCGCACCAACTGGTGGGCAGACCTGACACGTCCTATAGACGCCGGGCGTGCAATGCCACCCTGCGGAGTTGAATTCCAACTGTCACCAGGACGGCATAGTACACCCCATGGTGTAAAAGTGTTAAGGCAGGGGTGTGGAAATTTAAAAAAGATCTACTTGCCCAATGGACTAAAGTGGTAGCCCGAGATACTTGTCCCTCATGACATTCTACATGTCCGGATAACAAATATAATTTCAACAAAATAGCATTAGGTCTTTAATTTTTAACTAAATAGAGAACACATTAATGCGCCCAACAAACACAGGGATTATTATTATTATTATTCTTTATTTATAAAGCGCCAGCATATTCTGCAGGGATATAGTTGAAGTACAACACTTATTACATTGCAGTTTTCTCACACTCCTACAACCCACACATTACAGATCACAGTAATGTGCAGTGTGAATGAGCGTATCACACAGCAATAAATCTCCCAGCAATGTGTGGTGTGTATGAGCGTATCACACAGCTCCACGACCATAAAACTCACGCTCATACACAGTGCATATTACTGTGAGTTTTATTGCTGTGGAGCTCTGTGATACAGTAATGTGCGGTGTGTATGATCGTATCACAGGGCTCCACAGCAGTAAAACTCATAGTAATATGCGGTGTGTATGAGCGTGAGTTTTACTGCTGTGGAGCCCTGTGATACGTTCATACACACCGCACATTACTGAATCACAGAGCTCCACAGCAATAAAACTCACAGTAATATGCGCTGTGTATGAGTGTCTCACACAGCTCCATGACAATAAAACTCAAACAATTATGCTGTTTGAGTTATATTAAATTTCTTAAATGCAGTGTATTATTCAAATTTAATTAAAATTATAATCTAAATAACCTATTAAAATATGTATAATAAAAATATATAATAAAATATTTTAAATATATCAATTAATGCAGCTGCATTGTTAAAGGGGATGCTGCATTTAGAACAAAAAATTAACCCTTTCAATGCGGTGGACGCGCTCAGCGCGTCCACCCGCATTGCTACTTTGCTGCGGAGGCCTCCCTTTGCAGCCGCGACCGACCGATCGCCCGGCCTCCTGTTGCGGGCTGACATCATCGATGTCAGCCCAGCCTCCGGGACCCCGGCGGGCACGATAGGCGTCATCGTGCATGCGCGATGACGTCTATTTCAGGCACCCCCCCCCCGCCATTGCAGGGAAGGTGCCTGAAGGGGAGGGGGGGAGGTCCTTCGGACCTCTCCCCCTCCCCTTCCCCATGGGCCAGCGATTAAAGGCAGGCACCGCCTGGAAGGGCACAGCCTGCCCTTCCAAGCGGCGGCTGTCTTTAACCCCTAGGGGGCTGGATCGCGATATGGCGCTAACATGCGCCGTATCGCGGTCCCCTCCCGGAGCTGGCCGACATCCAAGATGTCGGGCAAGCTTCCGGGATATCCCCCTAATGACTGGCGTCATCGCGCACAGCGCGATGGCGCCAGTTTTGAAATTAACCCCTTGCTGCCACCTATAGTGGAGATAGGGGGTTCCAATGGCGTGGCCTTTCCAATGATACCAAACATGACCATGTAAAATGTAAAAAAAAGGTTGTTTTTTTTTCGGTTTATTAGTGCAACAATATTGTTCCCATTTCAATTATGTGAACAATGATGCTGCACTAACGATTTTTTCTATGGGGGGCGTTTGCTAAAAAACACGTAATTTTCCCCAAAAAAAGTAACGATTCCTCATTTCTAATTTTTTTAACAAGCGCACCCCATAGAAAATATAACCGCAAACGCTCGCATGTTAAAATGTGAAAAAAAAACACTTTACACATTGTAAATTATTGAAAATTCTAATTTTTTTGCATTTTTTGTTATAATATACAGACATGACATAACGTATACATATAATAATGACATATTATGAATCTGCACAGTCTGCCGAAAAGAACGATATATAATATGTCTGGGTCATATATTAAAATAAGGCTTCAAAACGCGGTTAAACATGATGAGCGAAACCGGTAAAAATGAGCTCAGCACAGAGGCGTGAAAAGGCTCAGCAGCGAAAAGGTTAATATATAAAAAAAAATTATATATATTTTTCCAAACAATCTGGTCATGTTGTAGATCACTGAAAAGGCCAGACTCTGGCCTTTCCAACAATATCTCAACTGCCCTTGTAGGTCATACGGAACCAGATACAGAGGTCCAAAGGTCCCCAGCATCTCCTGTGGGATTCCCCTGCCAGTCAGGAGGGGAATCCTCATTTGTGACGTCATCGCGCACATGCGCGATGACGCCCGCGGCTGGGGGGCAGTCCTACAGAGTGGGCTGGGCTGACATCCCTGCTCGGAGCCAGTTATGCACGAGCAGGGACACAGGCGAGGAGCGTCCTCCTGCGGTGGGGAGGGAATCCCCAGGACGCTCCACGCACGTCCACACAGTGCAGGGCACTACAGGATACCGGAAGCACTTGGTGCTCAGCGCACATGCTTGCTGAGCAGCCAAAACTCCAGTATCCACACGGACCCTGCTCTGCATGCCCGAATGCAGGGCTAAATGAGGGAAGAAACATCCTGCCCAGACCCCAAAACTGCCAGTCAAGGGAGTCGGGCGATAGGATTTGCCCATCCCTGGTTAAGGTGAGGGTAAGTAGCTGAGTATGTGAAGTAGTGGGGTGCATGTGGGCGGTGTAGGAAGATGGCACACGAAATGTATGGTTGGGGATCTTGGAGTGAGCTGATAGGCTTCTCTAAAGTAATGTGTTTTCAGAGACTTCTTGCAGGACTGGAGAGACCGAGAGAGTCTAATGTTGGGGGGGGTTCCATAAAAAGGACGTAGCTCGGGAGCAGTCCGAACGCGGGAGTCAGGTGTGTGGGTACAAGGAGATAAGACACTAGACTTCTGTTGGACAATTTAAGTGCTGCTGAACTGCAGCGAATTGCACCGTATTTCGCTGTCAATTCTCCAGTATTTGGTGAATTGACAAATTGCCCCGAAATTCACAATTTGGTGCAATTTCGGGTCCAATACGGTGGTTAGTGAATAACCCCTAAAGAATTCACCCTTTAGAGCCGGGCTGTCAAACGCACCACCTCCCAGATGCTGAGGCCTATAATTCCCAGAATTATTCCAATGTAATAGATGGCCATGGAATCATGGGAGTTTTGGTTCAGAAACATCTGGGGGCTGGAGTTTGACAGCCCTGCTTTAGAGGCTTGCAATTACCATCTGTGCTTGAATAGGGCCCTAGATTTATCAAGAACCTATTGTGTTTATCAATGGAGATGGGGTGCATTTCAGAAGAAATTGAGGACGTTCCTCTGCAAAGTCTGAATGTCTTATGATCCAACATGCCATACGGTATTATCTTTGGGCATTCCCAGCTTAAATGCAGGTAAACTCCCCTGTCCCTATCCCAGTCAGCAGGAACCTGATTCAGAAGGAGACAAAACAATGTAGATTTACCTATACCACCTCGACATCTGTTTGATATTTTCCTTTTGCACTGTTGCCTCTCTAGACATCCTATGCGTGATCTCAAAAACTTTCAGCCAGTGTATTTCTGCGAGGGGGAGCTCTAGATCTCTACTCCATGGTTTCGTGACTTTTTGTGACCAAGAGTATGTTACTGTCATGTGCAATCAATAAAATTCCATTATCTAGTTCAGAGGCCATCTTTCTCAGGCCTCCTCTCAACCACGTCATGGGCCCTGGCACTAAGTGTGTAAGTAGGTAGTAATGGAAATGATTGATGGCTGCAGGAGTGTTGCTTTGAAGATCACCTATTGCTGATAGCTGAGCGTTAGCAGTGATTTCTTAGTGACAAAAATTGCACATTAGAAAGAGCACTTTTTTTTTTTGCACCCAAGATGGAATAGAGGGTTTCATGATATGGTGGTGGTGAGACTCCTGGTGGCAGAGGCTTTAGCTCATTAGAAGACCTGTATCTCTTAATTGCTAGAGCAATTATAGGTTGTCACACTACCTCTAAGCATGGGGGTGTCATGTGTAAGTGGCAGTGGGAAAGTAGAGGTCATTTAGGGTAAGTGTAACCACAGTTTGGCAATATTAACGTTACACAATTGTTTTATATTATGGTATGCTTGCCATGCAATAGTGGTACATGCTATGAGCTAATGTAGGTCCATGCCTCTGAGCCCATTTGGACATACAAGCTCCATGATATGAGAGATGTTCGTTATAACAACTGCCCAAAATAAAGATGTGAGCAGGGTACAGAGTGTTTGATGAAACTTATATTGACGATTAAGGCTAGGGTCAGACAAACGCGTTTTTCGCGTCTACCGTCAAAAAGTGCGTTGATGCGTCCGAACGCATTTTTTCACGGAAGACGCGATAGTGGTCATACGATGCGCAATTTTGGGCGTATTTTTTTGACGGAGCTATAAAAAACAAATGGACGTGATGTTGGCCGGACATGTGCAGCATCTTATGTCTTCTAATCACGCACACACGCCGCTATGCCGACGCAGTGCACTCTGTGCGTCAGTACTAGCGGTTCCACGTTCTCGAAAAAATGTGTTTGTTTGCCGCTTGCGTTGCGCGGCCGAACTGTCGTCCGGCCGTACTTCGTATATTGGCCGTCATTGAACGTCATTTGCTGCTACTACGGCCGTAATAAAGTGCGGCTCAACGCACGTTTGCACTGCGTTCGTCTGAACCCAGCCTAAGGGGCAAGGTTTGGAATAAATGTGGAAACTCGGGCAAAACAAATTTTATATTTTCTCATCAAAGCAAGAGATATGGGCGAAGATAAATTTTTTTAAATATCCGCTTGGATGACTTCTAGGTGGGATTGATAGGTATAGCCACACTCCTCTTCCAACTCTTCCTTTCAGATACCGTATCTCCCAATCCTGTAGCACCTCTGTAAATCTGTCATATTCTTGAGGCCAGTCCAACTCCCAGCATCTTGCTCTTGATCATTTTAATCTGGAAGTTAAATACAGCATTCTTTTCGTTTAAGGCCATCAGTATAGCTGCGTAGGAGTGATCCGGGTGACTTGCTGTAAACAAAAGGTCACTGGAGAAAAATTTTCTTAGTCCCCATCAAAATGTGTTCTATGGCGTGGTATGCCCAGTGATTTGTAGATTGAAGGAATGGTTCAATGCTTTAAATAAATAATAGGGGTGAAAGGGGCAACATTGCCTGGTCCCATTAAACATACTTATGGTGACAGAATTTTGGTCATTAATCATAATCTGTTGTTCGTGAACCTTATTTACCATCCGGCATCACCACATATGAAAATATATTTGTTGGTGAAACCGTGAAGAAGTAGGACCCATCCATCTCGCCAAAAGCCTTTTTTGGAATCTGTTGTGAGTATCAGCGTTAGGGTCATGGGATGTTTTAGCTTTATGGATTAAATGTAGTACTGGTATGGTGTTATGCCTTCTCTGTAAGGGGTAAAATTTACTTGATCAGGGTGGACTAATGCCCCCTAATAATGGACAGAGGTGAAGTGGGCAGCATTTTGAAGAACCATTTTTTTTATCTGCATCTATCGGTGACATTTGTCTGTAATTTTCACATTTCGTTTGGGTATTGCTGTACTCGTCGCTACCAGCGCCAGTGACGGAAATCTAATTGTGTTGTCAACAGTGTTGAAAGCATATAGCAAATATATTTTGTGTTTGTTTCCAATCTTGAACAATTTTGTTTGCAGATACTTTAACAAAATAAACCTGTTGGAAATAACTTTATTAGTATCTATTCGGGCTGCAATTAACGATTATTTGCATAATCGGTTAAATCGAAAAAATAAATCGGCCAACTAATCTATTCAAGTAGAAAAAAAAAAATCAACCCCTGCTCCCCCTCTTTTTTGTAAGCAGTTTGCGTAGTGTGTATTACCTTCATTTGTACATGAGTAAATTGCATTCTTTTCACATACAAGGTAGTATACGTGAGCGCCTGGTCAGAGGGATGGATTGATGCCACATGGCAGACATGGGCTTAAGCTGCCTTTCTCCCCAAATGAACACTTCTACAAGCGCTCAGACATGATGATGTCAGGACAATAGCAGGGTGAGAAGGGGGGGGGGCACTCCACGCAGCCTGACCTCTTTTACTAAGCTGAAGTGTTCAGGGTGCGTATAGTGTCCCTTTACAATTTTATGAACAAACTGAGCTGGAGGAGGGTCCTGAGGTGGAAGGGAGCGAGTTTGGGCAAGCGAGTTGACCCCAGTTTGAAAGGGAGTGGGTTTTTGCAAATACTGGACCTGAGTGTGGGAGGGAGTTTGAGAAGGGACCTGACCAAAGGAAGAGGCTGGCCGCTCTAGATCAAAGAGGGAGTGGCAGGCAAATTGGGATGGTGGCACAGGACTCCAGCTTCAAGTAAGTATTAAACCTCAGCATTGCAGTATCCCAGGGTTTGTGTTCTAGCGCTGTAAACTAGAGTTGTAAACTGAATAAAAACAAACTGGTTATGTCTGACATAACCCTAGAACTAAATTATACCGAGTAAAGCAGCAGCATGTCTTCTGCAATCAGCTCCGAAGAGGAGTCAGAGGTTCTAAAGTTTAACTCCGTCTGACTCTAAATAGTATGTGTTGTACACAAACCGATTAATCGATAATGAAAATGGTTATCAACTATTCTCGATTGGTTGTTTCAGCCCTAGTATCTATCTATTATCTGATCTGGAACATTCAAATTTATAAAGAAGCTGAACTTCTACTCATGCTGCATTGTTATTTTTGGCTCCTGTCAGCGCACCAACTTGTTTTAAATGTTTGTAATTATAAAGCCAAATTTAAGTCTTCTGTAATGCAAAGTGCCATCATGTGGTTAGAGCGGTTACTACTTGATTCAGACTGTATACCTGTCAGGACCGCAAAGATTTACCTTGTAGAGGTGAAAGTGCAGAGAATACTACTCACCGGAGTCAACACTTGAGTTGCGCATCATACACGCTTTATTTACATTTTGAAAAATCATGGATAAAAAGCATTAATCCTAAGTAAGCATTTACAGTATATATCAGCCTCCCTGGACAGAAAGAGCTTCTGTTACAGGGATACTCTGATTGTGTTCAGTTGTTTCATGAATATATTCTGTGTACTGCAAACTGCATCGTGGCTCGCTTTAAATGTTTACCAAAGCCTTGCTAAACTGAAAAGGCCCAGGCTCACATAGTGTAAATAAAACTTACCCTTTCTTTCCCAATTAAAAGTTAAAAGAATCTAAAAGATGATAACCAGAAAAGAGACAAACCAAAATAAGTAAAACTAAAGCCTAGCCCCCTTTAGCCTTAGGGTTAGGAAGATACATGTATACCCAGACCCCAGATACATGTATACACAGACCCCCAGATAGAGGTATACCCAGACACAGACCCCCAGATAGATGTATACCCAGACACAGGATATCCAGAAAAGAAGTGGGAGAAAAAGGTGAGAGGAGGACAGAAGAAAAGAAATGGGTAGAAGGGGGCAGTGAGCAGGATGGAGAGTGAGGCTGGAGAAGGGACCTGCCTGTGTATCAGGACCTGCTGCTGCCGGTATGGAGGTGGCAAGGCCAGCACGGAGACACAGGCAGACTCTGCAGCTGCATTCTGCCACCTCTGCCCAGACAGGAGTGTGGGGGACTGGCCTACATCTCCTCTACTGACCCAGGTCCTGGGCTCTGCTGGGCTGGGTGACTGACACCTCCTGCTCCCAGTTGCTTGCAGAGCAGAGTGTAGACTTGTGCTAGTCTGACTCTGCTAATCCACATGCACTGGTCATCACGGGTTGCAGACTGCACTGGGTTACATTATACGGTGAGGTCAAACAAAAAAAGACTAGTGATGCTCTCAGTCCATAATAATTGGAGAGGGCACATAAGGTGCTCCAACCCCAAATAAGCACTTATGGGTCATATAAAAGTTGCGCTCAGCGTTACCTGGTCACAGTGCTACAGTGCTGGGGTTTCCTTTCTTCTTTCGTGTGCTGAGCTGGCCTCCTGTCTCTCCCAAAGAGCAAGCACGTGTGTGTGGGAGCAAGTGGCTGATGGGAGGTGGAGGCGGTTTGGGGAGGAGAGTCACCACAGACCACCCCCACACACTGTCAGTGATTGGCGGAACGTCTTGCTCGCATGCAGTTTGCGGGGAAGTGAACATTCAAGGAGGCAGCACAGACAGACAGGAGCCTCAGTAGGAGCAAGAAGGAATTTGAAGTACGGTTGCAACCCTAACTCTCCCTCACTTAATTTCCACTCGCCAAATGCCAGCAGGAGAGTGGACATTTTGATCCCTGATCTAAAACATTTAAATTTGGAATCTAACGTGTGTCTTGCAAGCTCAGAAGCATGGTTTACCAGTAGATCAGCATTATCTTTATACACATTCTAAGACGTAGCTGTTTTGAATCATCGGTGTCCTCCAATTATCCATATTTGCCCTGACCTGTTTTTTACCCCGTTGTACTATTAGTAAGTAACCGCCTTGTAGATAATGCCTCTGCATCTAGGAAGACAAATGTGATTCATTCTGTCAGCTGAAACGGATCCCATCATGTCATAAGACTCATACGCCATGCACTAGCTTCCCCTCGCTGACGTCCATGTCTCTCTTCATACTGAATTAGAAGTGTATACAATCCACAGGAGCTCCCATGTGAAATCGGCAAGCTTTATCACGTGCTTCAGGGTTTTATGGGAATCCGCAGCTGATTAATGAATATTTCTACCCATTGACTCAATGGCAGTAATTTTATCACCCTCGGAAGGATGAAAAGAAGTTTAACCTCATAAATGGAAGAAGGTTCCTATATCCTGGACTGTAGTACTGATGTTAGACAACACCAGGTCATCTATAATGTGTGGAGAGCCGGCATAATATGCAAAGACAAGACGAGCGTGTGTAGTCGAGTGACCACATGTTATGTACAGGCAAGATGAGCGCGCAGTATGATTTTTACAGACTAGAGGTGTGTGGAAGAAGGGGTACATTCCAGAGCAAGAGGTTTTGGAAGAGACTGCATGTTGTTGACAGAACTGATGAGCGTATGTGGAAAAGATGGAAGTATGACTGACAACAAAAAGCTGCATAAAGAGACCGGTTCCTCAGTAATAGCTCTCACTTTACTTCTGTTTGTCTTATACGTTGTATACAAGCTGGAAGCCAGTTGCAAAAGGCTTTAGTAAATGTGACATAATATTCCAAAATTGGGAAAGGAAAAACAAAAAACACACTTCACCTAGTTTCACCTAGTTTCCCCCAAAAAGTGGATTGAAGTGTGCATATGGCGACACCTGGTGCTGGGCCCAGCGAAGCACGAGACGTGATATCTCACAGAACAAGTTACTGCATTGCTCTTTGAGACAGAGTGGGGGGAGAATGGTCAGGCACTGTGACGACTCAATTTACATTGAATAGTCCTGATGTATAGAGTGACCATTTTATCATATTTACGTTTTGCACAAGTTGAAATTGTGTGTTATTTTCACATTAGTGCAGTGTGATGGGCCCTCAGAGAGGACGTCCTCATGCAGAATGCAAAGTCAAGCTGGCCAGCAGAGGGCTGGCCTGCAGGATGGCTCTTCAATTCAAAGCTATCAATCACCCTGGCGACATGCCACCATGAGTAACAGAAAATCTTTGAGGAATCTCTTATGACTCTTCAGTATGTGTCGACAAAAATACAGCACGTATGTCGTAGGTATAGTAGGGCTGAAACCACTAATCGATGAGAAAAGTTGACAACTATTTTCATTATCGATTTAATTGGTTGTCGATTAATCGATTTGTGTATGGCACACAATGTTTAGAGTCAGCCTGTGTTAAACATTAACCTCAGATTCTGCTTCGTCCTGTGCCACCACCTCAACCTGCCTGTCACTCCCTCATTGGTCTGGAGCTGCCATTCTTTCCCTTTTGGTCCGGTCCATTTCTACAAACTCCATCCCACACTCAGGTCTGATCTTTTGCCAAAACCCACTTCCAGACCTTCCTCCGACTCCGTTTTTTAATGAAATTATTGTAAAGGGACACTCTAATAAGCTAAAGTGGTCAGGCTGCGTGGAGTGTCCCCACTTCTCACCCGAATTTCATGCTGACATCATCACGTCTTTCTGAGCGCTTGTAGCAGCATTCGTTTGGGAGAAAGCATCAATCCATCACTGTGACCAGGTGCTCGTGTACATTGTGTACGAAAAGTATGCAATTTGCATAGGTTTTTCTTTTATCCGATTAATCGATTATGAAAATAATCGTGCTTTGCAGTCCCAGTATATAGGGAGTGATTCCCTTCCAAGTAAGCTCAACATGTGTTAGTCCTGATAGGTGAACATTAACCTGCCAGTGGTAATGAATCTGTGCTAGACAAGGAACAGGGCCCCGAATGGTTGATTCACAAACCAGGTATGAAGTGTGACAAGCCAGTAGGGGATATGATGGAGCCTTGCAAAGGCATTTCCCATTTCAGAACAAAAACAACCGGATTTAAAAACTTTTCAAATAATTTTAATTCGTTCAGCTGTTTTGGCCTTAAATGTGCAATGCTCCACTGAATAATATATCATATTCTTTGCACATATCTATATATACATATGGTCAGTCTAGTAGAGATTAACCCTGACTGCTCTTTAGAAGGTCAGATCCTGAAGATGAAACTCCTATACTTCTGGTCACCTGATGAGAAGGAAGGACTCACTGGAGAAGAGCCTAATGCTGGGAAAGATTGAGGCCAAAGGAAGGGGACGACAGAGAATGAGGTGGCTGGATGGGGTCACTGAAGCAGTAGGCGTGCGCTTAATTGGATTCCAGAAGATGGTAGAGGACAGGAAGACCTGGAGGAATGTTATCAATGGGGTCGCGATGGGTCGGACACGACTTTGCAACTAACAACAATACATACATACACAAACCCACAAATTCACTGATTAATAACATCTACACATTTATTCTTTAGCTGGGTTGTTTTGTATGATTCTCTGTGCAGGTATTTTTTTCTTTGTTTAATTTTCCACATCAGCGTGTTCCATCAATAGGCACCGTGTTGTCAGTGTATACTGGGTAACCAAACTCCTCTGTGTTTATCTCTCTGACATCTAGCACTCTGGCACATGTTGTCATTGAGAGCCAGACTCCATAGCATATTTATTTATAAAGGATTTTACCAGGAAGGATACATTGAGATTTCTCTCGTTTTCAAGTATGTCCTGGGTTCAAGAACATTGAAGTGTTACAGTTACAGAAATACAAAGTAATACAATGTAAGATATTAACAACACAAATATACAGATTAACAGAAAATAAATATGTAGGAAATAGTCATTAGGTTACATGTTTACAGGTGCATTCTGTATTGAGGTATGTTAGTAAGGAGCTCTTGAGTGACTTAAGACTGGGGGAAGATTTGATGGTGTCTGGGAGGTTATTCCATAATTGCGGTGCTCTGTAGGAAAATGAGGATCGAGCCACTGTCTTTTTGTATTGTGGTATTGCAAGTAAGGTGCTGGTCCTGGATCGGAGGTTATAGGACGAAGGAGCTGCTGGGGGAAGCAGTCTATTCAGATAGGGTGGCAGCTTCCCAGAAAAGCTCTTAAACACCAGGCTGGAAAGGTGAAGGGTGCGTCTAGATTCCAGCGATGGCCAGTTTAGCTCTTTTAACATGTCACAATGGTGGGTCATGTAGTTACATTGTAATGCAAAGCGGCAGAATGAGTTATACAATGTAGTAAGTTTCTGAAGATGTGTTTGCGGGGCGGCTGCGTACACTACATCTCCGTAATCAATAGCCGGCATAAGCATTTGTTGTACAATCTGCTTTCTTACCGCGGGGCTCAGGCAGGATTTGTTTCTGTACAGGGCACCTAGTTTGGGGTAAAGTTTAGATGAGAGTTTTTCGATGTGAGGGCCAAAGGATAGATTAGGGTCCAACCACATACCTAGATATTTGAGAGAAGTGACTGTGGTCAGCGGGCCATTTGATTTTGTCCCAACACATAAGTGGGGATTTTGCAATTTGTGTAGTTTAGGTTTTGTTCCAAAGAGCATCGTTACAGTTTTGTCATTATTTAAAAAAAGTTTGTTGTGCTTGATCCACTTTTCTACCTCTGTGAATTGTTCTTGCAGCACGGCTTCCACCTGCCGGAGATTTGGTTTGCTGGTATAGATTACAGTGTCGTCTGCATACATATGTATAGTTGAGGCTTTGCAGACGTTGGGCAGATCATTTATGAATATTGTGAATAGCAGGGGGCCGAGTATTGAGCCTTGGGGTACTCCGCACGTGACTGGGAGCGGGAGGGAGGAGCTGCCAGAAATTGACACATATTGTGATCGGTCGGATACATATGATTGAAACCAGGTTAACGTGCGATCACCAATGCCAGAGTTTTTAAGTTTTTCTAACAAGATGCCATGGTCTACTGTGTCAAAGGCCTTGGCAAAATCAAGGAAGATGGCTCCAGTTAGGTTTCCTTGTTCCATCCCAGCCTGGATATCATTACAGAGTTTTAAAAGGGCGGTTGTAGTTGAGTGATTTGGACGAAAGCCGGATTGATCTGGGGTTAAGTAGTTCCAATATTGATGATAATCACGCAATTGTGTGTAGACGCATTTTTCCAAAATTTTTGACATTACAGGGAGCACCGATATCGGACGGTAGTTGGATACCAAAGTACTGTCACCACTTTTATGGATAGCTACCACTCTCGCAGTCTTCCAGAGTTTGGGTATGTATCCAGTCGCCAGTGATTCATTGATTAGGGTTGCGACAGGATTTGCAATTGCCGGTGCACTGATTTTCAGCAGCATTGCTGGTATTTGATCAGGTCCAGACTGGTATTTCATTTTTTGCTTACGGAGAAGTTTAGTAACGACACTGACAGGCACTGGTCTAAAACTGAATTCCTGTCTGATACAGGGACTTTGCACAGTTGGAGGGGCCTGACCTGCATGAGGCCTTTCTGATTGCATGTCATTTCCTAGCTTGGCAATCAAAGTGGTGGCGCATCCAACAAAATAACCATTAAAGGCATTTGCTACATCTAGGGGGTGTTGCAGGGTTTGGTTGTTTACTTTGACAGCAGCCGGCTGGGAGTGGACTGGGGGTGCTTGTATGTTACTTACGGTTCTCCAAAAGTTTCTAGGGTTTGATATGTTATTGTTTAGATTTTCATTGAAGTAATGGGCTTTAGCCATTTTTGTTTGTTTTGTGCATTCATTCCGGCATTTTCGGTATTCGCAGTGATCGTTCATGGAACCAGTACTCTTGAAATTTGACCACCGTGAATCTCTAAGATGGTACATTAGTGTAAGATCAGCTGTAACCCAGGGGAGATGGGTCCCTTTTACTCGCACTTTACGCAGCGGGGCATGGGAATTCCAGACTTGCAGGAGCTCAGACTGAAAGTATTCAATTGCACAGTCTAGGTCTGGGATTAGGTTTAGTCTGTACCATGGGAGCTGTTTGAGATCACTTAGGAAGGATTCAAGAATAAATTTCTTGAAAGACCTGGTGGTTATTACCTTTGGGGGAGATTTCATGGCCTTTATTTTGCGCACGCAGTACACTAGACAATGGTCACTAAAGCTATTAGCGAGAACACCTGCCTCCTGTATTCGATCAGGAGATGATGAGAGAATCCAGTCCAGCAAGGTATCGTTAGGGCTTTTCATATTAATGTGAGTGGGGAGGAGATTAATTGAGTGAGCTGCAAAGTTTTAAACAGTGAGCAGTGTTTATTGTTTTTAGGATTTAGCCAATCTGTATTAAAATTGCCGAGGACCAGTATTTCACTTTTTTGGTTTTGGGCAAGTAGGTTATTAAGGATTTGAGATATGTCAGAGAGGGTGTGCACTGGAGAGCTCGGTGGGCGATAGAATCCAGCAACAATGATGGATTTACTGAATGGAATCTCAATTAAACCAGAGAGGAAATCAAAGGTGACAGGAGAGCTAGAAGTCTGTAAGGGGGTGAACTTTATGGACTCCTCAACATAAATAACAATTCCCCCTCCTCTCTTTGCTCTGTCCTTTCTATAACATGAATACCCCTGTATTGATTTGGCAGAGTCTGGTACTTTTGGGGTTAACCATGACTCTGTGAGCACAATGATTTTGGGTTTGTAATAGCAACACCATGCCTGAAGCTCATCCAATTTAGGGAGTAAACTGCGGATGTTACCGTGCACAAATGAGAGGCCTTTTTTAGTGGGAAGACTAAAGGTTGTGTCACCTATAGGACCAGGGTTAGTTTCCACATCGTTTGCCAGGGAAAGTAGCAGGATAAATAGGAATTTGGACAGAGTTTTCTTTTGGTAATAATGTGGTTGCAGAGTTTTAAATCTTTGTCGGTGGGAGGGCTGGATTTTAACACTCTCCACCAACACTCAGCTGATAGGTTAAAAGAACTGAGCAGGCTGTGGTGTATTGGAACTTGTTGTCCATCCTGGGGCAATTGGAAAGGTGTATAGAAGGAGAGAGAAGTTTTAGAGAGAAGGGATGAGAAAGAAAAGCGAAGCAATAGTGGCATAAACATTATAGAGAAAGGTGTTGGAGGTGAGTAAACAGGAAATAGAGAGGTACCAGAGTAAATGGTGTAGGTTGCTGCGATATCACATGATCAATTAGTTGGGTATATTTTAAATGAAAATCATGGGGTGGGTGGGAGCAAAGTCCTGCTGGATGAGGAGGTTTAGCTTCTCTCTGCCAGGGCGACTGAGAGACTGAGTTTTGGGCGTGTGCTGAAAGAGAAATTAAGATTGCAAATAGCATCACATTGGGTTGACGTTGTCCAGGAACTAGGGGGGAGTTTGTAGGGGGCAATAAAAGTTAAGGTTCATTGAACTGGGACATAGGTAAAATATAGAAAAAGGGAGTGGAATGCAGAAATCAGATAGCTGCAGAAATCAGATAGCATTACAACAAATTCAAAAATATAAAGATACACTTGTGTGATATAGATATATATATATATATATATATATATCACACACACATACAGTGATATTACAATGTAAACATAATATACATCAAGAGAAAAGGCATTAGGCTATGTCAGTGTCCGATCACCTTCAGTGAATGAAGTTTCTAAGCAGGATGCCTCATTGCGGTAAGTCCTGCTTGCATATGTGTGGGAATAAACCGTTATTAGTACAGCTGTGCTGCAAGGACAATACACTCCTATAATTTTCTGTATGTGGACATTTTTTTTATTTTTTTGGACCTCCTAGAATATACCTTGTTTCTAGGGATGCACCGATACCACTTTTTTAAGACCGAGTACGAGTACTGATACTTTTAAAAGTACTCACCGATACCGAGTACCGATACTTTTATTTAATGTCATGTGACGCTTTCCAATAGGAACAGACCTCATATAAAAATTTATGAGATTGACCGCAGCTCACATGGATTTGCCCCCAGGTCTCATGGGTTTGCCCCCAGGTCTCATGGGTTTGCCCCCAGCTCACATGGGTTTGCCCCAGCTCACATGGATGTGCCCCAGGTCTCATGGATTTGCCCCCAGGTCTCATTGATTTGCCCCCAGCTCACGTGGATTTGCCCCCAGCTCACGTGGATTTGCCCCCAGCTCACATGGATATGGCCCCCATGTCTCATGGATATGGCCCCCATGTCTCATGGATTGGCCCCCAGGTCTCATGGATTGGCCCCCAGGTCTCATGGATTGCCCCCCAGGTCTCATGGATTGCCCCCCAGGTCTCATGGATTGCCCCCCAGGTCTCATGGATTGCCCCCCAGGTCTCATGGATTGCCCCCCAGGTCTCATGGATTGGCCCCCAGGTCTCATGGATTTGCCCCAGCTCTCATGGATTTACCCCCAGCTCGAACGCTGGGGAAGCTGGCCGTGTGCATGTAAAGCACGCGGCCAGCGTTCCCCTCCGGCGCGCCAAATACTCACCCTTCCTGAAGTTCCGGTCTCTGGGCAGTGATGCGGTCACGTGGCCGCCGGGCCGCGTCACGTGGCCGAGAGGCAGCGTCACAGGAGCGTCCAGTGGCCGCGGGAACGCATCACTGCCCAGCGACCGGACCTTCAGGAAGGGTGAGTATTTGGCGCGCCGGAGGGGAACGCTGGCCGTGTGCTTTTCATGCACGCGGCCAGCTTCCCCAGCCCCGCGGATACCGGCAAGCCGGCCCAGCGCCGGCTTCCGGTATCGGCGGGATGTATCGGGCCGTTTGCACGAGTAACAAGTACTCGTGCAAACGGCAATATCGGCCCCGATACCGATACTAGTATCGGTATCGGTGCATCCCTACTTGTTTCAGATTGGTTCGGAGGACTTTTCTTTCACTTGTAGATCCAGTTTGGAAGGGTAAAACTGAAGGGTGTGTGGTTTTAAAAGAAGACACAAAAGATAAACTGTAACTAGATTACTTGTGCACTACGAAAGAGAAAATAAAAATAAAACCTAAATTTATTTTTCCTTTTTACATTCAGTTTTCCCATGATGCAACATTTACCCAAATCTTATGGGGAGTTTTACTTTGTGGTTGTAGTTTATCTTATACACTATTTAACAGTTAATGAGGTAGAGGAAATGTTTAGATAACGCTAGTGTCCTGCGTCTGCTACCCGAGATAACGGCTGAATGAGCTATGACAGGGAGCTTAAGCGACCTTTATTTACCCCCTGGTGATGTCCTTTCAATACATCCCACACAATACAATGATTTGAGTCAGTGATTGACCCATACAGGGTTATTCAGAGAGAGGTGAAAAGCAGGAGATTGGCTAGAGAATGGAAAAGGCTAGATCAAAATAGCCAATTTGGAAAGTGAGATAAATGGGAGAATTTTTCTGGTTTGGCTATTTTGACCTAGAATTTTCCATTCTCCAGTCATTCTCCTACTTTTCACCGCTCTCTGAATAACCCTGACTGTGTGGGAGGAGGGCAGTTTACAATACAAAATATCACACAATGGATGCACCCAGTGACACCTATAGAGTAAAATATTTCCGTAACTAAACCTACAAGAGAAAAACAAAACAAATGTAAGATATCAGCAGCATAAAAAAAACACAATAAGGAAATTTTATTTTTTTGTTGGTAGTTGCCCTTTAAGGTGGTCTTTGGCAGCTCAGTGTTGTGTGAGTGCTTTGCTCATGCTGGGCTGAGTCAGGAGGGGGACCATTCTTTAAAAATGGCATGTACATCCCTGAGCACTAAGGCCGGGTGCAAACGGGGCGTTTTTTAGTGCGTACTAGCGTGAGTTAAAAACTACGCACCCGTGCATTAAAAATGACGGAAGAGATGGTAGACGCCAGATGATGCGTTATTTTTGACACACGTCGTAAAAAACTGAATTTGAGTTGAATGGAAAAAAAAAGAGCTGGGCCTGGTGTCGCTAGTGCGCAGGTACGCTAATTTGACTGCACGCGGCGGTTCAAGTGCGCATGCGTGCTGCATTTGACGTTAAACACGTGCCCAACTTCGCGTCAATGCTAGCGCAACAGCCTTGGTGTTTCCATGACAGACATCTTCAGCGCGCGTTATGCGTGTGGTCTTCGCTATCCGCGTAATTATATGCTGCGACGCGAGTTAGTGCGCTCTAAAAAACGCCTCGTGTGCACCCGGCCTAAAGGTTAGTGGTCTAGCAGGCTGCTGCTAGTTACATTTTTGGTCTTTTTCTGGACTTCCTACTCCCATGTGTCTTGCGATGTATGTATATATGTGGTTACAAGGCGTACATTGCGTGCCATGCCTCTTGATGCTGCATGGAGCCAGCCATTTCAGCCAACACAAGGTCTCTGATAACATTTTACTATGTGACAGTCTAAGGCTGTATTGCCATTCCTTCCTGAGTCATCACAATCCTTCGTTTCAGACTCTGCATTTTCCCTACATTATCACTGGATCGAGACAGTCCTGTGGCTTGTATCATTTTCTGTCCAGTCCCTATGAAATTGCATCCTGTCTGTGCGAGTGCTAGAGTCCCACTGTGGCACGTCTTGCTTACAGGCGCTGCCCTTCATACAGAGGGGGGGGGGGTTAGTCAATAAAGGCCAGAGGTTGGAATAAATCTTTGCACGTGCAGTGAATGTCGATAGCGCTAACATTTTTTAATTACATTCTGGAATTACATTTTTGAAGTAAATGGATACTTCTAATATAAGATTGCATACCGTCTACTTGAAGATAATAGAATGTTTTACAGACATGCAGTCCATTTCAATAGTGTTTATTTTGAAGGAACGTCCAGAAAATGTAGGTAGGAACCTAGATGAGGAACAGGCAGGACCAAGTGATCCATTTTTTTCAACCGCTCCAGGATACACCTGTTTGGAAAGTTTTTCACTAATCAATATGCTCCCTCTCCCGAGCTCGATAGCGACCTGCCGAACTGTTCCATCTGTAGCCAGAAAACTGTTAAAAACAACAACACAGAAAGTGTATTAAATCAACAAATAAGACGTATACTACATAATGCTATATAGTAAGCTCTTGGCTTATTTTAATCTATACATGTTTTCCTAACTCGCAGCCTTGTGTCTGATTTACTATAGTTAAAAAAAAAAAAAGTTAGAGGTGACATCACAGCCCCATCCCTCCCAAAGTTTCATGCAGCCAAAGAGGGACAGTTTTCATAGGGTTGGTGTTGACAGGTGGTAAGTCTATTCTGGAACATATTTTTGCTGGCTTTTTGACCCCTTGGTAGCCATTTTTAAAGTTGCACATGTCATTAACCACCACCTGAAACTCATTAATTTGCTTTATTTGTAAGCAAATGTCATTTTGTTTAGACATTTACATGGAGCTTTATTTTAATTATAATGTTTATTAACCTCTACACTAAATGGCTGTAGCTTTATGAGAAGCTGGGTGATGATGTCTGTGGTGGATCAGTGTTCTGTATTCCTGTACATTAAGGAGATTAAATACCTCCAGTATATTCTTCTCTCCCGTCCAGTGAACTTTATGGAAACCTTTTGGTTTAGAGAACAGATACCATGAAGTCTACTGCTGCTAGAGCTTTAGAGATGGAGAAAGAGATTTCTGTTTTCTTGTAGCTTCGATGGCTAACTGTGGCATCAACCAGATGTTTCATAAATCCACATTTCAAGAGGCTAAGTGAAATTAAGGCTGCTGGTGTCTCCATATGTTCAGTTGCTTGTCCCATGCTCTCCTATCCTGTTGTAACACCATGGATGGATTCTACTGTAGTCCTTTGAACAATGTGTGGATGACTCAGTAGACAATTTGGCAGTGGATTCACCAGAGGCTCCTGATTTATTCAGTGTTTATCTATGATAGTGATTAGATATCGTCTGCATGCCAATCCATCTCTTGTTTTAATACCCTTACAGTGCAATGCGGGTCCTGCTCTCAAAGCTACCTCGGCCATGGATTGTAGATGAGAAGAAAGACGACGGATACACTGCCCTGCACTTGGCAGCCCTCAATAATCACGTTGAAGTTGCAGAGTTGCTGGTTCATCAGGTAGGACTTTTTTTAAAACGGTGACATTTACACAAGAAAGAATCAAGGCTCTGGAGCTGCATGCCGAGTCAGGTGTTAACTTTACAATCTCCGTAGACTTCAATGACTCAATGGCAAGTTTACATCAGCTTTGGTTAGGTTTGCACTTGACTCTGAAATCTATCCTCTGGTTACAGACTGCTGTAAAAATCTTGAGTCTTTTCTATAAATATACTTTTGTGCCTCCCCTACGATCACTGGTGGATAAATTTTGCACCAGTTATATATGTTACTATTTGGCTCATGAGATGTTTTTAGGGTCTGTCATATTGTGATTTATTGATTTTTCTTCTTGGTGTAGTACCAGTTCCATAAATGCATGTGCATATATGTGTTTTGTGGTGCGTAATCTACTTTTTTGTGCAATTTATATTTTTTATTACACACACAAAAATAGGAGGAAACATTGAAAATCAGAATATAACTACCCTCTGAATATTTGGATACATAACCTACACATAGACAAATATCAAAACCATAGTGGTGGCGAGAGGGGGAAAAACGGGTGCAGGATACAGATGATCAAAACACTATCGCAGAGGCACAGAGGAGTACAGAGAAAGATGACCCCCCCCCCCTAAAGTGACCTGCCAGATTAAAACAAGAACCACAATGCAGAAGAGAGGCTTATCCATCCTCCAGTGCAGTCCTACACAGGTCCTGGTAATTCTTCTATTTAAATTTATGTGATTTCTTGCTTGACTGCAGTGTAAGTTCAATGACGATTCAGCCATCACTATCAAAAATTTGTGTAGCATGCCTCCCCTTTTTCTTTTTTGTTTCTTTACAGTTGTTTGTCATACAGGAAGGATACATTGAGATTTCTCTCGTTTTCAAGTATGTCCTGGGTGGCGAGTATGTACCGTTGGATGTCTTGCCCAAGGACACTTACTGGAGAGGTGCTCGCTGGGATCGAACCCATGATTCCACAGGCTCTCTCCATGCAGAGCAGTGATGTTACCTCTACTCCACCCAGCCGGTATTTAGACAGGGTTATTCAGAGAGCGGTGAAAAGCAGGAGAATGACTGGAGAATAGAAAATTCTAGGTCAAAATAGCCGATTTGGAAAGTGAGATGAAAGGGAGAATTTTTCTGGTTTGGCTATTTTGACCTATAATTTTCCATTCTCCAGTCATTCACCTGCTTTTCACCGCTCTCTGAATAACCCTGATAGTGTAAAGGGGAGAGAGTGATAGAGGGAGAAAGGAGAGAGATGAGGAGAAATGGAGAGGAAGACATAGATACAAGGACAGATGGAAAAATACACAGCTGGACACACAGATATAGATGGACAGACCCGATAACATTTATTCAGAAAGAAGGATGCATAAATAGGTAAACTGACAGATTAACAAAAGGACAGACAAAAAGAAAGGGAAAAACACAATCAAATGCAGGTAAGATGCATCAGCGGGTCCCAGGCATTAGAGAGGCATGTGGGCACTTGTCCTGAGATCCAGAGATCCAGTACGTCCCTGGTCGCGACCCACTTTTGGGTCACGACCCACCACTTGAGAAACACTGCTTTAGAATCTTGTGTCTCTAAAAGTTACGCCGCGCAAGGTCAGGTGAGCTGTAATTACCAAATATGATCACATAATGTGTAAAAATAGAAGAATAAACAAAAAAATGCCAAATTTACATTTTGTTTCCTTTCTGTTGTAAGGCAGCAGCATGATGTGCTTTTACATATAAAGCAAATAATGCCGCCGCACTAACTCACCTTCTCATTTCCCGTGCTGGGACCAAATGTGTAGGTGATGGCGCAATGCTATTGCACCACACCACTACGAGGAGAGTGGGGGGTGGGATTTTGGGCAGCTGTATCTACATTCTTTACATAACCCACAAAGTCAAGTTGGGTGTTACTGGACAGGTCAGAGTCTGGCCTTTCTAATGATTACAAACATGACCATGTAAAAGAATAAGGCTAGGGTCAAAGCATTTTTACACGCGAACGTAAAAAAGTGCGTCCGAACGCATTGACGTATTTTTTCACTGAATACGCGAAAACGGTCATACGATGCGCATTTTTGTGCGTGATTTTTTACGGATCCAAACCAGGAAACTTTGGGTGTCTGGACGTTATGTTGGCCGGACACGAGCAGGGTCTGACGTCTCCAAATCTCACACACACGCCACTAGTGGACGCAGCGCACTCTGTACGTCAGTACTAGCGGTTCTGCGTTCTCGAAAAAATGCGTTCATTTTCCACTTGCGTTGCGCAGCCGGACTTTTGTGCAACCGTACTTCGTATATTGGCCGTCATTGCCCATCATTTGCTGCTAGTGCGGCCGTAATTAAGTGCGCCAGAACGCACATTAAAAGTGCGCTGGTCTGACCCCAGCCTTAACAAAACAAAGTTGTTGGTTGTTTTTTGGGTGGAGAGAAAATTTGAAAGAAGAAATTGTTTGCCCATGGCCCAGTCAAAATTAAAGACTGCCCTGGTCATCTCATAGGTAAAGGAAGAATAATATACAGAAAAGGTAAGCAATACATGAAAAATGGCATTATCAAGATATAGAAAGCTTGTGTCCAGCGATAGAGGACTGCGCATGCCTCTTTATAAAGCTTTGGGGTTTAAAAAAAAAAAAGGTTACGCCTCTATCCTAGATCCAACCCATCCTTTTCAACCAGAAAGCTGATTTATATAGTTTAAAGGGCCTAATATACACCTTTAACAAGTCCATTACTTAATGCCCTACAAAATAGTCTAAAAGCGAACTATTAAAATCTAAACTATTGTTTTGTGTAAATCGGTGCTTTTAAGTGTTTACCGCAAGATCTGTGCAAACCAGGAGGTGCCTCAGCGAGCCAGGAACTCCCAGTAAATCTCTAGGGCAGGGGTCAGTAATGTTGGCCCTCGAGAACTACAATTCCCATGAGTCTCCACCAACTTAATGAGTGAATGAGCATCATGGGAGATTTAGTTCCAAAACATCTGGAGGACCAAGGTTGCTGAAACCTGCTCTAAGGTACTGCTGTCCATATTGCATAAATCTCTGCACAGCAGATGGCTGAAAGTTGAAAACCAAAATCTGCACGGATTTGTATCCTCACCTGAAGGAGAAGGCAGCGTATCTACCCCAGCAGCATGATTGGCAAGGTAGGTAGTGGGACAGACACCATAACACTCGCAAAGTAGCATAAGCCATGACAATACTTTGAAGGTCTTTTTAAACAGTCCTTGGTGTCACAGTGGTGGTGAGGCATTATATAGGCACCGTGATGACACAGAAATTGTACAGGTATGTGGTGTCAGACAAGTTTACCCATCCCATTAAATCATTGGCTTATCACAGCCCTACTCCCTAGTTAGCACTAAAATGTGAGCGCAACAGACACAAATTTGCGTGCGGCGGTGAACGCTCCCAATGTTGGGTATAGGCCGCACAGAGTAAAGTAAGCTCCGATGAGCTAGTATCAGAAATGTAATATGGGGGAATGCGTTAAACTCACTTATCCTAATGAGAACGCTTACACATCCGGACGCTAACGTTAACTAGGGAATAGCGCCCAAAATATTTAAGAATTGCAGTCACTTTCCAAACAGTAAAAATAATCTAACTGTACCTGCACGCCCCTGTAAGCCACTTTCGTATAACTATGCCTGCAATAAAATGGACTCGAGTGTCAGCCTTGTAAAAGTTAAACATTAACTATGATGCGCCATGAAGTGTCTCCAACGTAATACCCTGCTCGTAAATTATAACGTTTACGGTTTCCCACGAGCTCTGTGCCTTCTGGTACTTTGTTTCTTGAGTACACGTTTAACAAGCAACTTCAGCATGTAAATGTAGACCTTCTGTGTAAGGATTGTGAGATGATTTTTTTCCATCATCTCGTCCATTGACTAAGGAAAGTCTCTGTGTTTATGTGAGGCATGTCATTACATTAAGCTTATTTATTTATGATTTATAACTGATTCCTTGGGGAGGATTTGGGATCATTCTTTCCTCCTTAGATGTTTCATAAATAGGGAAATTTAAATACCTGCGTTTACTTACGTGTGTGTGTGTATGTGTGTATGTATGTATGTGTGTGTGTGTAGGCAGTGTTAGTCCAGATGCCAAAATCACGAGTATAGCAGTAGTAGTGATACCTTTTTTTTATTGGACTAACGTTACATTTAAAAGACGAGCTTTCGAGAGTTCTCTCTCTTCCTCAGGTCTGGACGCTATACTGATCCGTATCCTAGAATTGAATATGAAGGGTCACAAGGGTCTAACCCCCCCTCCACCCATGTGACACATACATATACAGAGCAATAGATATAATATTGTATTGTAGTAATGGGTGTTCACTGATGCTTCTCACCTTGCCTGTACCACAATCTCTACTGGCACATTAAGCTGGAATTGGGTAGGACATTGTCCCTTCAGCTAGATAATGCTTGCTGTTTGTTTTGGTTCTAGAATAACACCATCACATCTAGGATGTGTAGAAGTCAGTGGTAAAATTTAAAGGGATGCAGGAATTGACCTTGTTTTTTTGTCATGTTTTTAGTACGGACTCAAAGACAGAAACATTAGAAGCAAATAACATTTTACATGCAAAGCAATTAAGTTGCAAATGAAACCGACCCTCTTAAACAAAGTCAACAAAAATGAATGTGCAAATATTTAATGATAGGCTATCAACATAACATTGACAGGTGTTCTCAATTTATTATTTGTAGAATACATACAATGTGTAAGATTTTAGATGACTGGGTCTGTTGAATTATCAGATGGTGGCTGATGAGCTTCCTCTTTACCTCCTCCACAGTTTTGTGATTTGCGAAGCTCATTGCCATAGCTCTCACATACACAGGTGCGTCTCAATAAATTAGAATGTGGTGGAAAAGTTCATTTATTTAATTAATTCAACTCAAATTGTGAAACTTGTGTATTAAATAAATTCAATGCACACAGACTGAAGTAGTTTAAATCTTCGGTTCTTTTAATTGTGAGGATTTGGCTCACATTTAACAAAAACCCACCAATTCACTATCTCAACAAATTAGCTGATTGGCATGTCAACATATTCTAATCAACTCAAAACAACTGCAAAGGTTTCCTGAGCCTTCAAAATGGTCTCTCCGTTTGATTCACTAGGCTACACAATCATGGGGAAGACTGTTGATCTGACAGTTGTCCAGAAGACAATCATTGACACCCTTCACAAGGAGGGTAAGCCACAAACATTCATTGCCAAAGAAGCTGGCTGTGCACAGAGTGCTGTATCCAAGCATGTTAACAGAAAGTTGAGTGTAAGGAAAACGCGTGGAAGAAAAAGATGCACAACCTACCGAGAGAACCGCAGCCTTGAGAGACTTGTCAAGCAAAATCGATTCAAGAATTTGGGTGAACTTCACAAGGAATGGACCAAAGCTGGGGTCAAGGCATCAAGAGCCACAGATGTGTCAAAGAATTTGGCTGCAGTTGTCGTATTCCTCTTGTTAAGCCACTCCTGAACCACAGACCACGTCAGAGGCGCCTTGCCTGGGCTAAGGAGAAGAACTGGACTGTTGCCCAGTGGTCCAAAGTCCTCTTTTCAGATGAGCGCATGTTTTGTATTTCATTTGGAAACCAAGGTCCTAGAGTCTGGAGAAAGGATGGAGAATCTCATAGCCCAAGATGCTTCAAGTCCAGTGTTAAGTTTCCACAGTCTGTGATGATTTGGGGTGCAATGTTATCTGGTGTTGTCCACTGTGTTTTTTGAAAACCAAAGTCACTTCACCTGTTTGCTAAGAAATTTTAGAGCACTTCATGCTTCCTTCTGCTGACCAGCTTTTTAAAGATGCTGATTTAATTTTCCCACAGGATTTGGCACCTGCCCACACCGCCAAAAGCAGTAAAAGGTGGTCAAACGACCATGGTGTTGGTGTGCTTGACTGGCCAGCAAACTCCCCAGACCTGAACTCCATCGAGACTCTATGGGACATTGTCAAGAGGAAAATGAGAAATAAGAGACCAAAAAATACAGATGAGCTGAAGGCCACTGTCAGAAACCAGGGCTTCCATAGCACCTCAGCAATGCCACAGACTGATCACCTCCATGCCACGGCGAATTGAGGCAGTAATTAAAGCAAAAGGAGCCCCTACCAAGTATTGAGTACATTTACAGTAAATGAACATACTTTCCAGAAGGCCAACAATTCACTATAAAAAAATTAATTAATTGGTCTTGTGAAGTATTCAAATTTTTGGAGCGTGAATTGGTGGGTTTTTGTTAAATGTGAGCCAAATCCTCACAATAAAAAGAACCAAAGACTAAACTACTTCAGTCTGTGTGCATTGAATTTATTTAATACACAAGTTTCACAATTTGAGTTGAATTAATGAAATAAATGAACTTTTCCACCACATTCTAATTTATTGAGATGCACCTGTATACATCTGGCTACATGGGGTCCAGGTCAGGCCTCCGGGCTGTCATGCAGGCAGGATTAAAAGGGGTGTCTCCCTTGACATTGTGTCTCATAATGATAGAAATCACAGGAGCTCTAAGTCAGCCCTGTTTTTCTCCTGATGCTTTGGCAGCACTTACTCCTTCGGTCCATGGATGACTAGAGTGCAGGCACCCTCCAAGCACCGTCACTGGGCTCTAAGCCGGACCTAAAGTTGCTGATGTATTTAATCCAAGCAATGAGTCTTTTCTTCTGATCCTTAGAGGGTTATTCAGTAAGTGTCAGTGTTACAATCACTGGCAAAAATTGCCTGGGTTGCAATGCTGACAGACGCTGGCTTTCACAGACATAAAGTCCAAAGGGCAACGGAAGCTGCACTATGACGTTTCATATGGTGCTCTTTGGATTTTAGTTTTTGTGAAATGTCGGAGTTTTGCCAGACTTGCTGAACAACCCCTTTGGTGTCATTTTTAACACATTCTGACTTTAATTTAAACAGGTGCTTTAGAAATTAAAGTGAAATTTCCTAGGTTTCATTATCATTCCCAAGCGCCGGGTTGTGGCTGACCCTACATGAATAATCTTGGTGAAATCTTCACATTATTCTTCGATATTTGCATTTCCTGTTTAAGGTCATCTCTCTTTTTTCTTTTAATTATTTAAAGGCAATGCGCTTGCAGTTGACGTGTTTCTAAGGAAAAGCCTGCTGTTTTTATTTCCACTCTCTGCCACCACGCCACCATTGTGTAACAGATACATCATATTCAGAAGTCATAAATTCTTAATGTCTTTTTTTTTCTGTGTCTTTATGTCACATGTAATGGTATTTATTGGCAACAGTATATCTTTTATGCTGAATATACAAACAGTTTCACAGCTCCCTGCTCTTCATATATATTTTTTATTGAGTTGAAACACAAGTATCTTCTCATACGCATAAACGTACGAGCTCTAAGGGGGAACCGGTTATTCATAATTAATAAAAAAAATGCATTAAACTAGTACTGGCTAATCTTTACACCCTAGATATGTACGGATTACATTTCCCATGATGCAAAGTTTATCGGGGCGCTCCGCTAGCATTTAGGCTGGCATGGTCTTCATGGGAAATGTAAAAAACGTATCTGCAATGTCAGAGTTAACTGTGTAATCTGTTCGGGAAAATAAAGTCCATTAAAGGTAGGAGTATACAATCTATTGTAATATTTTGCAGACTGCGACTTTTATTCTTATTTGACACTAAAGCTGACATTATAATATCAGTGTGTGGAGTTAACAGGTTATGGGTTTTTTTGTGCTTCATTAATGTCCTGTTTTTTTTTTTTTCTTTTCTATGCCTTCATCAGATTTGTAAAACGTTTTAAAAAGCTATGCTTTTCGACAGTAACTGCCTAGATAAGATTGTATATTTATTTTTTAAGTTTCCATTTGGTAAACAAATTGTTGATGTGATTAGTTTTCCAAGATAAACCAAAAAGACTTACAGGCCTAATCAAAGAAAGGTGAAACTCAGGAGAATGACTAGAGAAGTGAAAATTCCAGGTCAAAATGGCCAAATTAGAAAAATTCTCCCATTTACCTCACTTTCCAAATCGGCTATTTGGTCTAGATTGTTCTCTTCTCTTGCCAATTCTCCTGATTTTCACTTTTCTTCTAATAGACCTGTATATGTTGCATATAACCATACTAAAGATGGTTGCAAATGCACAGACACATGGTGACCTTTTAGGCTGGGTTCACACCTAAGCGTTTTACAGCGCACTCCTGCGCGCTGTAAAACGCTTAAACATGAAATCCCATGATTGCCTATGTGGGCATGTCACACCTAAGCGTTTTAAAGCGCGCAGGAACGCGCTTTAAAATGGTCGACGCAAAAAGAAGTCCAGGAGCTTCTTTTCGGCATATAGCCGCGCGTTCGCGGCCATATCATAGCCGCAAACACGCTGCAACGCACGTTCGCGCGTTTTTTGTATGCGCGAACGCGCGTAAAAAACGCGCGCATTGCGCGACGCTTCGCTACGCCGTGGTGTGAACCCAGCCTTACAGGAGATAAGATGAGAAAATAAAAATGAACTAATTGGTTTCCTGCGAGAGACACACAGGCGCGCTTACATATGAAATGGTGTAGTTGTGTTTTACCTGACTACACAAGGAAAGGGCAAAATTTCATTGGATTTAGGTAACATGACTGTTAACATTGAATAGCTGTACATGACTGGTACCACGGAATAGCGGTACATGACTGGTACCACGGAATAGCGGTACATGACTGGTACCACGGAATAGCGGTACATGACTGGTACCACGGAATAGCGGTACATGACTGGTACCACGGAATAGCGGTACATGACTGGTACCACGGAATAGCGGTACATGACTGTGTAATTAAGCCTGCTATGTGTTGTCTTTATTATTCTGTATTGACTAAATTTCTTCATATTTCAGGGAAGTGCAAACTTGGACATCCAGAATGTAAACCAGCAGACAGCTCTTCATTTGGCTGTAGAACGCCAGCATACACAAATTGTCCGGGTAAGGGGACTAAATATAGTCTAAAACTGTAGGGTGGCACGTTGTCACAGATCAGTCTATTACCTGACGCTAACATTAAAGGAGCTGAGCAAAAATTGGATACCTTGGGGATTATTCACTAACCACTGTCACATTGAAACGCCAATGGTTGTATAACTTTTATAGGGCCACTACCACCAAAAACATGAAATGTCCTTATTTCGTTTAACTTTTCTTGCTGCTTGATATCTTACATATGCTTTGTTTTTCTCTTGTTTTAGTTAAGAAAATAGTTTACTCTGTGTCACTGGCTGCATCCATTTTGTAATCTTTTGTGTTGTAAACTGCCCCCCCCCCGTATCTTTCCATCACTTGCTCCTCACTTTGAGGCTGTGGCCATTGAAGGGCGTCTACAGGTCAATCACTGACTCAAGTCATTGAATACACAATACAAAGGGCATTATCAGGGGTGGATTTTAAGTCTTTTCAGCTCCCCTGTGTTATGTCATTCAGCTGCCAGCCCTTATCTTGGGTAGCTAGGAAAACACAATACACCCTCTGCTGCCTTATCTAAAGATTTCCCCCTCCATCTCATTAACTGTTAAGTACTATAGAAGCAATGCAACAGCTGTAAAATAAAACATTTGCACTGGTTTTGGTAAATGTTGCATCAAAAAAATCTACAGAATAGAAATAGGAGATAAAAACTAGCTTTATTTTTCCTTTTACATGCAATTACTTCAGACAAAGAACTGCAGCATGTGTTTTTATAAGGTGGTTTTGTTTGTAATGCAAAAGTAATCTAGTTACAGCTTTGCAAGTGGTAGTGTCCCTTTAAAAGCTATTGTAACAAGTTATGTAGCTATGGTTGTAACCAAAGCTCCTTCCATCTTTGTGCCCTCACCCTCCA
The DNA here is from genome assembly GCA_009667805.1 of Leptobrachium leishanense. Lineage (NCBI taxonomy): Eukaryota > Metazoa > Chordata > Amphibia > Anura > Megophryidae > Leptobrachium > Leptobrachium leishanense. The sequence goes on along the minus strand of CM019067.1, from coordinate 105,591,771 downwards.
TGGCACATGTTTCAGTCTTTCCTACACTATACAGTGAGGGGGGAAACAATTATTTGATCCCCTGCTGATTTTGTACATTTGCCCCGGAGAAAGAAACTATCAGTCTATAATGTTAACCACTTCGCTGCGGAGGAAGGGTTGGCTGCAGTCCTCCCTTCGCAGCCAGCGATCGGCCGGATTCCGGATTGACGTCAGTCTTGGAGTTAACCCCTTGCTGCCACCAATGGTGGAGATAGGAGGTTCCAATGAACCCCCTATCTCCCGATCCGTGGCAACTAGGGGTTAATGTTTGATATAGTTGGATCGGCAGAGCATGGCCTTTCCAAAGATGCCAAACATGACCATCTAAAAAGTTTTTTAAAAAAAAAATAATAAATAAAAAATGTAATAAATTTTTTTGTTTTGTTAACCACTTCGCTGCGGAGGACGCGCTCAGCGCGTCCTGCCGCAGGAAGGGTTGGCTGCGGAGGACGCGCTGAGCGCGTCCTCCCGAAGCAGCCTGCGATCGGCCGGATTCCGGCCGTTCGCTGTGCCCCCCGGTGTGGGCTGACATCTTGGATGTCAGCCCGTCAATCCGGGACCGCCGCAGGCACAATAGATGTCATCGCGGTGGCGCGATGACATCTATTTCAGGTGCCCCCCCCCCCCGCGTGTGCGGAGGAGGCGCCTGAAAGGGAGGGGGGGAGATCCTTCGGACCTCTCTCCCTCCCGATCGCGGGGGTCCTGAGCTTAATGCCAGGCACCGTTTGGAAGGGCACAGCCTGCCCTTCAAAATGGTACCTGGCATTAACCCCTGGGGAGCCGGATCACGAATCGGCACTGAAAAGCGCCGGTTCGTGATTCTTTCCCGGAGCTGGCCGACATCTTGGATGTTGGCCAAGCCTCCGGGAACTCCCCCTGAGGACTGGCGTCATCGTGCATAGCACGATGATGCCAGTCCTGGAGTTAACCCCTAGCTGCCACCAATGGTGGAGATAGGGGGTTCCAATGAACCCCCTATCTCCCGATCCGTGGCATTTAGGGGTTAAAGTTTGGTACTGTTGGATCGGCCAGAGCATGGCCGTTCCAACGACACCAAACACGACTGTGAAAAAAAGTAAAAAAATTAAAAATAAAAATATATATATTTAAAAAAAAAAATAAACAAGTTTTTTTTTCTTTTTTTTGGTTTGTTAATGCAGCAATATTGTTCCCATTTCAATTATAATGTGAACAATGATGCTGCACTAACGATTTTTGTATGCGGTGCGTTTGTTAAAAATCTCGTAATTTTCCCCAAAAAAAAATGTAACGAGACCCCATTTCTAATTTTTTTAACAAGCGCACCCCATACAAAATATAACCGCAATTGCTTGCATCTTATATTGAAAATTCATATTTTATTGCATTTTTTTGTTATAATATACAGACAGGTCATGACGTATACATATAATAATGACATATTATGAATCTGCCGAGTCTGACGGAAAGAACGATATATAATATGTCTGGGTCATATACTAAAATAAGCCTTCAAAACACGTTTAAACATGATGCGCAAAACAGGTAAAAATGACCTCAGCACAGAGGTGGGAAAAGCCTCAGCAACGAAAGGGTTAATGCACCAATATTGTTCCCATTTAATTTATAATGTGAACAATGATGCTGCACTAACGATTTTTCTATGGGGTGCGTTTGATAAAAATCGCATAAGTTTTCCCCAAAAAAAATGTAACGAGACCCCATTTCTAATTTTTTTATCAAGCGCACCTCATAGGAAATATAACCGCAAACGATCGCATGTTAAAATGTGAAAAAAACCACTTTACACATTGTAAATTATTGAAAATTCTAATTTTATTGCATATTTTGTTATAATATACAGACAGGACATGACGTATACATATAATAATATATTATGAGTCTGCCGGAAAGAACGATATATAATATGTCTGGGTCATATAATAAGGCTTCAAATCGCGGTTAAACATGATGAGCGAAACTGGTACAAATGACCTCAGCACACAGGCGGGAAATGCCTCAGCAGCGAAAGGGTTAATGGTACGGTATCTCACAGAAGTGACTACACCCCTCACATTTTTGTAAATATTTTATATCTTTTCATGTGACAACACTGAATAAATGACACTTTGCTACAACACACAGCCGCACAGAGGTCAGAAGTTTCTTGTATAAAGTTTGTTGTTTTATCTTTGAGTCCCTGAGTGCACCTCCTACGATTTCTGTGTGTCTGTCTCCTAGGTGGTGCACTCAGGGACTCCAAGATAAAACAACAAACGTTATTAAATCATTAACCGTAGCATATATAGCCTGATGTTTCGGCTTGTGCTGAAAACCTCAGGCTATAGGCTATTTTTAATGATTTAATAGAGTTTGGAGTCCCTGAGTGCACCTCCTAGGATTTCTGTATATTTATTTTTGAGACGTGTGCACCGGACATGTTTATTCAAGGACAGTGCGGGATACGGGCAATATATATATTGTATATCCGAGGTCTGGTGTTGGCAGGCCTTTGCAGTGGATAAATGGGGTGTTAGCACCAAGTCCTGGCTCTGGTTAACTTTTTGTTAACGGATTCCACTTCTGCAGAATCCGTTAACACCAGCGAAAAAAATAAGAAAATCAATTGTATACACACCTCCTGTCCCGCGTCAAGGACCACGTCTCTGTTTGCCTCCTCAGTCTGGCAGGAGCAGGGAAAGACTGTGGGGGGAACAAGTCCCCCTGCGTATCATTACGCTGACCGGCTGGTCACGTGACCACCGGTGTCTGCTTCAACGGAGTTCCATGGACTCCATTGATAGGATGCGCATGGCTGCGCTTAGCACTGCCGCGCGCATCCCGGGGCTTAGCGCCCGCAAACAATGCAGGCAACTTTTTTAGCACCTGCATTGTAATCTAGCGGTAAAACAGGCACCCTAGGGGGAAAATTGCAGGCGCAGTTTTTCCTCCCTAACTCCCTCGTTTTACCGCTACGATCGGAATTTGGCCCTTCATGTTTAACGGTCTTTGATTTATTGGGGCTTTTAAAACTTTCATCTATTTCAGACTGATATCCTATTGTAATGTCGCCACCTTGTGGCCGTTTTATATTAATGACGGCTATAAAAAGCGCTGAGAGTGTCCAGTAGTTGAGGATAGGTTCAAACATTGACTACAAATCCCCTACATTCATTGAAACTATGATACTACTGCTTGAATAGAAGTTACATTCTCCAAACCCTTATTTTTCTGTTTGTATTGGTCGCATTTTTATTCTACATTACAGTTCATGAGACTGTAGGATGCTGCAGAAATAAATAAAATGTGCGTGTTTCTATCTAATATACGTTCATTCAGTGATGAATTTGTCCTTCCAGTTGCTTGTACGTGCTGAGGCAAAATTGGATATCCAAGATAAAGACGGGGATACCCCTCTCCACGAAGCCCTCAGACACCACACATTGTCACAGCTGCGCCAGCTACAAGATATGCAAGATGTAGGGAAGGTAGACACGACTTGGGAGCCTTCAAAGAACACTGTAAGACAATCCATTTATTTTATGTTGCTTTTTACATTTTTGTAAAGTAATAAGGAAGCATCATTTTTTACTAAATCTTTTATAAGGAAAGATCACAACTCCTATTCAAAATGTACTAACCATCACTACTAATGCACACAAATACATAGAGTACATGCAGTGTTTATGTATTCAAAGGTGTATGTGTTGGCCCACGTTTTAATCAGGGTTGGAATTGTTCCCTCTCACACCGCGTTAATTCCTATGGGAAATAACGGAGTTTTGTAGCGTGACTTGTAACAGACCCGTGGCTTCGATGTGTACATTATCAAACAGTCACATTAAATATTGATGGAGTTTAATTTTTCCTGCTTATTGTCTGTTAAGGGTCACACGACGCGTTACTTTGATTTGGAGATTAAAATCTATCTGTACATTGTGCCAAAGGTGTGATGTAAAACCCTACACCATGTGCCACCTTCCTTCTAGTTTAACACTGTATCTGTGCCATTCTGTAACCAATCCAACAACTGTTTGTTTATTTTTCTTCTTTCGTCCAGTTGATTATGGGTCTGGGCACTCAAGGAGCCGAGAAGAAGAGTGCGGCCTCCATAGCTTGTTTTCTGGCGGCAAATGGAGCAGATCTTGCTATGCGCAACAAGAAAGGGCAATCTCCACTCGATCTCTGTCCGGACCCAAGCCTTTGCAAAGCCCTGACTAAATGCCACAAGGAAAAGTCAGGGTATGTGCTTACTTATTTCAGTGTTCTAATAAAACCAGGTAGAGCTATGCCTTTTATCCTGTCACCAGCAGAGAGAGATGAAGGCAGTGTGCTATGTGCACCATTTAGTGCAGTGCTTCCCAACCTTCTACGAGGCCAGGTTTGCCAGATTTCTGTATTGCGCAGTTAATAGGATTTGCTGCCCGGAGATTGCTGGATTCAGCCTGCATTTTTACTCAAGATAATCCTTAAAATGTGGCCCGTTAGAGGGTCCTGTAGACAGGGTTCGGAAACACTGATTTAGTGAATCAATCCTGGTTTTTGGGAGTGCCTGTTTCTGTTCTTTTTGCAGTTCTAGACTGTCTTAAACAGAACCTACAGAGGGTGGGAAGGAGGATTAAACAAATTTTATAGTGATGAATCCTTTTGTTGTGCAGACAAGAAGTCTGAACATTTATTTTTCTGCCTGTACATGGATAGTAAAGCTGTTGCAATGCACCTGTTGATCATTTGTAATTTTGTTTTCTTTAACTACTTGTGTTCTAGTGGACAAGTAGGGTCCCACAGTCCATCTATGATCAACGCTGATTCAGAGACTCTGGAAGAATGCATGGTGTGTTCTGATTTGAAGAGAGATACTCTATTCGGTCCCTGCGGCCATGTTGCCACCTGCTCCTTGTGTTCTCCACGTGTGAAGAAATGTCTCATATGCAAAGAGCAAGTACAGTCTAGGACCAAGGTAATGTCTTTTCATGGTTCTATCAAAGTGTCTTTAGCATTTCATGCCGGTAATGAGTGTCACATTATTACATTCATATTAGATTTAATTTTATAAAATAAATAAATAAACCACCCGCCCAGACCCCTTTTTATATTTAAAAGACATAAAGATATTGCCGTGGAAACAATACGGACACAATACTAGTAAAATATGGTTTGGAATTTATAATTGATAATATAGTTCTTAAAGCTACACTATAAATTGGTAAAATAATCCAATGGGGGCCTCGCTCCTGAAGTTCTTGGTGTACAGATTTACACTCCCTAGAAACATGGAGCTAGAAGGTTGTAGACTACAAGCCCTGTGTGTTTATATCCCAGGGGACGCTGAATTCCTATGCCAGCCCTTTTATGTAAATTTATTTAATTTTACATGATGTCCGGTACCTGGTTCATATAGAATCTGCAAATTGTTTGCGCATCATCACACAAGATGAGGAGAAAGATGGGGAATGGTCAAGTCCATGCGCATTTCCTAAAACATTTGTGTATTACCAATCCTTGGTAAACTCCTTTTCTATTTAACTTTGTGGAGTAAGGCGTACACAAGTGTATTTACTTTCACTATTTTGTGTAAAGCAACTGTTGCTCCCATATATTTAGGCAAATATTACCCCAATCCTAAATGTATGCGGATTAGGGCTGAAACAACTAATCGATTAATCGACAACTAATCGATGATTAAAATAGTTAACTATTTCCATTATCGATTAATCGGTGTCGATTAATTGTTCTGTGTACAGCACACACTGTTTAGAGTCAGACTGAGTTAAACATAAATAACCTCAGGCTCAGAGCTGATTGGAGAAGACGCGCCGCTGCTTTACTACGTATGATTTAGTTCTAGGGTTATGTCAGACACAACCAGTTTGTTTTTATACCGCTTACAACAGTAGCAGAACTATAACACATATAATAGGATACTGCCATTGGGGTGAAGGCGCTGTATGCCTGTGTTTTATCCTTACTTGAAGCTGGAGTCTTGTGCCTCCACCCCACCCTCCCTGCCACACCCTCTTTGGTCAGTAACTGCCATTTCCTCCCTTTGGTCTGCTCCCTTTCCCCAAACTCACTCCCACACTCAGATCCGATCTTTTGTCCATACCCACTCCCTCTCACACTCAGGTCAAGTCACTTGAGCAAAGTCACTCCCTTCCATCTTCAGTCCCTCCTCCCACTCAGTTTGTTCCCGAAATTATTTAGAAGGGACACTCTACGCACCCTGACCACTTTAGCTTAGTAACCCCGATTTCGTGCTGACATCATCTATGACCAAGTGCTTGTAGTCGCGTTCATTTGGAAAGCAAACGTAGGCTTAAGCTGCGCATGCAGCATCAATCCATCCCTCTGACCAAGCACTCGCATACCTTTTGTGAAAAGTACACAAGATATGCAATTTGCATATGTACGTACAAAAGTTACGTACACTATGCAAATTGCTTATGAAAAAAGGGGGAGGTGTTGTGGATATTTATTTATTTACAGAAAATTCCTTTTAAGTAAACAATTTTTTTATTTATTCGATGAATCGAAGAATCGGCCAACTAATCGATTATGACAATAATCGTTAGTTGCAGCCCTAATGAGGATGCTAACATGGCCCTGCTTTCCCAATATCGGTTTTAACCTTTATAAAGCTCGAACAAGCCTTTTCACTAAAGATAAAACTCAGGAGAATTGGCAGGAGAAATTAAAAATCCAGGTCAAAATAGCCAAAACAGAAAAATTCTCCCATTTATCTCCGATTCAAAATCGTCTATTTGGTCTAGATTGTTCTCTTCTCCTGCCAATTCTCCTGAGTTTCACCTTCAGTGAATAGCACTGTAAGTGTCTGTACTTGACGTGCAACAAATCTGCATGCCAGAACAAGCCATGTCCTATCTGATGGTGAGAAATCATTATCCAACCTGGGAAAAAAGTAATTTAGTAAGGAAATGCCTATTATTTTTAAGTCTTGCCAATACCCTGCTTCTCCCTTGCACGTGTACAGCACTTAAATTAGCTGGTAGTAGGAAATCGATGATCTATGCTTCTCAAAGGAATACTACAACTAACATAAACTGTAACTAGATTACTTGTGCGAAAAACTTGTACAAAAGAACACCTTCTAAAACACATGCTACTGTTTTTTTTTCTTTGTTTGAATTAATTGCATGTAAAAAAAGAAACTTAAAATTCGTTGTATCTCCTCTTTCCATTTTGTGGATCTTTCCCTTGTTGCAACATTTACCAAAATCCTAGGGCAAGTCTCCGTTTACAGCTGTTGTATAGGATAAAACAGATGTGAAGATGCAATGGGTTGGCAGAGTGAAAGTTTAGACAGAACTACATGGGATCTATTGTGCTGTCTATGCTACGGAGATTAGAGATGGCAGCCGAGTGAGATTTGATAGTTGGCCTCCAACACTGAATGGTACCCCTGGGATGCCGTTTACCTATATTCCACACACTGCAAGTCAATAGGTTGGTTTTCTGGACATCTGACTCTGTGTCCACTCTATGCTCAATGCCACAAACTGAGGAACAAGTGCTTTAAAGACACTGTGGCGGGCAGTTTACAACACAAAATATCACAAAATGGATGCACACAGTGACACACATAGAATAAAATATTTTCTGAACATATGTAAGAAACGTTAAGTACATGTAAGATAACGGCTACATAAAATAAACATTAGAACACTTTTTTTTTTGGTGGTGGTGGTAGTGTCCTTTTAACCTTAATTCTCTAAATGTATCTGTCCGATTTGTGCTTATAATGCAATTATCTTTTTCTTCCTCCCTTGCAGATTGAAGAATGTGTTGTTTGTTCTGACAAGAAAGCTGCGGTTCTTTTCCAACCATGTGGTCACATGTGCGCCTGTGAAAGTAAGCAGCTAGTACAGTAGTAGAGCTTTGTGTTTATTCTTTGTATGGATAGATTCCTATTACAATCTTTTTTCACTGCCCTTGCTGTGTTCTAGAACATGTCACAACCATAAATTCTGGCATCTGATTGTATTAATCAAAGGTAGCATTGGCTTTATTTTATTGAATCCTGATTAAAGTCTTTTTGTTTTGGTTTTCAGATTGTGCAAGTCTTATGAAGAAGTGTGTGCAGTGTCGTGCGGTAGTGGAGCGCAGGGTGCCTTTCATTATGTGCTGTACAGGAAAGGGATCAGAAGAAGTCACAGATGATATCGGCAAGTTGCACTAGTTCTGGCACACGGGAGGCAGGACTGGATTAACATAGGTGCTGATGGAGCAGCAGCTCCAGGCCCATGCCCCAGAATATGCCCAGAGAAAGGATAACTAGGTCTGCATTGATGGGCATTTGGACCCCTGTATCTCCAAGACCATAGAAGCTACAGGGTCATGTGGGGTATCATACCAAGCATGACCAGGTTTTATGTAACAAGAATAAAATAATATATTTTTCTTTCTAACACAGTAACATTTTTCAAATTTCAATTATAAAGTGAACAATGATGCTGCGATAACTCACCGTCACATTTACCATGTTACCAACAAGTGTGGAGGTGATGGCACAATCCATTGTTACGAATTGTTACATCAAAAAATAAAACGCTGCACTGCAGCGAAAAGCACTGGGTTGGGGGACTTTGGAACACTGCTCACTAATCTTTACACCTCACAAGGCCAAGTGAGATGTCATTGGACAGGTCAGAGTCTGGCCTTTGTAATGATACCAAACATGATCATGTAAAATCTAAAAGAAAAACAAAAAAGTGTACGTATTTAGTTATTTTTATTTGCAAAGCGATTGCATTGTCCCTTTGTCACGTACAAAATGAGCAATACCACTGCCATTACTTCCCTTCTCCTTTCCCACGCTGGGAGCAAGGTCAGTGTTTTATACATAGTCATATTATTCATAACCATCCTCCAAAACACAAGGGAAATATTAAAATTTATTGGTTAAATTGTATATTTTTTAAAAAAAAAAATCAGTAACCGGTTCCCATTTCACATTTTTATTAACAAAAATTCCCTATAGAATATATAACCACAAAGGTTTGGATGATAGAATGGGGAAAAAATTGTTTTACACGCTGTAAATGCTTGAAATCTGAATAATTAATCACACGGTATCTGCACTATTAAATAACCTAAAATATATGTTTTCATTTCACTAAATTCCAAAAAAAGCCACCAAAATCTTCAGCTCCAGGCCCATAGAGATCTTAAACCAGCCCTGACTGGAGGATATTCTTGCATTGCTCATATGAGGTCAAAGGCCAGATAATGAAACTTTTTACCATTTTAGTTGATACGGTTTCGCTTTTTATGCAGAGCATTCAGACTTCCTTTATATCTATGTCACCAGATTTCAACCCCCTCCCTCCTTTCCCAGCTTAGGCAGTGCACGCTAGAAAATGGGATTTATTCTTTTTTTTGGGAAAGTATTTTACCAGGAAGGATACTTGAAAACGAGAGAAAGCTCAATGTATGTCCTGGGTGGCGAGAATGTACCGTTAGGTGTCTTGCCCAAGGACACTTACTGGAGAGGTGCTCTGGCTGGGATTTGAACCGGTATCTCCATGGTTATAGAGTAATGATTTTACCTCTACTCCACCCAGCCGGTGCATTTGAATGGCACAAACCAGAACATGCATTATGTATTGCGGTGCTGCTAAAATTTATAGCCACTACAAAAAGTGTCCGTTTCAGTTGGACACTACATCAGTGTTCCCTATATTTGGTGGGTCAGGCTCTACTGGCAACATGGGAGGCAAGCTTGCATTGTTGCTTTGCTTGCTACATGCCAAAAGAGGGGCTCTCCACTACACACACCTTCTATACTCAGGTTGCTGTGAATGGTGAATGCACTTGTGATGGGGTAATTGCTTAACCCAAAATAACCAGGTCAGGGTCACAGAACTGGATAGGGAAAAATATGACTTGGCAAGCATAAACAGAATGAGCAGACCATAAACGTGTTGCTGCTAAAATGACCTAAATTTGTAGTCAATACAAAAACTCTCCACACACAGAAAGTACACAATATCCCGACTACAGAGCGACCTGTGGGAATCTCATGTTTTCACACTTTCTATGCAGATTCTCCCTCCGTCCTCCCCCTGCTTCATTGGACACAGCAATCGTCTGAGTTCTGCTGTATGCTGTTGAAGAAATAGGATTAAGACATTGTAGACATAACATGTGTTAATACTTTAAATTGCTTGAATTATTATTATTATACCAGGCTGTATTCATTACCTGAATAGACTGCTTCCCCCAGCAGCTCCCTCATCCTATAACCTCCGATCCAAGACCTGCACCTTACTTGCAATACCACAATACAAAAAGAAAGTGTCTCGATCCTCATTTTCCTACAGAGCACCACAATTATGGAATAACCTCCCAGACGCCATCAAATCTTCCCCCAGTCTTAAGTCACTTAAGAGCTCCCTATTAACATACCTCAATACGAAATGCACCTGTAAACATGTAACATAATGACTTTATTTCCTACATATTTATTTTTCTATTAATCTGTATATTTGTTTTTTGTGTTAATATCTTGCATTTTACTACTTTGTATTTCTGTAACAATTCAATGTTCTCGAACCCAGGACATACTTGAAAACGAGAGAAATCTCAATGTATCCTTCCTGGTAAAATCCTTTTATAAATAAAATAAATAAATAAATTAGCGTGTACTTTAAAACCACTAGAATGACATACATGTGTCTGTGCTGACGGGGTTTCTGGCTTTCTTTTAGAAACCTTCTCCGCTGTCTTTACACTTGATTTTATTAAAAAAAAATTAAATGGAAGCCATTACAATTTCATAAATTTTCTAACTTTTTATTATAATCCGACCTATTGCTAACAAACTATAGTTGGTACATGTTAATGTTGTGTGTGGGGTAGAATATGTTTACCAATTAGTTTTTGGGTACAGGATCTTAAAGGGAGTAACGAAGTGGGTGGATTGTCAACACAGGTAAAAGGCAGGGTGGCTTTTCCTTACCCTGTATTCCATATGTAGCACTGTATACCACTCTGGGGCATTGTTATTTGGTGACGGGTATACAAGAGTTTGTGTTATATCATTTGATGATACACCTGCTACATGCAAGACTAGGATACTTACGGACCCAATTAAATTTTCTAATGCACTCTTTCCAGCACTTTAATCTGCGATGGTATGCTTTCTAGGAGCCAGACAAATATGAGAGATCTGTATAAATAAGACCCATTAATAAGGAATAATTGTAAGGCTATGCTAGAATTCAGCAGGGAAATGTCAGCCAGGTGAACAACAGGTTCCATATAATCTCTCTCTTTTCCTGTCACTCATGTTATAGCAGGTGTCACATATGCCTCTTTATTAAAACTCCTTCACAGTTGTTGAATATCCATGCATGATGTGGAGTTAAAATCTAATGGTTATTCTGTGTTTGTGTTTCTGGATGAACAAGCTTGCTGTAGTGTAATCTGAAGAAACATAATATGGAACCTCTGCGGTAGAAAAAGAGAACATAGTGCACGCCGATACTAAATATGCAAATCCTGCAGCGTATATAAATTTCTGCGCGTCTGAAAGATGATAAAGATAGGCTTATCTGAGATACCACTCTGTAGTGTAATCTGCCCTAGTTTCACCTTGGTATTGTTACCCAACCCAGCTTTGATCTAGTCTAGTGGATGTGTGGGAGACAGTTATATATACATGTTCTCAGAGCTTCATACACATACTTTGCTTGTGTGTTGGATCCATAACCTTTTTTTTTTTCTTTGTTTGAGAAAGGATTTTACCAGGAAGGATACATTGAGCTTTCTCTCGTTTTCAAGTATGTCCTGGGTGGCGAGTATGTACCGTTAGGTGTCTTGCCCAAGGGCACTTACTGGAGAGGTGCTCTGGCCGGGATTGAACCTGTGTCTCCACGGTTATACAGCAGTGATGTTACCTCTTCTCCATCCAGCCAATCCCTAGCTTGTTTGCTTGGTAGTAGGACAGTGATTTTATAAAACGACTGGCAGGAGCTCAAATGCGTTTTTCTAATGCTTTCAAAATGGGATCTATTTATAAAATACAAGGGGCCATATTACATAGTTGGTGCTAACTTAACCAGAGCTGTTCTAAACTTCCCAGAGCCATTATAGCCTATGGAGGTTTTAAGTTTACAACAGCTCTGGTTAAATTAGCACCAACATTGTAATATGGCCTAAGACTTTTAAACGGATGTGTGAATAAGCATTAGTTTTTAACGCTTTAAGCTGTTGTTATAAACATTAATAATACTGTTTCTTCAAATACTAAAAACGAGATTTACTACATCTTTTAAGAGCTGTATTTGTAGCACATATTGTGACAGTCCTAGTTTTGTATTGTTTTTTTTCTCTTATTATTATTATTGCTCGATAGCAGGTGGGATCATTCCAGTTTTACAGAAAGACAAGGATAACACCAATGTGAATGCTGATGTGCAGAAGTTGCAGCAACAGCTGCAGGACATAAAAGAACAGGTAATTCCATTTTAATGAATAAGAGAAAATATATACATGTACAGGTATAAACATCATTGCATTAATTTATACACCTCCTATTGCTAGGCAAGAGAACTCAATAGTTAAAATACATATACATGTTTTAATTCAAAATTGATAAAGCAAGCACAGGAGAAAAGGGAAGTCATGAAGGATATTAAATAAAGCACTCGCCAGCATCAAACCAAATATAGAGCATACTAAGCCGTGCAAAACAACAAAATGAAGTGTCAAATATACGATCAATATCTTAAAGTAAATACTGCATAATACAATAGAAATTACATACACATTTTAACATCTCTCACCATTTTCATGATGAGAAGTCATGAAGTTAGTCTTTCATCTTTTAACATAAAAATAATCTTTAGTGTTTTAGAGGCTGCAAGACAGATCTGAGCAGTGCTGATGACTTGTGGGCAAGTGCAATATAAGGGGATGATGGACATATCCGAATCTACTTTTGGTACTTTGTTATAACAATACAAACAACATTGTAAGATTTGTCAATTTATTTCCCATAGTTTATATAAAGAAGAGCATGGAAAACATTTTTTTTGGGGGGGGGGGGACAAGCAAAACCTTAAAATATAATTTGAGGGCAGCATTCCTTTATAAAAAACTAGCTTGCATTGTGACATCCGCCCGCTTGGTATTATATAGACAGACTTCCTGTTGGAAAGCGATTTCCTTTCGAAGTACATGATGTAGATATATAAAAACCCATTACGTTTTTGCAATTTTTTGGTTACATTTATTATAGCAAATCCTCAGGCTATCCCATGTCTATGCCAAGCTCTGCCTAGTCAGGGGTCAGCAACCTTGACTCCCTGATGTTTTTGGAACTACATGTGGCTCGGTCAGCCTAATGGGTGACTGAGCATCTTGGGAGATGTAGTTCCCTAAACATCAGGGAGTTAAGATTGTTGACCCCTGGCCTAGATCATGAAGTCTTCCCCTAATCCACACACACTATTGAATTCTTTTGAATGATTGCTGTGAAAACACTGTAACATCCTGCTCAGCGTGGGTTTTAACCCATATGTAGATGAACACTTGGTAGCAGGTCCATTAATGTGATGCTGCTGCTCTCTGCCTGTTTTATCACTCTCCTTCATATTCAGCGGTCAAGGAATCTATCCGGTATTGAGGAAAAACAACATAGCGTGCGGATGGTCTCTCAAACCCACAGGATTAAGTAGTTTGATGGACATACGGGATAACACATCCCTGTCCTCTGGCGGCTGCATTTGAGGATTTGGATTATAGCTGCAGGGAAATTCACCAACAGTAATTCTGTGTAGAGAGAAGGGGATGGGTGAGGTTCATACACCATAATCTGTGCAAGGACCTGAAACTGTTACCCTCCCCCCCCCAAAAAAAATTAAAAAAATTAATGGATCAGGTACAGTACAAAGAAATGAGGATAAAACTGTTACTTTATACTTAATCTAATTTAGCAGCATTTGAGCGCTTGGTTTAGATGGCAAGAGTTCTCCAGGTTTGCATTCTTCAGTTATGTTAAAATAATACTAATTTTCATGCTCAGCCGTAAAATTAAAGTGTTTCAGCTAGAATTGATTTGCGGCTTTATATGCACATATGTGTATAGAAACGTAAAACCCTATCAAGTTGCCCTTTATTTCAAGTACTTGCATGTGTCACTGCCAGCCTGTTTGTAGAACTGATAATGTGGGTTTTTGTCAGTGAAATCTAGTTAAATCTCACCTTCCAGCACATTCAGTTTGTAATGTTTATTTTTGCTTCTTGTTGGACAGCATTAATGTTGTTTTTTTTTTTCTCATTACTTATTCATTTTATTTTTATTTTTATTGCAGACTATGTGTCCCGTTTGTTTGGATCGTTTGAAGAATATGATCTTCATGTGCGGACATGGGACCTGTCAGCTCTGCGGAGATCGAATGAGTGAATGCCCCATTTGTCGGAAGGCCATAGAACGAAGAATTTTATTGTACTAGACTCCACTATTTTTTTCCATTATGTATATAGCTTGTCAAACGATACCAGCTTTAGAGCAATGGCTGTCTCCTTCAGTACATAGGGCACATTGAATTACTATTTTACTGGGTAAAATAAAACCTGCAAGAGTAACTTGATTGCATTGCTACATGCAACCAACATGCGTTTCCTTTTCCATTACCTTTTAATGTCCCCAAAATAAGATTTGGTGTAGTTTAAAATATATACAGCTATTTATTTTCATGCAAACATTCACTGACTTAGCTCTTTTAAAAGTACTTATGCATTCTGTATTGATATTTTGTGAGTAGCCGACAGTGCCAAAGAAATCTAGACAACCACGTACTTTATTATGTTTGTTTTTATATCTAAACTGTGTAGGGCTGAAACTAATCAATAATGAGAATAGTTGCCAACTATTTTCATTATTAATTAATCGGTTGGTCGAGTACCGTAATCGATTTGTGTTCTGCACACACGGTTTAGAGTCAGATTGAGTGAAACATTATTACCCACAGGCACTATTCTGGAGCTGATTGGATAAGACGTGCCGCTGCTTTACAGTGTATGATTTTGTTCTAGGGTTATGTTAGACGCCACCTGTTTGGTTTTAGTTCTGCTACTGTTGTAAACTAAATATCACACAGACCGTGCAGGTCTGCCACTGGGTGGAGGAGCTGTAGTCAGTGTTTTATCCTTACTTGGAGCTGGGGTCCTGTGCTACCACCCCACCCTCCCTCTCCAGCCCAGAGCCGCCATCACTCCTGTCGATCCTGGTCCCTTCTTCGCAAACTCCCTCCCAAACTCGGGTCCAGTCTCTTAACCAAACACCTCTCCCTTTCACGCTCTGGTCTGGTCCTTTACCCAAACTCACTCCCTTTCACACTTTTGTCTGGTCCTTTACCCAAACTCGCTCCCTTTCACACTCGGGTCCAGTCCTTTACCCAAACTCGCTCCCTTTTACACTTTGGTCCGGTCCCTTACCCAAACTTGCTCCCTTTCACGGTTCGGTCCAGTCCTTTACCCAAACACGCTTTCTTTCACGGTTCAGTCCAGTCCTTTACCCAAACTCGCTCCCTTTCACGGTTCGGTCCAGTCTTTTACCCAAACTCGCTCCCTTTCACGCTCGGGTCCGGTCCTTTACCCAAGCTCGGTCCCTTTCACACTCGGGTCCAGTCCTTTACCCAAACTCCCTCCCTCTCCTTTCCAGACCCTCCCTACCCCACTCGGTTTGTACATGAAATCATTTTAAAAGACATGCTACGCACCCTGACCACTTTAGCTAATTAAGAGGGCCAGGGTGCATGGAGTGCCCCCACCTTTTCACCCCACTTTGCCGGCTGACCTCATCATATCTCGCATAGCACCACTTGTTCAGGGAGAAAGCAGACATGAGCTTGAGTTGCGCATGCATCATCAATCACTGTGACCAGGTGGTTGCGTACCTTGTGTTGGAAAAGTATGCAATTTAAGCGAGATACATAATTTGTGTGTGTACGTACATACAGAAGTACACTACGCAAATTGCAAAACAAAATCTATTTTTTTATCTAATGAATCGATTAATCGAAAAAAACAATCGGCTAACTAATCGATTTATGAAAATAGTTGCAGCCCTAACACGGTGTTAACCTTTTTCCATTTTAAGACCATTTTTGTACAGGTCAAAATGTTATTTTTCTTTTTAAGAATCCTCTACCTTTTGCTCAAACGCACTTGTGTTTTCTGACTTGGTGTGCCCTGTGGACGAGAGTTGATGATCATTGCATTAGTTTATGTAGATCTTAGAAAAATAAGTAATGGATTTTCTTTTATTCATTTACAGATACAGTATGTCTTGTTAGGAGGGCGAAAAAACCTACATGTAACGATTGAGATGTTGAGTCCACAAAGAGAAAAAAAGAAGCTAACTTGGTTTTTCTTGATATAACTGCTTTCTGTAATATTGACAGTGAACATAAAAGCACATGACATCCTGAATTGATTCCCGGTGCTTTTTTTTTTTTCTCTCTATTGCTTTCCAACATGCAAAATAGAAAAATGGCAGCAGACGTGTCCCTCAGTACTACGTGATGATCGACAATTTTTTTTTTCCCACTTGATCAAAGTCTACTTTAAACATACCTGCTGTGATGATAACTTTACGTCTTGCCTCCTGTCAAAAATGCATGCATTTTAGCTAAATGCTCTAACGGCACTAAGCACAATAAATGATGCGAACACTCTAGTACAAGGTTTTTTTTTTTTTTATTGCTTTATAAAAATAAGTGTCTTGGAAAGACCTGGGACAATAAAAGTCTCCATGCAGCTTCCTGGGTTGGGTTTATGTTCTGCATTGCTCAATTTTATTCAAATTCATAGCACAGTGAATATATATATTATACAGTATGATACGTAGAGCTAGACTGCGGTCTAGATAGAAGGTTGCACGGTCATGCGGTGCTATTTTCTTTAATACGAGGCTAAAATCCAGTGTCTATATAGAAGATATAGCTTGAGATTTTTTTATGTTAATTGAAGCTGACATATTCTGACACGAGTCTGATAATTTAATAAGCGGTTATAAGTAACAAAATTCTACATTTTTGTTAAAGTTCCAGTCAAAACTTTGATTCACACTGGTGATTGATGCTGTTCTTCAGATTTTTTCCCAGAGAGGAGTCGTATAGGGAAGAGCACCTACTATTGTATGAAGTGTGCCGAATAGCAGATCTCCATGTTGGAGCACAAATAGATGTTATAAGGGTTCTGTGTCTAATTGTTCACTGGGCATTGTTTCATGTTACTATTCGCTTGTGGGTTTGTTTGTTTTTTTTGTGAGAAGTGTTTCAGAGCAGTGTTAGCCATTAACAAAACTGGAAAAAATCTCTATGCTGGAGCTTCTTGAGAGTGAAATAATGAGTCGCTTAATTGTTGTGACGTTTATTTTTTTTGCTGCACGCCATATTTAAATGCCCAGTTCAAGTTAAATGTGATACTTGAACCGTCTGCAAGCAAATGCTTGCATTGAAGGTCGAACCGTGTTATTTAATGTACACATGCTGTCTTCTCTTTTGATTTGTAATTTGTGCTTTTCATCTTGCATAACAAAACACTCCCATGTACTAGTAGAAGCAATGTTTGTTTGGATTTTTAGGGCAAAGAGGTGGAAATTTTGTTGACCGTGCTTTAGACTGGAGGTAATTGATTCATGTGATATACTGTTATGGTAAATAACTGGATCTCATAAGATCTTAACTAAATATGGTAATGTAATCGCATAGACAGGGCTGTATCACCAAATTGCCAGGCTTCTCCAATTCAGACACAACACAAGGGGGACAACGTAACGCCAGTCAGCAACAGCTCGCTAGAAAGCAGAAATCATACACACTGCATGTCCTTATATTGGGTTCAATGTTATTTCTTTCAAAATTTCGCCCCCAAAGGGTAATCCTATCCAGCAGTGCTGTAAGAGAATGGAAAACCAGGATTGCGCAGTATGTAAATTCAGGGTTATAGTTGTAACACCTATATATGTCCAAATCACATTTTCATGAGCCCACACCTGGCTCTAGGGCAGAAATCCTTATGGGTCTTTAACATTTTATTCAGGTGCCCATCAACCCCTTGGTGAGTCCTTAAAACCTTGATTGATTTCCCCTGCAATGAGAATAAACATATGCCGGGGAAACCCCTAGCATAATACTGCAACCGCAGATTGTGAAAATATAAATGCAGCAGGCCAATTTCAAACTCACATAGTGTTGAGCTCCGATTGGCTACACTTAATGCACATTGCAATTTGTAAGGCAAACTCCGAGAAACCTTTACCAGGAATAACGGTGAACAGCAGAAAATAAAAAAATGCACATTTATTAAAATCAATACATCAAAGTATAGCTACCAGGACGCGTTTCCCCAGGATGACTTCCTCAGCTGGTATTCTGTGTCTTGTTCCCGCAGTCACCTTATATATTCTGTTTGTAGAGTCCCATTAAGTCCACATAGAATACCAGCTCTGGCAGCTATACTTTGATGTATTGATTTTAATGTGTATTTTCTAATTTTCTGCTGTTCACCGTTATTCCTGGTAAAGAAGGTTTCTCGTAGTTTGCCTTACAGATTCCAATGTGCATTAAGTGGAGCCAATCGGAGCTCAACACTGTGTGAGTTTGAAATTGGCCTGCTGCATTTATATTTTCACAATCTGCGGTTGCAGTATTATGCTAGGGGTTTCCCCGGCATATGTTTGATTTTCCCTGTAATGAGAATAATCAAGGTTTTAAGGAC
This sequence comes from Leptobrachium leishanense, assembly GCA_009667805.1. Classification (NCBI taxonomy): domain Eukaryota; kingdom Metazoa; phylum Chordata; class Amphibia; order Anura; family Megophryidae; genus Leptobrachium; species Leptobrachium leishanense. Next base: position 105,573,021 of record CM019067.1, on the reverse strand, counting down.
TCACCATGGGGTTGATGGGCACCTGAATAAAATGTTAAAGACCCATAAGGATTTCTGCCCTAGAGCCAGGTGTGGGCTCATGAAAATGTGAGTTGGACATATATGTGTTACAACTATAACCCTGAATTTACATACTGCGCAATCCTGGTTTTCCATTCTTACAGCACTGCTGGATAGGATTACCCTTTGGGGGCGAAATTTTGAAAGAACATTGAACCCAATATAAGGACATGCAGTGTGTATGATTTCTGCATACTAGTGAGCTGTTGCTGACTGGCGTTGCGTTGTCCCCCTTGTGTTATATTCTATACGGTTTTTAGAGGGACCCCCATTTACAATGTATTCAGCGAGCAGATTATACACTCTATTCTGGTGGGCGCTTCACTACTTTGTATATTTATATTATTTCTCCGATTCAGAGTTCACAGCATTGATGGGGATCTTGGGTACAGCCACTTGCCGAAATTCTGATTCTGCCCCTCGGACATATTGTCAGCGTAGAATAGTGAGGATTTAACCAGATGCACAATTCTGAAACGTAAAGGTACCCCAGATGCTTCCAAAGTACACATTTCTGTTCTTAGGGTTGTCTGTGCATCATGGGATTTGTAATTCTTAAAACCATGGGTTCTAATAGCAGCATCCCATGCACACAAGAGCAAGGATTTACATGGGATTCTGCTAACGCAGTGTTTCCCAAACCTGTCCTCAGGAGCCCCTAACAGGCCAGGTTTTAAGGATCTCCTTGGGGAAATGGAGACTGAATCCTGCAATCACTGAGCAGCAAATCATATCACCTGCGCTGTGCTTCACATATCTGGAAACCTGGCGTGTCAGCGGGTCCTGAGGACCTGTTTGGGAAACACTGTGCTACAGAGATACAATTATATTGGTCTGTGGAATAAAATTGTTCCTATGTCCAATAAAAGGAGCGGCTCCTTTAAATCCACACCAAAGGCTGTTTATTAGTTTGTTTCAGAGCACATGAAGCCTTGTTCTACGTTTCATACTGCATTTTAAATTAATTGCTGCACATGCTCAGTTTTCTGCTTTATTCAAATTACTTCAGCGCTAAAAGTACAGCGCTAAAGTAAAAAAGAAAAAAGTTAATTTAGTTTAGAAATATAATCTACAGCTTTAGAGAAATTTATACCAAATGATTGTTCAGCTTGGACCTGTGACTCCGTCACACAGTACCGGTTATCCATAGTGTTGAATGAAAAGGTTATTCTTCTAAAACACTTCATATTTTACAGATTTTGCAATGTTTTGAATTTTTTGAAGTTGCAAACTAACATATTGCTTTACAACTATACTTTAGAGCATTTAAGAAAAGGTCATTGCGGTCTCTCTGTACATTCCCGGTCACGACACAAACCTGAACAATGCCAGTTCTATAGATACCTTACCAATAGTTTATTGGGAATACCTAACACCCTATAAATAGTGCCAATTCTTATGCTGATTATATTCTTTTAATTACATTTTTATTTCTCAAATTGCGTGAATTCAGCCCCCAATGTATGTGATTTACCCCCTCATTATTGTCTTACGGCAAATCCTGTTCCAAAGAAATCAGATATGTGTTGTGGCAGAGCAAGAGAGGATACTAGGTGTTAATATATTTATGATGGAGTGTTCCTGCATGTGTTGTTGAATGTCAGGTAGAAATTGCTGTAGATACTTGCCTTGGTTTGATATTACAGTATACATGGATACAGTGTTACTTTGACATTTGTCGTTTTGTTCTCCACTTTTGTTTTTGGGATTACTGAAAATCCTCTACAGCATTGGACATACGTGATCCAGCTGGGGAGACTCTTGTCTCCTTACTCATTTTGCGTCCCATGGCCATTGAAGCCCACCTGGCATGTGCTTGGTTTGCCAATGGCTAGTCGGGCATATACAATTCTCTTTTCTACAGCTTTGACACTTCTGTAAGATTGCTTGCAAATATCTGCAAGTTTCAGAATATAAAATGTTAACTATGTCGGATTGATTACATCATTTTGTATTTTATAACACACATTGTAGTTTTTCGGCCTGTCATAGAGCTGTTTTTTATACACTAAAATCCTTAGAATTCTCAGACTTTAATATATGCTTTTTCTTAGTGCGAGGAAACAAAAACCTTCCCTTTAACTGGAATCCCACTTTATATTGCATCGGTTTTATGTCTCTCCAACAGAAATGCCTTCATGATCCATCTCTGCTAATCGAATGCTTGTCATGGATGTAATCTTGGTTTTCATATAAATTTTTTGCCCTCTACCAGCCATGTCCTTAACATTCATGAGTGAGCCATTAAGTAGAACAGCCCCATTTGATAATGTTAGTGATTCTCTGCTATCCAGCTAATGTCAAAACCCTTGTTGCAACTTGTCCCATTATTCCTGCCTACTGTAAATTACGGCTTCTATGTTTTGTAGAGGAAGTACAAGTGTTGTTACAGCCAGGGAATGAGATTCCTGTCGTTTTTATTTCTCACCTGCACCAATAATGATAAAATAAAAATTAGACAAACCTTAAAGCTGGCATGAAGTAATTTTGTTTGTAATTGAGCCTATAGGGAGCTGCTATTACTTACCGGCTTGCGCCAATTTTTTGCATTAGCGGCTCTTGCTTACGGTCTCAGTCACCAAAGGGCTCCTGATTTTGTATGTATTCCAAATGGTTCATTCACTAAACACCAAGCTTGCCACCCAATTGCGATTTTGGGGCGGTTCGACTATTCAATAAGATGACGATATCCCAAATACAGGCAAATCGATGGTGAAATAAGTGCTGTTTAGCAGCATTGAAAGTGTCCCATAGAGAAGTAATGGTTTGTCTATTCACCGAGAAATGCCCTGTGTTTTGGTGTTTCAGTTCGACAGGTTTGAACAGGTGAATCCCATAGTATTCAATGTAAAAACATAATATTTTTATTTTCAAATACCGTTGTTTTTTTTGTTTTCATTTTCAGCAAAAAGCCTAGTATTTAATTTTTTAGAACACCTTTTTATTTTTTTTGACCATTTTTGTTTTTCCAATTTTAATGGCTTTTTTAGTTCTGTAACAGGACTTTTAATTTTTTAAAGGACCTTTTTTATTATTTTAACACATTTTAAGAGATTTTATTTATTGGTTTAAACACCTATTAGGAGAATAGGAGAGTTCTGTTTTTTTTGGGGGGGGGGGTTTGCAGTTAGGTGGATGACCGTCACTAGAGTGACCTTTCTCTGAATAGTGAAGTCACCAAAATTATTTCGGCTAAATAGGATCGCCTAAAGTGCGCCGAAGTGAAAAGCATTGAAATTTCACTGCATTTTCACTGCATTGTACATAGATCCTCAAGTGTTTATTCCTTTTAAGTGGCTTTCAATTAAAAGCAGTGCTTTCCTTTTTGCCCAAGCAGTTCTCCTTGATCTGGTGTAAGATATAACTGAAAATCCCTCAGACTAACATAATGACATTTCTTCTAAAAGTAAAATTGGAGCATTTTGCCAAGATTATGTAGGGACAATGGGCAAATTCACTGGGCTGTTTCCGTAGCATCTTTTCAGCTAAGGCTGCGGTCGCACGAGCGCACTTTTCACGTCCAGCTGGCCACACTGTTTGCTGTCCGTCGTAGCTTTTCAAAGGAGTCAATAGAGAACACACGAAGCACGTGCACACTTTTTCACGCACGGGCAACGCATGTTGCAACGGACGCCAAGATGGCATAGACGTGAAAAAGCTACAACGGACGTAGAGAAACCCCTGCATACAGCAGCTTCCTTTTTTTTTTCCCTGTCTTCTCAACATCCGTCATAACTGATACAATGTAACCACAATCTCATCCGTTATGAAGTGCATCCGTTTCAACGGACGCACTGCGCAATCAGTGCCCTCGTGTGACCGTAGCCTAAGGCTGGGTTCACACCTAAGCGTTTTACAGCGCGCTCCTGCGCGCTGTAAAACGCTCAAACAGTGAAATACCATTATTCCCTATGTGGGCATATCACACCTGGCTGTTTCTCAGCGCGCATGAACGCGCTGATAAACGCCCTACGTCCAAAGAAGTGCGGGAGCTTCTTTGGGGCAGTTATCAGCGCGTTCGCGGCCATATCATAGCCGCCAACGCGCTGCAACGCGCGTTCGTGCGTTTTTTGTATGCGCGAGCGCGCGTAAAAAAAAAACCCGCGCATTGCGCGACGCAGCGCTACGCCCAGGTGTGAACCCAGCCTTAAAATCCAGTCAGAGAAAATATATGCAAATTTAATCTAAATGGTAAGCATACAGAGCACTCAAAGTTCAACATTTAATTATATAATGGACTGGCCAATATTTCTTTTAATTTATGTACCTTTGCTGCAGCCATGCTACGCATATGTTTAACATAGCTATATTTTTCTATAGTGTTCTATTAAATGAAATTTAAGCGCTATTTTTTTCCACAATTTATATATCGATAGAAGAAAAATTATATCACAAGTGCTATATTCATATGATAAACCCTTTGAGTGACCTGTTAATTAGGGTCGTATCCCTCAACATATTTATTTGTGCATGCCTTAAATGTCTAACTTTAAGAACACTTGATGTTATATGCTGCATGGCAGATGTTTTCTGTATGTAAAGGATATTTGTTCTTGTATAGTGTATTTTGCTGCCCATTTTGGCTTGTAGTATTATTACCATCATTTATATAGCGGCAACAGTTTGCAAAGTGCTTTGTTATGCATTCTGCAAAAATTACCTTAAAGGGAATTTATCATAATTTTAATCCATGGATTTCGATCTTATGACACATAGCGTTTCAGTACATCATTGTTTTGCCTTTCGTTTATTATTGAAAGAGGCCATGTCTTCCATATGGGAAGTTCTATAAATTGCAGAGCTCTATTCATAATGTCATGTTACAGTTTAGCACAATCGACCAGTCTATGACATCTCTGTGGTTGTTTCATAAATAGATGAGGGAGAGGTAGTACATGTCTAAATGGACGCCCACCATTTATGTAGGGGTGAGTGGGGTCCCCCAGACCCACACTTATGAAGATGAATACCCATGCTACTTATGGATTTATTGAAAATGTTTTTTCATTGGTGGTCGGGTTGGTTAGACTGCTGCAGAAGGTGGGGATTACATTTTGCAATGTGCATATCTCCAAAAAAAAAGTTTGCAACTGTCAATATGATTTATGACTTTTCGTGACTGATGACCACCTGGGCTACCTTTTTGAGCAAGCTCCTGTGCAGGTGGTTTGGAGCCCATGACCACCAGGCAAACCTAACATCTTAAAACAACTTTATTTTCTGTAATACTGACCTACCCAATATTACAATTCGTGTCCTTTGGTGGTAAGCATGTTTGCTGTCAGGTTTGAAACAGTGTGTTTTGGTTAATATTATATGAACTCCAACACACATTCTTTGATAGATGTGAGTTCTACAAAACCACACATAAACACTCATTGGATTTCTGTTTTTGGCATCATTGACACATCTGGCAATTCATTGGCTAGCAGGGGTACCAATACCATATGTATTGGTAGTGGCAAGTTATTGTTTGTATTTTTATTTTCTAGTCTGTAGAAATTATAGTTTTATTGTAAATTGTTTTGTAGGCTTAAAAAAAGTTGATGTATTTATGCCTGGAATAGTATGTTATTGAATGTGTTCATTGCTTGTATTACATACCTATGCTTTAATAAACACTAATATTTTATGTTTAATAAATGTGTTTTAACATGGTTATTTATGTTTAATATGCATTTGTTTATTTTTTGGTTTAATCTGTAAATGACATGTTTTAGAGACTTCACTGCATTTAAAAACCACATTGTGTAGTTTACATGACATCCTTAATTGTTAGATAATCCTTTTATATTCCAAAAGCCATGGAAAGAGCAGTTAGGATTTTAATAACACTTCATTTTTTCCCACACACTGTCTACACGGTAGTGAATACCAGTCTGTCTGTCTGGAATTAATGGTTTATGTGTGTGTGCGTGTAGTGACCGTTTGTTGATCCAAGCAGAAATCTGATTATTTATTTTTAGTTATGATGGAATGTTTCCCCAATATTAAATTGTTACGCTTGGAAATTGCTGATTTTTTTTTGTTGTTGTTGTTGTTTAGCCTCATGGGACAGACGACATTTGAGGGAAGACCTTTAGTTGCGGCAATGGCCTTGCTGTGTATGATTTCTTAAAAGAAATTAAAAGAGGACAGGAAAGGAACTGGTTATAAAGGCATGGGTGTCCTTAAAAGTCGATGTACACCCTAGCAGCCCCTTGCTTAAATACCTGGTGAATCACTACCGTTCACTTGTTACCATTGTTATTCCGAGGGACATGCAATTTCCTTTTTAAACCAAGTAATATAAATGCATGATGTAATGTTAACGCTGGCAAATATATTTTTGGGCCTCCCACTGAGAAGTCTTTGTATGTCTGCTTAGTAAGGGCCATATTACATACTTGGTGCTAACTTAACCAGAGCTGTTGTAAACTTACCAGACCCATTATAGCCTATGGAGGTTTTAGGTTTACAACAGCTCTGGTTAAATTAGCACCAACATTGTAATACTGCCCTAAAACGTTTCAGAGCAGGACATGTGGACCAGCTGCACGTGACACCAAAACGCATTTTTGGCCCACTTAGTTTTTCTTATCAATCTTTTTACTAACAGGTGCTTTTTCCATAAAACCACTGTCAGGAATCAGAGGGTTTATGGAAACCCATTTTACAATATTAATAGAGAATAAAGCTAGTGTAGAAGCTCTACAGCACATTTTCATACTGTGTGTTTATTTAACCACTTCACTGCTAAGGACGCGCTCAGCGCGTCCACCCGCAGGTAACGTTCCTTGCGGTGGACGCGCTGAGCGTGTCCTCCCTTTGGGGCCAGTGTTCGGCCGGGTTCCGGCCGATCGCTGCCCCCCCCCCCCCCGGTGCGTGCTGACCTCCTCGATGTCAGCCCAGCACCCGGAACCGCCGCCGGAGTAATTAGGTGTCATCGCGGGGGCGCGATGACACCTAATTCAGGCGCCCCCCCCCCCGCATGTGCGGAGGAGGCGCCTGAAAGGGGGGGAGGTCCTTCGGACCTCCCGATCGGCGGCGTGCAGGGGGTTAACCCAGGCACCGTTTGGAAGGGCACAACCTGCCCTTCCTAATGGTACCTGGAATTAACCCCATGGGGGCTGGATCACGAATCGGCGCCGAAAAGCGCCGGTTCGTGATCCTTTCCCGGAGCTGGCCGACATCTTGGATGTTGGCCAAGCCTCCGGGAACTCCCCCCTGAGGACTGGCGTCATCGTGCATAGCACGATGACGCCAGTCTTGGAGTTAACCCCTAACTGCCACCAATGGTGGAGATAGGGGGTTCATTGGAACCCCCTATCTCCCGATCCGTGGCAGTTAGGGGTTAATGTTTGGTATTGTTGGATCGGCCAGAGCATGGCTGTTCCAACAATACCAAACATGAGTATGAAAAAAAATTTTTAAAAAAAATTAAAAATAAAAAAATATTTTAAAAAAATTATAAAAAATTTTTTTTCTTTTTTTTTGGTTCGTTAATGCAGCAATATTGTTCCCATTTCAATTATAATGTGAACAATGATGCTGCACTAACGATTTTTGTATGCGGTGCGTTTGTTAAAAATCGCGTAATTTTTCCCCAAAAAAAATGTAACGAGACCCCCATCTCTAATCTTTTTAACAAGCGCACCCCATACAAAATATAACCGCAATTGCTCGCATGTTAAAATGTGAAAAAAAACCACTTTACACGTTGTAAATTATTGAAAATTCATATTTTATTGCATTTTTTGTTATAATATACAGACAGGTCATGACGTATACATATAATAATGACATATTATGAATCTGCCGAGTCTGACGGAAAGAACGATATATAATATGTCTGGGTCATATACTAAAATAAGCCTTCAAAACGCGTTTAAACAAGATGAGCAAAATCGGTAAAAATGACCTCCGCACAGAGGCGGGAAAAGCCTCAGCAGCGAAAGGGTTAAAATCACTTTACAAGCAGTAAAAGAAAAAATAGTCCTCACAACCACGCTTATCTACTAGGATCACCAGAGGTTCACATGCCTGCCAGTTTGTGATGGCATGTCACAAGGGACATGGAAGTCAAATAATTACATGGTATTCTTATTTTGTGAAATCTTCTTTAACCGCATAAGGACCACTGACGTACATGGTCCTCAAGGGGAATTTTTCCCATGACGTACTATGTAGGTCATGGTCTTCAATAGGGCTGAAACAACTAATCGATTTAATCGATGATTAAAATAGTTGACAACTATTTCATTCATCGATTAATCGGTGTCGATTAAGCGTCCTGTGTACAGCACACACTATTTGAAAGTCAGACTGAGTTAAACGTAAATAACCCCATCTTCGGAGCTGATTGGAGAGGATGTGACGCTGCTTTACTAGGTATGATTTAGTTCTAGGGTTATGTCAGACACAACCAGTTTGTTTTTATTCCGTTTACAAAAGTAGAACTATAACACAAACAATAGGATACTGCCACTGGGTGAAGGAGCTGTATGCCTGGTTCAATCCTTACTTTAAGCTGGAGTCCTGCGCCATCACCCCATCCTCCCTGCCACACCATCTTTGATCGGGAACTGCCATTCTCACCCTTTGGTCTGGTCCCTTTCCCCAAACTCACTCCCACACTCAGATCTGGTCTTCTGTCCATACCCACTCCCTCTCACATTTAAGTCAAGTCACTTGAGCAAAGTCACTCCCTTCCACCTCCAGTCCCTCCTCCCGCTCAGTTCAAAATTATTTAAAAGGGACACTCTACACACCCTGACCACTTTAAATTATTAGCCCGATTTCATGCTGACATCATCATCTATGACCAAGTGCTTGTAGCTGCGTTCGTTTGAGAAAGCAAACATGGGCTTAAGCTGCCCATGCAGCATCAACCCATCCCTCTGACCAAGCACTCGCATACCTTGTGTGAAAAGTACGCAAGATACACAATTTGCGTATGTACGTACAAAAGTTACGTATACTACACAAATTGTTTACATAAAAGGGGGAGGGGTTGTGGTTATTTTTTAATATAAAATTCCTTTTAAGTAAACACATTTTTTTTCTATATTTTTTTTTTATCCGATGAATCGATTAATCGAAATAATAATCGGGCAACTAATCGATTATGAGAATAATCGTTAGTTGCAGCCCTAGTCTTCAAACCCCCCCCCCCCATACTCACCTCTCTGGCCAGAGTCAAACATCAGTCTGGCTTCCTTGAAGCCGTTCCGACCGTTTTATGGGCCTCGGTGTTCGGAAAAGTGAGCAAACGGCAAAACCAGTGAACCTGCGTCTCTTCTGGTGACACGGATCAGCGGTTTCCCTGAGTCGCTGGACACTGCTCGTGCGTTCAACCCGTCACAGAATTCCGAAGAGCATATGTCTCTGTATGCAAATGAATACCAGAAAATTGGCGAACCACTAGAAACTCGTATGTGCCATATAATTAACCATGGCAGCACCGCACTGTCTTGCTTTATGCTCTGCAAGACGGTGCGCCAATGTAAACTGTCAAAATACCGCAGGGTTAGGTTAGGGATTAGGGTTGCCCTAGCTCTAAACCCTAACCTTAGTCATATGGGGGTATTGAGTTTGGAGTATATACAGTTGTATTTATATATGCAGATATGTGTAGTGTAGTGGTGTGATGTGAGACACTGCGGTATGTGAACAGTCCCTCCTGGACGACTACATATATAAAAAAAAGAAGCACCGCTGGAGAAGGCAGAGTCTCCAAATATAAATTTGCCTGGGGTATAATAAAATAGGACTTCAAATCACGTTTAAAACACGATGAGCATAGAACGGTCAAAATGAGCTCCGCACACACAGATGAAATGGCTCAGCAGTGAAGAGGTTAAAAAGTAAACCATGTAAAAATTGGGTATTTAAAATTTCATGACATAATTTCGAAACTAGCCGGGGTCTTTTTTGGCGGTTGTAGATTTGGGGATTTAACCTCCCTGGCGGTCTGATTTTTGTCAAAATTTTGTGTCTAAAAGCGTTTCATTTTTTTTGGAAAGGAAATGTGTTGTTTCATATAGTAAACCTGTAATCCTTAGGAAAAACTCACTGAAATCCGTGAAAACAAGAGTCTAGTAAACATATCGAGTCAGATAAAGTTTGAAACACGAAATAATAATTTATTATCCCAAAAATAATTATCCAAAATAATGCAAATAAATTATATTCAATATTAGAAGTCAAACCAAAAACACTGAAATCTTTCAGAAAGCAAGGGTGCAAAATTAGTCACTGCATATTGCCTCAGTGTAAACATCCTTGGTATGATATATTTTAATTATGTACACTCTTATTTATACAGCAACATTCATAATGCATACAGTGTATCAATAATTATTTTCATATAAGAGATGTTCAAATCATATATACAGTAAATTTTATTTTTAGAATGTGTATGGTGTTTCTGATCTGTTAGTTCAGGAGAACTGCAGGTTAGGGACTTTACATTGAAATATTTTTTTGTACAGTTTGCTGCCTGTTCCCGCCCCCCCCCCCGCATCTCGTGACTCGCAGGGAGCGTTACCAGGAAGCAAGTCGCCGCGATCACACTGCGGGGGACAGCGAGGGAGTGCAGGATGCGGTAAGTATACAGCCCGAGTGTGGCTCGGGGTTACCGTTCGCTCGCGGTAGCGAAATTTAACCCCGAGTCACACTCGGGAATACCGCCAGGGAGGTTAAAGTACGAAAAAGTGTGTTTTTACCATTTTTTTCATATTTTATAATTTTTTTATAGTTCTACGATATGATGAAAATAATGGTATCTATAGAAAGTCAATTTAATGGTGAGAAAAGAGGTATATAATATGTGTGGGTTGCATAAACGAGTAAGAGGAAAATTAGAGTTAAGCACAAACAGCACAGAAACGTAAAAACAGCAGTGGGCACTTTCGGCCTGACAATGGTAAAACCGCCTGGTCACTATGGGGTTAATGCTTGCAGTAGCTCTCTGTGGAATCCTATGGACTCTAGAGTATACATCATGAGCGATGATTGTTGCAGCTCGGGGTTATAGAACTTGGCTTAGAGAAGCAGTGGTAATAAACTTGTGTTAACACTTGCAAATTACTGCTCAAAATGGAATAGAGCCCAAACCCTTCCAATAGGGTAAAGGAAGAGAATCTAGAATGTCGTAAATAGCAAGCATATATTTTCGGGTATGGTTAGGCATCCAGGAAAAAGGGCCATGGTGTGGTTTAAGGCTAATGTCAGATGAACGCAGTCTGAGCGCACTCTTCATGCGTGCATAACGGACAGACATACTGACGGAAGATACTGTAGACACCACACGATCCGTGTTTTTTTGACGGACGTAGGAAAAAAAAAAGAACTATGGGAAATAAAATGATAAAAATTTGAAAAGAATATGAAAAGCCATTTTGTGCGTCAAGGTGCTGGACGACACAAATGCGCTGCGTCTTACATCTCATCACTCACACAGAACGCTACGCCGACGTGGTGCACTCTGCGCATCCGTGGTGCACTCTGCGCGTCCGTGGTAGCGATTTTACGTTCTTGCCTAACTCGCGTCCGTTTGCCAAGTGCGTTGTGCTTGCGCAGTTCGGTGCGCACGTACTTCGTGTGGGTCTCTATTGATCATGATTCTATGCTATGACGGACATTAAAATGTGCGGCAACACGGCCGTGATAACTGGATTTGTCTGACACCGGCCTGAAGTGACACTGACACTCACTTAGGCTGTAACTAGATTAGGCTGACGTCAGACGAGCGCACTATGCAACCGTACTGACGTGCGTTCTGGCATCCGTCGCAGCATTGAGACGCTGCGATGGGGCCAGCCACTCGCTCTTGCGCGCACACCAATTGGGCACGCAATAGCACCCGTGCTGTGTCCATGCAGCAGCCCTCTCCTTCAAGCACTAGGACGCGCATTGACTGAGCTGCAAAGCGCGATTCTCCATAGGAGAATAGAGCCTTGCGGAGCACTAAGTGCGCTCAGCGAGGTGGCCAGACGGGCATCGAGTGGAAGGAACGTCAACGCTCACGGACGTTCCTTCCGCTCTTCAAATACGCTCGTCTGACACCAGCCTCACTTGTGCATTACAAAGACACGTAAACCACATGCTGTTTTTTTTTCTGAATAATTGCATGTAAAAAGGGAAAAATAAAATTTGATCTTTTTTATCCCGATTCCATTTTGTGTATTTTTCCCATGAGGCAACATTTACCAAAATCTAATGATAAGTTTTACTTTGTGGCTATGCTTTACCCTATAGAATATTTAACAGTTAATGAGGTGGAGGAGTGCATGTTTAGGTAAGGCTGCAGGGGATGTATTGTGATTCCTGCTACTTGAGATAAGAAGTGGCAGCTAAATGACATGACAGGGAGCTTAAAAGACTTATATGTTGTCCTTTGAATAAATCCCACATAATACAATGATGTGAGTCAGTGATCGACCCCTAGACTCCATTCTATGACCAAAGCCACAAAGTGAGGAGCAAGGGCTGTAAAGATACTATGTGGAGGGCAGTTTACAACCCTAAAAATCACACAACAGATGCACTTAGTGACTCATACAGAATAAAATATTTTCTTAACTTAACAAACAAGAGAAAAACAAAGTAGATGTAAGATATCAGCAACATAAAATAAACATTTACATTTTTAGTGGTAGTGGCCCTTTAAAGAACTGGCTAAAAGACCAATTTGCAAGCTAGAGCCATTGGTTCTGGATTGGGGAAAAATGACTGTAAATGTTCTACATGGGGCAACAATGTGTGAATACATCTTAGATGCTGCACAATATCAGGAAAACCCATTATATTATCTTAGATTTTGTCAGAGTTTACCTTTTAAAAATCTCAATGTTATACAGTGGATATTTTTAAATGGTGGATAAAAAAAAAATCGTATTCTTGGTTAATTTTTCTTTTGATCCCTAGGTGGTGCTAGTTGCCTCTACATTCTAATAAGACTTGAGGGTTGCCTAATGTTTTTTTTAATACTCTTACTATTAGCATGAGTTCCTCTTTCTAGGTGTATGCAGACAAGCGTGACCTTTGCTTGTAGTGTGTTGGGGCAGTTCTAATGACATTATTTGCTGACAGCACTTCACATCTGTACTCTACCCCTGCCATACAGCTATTGATGAGGGCAAAGTTCCAGCTCTGTTTATCCTTTATTAGGTGATCATTAAGGGAAAATTGCTAATTTACTGAATGCGAATAGTGTAATCTTATCTAAACTTATTGTATACTTAAAACATGGCAGCAATTCAACAATAATCTTTATTTTCTCTCACCCTGTCATCTTCCTGTTATCTCTTCCCCTTCAGCTCATCATCTGTTACATTTTGATCATGTAGATATATATTTTCCCCATAATAAACATACAGTAATAAAACTTGTAATAAGTCAAACTACAATTTTCGACAGACCTATCTAGTTGTCATTGCAAGTCATGCTAAACTTGACTGCTGAGTTTGCGTCATTAATTCTCTCTTTATATTTTGCTCTCATATATTGTGTAGATTTGTAGATTTTTGCATGTAGATTTTTTTACGTTTCCAATAACCTTTTTTTGAGACTCTTTGTTTACAAATCTACAGCTCATGTCTACATCTTACCATCCACAGAAAAGCGTTTAAATGTACAAAACAAGTTTCCCGCTATTTACTGTCTTTTAATCTGGCTTGTTTTCTTTGTATAATATAGACCGCGCCATGATATTTTCTATAGAATCACGTTCATACAATAATTATTTGTCTAATTTGTAAACCCTTGTTTTAGAGTAAGGTGCATATCGTTGGCTACATTTCTCTAACAGATATGTTATGACTAACCACTAGTGCATTCTAAGAGTACTGTACCTGGGAATACTGCTGTGGACTCTATAGTGAATGCCATGTCTGATGCTGCCATGGTGCTGCAAGGAGTGCCACTTCAAGATCAAAGCAAATCTCTTCATATGGAGTTAAAGCATTCGGATATTAAACAACATACCACTCTGTGCCTTTTATGCAATATCCTCACTTCCAACAAGCAGCCTGTAACCCTTTTGTACGGAAATTGCTTGAATGGGTCAATTGTGGTGACCGCCACTGAAGATGCATCTCATGAGAGATTTGTACGTCTTTCCAGTTCTAGGTGTTTTTCAATAATCCAGCAGACACATGCATTTGCCACTGATGCCCAAGCAAGTGCTTCCCAAATTATAGGGCAATTAATACCTCTAACCTTATTAAATATACAACACTTGGTACTGGTAAATATTGTAGTTCTTGGAACTCGAGTGATTTGGCAGAGAGGATGTATTTGCTGATCTTTTCCTGGAGAATTCTTGCTCTGGGTTCAGTTTTGACTGTCTTAAATATAGGTGATGAAAAATTATGTTTGCTCACCATATGCAAAGTCGAAGACCTGTTACTGTGCAACTTGCAATGCTGAGTCTAACCGTAACACTTATGTGGGTTAGATCATTAAGGCGGTCAGTGATTTCCTTAATCCCCGGTACCTCCGAAGATTGCCACTGGGATGCCAGGCGAGTGGTTGCCACCCTCAATATGTGGGCAAGCAATTTCCGAAGAGGGAAAAAGAAAGTGGAGGGAAACAGCTGTAGCAAACAGAATTCAGGCGTGACCTCCAACGTCCTGGGGGCCACCCTGTACATAATGCTGCTCACGTCTCTCCAGAGCGACCGGAGAAATGGACAAGTCCACCACATGTGATAGAAGGTGCCTCTCTGTGATCCACTTCACCAACACTCATCTGAGGAGCCTGGTGTCACATGTCGTTCCCTGTCTGGGGTGATGTACCAGCGATAGTGAAACTTTTTTCTAGCTTCCATAAGGGAAGCACATCTAAATTTGCCTTTATCAAATCCAAGACATTGCACCCATTCTACGGGGGACAGCTCCCGTCCGATGTCCCATTCCCACGTTTCTCTGGAACCTCTCCCTGTGATGCAGGGCAGGCGCAATCAGTAATTTGTAGCATGATGCCAAGACATGGGAGTTGGTGGTATGGTTCACACAATAGTGTTCAACCACCATACTTCATTGTTGCCTACAGCCACTCATTATTGTACCACTCTCAAGCCATTCGTGTACAAACGGTTTCCTGCTACAACCAAATATTTCAAATTTTGACTCATTAATCCAGAGCATCTGCAGCCTTTTTTCTGCACCCGAGTTCCTATGTGATTATGCATAGTTAAGTCGCTTAGCCTGCGAAAGTATGGCTTTTTGGTCGCAATTCTTCCATGAAGACCACTTCTGACCAGACATCGCTGGACAGTAGATGGGTGTAATTGCGTCCCATTGGATTCTGGCAGTTGTTTGCTGATGGCACTGCTGGACATCTTCCAATGTCAAAGGGAAGTAGCATGATTTGTCTTTCATCTGCTGTATTACGTTTCCTTGGTCGACCACTGTGTATACGGTCCTTAACATTGCTCGTTTCTGTGTGCTTCTTCAAAATGGCTTTAACAGCATATCTTGAAACCCAGTCTGCTTTGTAATCTTTGCCTGTGAGAGATCTTGAGAAAAGGAAAGAATCATGGGAAATGAAAAACATGTCAAGATCCTGGTGGGTTGGCAGTAAAATGAAAGCACATATAGACAAGTAAACTATATTTGGCTCAATCAAATAACTACAAAGGACGTCCTAGAATAAAAAAAATAAAGTATAAAAAATTTGCCTCAATACTCCAGTGATCTGCCAGATAACCTGAAAAATAGGTCTGTTTTTATGCGGGTTTAGAGAGGTTGGATTAAATTGATCTTCCTCAACCCAAATCCCTCTAGATTGTAAACTCCTTTGAGCAGGGCCCTCTACACCTCTTGTTTCCATCATTATGTCCGTTTATCTCGTTCCCTTTGGTTATTGTAAAACGCTGCGGAAACTTTTGGTGCTATATAAATAATAATCAAAGGATGGTCTTTTTCACATATGTGGATGGAACCAGTTTTAACCCCTTCACTACCAAGATTTGTTTGTTGAAAGTTTTTATCATAACATTTATTTGAAGCATGAGAAGTCAACAATTAATTATAGGGTAAAATTGAAAATGTTCGCAGAAATTGTTCAGAGATAGAAAACTTAAATTATTTAATTTTTAACAAATTTTTAACTTTTCATGTATTTGGTTTATCTTTACAGAAATATTATTGAAATGAAAGATTCTGAACTCTAGATGGTTTCTTTTATCCTGCACAATGCCACACAGGATCAGCATTATCGACATACAGGCAGACATGGGCTTTGTGTCAGATACAGTAAATGTCATAAAGATATATAATAAATATGGTCAGATCTCCTGGTTATGGGGATTCGTAGAGATCCTCATGAGATTATTTGCAATGCAGCTTTCAAAAAAATACCAGAATTTAAAAATGTCTGTATGTGACATAATGCCTGTTTATGGAAATTACAGTAGCTCCTTGTATCTGTACTGTACATGGATTTTACTCATTTCTGAAACTTATCCTGTACAGTAGTGAGTGACGACAGAGCTCTCCTTGTTTTCTACCGTCTCTCTGGCTGCAATAATACAGCAGCGCAGTGTTTGAATTTTTGTTACATTGAGGTTTGGGACTGCTATTTGCAGCTTGTTTTACGTCTCTCCAGGGTGACTGGAGAGCGATTAGAGAGTGGATTTTGTTTTTCCACATGGGTACACTAATCTATCTTTAAAAAGGTGTGAAATGGATCTTTTGATTTGCTAATGCCTTCTTTTCAATGTATTACAATTCAAAATGGAGTTAGTTTGATTTTGGTAGTGAAGTGGTTAAGGAGAGGTGTCTTGTCCCACAGCTTAAATTGCACCTCTCATTTGAAAGGAAATCACTCACTTTATATAGATCAGTGTTTTTTTACTGACCTACAGTCAGGTCCTGAAATATTGGGACATCGACACAATTCTAACATCTTTGGCTCTATACACCACCACAATAGAGTTGGAATGAAACAAACACAATGTGCTTTAACTGCAGACTGTCAGCTTTAATTTGAGAGTATGTACATCCCAGTCTGCAGTTAAAGCACATTGTGTTTGTTTCATTCCAACTCCATTGTGGTTGTGTATAGAGCCAAAGATGTCAGAATTGTGGATGTCCCAATATTTCTGGACCTGACTGTATATAATGGGAAAAAAGACAGATATTCCCTTTCAAAGATTCCCATTCTTCAACATGACTTTCGGCATGCCACAGGAGGGAGGGATCGCTGCTAGCATAGAAAAGACTTTCCACTCATTCATTGTGCTGCCTGACTGAGGACATATGAGGACCTGCTAAAATTCTGAATCTGTCCCATCATGATAGCTGACCCTCATACTTCAGCCAGTGCTGAATGACTTTCAGGGTTATTCAGAGAAAGGGGAGTCTCTGGAGAACGTTTGGAGAAGTGAAAATTCTAGGTCAAATAGCCGATTTGGAAAGTGAGCTAAATGGGAGATTTTTTCTGGTTTGGCTATTTTGACCTAGAATTTTCACTTCTCTAAATGTTCTCCAGAATTTCATCTTTCTCTGAATAACCCTGCAAGTTAATAACATTTTCACCAGTTTAGAATGAAGCCTGTTCCATGGCTAGAACTATGTATGTTGTTTGTAGCTAAAAGCCCAGTATTCCTATTTTTATTGACTAGGCTAGCCAGGAGCACATATAATGTTTAAAGGTTGGTTTTCAAACCAAAGCGGCAAAAAATTATCAATGGTATCATGCTGAGCTTTAAATTTCTTATGGATTTTATTGAGCTTGCTCCTATTTACAGAAATATGTTTCACTTGTGGGCTAAAGAACAACAGAGACCTGGTACAATAGGAGAACAAACACAGGAAGTTATATATGAAAAAGTAAATGTGGGTAAAAGTTCTAGAGGAGCAGTCGGCATTTGTTTGTTTCCATAGTTACTACTCCATGCTTAACTCTGAACTTTCCTGCACAGCTGCTCTATATAAATGTTATAAAAATAGTTTTTATTTAAAATCTGCTGAACTAGAAACTATCTTGCTTTTGATTGCACAGATATATATGTGAATCCTGGTTGACACCAAGGTATTTATAGCATAAAAGGCATTCCAGTAAAATGGCCATCCTGTGAGTAAACTACTAGATAAATTACCTTACAAGACGTGGGAGACCTTAAAAGATGAAGTATAGCTTATAAAAGCCGCACTATTCAAATATTCCGGAAACTGTCAGAAATCTGAACAAAGCACCTGCCTTTAATTGGTTACATGGATTACTGATTAAACAGACTCCAACGTTTTCTCGGTTTGAACCCTTTAGCAGCTGAAGATTTTCTTCCATATCGATTATTGGTTTGATATCTGCTTTAAAATCACCAAAAATACCTATAAAGCAGCAGGAAACTGTACGATGCAATTATGTAACCAAGATGATCATTCGTCCACTTTAAAATACCTGAATTTTTTTTTCCTTTTTTCCCTCCACGATTTTTCATGTTTTCGCTCATCTGATTAATTTCCTAAAGTTTTTGCAATGCATTCTAGAAGTTTGTGTATTCCATAGATTTTTCCTACAAGCATTAATTCTCCTGTCTATAAAACAATACATGTTATAGTCTGTAAATCGTATGTGTTTTTCGAGAGTGCAGCTTAACCCTTTCCTGCTGCGGGACGTATTATGCCGTCCTTGGGTGGGTTTGCCTTAACGCTGTGAGGCGCCATAGCACGCCCCGCTAGCTTCTATGGGCTTCATCTGTCCCACTCGCAACTTGGCGCACGGCGCGCTATTGGTCTGAACTCAGAATGTCCCCCTGGAGCCAATGACGCTCAGTGCACGTCAGTTGCGTAGGCAGGCCGGAGGAGGGGCCTGCCTACACAGCCAGCGAGCGGGGCCCTACTAGTACGCCCCGACAGTATGGAATTAATCTGAAACATGGAAAATGCTTAGAATTGTTCTCATTGAGAGTATTCTTAAAGAGTAAAACCTTTCTGTGAGACACATTATGTAGAATTTGGCTTTTCCACATTTGAGAGAAGCACATGTTTATTTTCCGAAAATAAAATATAAAATGAACAACCATCTGTGTTTGTGTGTTATACGGTACGATATAAAGCGCGGGCTAAAAAGAAGAGCTCTGCAAACAAAGGCAGTTAAAGGGATACTCTAGGCAACATGACCACCTAAGCTTTTTTAGGTGGCCATGATGCCCTGAGTATGCTGCCCTCTGTCTCCCCTCCATCCGCTCAGCCGATTAGCTGAAAACAGCTGAGAGAGGCGGAGAACTTTACTCCGCCCTCCCAGCTGTCAGTCAGCAGAGCGGGATTCATATTTCCCGCTTCTGCCAACTTTTGCCGAGTAGGAGACGTCATCGTGCTTTCAGCGCGATGACGTCTCCAACTCGCCGCAGTAGCTGGCGGCAGCCTGAGGATTAGTGTTGCGCGCATCCTCTTGCGCGCAACACTAATCCTCAGCAGATGGAGCCGGGAGGAAGCCTGCCGATTGGCTGGCTTACGTGAGAGGCGCGCATGCACGCTTCTCACGTAAACCATTAGCCAAGTGAAAGGAACAAGGACTGGAGCGGAAGAGGAAGGAGGTGAGTATATATTAAAAAAAAAACCCCGTTGGAAAGAAGTGTATTTTAGGGTAAGTATTACAGTTAAAAAAAAAAGAAAAATCCCTGCCTATTTATTAAGGTAATAGGGCTAAATTAATGTAAAAAAACGGGGGGGGGGGAATTTTTTATTAGTGTTCCTTTAAGGAACAGGGAGAGGCAGGAGATTAAGTTAATAGCAATAAGCCAAGTGAACTGTTAAGGCACCATAACGACTTCAGCTTGTTAATATGGGTAAAGGATTCTGTCTCTCCAGTCCCAGTTTAAAGGGCCACTACCACCAAAAAATGAAATGATTTATTTTAAATTGCTGATATCTTACATGTGCTTTTTTTCCCCCTCATGTTTGTTTAAAATCAGGGTTATTCAAAGAGATTTGGAAAGTCACTGCTTGTTTGACTTTTCGATCCCCCCCCACTTCGGGGCGATTTGGCGATTTGTAGTTCGCTGACCCTGCGGTGTATTCAGCAAGCACCGCAGGACCCCCGTAGTGCAGGGAAAAGCCACCGCAAACCCACAGAACACTCACCGAACATTCACTGGAACCGCTGCAAAAACCACGCTGGAAAAATCCAAGCAGCCAGCGATCACAGCGCAGAGCGGCTGCCGGAAAAAGCCGATACACAGACGAACGGGGTGAGAAAAAAAAAAAACTGTTTGAAATTTCAAACGCTGTTTGCAAAAAAACTATTGAACGAAAATGTCTGGAATTTAAATATAAGATCCTATGAATGATAATAAAAAGGCTGTTACAGAAAAATGAAAAAACGATTTTCAAAAAACGGAAAAACCTTTTTGACAAAAAAATGCCTAAAAGATTTATTCGATATTGGATTAAAACTGGAATACTTTTAACATTGAAGCCTATGGGATTCTCCTGAATAAACCTGTCGAATGAAACCACCGGACAGCAGGGCACTTCAGCAACTTTTCACTGCTGTTCGGTGTTCTCTGAATAGACGAAGCATTGCTTCTCTATGGGGTATTTCACTGCCCTCGAACAGGCACCGTATGTGCAGGCAATTCGCCAACATTTGGTGAACTGCCTGCTCTCAGAATAGCCAGGGAATGTAATTGTACGCTGAATTTCAGTGTCTGGTTACATTTTGGGCCTGATCGTCTCTCTTTGAATAACCCTTTATATGTTTCACTGGGTGTATCCATTTTGTCGTATTTTGTGTTCTAAACTGCCCCCCCCCCCACACACACTATCTTTACAGCTCTTGCCTCTCACTTTGTGGCTTTGAGAATAGAATGGAG
This sequence comes from Leptobrachium leishanense, assembly GCA_009667805.1. Taxonomy (NCBI): domain Eukaryota; kingdom Metazoa; phylum Chordata; class Amphibia; order Anura; family Megophryidae; genus Leptobrachium; species Leptobrachium leishanense. The sequence goes on along the minus strand of CM019067.1, from coordinate 105,552,155 downwards.
TGAATGGGTCTGTAGTCCAGGAAACCAGCAATGTATTGTTTGGGATGTACTGTTTGACATACCAGGGGGTAGATTAGAAATCTTTCAAGCACCCTGTCTTATCTCATTCCGCTGTCATCTCTTATCTTGGGTAGCAAAGGCAGGACAATATACATCATGCTGCCTTATCTAAACATTCCCTCCTCCACCTCATTAACTGTTAAATACTGTATAAGATAAAGCACAGTCACAAAGTAAAACTTACCATAAGGTTTTGGTAAGGGTTGCATCATGGGAAAAATACAAAAATGGAAACAGGAGATAAAAAAATATTTTTATGAACTTATTACATGCAATTACTTCAGAATTTGTTTGTAAGGCACAAGTAAGGCTAGGGTCAGACGAGCGTGATTTCTACGGACTGTACGTCCGTGCAGTACGGACATCGTCAGTATGGATGACGCAGTAGTGGCCACACAGTCCGTTTTTTCACGGAAGTTATTTTTGACGGATGTAGGAGGGAAAAATAAATTACAATGAAAAAACATTCTGTCCGTCAAAAATGCTGGACGTATAAATGCAGTCCGTCTGACCTCGCTCCATCACTCACACACAAAGCTATGCAGACGTTATGGACGTGGCGCACTCCGCACGTCCGTTCTAGCAGTATTACGTTCTTGCCTAACCTGCGTCCGTTTGCAGCATCCGTCATGCGTCCGCAGTTCAGTGCGGACGTACTTCGTGTGTCAGGCTCCAATGGACTTTCTTTCATGCTATCACGGACGTACTTTTAGGCGCAATCACGGACGTGAACACTACGCTCGTCTGACAGCAGCCTAATCTAGATACATTTTATGTACGTGGTAGTGTCCCTTTAAAAGACCAAGTTTACCTTTCTCTGCTAGAAAATAAGCATAAATTATAACTGCATCCAGAAACCTGTCACGAATTCACATTTTCAGGATCACATCCAAACTTGGTCCAAATGTTATGCTATATAGGCAAATAATAATCATTCTCATATATAAGTATTATAAGGTTATTTTTCTGAATCGCATTGTTTAATTGTGAGTGTATAAGGATGTGCATTTTTTTATTGATAAATGTGTTGTTACATTCTCTGCGGTTTTATTTATTTTTTTACCTCCGACATCAGAGGTTTAAGGCTGGGGTCAGACGAATGCAGTGCGAACGTGCGTTTAGCCGCACTTTATTACTGCCGTGATAGCAGCAAATGACGTCCAACGCAGGCCCACACACGAAGTACGGCCGCACGAAAGTTCAGCCGCGCAATGCAAGCGGCAAACGAACACATTTTTGCAAGAACGTCGAACCGCTAGTACTGACGTACAGAGTGCGCTGCGTCCACATAGTGGCGTGTTTGCGTGATTAGGAGACGTCAGAAACGCTGCTCACGTCTGGCCAACATAACGTCCAGACACCCAAAGTTTCCTGGTTTCGATCTGTAAAAATCACGGCCGAAATTGCGCATCGTATGACCGCTATCGCGTCTTCCGTGAAAAAATGCGTTCGGACGCATCTACGTGGTTTTTGACGGTAGACGTGAATAATGCGTTCGTCTGACCCTAGCCTTAAAGCTCTGTCACAGCAGTCAGGAACTGGTTATGGTGGGGAAAATTGGTGGGGCAGTCCCCTGTCACCGTAACCACTTAATTAAGCTGAAGTGGTCATGGTGGTCAATATTCTATTAATGGTGACCGCTTACCATTTCTATGCAAAAAAAAATCCCCAAAACCCAGAAAAATCCCCCAGAAGCAAAACGAAGACACAGGCTCATCTACTTGCTGTAAAATCCCTTGAAGATGGACATAAGCAGACACTAAGAGGATTGCTCCATATAAACTGGGGACAGAGGAGAAGTTGTTTACTTGATGGATATTGCCTAAAGTAACTGTTCTTTCAGAAGACTCTTGAGCACAGACCATAACCAAGGTCTGAGTGGACTCTGTGTTCCTTATCATGTGGATGGCAGTTTAAACAGGTCTTATCACTGAAACGTCAATCAAGGTTTATGAGGGATGATAAAGATGTCACCTCGGGTCTCCATGAATTCATTTAATTGCTATTTCACAGCAGGAAAACCAGAAACAAGCTATATTCCCAAATGCTTGTTTGCTCTGTTTAAATGGAAATTTAAAAAAAAAATGAAATTGATTTAGCGCAACAGTTCACAGGACAGTAAATGCTGGTGATGCCCATTATCTTGTGCTATCACAACTGCTTATTCAATAATTATATAAATGTCTCTTCACGGTGCCTTATACGACAATAAACTAGATTATGCTTTCTCTGATAACACGAGTGGTGATAGTACAGAGACCAATGTAAGCGTTTTAATGGGAATTTCAAAGTCAATAGATGAACTTCGTCAGCTTCTATAAAGTGCACTTCAGTTTATTGAACCAGTTATGGCAAAGTTGTTTATTTATGGCATTTTCCATGTAGTTTGGATCAATAGTAGCAACGGTGCTGGGTGAGAGTTCAGCATGATATATTATATTGGTGTTATATTTCTAGATTGTGTATAAAATATGCATGGCGAGTTGCACTTTCCCCATTACATATACGTTACTTCATCTGATAAATGTTTTGAGTGTACGTGTGTTGTGTATTTTGTGATCAATAGCCTTTTCGTACATTCTCAAAAAGTTCCAGTATTGTTAAAAAGAAAACCTTTGCTTTTTTTATGGGTATATTTGTATGGTTTGTATCAGGGGTCAAGTCCTAAAAAAATAAGTGTGGGAACTCGCCAACATTTCTGTACATTCTGGTTTCAAAGATTACTGGGAGTCGCAGCAGCTGCAGCGCTTCTTTATGCATGAGAATACCATTCCTCTGGCAAACACTGTGAAATTGTTATTAGACGGTTTTATAAAATTGCTTCTATAGAAAGGTAATGCAGCTTCCCCAGTATATCAACAAGAAGGGAACTACGTTCCTCCTGCTAAAATAGTGAGGGAACTGCGTTCCCATGCGTTCCTGCAGGACTCCACCCCTGTTTTGTATAGAGTTGTCACTGTTTCAAGTAGTGTTAATATTGTCAACTAATAATCTACGTCAAAGACTTAACTAAAATTTTTACGTGATGAAGATTAGACTAACCGTGTTATTCAAAGAGCACCGAAATTCCACCAGAATTTTTAAATTTCATTCCATGCACTTCGGGGAGTCAAATTCCCCAACCCTGCAGTGAATTTGGCATTCACTGCAGGGTCCCCAAATGCAGGGAAAAGCCACCGACCGCATCCGAAAAACTGCTGATTCGAACAGAAAATCCCCCACAAATCCTGAACTGAACCATCAGATAAACCGCTGAAAAAAAGCCGAACACACCCTGCGATCTGCTGCAAAACCTTCGAACGAATCCAAAAAAAAGCCGACGATCCGTCAAACAGAACGCCGACAAGCCGATAAACAGGTAAAAAAAAAAACAATGCAACTTTTAAAAGCTGAAAGAAAAAGAAACCCCCGCTAATTAAAAAGTTTGCTGAAAAACTTCTAAAAAATATATATAAATAGACTTTTTACTGCAAATTAACCCCTTCACTACCGATATCGAGATATCTCGGGCTTCAAAGGAACCATCTGGTGCCCTGTTATCGAGATATCTCGGTATGCTGATCTGCAACCCAAAAGCTAATTAACCCCTTAGTGACCGGGCAGTTTTACACAAATCCGTCTTTTAGTGACCGTTGCTGTTTTTACGTTTCTGCGCTGTTAGTGTTTAGGTCAAATTTTCCTCTTACTCGTTTATTCGACCCACACATATTATACACCCTTTTTCCCACCATTAAATGGACTTTCTAGAAATACCATTATTTCCATCATATCGAATAATTTACTATAAAAAAAAATATGAAATATGAGGAAAAAAATGGTAAAAACACACTTTTTTGTCATTTTAATCCCCAAAATTTACAACCACCCAAAACGACCCCGGCTAAATAGGTTTAAAATTTTGTCCCGAGACTAGAAATACCCAATTTTTACATGCGTTTGCTTTTTAACCCCTTCACTGCTGAGACGCTGCGCTCATTCTGACCATTTTGTGCTATTTATTTTTAGATGACAGCCTAGGTCCTATTTAATTAAACTCCCACCAGACAAAAAAAACTTTTTTTAAAAAAAAAAACTTTTTATTTTATTTAATTTTTTTATTTAATTTTTTTTTTAATTTTTTTTTTAAAACCAAACCTGGTCATGTTTGGTATCATTTGAAAGGCCATAATCAGGCCTTTCAAATGATGGCAAATATGACCATCTAGCTGCCATGGATCGGGAGATAAAGGGATCCTTAGGATCCCCTTATCTCTACATGGCAGCTAGAGGGTTAACTGGCCCACTGACATCCTCACACATATGGTGAGGTTGTCAGTGGGTGGGGGGGACCTGGAGGCTTGGCTGACATCCAAGATGTCAGCCCCCCTCCAGGTTTGAATCGCGTTTTGGCACCAATTGGCGCCGCAACGTGATCCGGCGGCAAAATGGTTAATGCCATACACCGCTGGAAAGGGGAGGCTCTCCCCTCTCCAGCGGTGCAAACGGCATCTCCCTAGCTTCAATGGTTGGGAGATAGAGGGCTCCGAAGGAGCCCCCCCTCCCCTCCATTGAAAAGCATGGGGACGCCTGCTGATGACGTCACCACGCAGCGTGGCGACGTCATCAGCCTCGCCTGCCCATGTAAATCACATGGGCTGGCTTCCTCCCTGCCAGATCGCCGTGGGGCGAGGGAGGTGAGTATCGGGCGGGAGGGGGATTAGGCGCCGCTGACGGACCCTGTACGTCCGCGGGTCTAAGGGAGACCCGAGTTCAGGACGTACAGGGTATGTCAGAGGTCCTTAAGGGGTTAAATGCGTTTAGTGAAAACAAATTTAGTTTGCGTTTGGGCTGTAGAACGTGCCCCTAAAGTTTGAGCCCTGTGGGCATATTGGCCAAAGCGCTAATATGTAAAATCAGCTGCTCAATGCTCTAAAATATCGGGCTTTCAGCAGCCGATGCAGGGAGAAATAGAAGAAAATAGACCAGCCGCTCCAACCTCTAACTCAATTTGGCAGTAGATGGTGCCATCCACTGGCTGAAAATAGGTTATTTTCAGTAAAACATAAAATGAGTATAAACTCCATTATTTCTTTAACCCCTTAAGGACCACTGACGTACATAGTACGTTGTGGGGAAAATTCCACTTAAGGACCAAGGATGTACTATGTACGTCATGGTCCTTTAACCCCCCCCCCCCTTCCTATACTCACCTCTCTGGCCGGGGTCCCATGTCTGACTGACTTCCTTGAATTCAGCCTGATGTTTTTATGGGCCCTGGCCGTCGCAATGGCGTCATCGACGGGTGCCCCCCCCCTGGTGCCTGCAGGGAAGAAAGTGAAAAGGGAGGGGGCTCCAAAATATCCTCCTAGCTCCACTTGGCAGCTAGGGGGTTAACTGGCCCACTGACATCATTGCACATATGGCGAAATTGCACTGAACATGGAAATTCACCGTCGGGTGCAATTTGGGGCCAATTTGGAGGTTAGTCAATAACCTCTATTGGGTTAGGTCTAGATTTAGGATTACTTGTAGTGTTGGTTACTGTTAGGTTTACAGATTCTGTTGGTGTTAGGATCAGGGTTACAGTTAGTGTTACAGTTACTGTTTCTGCTTGGGTTAAGGTTAGGAGTAGTGTTAGGTCTAGGGTTTGGATTATTATATTATTACTTAAGTGCCAATAAGCTCCCCAGCACTGTACAAAAAGTACAATGGGCAAAAACAAGATAATTCTACAATACACCTTAAAAAAGGCAACTCAATATTTCACCAGCACAGAAGTAATTGAGGGCTCTAGTTCCATGGGAACTTGCAATCTAGATGGGTGGTGGGTCGAGAAACTGGAGGCGAGGACTACAAAGACGAGAATGATATTAATGCCGAGACAGATGGGAACAGTTATTGGGCAGATTGAATGTTTTGTCACCAGGTGGTAAGCATCCCTAAACAGAAGTGTTTTTAGGGAGCGTTTGACAGAATCCAGCTGGGGGTGAGACTGATATTACGAGGAAGCACATTCCATACGGAGCTGCACAAGAAAAGTCCTGCAATCTAGAATGGGAAGGAGGGATATTGGAGGGTGCTTGAAGCAGGGCATTGTTGGATTATAGAGGGCGGGTTGGGTTATATTTGTCGTGGTAGTGGGGTGCAGCATCAGTGAGGGCTATGGAAAGCAGGGTGAGTAATTTGAGTTTAATTCTGTAGTGCAGTGGTTCCCAACCGTGGTCCTCAAGTACCCCCAACAGGCCAGGTTTGCCAGATATCTGAAGCACAGCAGAGGTGATATGATTTGCTGCTCAGTGATTGCAGGATTCAGTCTGCATTTCCCCAAGGTAATCCTTAAAACCTGGCCTATTAGGGGTACTTGAGGAGCGCGGTGGTGAACCACAGCTCTAGTGGATGGGGAGCAAGTATAGACACTCGGAGAGGTGTATCAGAGCCAGAGCGACAGGGGAGATGGATAAGCTAGATTGATTTAAGGATGGACTGTAGGGTCCCCTGTAGCCCTAAATATTCCCTATATACACACCTCTAAATATTAGGGTTAAGGTGAGGATTAGGGTTACTTCTAGGTTTGAGTTATTGCTCTGTTTGCTTTGGGAATATGATTACTGTGAGGGTTATACAGTCAGGTCCAGAAATATTGGGACATCAACACAATTCTAACATCTTTGGCTCTATACACCACCACAATGGAGTTGGAATGAAACAAACACAATGTGCTTTAACTGCAGACTGTCAGCTTTAATTTGAGGGTATGTACATCCAACTCAGGTGAACGGTGTAGGACTTACAGCAGTTTGCAGGTGTGCCTCCCACTTGTTACCTGACTGTAGTTATTACATGTGTTAGGGTTATGGTTAGTATTGCACAAACAATGCAATTTTTTTCATTTAGCAAAATGATACGGTCAGATCGACATTTTGGCCATCTGGAATTTTGGATGCTCCTAAACTGTCAAAATGCAGATATTCCATCCAAATATCAATTTGGTCTAAGCAAAAATTTAAAATGCACATACCTACTCCATATTGCATCCACCCTGAGTATTGAATTAAATAGATATTACTACTATAGATTATATCATAGTACTATACTGCCCTGTTTGTTGTCACAACAATACTATTAAATACTTTATATAAAATTATAAAGGGGACAGTAGGGATAAGCAATTTGTTTCATTCCAAATTGAAATTTCGGACGAAAATCAAAAAAAATTTTTGGATTTTCGGGAACATTGCCGAAATGTAATATCGCCCGTCCGTAATTCCGAAATCCGAATCTATGTTTCAACACAAACGAAATAATTTCGGTATGGACCCAAAATGAAAAAAAATGGAATGAAAATGATACGAAATGACAAAAAAAACTGATCAAAAACTAAAACATTTCATAACAAAATGATCTAAAAGGGAAAAAAGAACCAAATGATCTAAAACGAAACTAAAAGATTCAAAAATAATATTGAATAATCACTCAGAACCATGGACAGTTAAAATGAAACATATTATCAATCTATTTCACATTCAGAACCATGGTTAACGGCAGGCTTGGAACTGTCCATGGTTCTGACACAATGTAATGCGTCCAATTCATTGCTGAACGCACAAGGACTGCAAGAAAAAAATAATACAGCTGCATGCGTTCAGCAAAGAAAAAACAGACCTCGTTATTACATTTAAAATAAGTTCAGAAACCTAAAGATTAACCCAAAAATTCCTGAAAAATGCCAAAGAAAATCCTATTGGCTTATTGCTGCAATTGAAAATAATAAAAGGTTTAATAAATATTTAATAAAAACGTTAATATTTTTTTATATTGAAAACAATGGTGGAAAAAAGCCTAGTTTCTTTAAAATAAGTTAGGAAACCTAAACTTTCACCCGAAAAATGCCAAAACAAGCAAAAAAATATAAATAAGGAGACTTTCATTTTATTGGTAGTAATCTGTTTCCTATTCTGAAATAACCAATAAACGAAATAACTCATAAAAAGGAAATACAAATCAAGCAAAATACAAAATTATTCCCAAAAACTAAAAAAATAAATAACCCATTGTAACATGATGCCGAATCGATCCGAAATTCCAAATCGATCCGAAATCCAGAAACGAAACCAAAACTTTGTGTGTAACTAAATAAATATACAAATATATATGTACCGTAGATACTCGCGTATAGCGCGACCCGAATATAACTCGATGGATAGAGATTTATTATGGAAATGAGAGAATACTCAAGACTCGAATATAACGCGAGGAGCAAAAGTATACTGTACCGGCAAACAATTAAAATCCTTCAAGGTTCTCTTAACACAGTCAGGCTACCCCTCAGGCCAGGGTGTTCTGCTCTAGAATGATTGCAGTTGTTACTACTGCCGGCCATCCGTCTCCTTTACTAGCGATTAGATGGCCGACGGAGACGAGCGAGGTGAATGATTGGCTTAAAGTGAGCATGCCCTCTGGCCATGATGGATCCCACCTCTCCCGAATCTGGGAGTTCCTGAAGTATTTGCAAGCATCAGGGAGTCCGCATTCACTACAGCGAGGTTACCGGAACTTCCAGGAGACTTGGGATCCAGAGCATGGCAAGTTTTAAAAAAAAAACACGTGCGATGCAGATGTCTCAAATATAACGTGACCAGGGACTGGATAATTTTAAGGTACATTTTTGTCACCGAAATCTAGCTTTATACTCGAGTATCTATATAATATATATATTTTTTTAATTGTAAGACACTGTGACATGTATCTGCTAGCGAGAGCCATCTCTTGCCATGACTGACCCTACAATAAATACTTTGAGAAACCATAGGACAGACAGGAAATCAATAGGCTTCAAATACACATGATTGCACAGGGACAATTACTTCTCATATCTTCGAGAAATACCATCTCAGAGTTGTATTTTTTTGAGCCAAGAACACATGTTTTTCAACAAACTATTTCGTTACTTTGATGTCAAACCAGGTAGAGCTAGCATTAGATTCACATGAAACATGAATTTACGTGTGGCTTATGCTCTATTCCAGTGGTTCCCAACTGAGGTCCTCAAGTCCCCCTAACAGGCCATATTTTGCAGATCACTTTGGGGAAATGCAGACTGAATCCTGCAATCACTGAGCAGCAAATCATATCACCTGTGCTGTGCTTCATACATCTGAAAAACATGACCTGTTGGTTGGGGGTACTTGAGGACCGCGGTTGGGAACCACTGGACTATTCAATGAATAACCTGTGAAGAAGTGGCTTTCTCTAATTGTGCTTACTCCACATATATTGATCTATAGGAGACTTAGTGACCAGGTAATGGCCGAGCCACAAGCAGTGCTAATACAGTAAAATAAACATGTTAAGCATTAACTTTAATAGAGGTCAGGGCTGTGTTTCTCACAGGCAATAAGTAAAAGATTCCACAATTTCTGAACCCTGGAGTATTGATTTTTCCATTCTTTTAACTGAGGACAGATTACCCATACCTTGCAGTGCGCGTTTCACAGCGCATGCTGTTCTCCTGATGCATTTCCCGTGTAAAGAGGTTTACGAAGTATGGATTCTGCCTTTTTAGTTTTTAAACATAATGAAACATTCTAAAACTATCAGAGTGTTTGCAGGAAACGGGCTACGAGGAGAACCTGTCTATATCATAACAAGGGTGAGCCCAGCAATAAAAAAATCAAGCTTTGAGCAAACTGCTCCTCCTCCCCCTAAATAAAACTCTTCCTGAGATTGCTCTACATGTTGCCCTACCTGCTTGAAAAGACTGCCGTGTAAAGATTATTTTTTCATTATTCCGTGCACTTTGCATTTTTCAACATTTTTTTTTAAATTAAAAGGTATAATAGGGAATAAAGGATTCGGCATAAATAGGGTTAATGTGAATTACTGTGGTATCGCTGATTTCCAAAATACCTATACGGTTTACTACCCCTATATTCTAATGTCTCGGAGCATTTTCCCCTCCCCCGCTTGTCGGGCAGCATAACTGAGAGCGTGGGCCTAGTTGTTAACAGGTACGTGGATAGACCTGACTGAGCAGTGGAAAACGTTGTATCTTTTGAACCATGTTCATGGTATTGTTTGATACATTATATTCTTTCATAATAAAAATTCTCCAAAACTGAAGTCAGTGCAGTAGATGGTCCCGATCACACCTGGGCATTTTACAGCGCATTCCTGTACGCTGTAAAACGCCTAAACACGGATATCTCATGATTTCCTATGGGGTCCGTTCATACCTGGGCGTTTTATAGCGTGTAGGAACGCGCTGTAAAACGTCTTACGCCCAAAGAAGTACGGGAGCTTCTCTGGGGCGTATTGCAGCGCGTTCGCAGGGTGAACACGCTGCAATGCGTGTTTGTGCGTTTTTTACATTAACGCGATACGCGCGTCAAAAAACACACGTATTACATACGTCAAAAAATGCGCAGGTGTGAACCTAGCCTAAGTATGATCTATGAAGTGGCACTATTATGTTTAATGAGCTGTGCTCATATCTTTGAGTTGTCACAATGTTTGGATTCCTCATAGATAGGATAGGTTATTAGAGATAACATCTCCCAGGTCACTTTTCTTGTTGACATCAGTAAAATTTGTAGTATTTCATTTAATATTCTGGATTTTATTCAGAGTATATTTTTAGATAAATATGTAATTATATTTTAGATGTCACACTAGATAAATTATATATATTTTTTTATATATCTTTAAATGTTTCATTGACCTGCACTAGTACAGATTTCGCTGTTTTCTGAAAATGTATAATTTTTTGCCATAGTGCGGTCTTGATCAAAGAGAAACTTTAATCCTTTGACTACCAAGTGTATTTTGCTGAAAATAAAAATATTGCAATATGGGAGGCGCAATTAATGCTTAGATGTAAGGAAAAATAGAAAAGATAATAAATTTTTTAAAATAATATAAATTTGCTCACTTTTAATTGTTTGTCTATTCTTTACAGAAGTATTGCTGGGATGAAAAAAATCAAAACTGTTGATGGTGTCCCTTTACCTTGCACAATTTCACACAGGGTCTGCATTATTGGTATGAAGCCAGCAAAAGCCTTTACGTTATATATAATAAATGTGTTCTAGATTATAGGGAGCCGAGCCGACGAAGATGGCGGACGTGTGTTAGCCGAGCTCCCGTCCTTACCGCCGCCAATCCTCTCCTAACAGCACCTCACTCGCCTGCCACACCAGTTAGAAAGGGATAGGAACCTTCCCCCATCATGCTACCGGCCACCAAAAAAAAAAAAACAGCGCGATGCGCCCATTTTCGCCACCAGACACCGGGTGGATGAACAGGCCCAAGATGGCGCCCGTAGCAGCTCTGATGGAGCAGACCGAGATGGCGCCCAGACCTACTCGCCCCCAGCTCCCAGAGCATGATGCCCCCGCAGCGGCTCCTGCCCTAGCCACCAGGGATGATATACAGGGCCTGCAGGCCTTTATTACACACGAACTCAAAAAATCCACCAGGGCCCTATCCTTAGAAATCCAAGCGGTTGGAGAACGCACTGCCAGTCTGGAAGAACAGGCCAAGATACATATTACGTTCTCTAACGATTTGGCGGGACGCTCTGAGGCCATGGAGCACCGTCTCCAATACCTAGAAGAATCCTTAGAAGATCTTACGAATCGGTCCAGAAGGAATAATGAACGTCTCCGTGGCTTACCAGAAACAGTTGCTAATTCTGACTTATCAGATATTTTTCATGGCATAATTAAACGACTGGTCCCTGATATACCGGATTCTCATCTCATATTGGACCATATCCATAGAGCGCTGGGTCCCCGTCGTGATAACTCGTCCACTCCACGAGACGTGGTGGCACGTTTTCATTATTACACTTCTAAGGATGCGGTTCTTAAAGCTACGCGGAATCAAGATGTGGAATATGAAGGCGCTCCCTTATCATTTTTTCAGGACTTATCTGGCTCCACTCTTGCTCGGAGGAGAGAGTGGAAAGAGATTACGACCATTTTACGTAACAATGACATCCGATACGCATGGGGTTTTCCATTTAAGATTTTGATATTTCACAACAACCATACTTCGGCCTATACATCCCTCCATCAGGCGAAGAACCTTTTGAGATCCTTGGATTTACAGGTGCCTCCTTCGATTGCTGCCCTTGCCCCTCCACGACCTTTGCCGAGGCTCACTCAAGATTGGGAGACTTCAGGAGACTGACCACTTTTTGATTGCAATGGTCCGTAATGGCATTAAGTGTCTGGTTACCTACAATGCCCACTGACATGATGGGCCCGTTTGACCTCGTGGCAGGCAAGTGTATGGAAATTCGATGTAACGTATTCCTCTATTTGCGGGGGTTATGCCCTACTTTCATAATGGTTCAAATTGTTAAGGATATGTTTCTTTTTTCTCTCTCCATTCCCTTTTGGGTCTGGAATTAGAGTTTTTTTCCTTTTTCTACAGTTTATTTGTGTTGTCCGGCGGCGGAGGGGGGTAGCTGGTTTTGGTATCACCCTTACACCGACTGATTGTCGTTGGTTTTTTCCAATGGTCTTCTACCTCTTCCCCCCCCCCTATATCCACCTCCCCTTCGGTATTCCCGTTTGGCTGGTATTCCCTCTACCCTTCTCCCTCGTGACTGCCCATCACGAGATCTTTCTATCTTATTTTCCCTCTTATCTTCTTTCCTTTTCCTTTTCCTTTCTAATTCTTTCTTCTTCTCTTATTCCCTCGGGATCCTCCCTCCGGCTGCCCCTCGGGCCTCTTGCCCTCCGGGGGAGGGGTGGCCGGACGGGGGATCATTCCTTCGCACTCTTCTCCTCTCTGATTAATGTCTAAGGTTAATGTCTACTCTATTAATGTAAAGGGTCTTAATTCACCACGTAAGAGCCGACTTCTATTCAGGGAGCTCCGACGGAAGTCGGTACAAATCGCATTTCTTCAAGAAACTAGAATACCTAAACTAGCCGCTTTTCGCCTCTCAGACCCGACATACTCCAGGATATATATGTCATGCTCTACCCCTAAACGTAATGGTGTTGCTATTCTCTTACGCAATTCATGCCCGATGGTGGTTGAGGAGGTACAAGCAGATGGGCTGGGGAGGTGTGTGATAGTTCGAGGTACCATATCCTCTCAGCCATACTCTCTCGTAGCGCTTTATGGCCCTAACTGCCCGGACGCTAGCTTTTGGGATGACACGAGGGATTTTATTAACTTACATGCTAGAGGTAAGATCATTATGGGGGAGATTTTAATGCTACCTTATGCCCCCCAGTGGATAGGTCAGATCCCCGGGGAGATAGATTGACGCAGCCCTCTTCCTCCCAGGATAATCAGTATCACGGCTTTGCATGAGTTGGGACTCATAGACATATGGAGAGTTCAACACCCTTCGACTCGAGACTATACTTTTTACTCTCATGTTCATGACTCGTATTCCCGCATAGATTGTTTCCTGACCTCCCCTGACTGCATACCGACTGTCTTGTCCTCCGACATAGGTTCGATTACATGGTCTGACCATGCAGATGTGTCTCTGAAACTGACCCCTTTCTCCCCCTCTCCCGGAAGACGGTGGCGCCTCGATCCATTTTTATTAAATAAACCAGGTGTTTCGGACACGATTAAAGAAACCACCTCAGAATACTTTCAATTGAATGACACTCCTGACATCTCCCCTCAGATTCTCTGGGCGGCGTACAAACCGGTGATAAGGGGCAAACTTTTAAACTTGGCAGCATATCATAAAAAACTAAAATTCGCGGACATCACTTCTTTACAAACCCAACTCAGGCAACATGAACTCCAACATAAATCTTCCCCCAGCCCTGAAACCTTTACCGCACTCTCTCGAGTTAGGTCTGTCACTGTGGGTCAGGGGATGGGGCGCCTGGCAGCAGCTTCCTCGCTGCTCGCTGGCCAGGCGCCGAATGTAAACGCTTCCGGGTGCGCTCACGTGGGACGCCGAGGGGCGGGCCTGGCGTTATGACGCGGACCCGCCGGGTTTAAAACCCAGTCTCGCCATTATACCGGTGCCCTGACGTGGTATTCACCTCCCGCAGAGCTCTTGTGAATATTCGGCTATTTCCTGTGTATGACTCTTGGCATTGGCAAACGAACCATCCTGTGTATAACCTTGGCATTGGCAAACGAATCCTCCTGTGTATGACCTTGGCATTGGCAAACGAACCCTCCTGTGTATGACTCTTGGCATTGGCAAACGAACCCTCCTGTGTATAACCCTGGCATTGGCAAACGAACCCTCCTGTGTATGACCCTTGGCATTGGCAAACGAACCCTCCTGTGTATGACCCTTGGCATTGGCAAACGAACTCTCCTGTGTATGACCCTTGGCATTGGCAAACGAACCCTTCTGTGTATAACCCCTGGTATTGGCATTTACTCTGCTCTTGGTTCTGCCCTTAACGTTGGTACCGAGGTCAATCTATGTGGCACCCTAAGCACACATCAGATTACCTCTGCTATACTAAAGTCCTAGGGAGGACTTGTGCTCTGTTCTGTACCTCTGTCTGGTGTTTCCCTTTCTTTATCTGTTACCTGCTTAATTGTCTATATAGCTTTGCCGACCATTCAAGGATCGGAAGAGTAGAAAGTGAGCTACATAAAGAGATCAATATCTTGGTAGTCAGAAGGATTCGTGACAATACTCTATTCCATACCTCTGTCTGGTGTTACCCCTTGTTTATCTATTGTCTGGTTAACTGTCTTTTTAGTTTTGCCGACCATTCAAGGATCGGAAGGGTAGAGAGCGGTCTGCGTAGAGGGACCACTATTTTGGTAATCAGAGGGATCCGTGACATTACGTCAGGGCCAATGGATCCCGCAGACCTCTCTAACCAGCTGGCACGTATCGCAGCCAGACAAGAGGAACAGGACCATAGGATGGACCAGATTTCTCTCGCTCTGCAAACCCTGTTAAATCGGTCCAATACAGGTACCACAAACCCTCCAGATCCAGTATTACCTAGGGTCAGTTCCGTCCCCCCTGAAGGACATAGGCTTAGTATGAAGGCACCCCTACGCTATGATGGTACACCAAGCCTATGCCGGGGTTTTTTGACTCAACTCGAGATCTTGTTTGAGAACAATCCAGGTTCTTGTATGTCTGATAAAGCCAAAGTAGGATATCTGATTAATCATTTAACAGAAAAAGCTTTATTGTGGGCTACGCCGTTGTGGGAAAATAAGAAACCCATCATTTATGACTATGAGGGTTTTACCTCTGAGTTAAAACGTACCTTTGATCCCTCTAGAAGGGCTACCAATGCGGGTAGGTCCTTGTTTCACATCAAACAAGGTAATAAGAGGGTCGCCGACTATGCCATAGAGTTTAAAACTTTGACTTCTGAGGTACTTTGGCCGAACGACGTTTTAACCTTAGCCTTTACCGAAGGCTTGAACGAGGCTTTTATGTTTGAGCTGGCTCCCTTAAAATTACCAGAAAGTCTGGACCACCTGATAGATTTCTGTATAGCCATGGACGATCAAATCAGGGAAAGGAGACACCCCAGAGATAGACCCAGAAGGGTCTTGCCTCCTTTACCCTCGTTACCCAGACACACCAGTACGTCAGGTGGCTTGGAGAATGTGAAAACAGATTTGCCAGTCGTTGAACCCATGCAAATAGGGAAGACAGGTATTTCAGAAGCAGAAAGAGCGCACAGAAGAGAAAAGGGGCTCTGCTTCTATTGTGCAGGGGCAGATCACTTCCGCCTTCAATGTCCTCAGAGACCCAGGGTTAGCAGGGCTGAACATAGCAAATTAGGATTCAGAACAGGAAACACCCAGGTTATCGGTTCTCTGTATGCCTCCTTTGTGGATAATGAAAAAAAAAAATCCAGGATTCTGTTACCGATCTCCCTAACCTGGGAGGGGGTTCACCTCAAGACTGAGGCGTTCTTAGACTCTGGGGCCTCAGGCAATTTTATGGATAAGAATTTTGCTGCCAAAAACCTCCTACCTCTGGTTCTCAAGGAAAGACCTCTAATGGTGGAGGCCATAGATGGTAAACCCCTGTCATGTCCACATATCACTCACGACACAGTCGATGTATGTATGAAAACAGGAGTTTTGCACCAGGAAACAATAAGATTTCAAATTATTGAATCACCCTCATGTCCTGTCGTTCTTGGGTTTCCATGGTTAACAGAGCACAACCCAGTTGTCGATTGGGTCCAGAGAGACATAAAATGTTGGGGTCAGAGTTGTCAGTCTAAGTGCCTAGGCAGAGTCAATGTGATTGGTAGCCTCAATATTGCCACAGCCCCTCCTTTGTCCACAGAGGTCCCTGAATGTTACCTGGCATTAAAGGAGGTGTTCTCTAAAGCCAGGACTGAGGTCCTACCACCACATCGTCCATATGACTGTGCCATTGATTTACTCCCCGGTACGATGCCTCCTAGGGGTCACGTATACCCTTTATCACAAAGAGAGAACGACATTATGGAGGAATACATAAGGGAGAATCTGGAACGAGGATTCATTAGACGGTCCTCCTCTCCAGCAGGAGCAGGTTTCTTTTTTGTTTCCAAGAAAGAGGGAGATCTGCGACCTTGCATCGATTATAGGGTTTGAATAGGATCACTATAAGAAATGCATATCCCATACCTCTCATAACAGAATTGTTCGACCGATTAAAAGGGGCCCGTGTCTATACTAAGCTTGATTTACGCGGAGCGTACAACCTGGTCAGGGTTAAAAAGGGAGACGAATGGAAAACGGCTTTTAATACACGTAGCGGGCATTATGAATACCTGGTGATGCCTTTTGGGTTGTGTAATGCGCCAGCCGTCTTTCAGGACCTTATAAACGACACTCTAAGGGAATTTCTGCAAGAATTCGTCATAGTATATCTGGATGATATCCTGATATACTCTCCTGATGTGGACACTCATCATGTCCACGTGAAACAAGTATTGAAAAAACTATTGAAGGCTGGATTGTACTGTAAGCTAGAAAAATGTCTATTCGACATAGTAACTGTGCAATTCCTTGGTTATATAATAACCCCTGAGGGTTTTCAAATGGATCCTAAGAAGCTCTCAGCTATTCTTGACTGGCCTCTACCCCAAGGACTTAAAGCCATTCAGAGGTTTCTGGGGTTTACGAACTATTACCGAAGGTTCATTAAAGATTTTTCGGCCTTGGTGGCTCCCCTCACGGCTATGACAAAGAAAGGGGTGGGAAATCAGAAATGGACACCTCAAGCCACTCAAGCCTTTGAGGCACTAAAGCAAGCATTTACTACTGCCCCTGTTCTCCGACATCCAGATCCGGCTCTGCCTTTCAAGTAGAAGTTGACGCCTCCGAACTAGGTCTTGGTGCAGTCTTGTCCCAAAGGGAGGCTCCTGACAAACCCTTGCATCCATGCGGCTTCTATTCTCGGAAGTTGTCCCCGGCAGAGAAGAACTATGACATTGGGAATAGAGAATTGTTAGCAGTCATCGCGGCCTTGGCCGAATGGAGATACTTATTAGAGGGGTCTAAGGACCCCATCGTTATCATAACCGACCATAAGAATCTCACGTACATTGGAGATGCCAAACGTTTAAATTCCAGACAAGCGAGATGGTCATTGTTTCTTTCAAGTTTTAATTTCGTGCTTACCTATAGACCTGGGTCCAGAAACATTAAAGCAGACGCATTGTCGAGACAGTATGAGTCTTATGAACATAATATCCAAGATCAGCATCCCATTGTACCCCAGGAAAGGATTATAGCCGCTACCACGATTAGTGTCTCGTCTCCTCTAATGAAAAGGTTGCAGACCGTCCAGGGTGCAGCTCCTGGGGGAAAACCTCCTGCGAGACTCTTTGTACCTGAGAACGAAAGAGAGGAAGTACTTAACATCTATCATGATAATAAAACTTCTGGGCATATGGGTATCACCAAGACTGTGTCTAGTATCAGTAAACTCCTCTGGTGGCCCACGTTGCGCCGAGATGTCAAAGATTACATTGCCGTGTGCGAAGTGTGCACAAGGCAGAAAAGTCCCAAAACAGCACCCATTGGCTTACTCCAGCCTTTGCCGATCCCCGAACGACCCTGGTCACATGTAGCCATGGATTTTATAGTAGAGTTACCTGAGTCAAGAGGGAATACAGTGATACTTACGATCATAGATCGATTTTCCAAGATGGGCCACTATGTTCCTCTTCGGAAACTACCTTCGGCAGCTGAACTGGTGCCCATTTTCATTGCCAACGTGGTCCGCATACACGGTGTCCCTCTGGAGATTGTCTCTGATAGGGGGACCCAATTCATCTCCAGATTCTGGAGAGGGTTTTGTAAGAACGTGGGGATAGACCTCTCTTTCTCTTCGGCTTATCACCCCCAGACCAACGGAGCAGCAGAACGAGCAAACCAAAATATAGAGAAATATCTCAGGTGCTTTATCTCAGAACAACAAGATAACTGGTCAGACCTGCTACCATGGGCAGAATATGCTTTGAACAGCGCAGTGAGTGAATCCACAGGACATTCTCCTTTCTTCGCTGTTTATGGTTTTGATCCTCCCGTGCTCCCCGCCACGTTTCCTGATACCACGATTCCTGCTTTAGATGAGCAACTGGCATCATTGAAAGAGACTTGGGGGAGAGTGAGACGGGCACTGGAGGAGAGTAGTGCCATCCAGAAAACTAAGGCCGACAGACACAGGAGGCAGGCACCCGTGTATCAAGTTGGGGACAGGGTTTGGCTTTCTTCACGTAACATCAAGCTCTTAGTGCCTTCCATGAAGTTGGCTCCTAGGTATATCGGCCCCTATAAGATTCTACGGCGACTCAACCCTGTCTCCTATGCTTTGGCGTTACCCCCCCATTTTAAGATACACAATGTGTTCCATGTAAACCTTTTGAAGCCGTTGTTATGTAACCGGTACACCAAGGTCCATGCTCCACCGCCTCCTGTCTCTGTGGAGGGCGAGGAGGAGTTCGAAGTTAAAGCCATTCTGGGTGCCAGGATGTCTAGGGGGTCCTTGCAGTACCTGGTCGATTGGGTGGGTTACGGTCCGGAGGATCGTTCTTGGATACCGGCTGCGGAAGTCCATGCTCCTAGGCTAGTGAAGGCCTTCTATTTGGCGCACCCCCGTGCCCCTGGGGGTCGTCCAGTGGCCGCCCCTGGAGGGGGGGTTCTGTCACGGTGGGTCAGGGGATGGGGCGCCTGGCAGCAGCTTCCTCGCTGCTCGCTGGCCAGGCGCCGAATGTAAACGCTTCCGGTGCGCTCACGTGGGACGCCGAGGGGCGGGGCCTGGCGTTATGACGCGGACCCGCCGGGTTTAAAACCCAGTCTCGCCATTATTACCGGTGCCCTGACGTGGTATTCACCTCCCGCAGAGCTCTTGTGAATATTCGGCTATTTCCTGTGTATGACTCTTGGCATTGGCAAACGAACCATCCTGTGTATAACCTTGGCATTGGCAAACGAATCCTCCTGTGTATGACCCTTGGCATTGGCAAACGAACCCTCCTGTGTATGACTCTTGGCATTGGCAAACGAACCCTCCTGTGTATAACCCTTGGCATTGGCAAACGAACCCTCCTGTGTATGACCCTTGGCATTGGCAAACGAACTCTCCTGTGTATGACCCTTGGCATTGGCAAACGAACTCTCCTGTGTATGACCCCTGGCATTTGCAAACGAACCCTTCTGTGTATAACCCCTGGTATTGGCATTTACTCTGCTCTTGGTTCTGCCCTTAACGTTGGTACCGAGGTCAATCTATGTGGCACCCTAAGCACACATCAGATTACCTCTGCTAATACTAAAGTCCTAGGGAGGACTTGTGCTCTGTTCTGTACCTCTGTCTGGTGTTTCCCTTTCTTTATCTGTTACCTGCTTAATTGTCTATATAGCTTTGCCGACCATTCAAGGATCGGAAGAGTAGAAAGTGAGCTACATAAAGAGATCAATATCTTGGTAGTCAGAAGGATTCGTGACAATACTCTATTCCATACCTCTGTCTGGTGTTACCCCTTGTTTATCTATTGTCTGGTTAACTGTCTTTTTAGTTTTGCCGACCATTCAAGGATCGGAAGGGTAGAGAGCGGTCTGCGTAGAGGGACCACTATTTTGGTAATCAGAGGGATCCGTGACATTACGTCAGGGCCAATGGATCCCGCAGACCTCTCTAACCAGCTGGCACGTATCGCAGCCAGACAAGAGGAACAGGACCATAGGATGGACCAGATTTCTCTCGCTCTGCAAACCCTGTTAAATCGGTCCAATACAGGTACCACAAACCCTCCAGATCCAGTATTACCTAGGGTCAGTTCCGTCCCCCCTGAAGGACATAGGCTTAGTATGAAGGCACCCCTACGCTATGATGGTACACCAAGCCTATGCCGGGGTTTTTGACTCAACTCGAGATCTTGTTTGAGAACAATCCAGGTTCTTGTATGTCTGATAAAGCCAAAGTAGGATATCTGATTAATCATTTAACAGAAAAAGCTTTATTGTGGGCTACGCCGTTGTGGGAAAATAAGAAACCCATCATTTATGACTATGAGGGTTTTACCTCTGAGTTAAAACGTACCTTTGATCCCTCTAGAAGGGCTACCAATGCGGGTAGGTCCTTGTTTCACATCAAACAAGGTAATAAGAGGGTCGCCGACTATGCCATAGAGTTTAAAACTTTGACTTCTGAGGTACTTTGGCCGAACGACGTTTTAACCTTAGCCTTTACCGAAGGCTTGAACGAGGCTTTTATGTTTGAGCTGGCTCCCTTAAAATTACCAGAAAGTCTGGACCACCTGATAGATTTCTGTATAGCCATGGACGATCAAATCAGGGAAAGGAGACACCCCAGAGATAGACCCAGAAGGGTCTTGCCTCCTTTACCCTCGTTACCCAGACACACCAGTACGTCAGGTGGCTTGGAGAATGTGAAAACAGATTGCCAGTCGTTGAACCCATGCAAATAGGGAAGACAGGTATTTCAGAAGCAGAAAGAGCGCACAGAAGAGAAAAGGGGCTCTGCTTCTATTGTGCAGGGGCAGATCACTTCCGCCTTCAATGTCCTCAGAGACCCAGGGTTAGCAGGGCTGAATATAGCAAATTAGGATTCAGAACAGGAAACACCCAGGTTATCGGTTCTCTGTATGCCTCCTTTGTGGATAATGAAAAAAAAAAATCCAGGATTCTGTTACCGATCTCCCTAACCTGGGAGGGGGTTCACCTCAAGACTGAGGCGTTCTTAGATTCTGGGGCCTCAGGCAATTTTATGGATAAGAATTTTGCTGCCAAAAACCTCCTACCTCTGGTTCTCAAGGAAAGACCTCTAATGGTGGAGGCCATAGATGGTAAACCCCTGTCATGTCCACATATCACTCACGACACAGTCGATGTATGTATGAAAACAGGAGTTTTGCACCAGGAAACAATAAGATTTCAAATTATTGAATCACCCTCATGTCCTGTCGTTCTTGGGTTTCCATGGTTAACAGAGCACAACCCAGTTGTCGATTGGGTCCAGAGAGACATAAAATGTTGGGGTCAGAGTTGTCAGTCTAAGTGCCTAGGCAGAGTCAATGTGATTGGTAGCCTCAATATTGCCACAGCCCCTCCTTTGTCCACAGAGGTCCCTGAATGTTACCTGGCATTAAAGGAGGTGTTCTCTAAAGCCAGGACTGAGGTCCTACCACCACATCGTCCATATGACTGTGGCCATTGATTTACTCCCCGGTACGATGCCTCCTAGGGGTCACGTATACCCTTTATCACAAAGAGAGAACGACATTATGGAGGAATACATAAGGAGAATCTGGAACGAGGATTCATTAGACGGTCCTCCTCTCCAGCAGGAGCAGGTTCTTTTTTGTTTCCAAGAAAGAGGGAGATCTGCGACCTTGCATCGATTATAGAGGTTTGAATAGGATCACTATAAGAAATGCATATCCCATACCTCTCATAACAGAATTGTTCGACCGATTAAAAGGGGCCCGTGTCTATACTAAGCTTGATTTACGCGGAGCGTACAACCTGGTCAGGGTTAAAAAGGGAGACGAATGGAAAACGGCTTTTAATACACGTAGCGGGCATTATGAATACCTGGTGATGCCTTTTGGGTTGTGTAATGCGTCAGCCGTCTTTCAGGACCTTATAAACGACACTCTAAGGGAATTTCTGCAAGAATTCGTCATAGTATATCTGGATGATATCCTGATATACTCTCCTGATGTGGACACTCATCATGTCCACGTGAAACAAGTATTGAAAAAACTATTGAAGGCTGGATTGTACTGTAAGCTAGAAAAATGTCTATTCGACATAGTAACTGTGCAATTCCTTGGTTATATAATAACCCCTGAGGTTTTCAAATGGATCCTAAGAAGCTCTCAGCTATTCTTGACTGGCCTCTACCCCAAGGACTTAAAGCCATTCAGAGGTTTCTGGGGTTTACGAACTATTACCGAAGGTTCATTAAAGATTTTTCGGCCTTGGTGGCTCCCCTCACGGCTATGACAAAGAAAGGGGTGGGAAATCAGAAATGGACACCTCAAGCCACTCAAGCCTTTGAGGCACTAAAGCAAGCATTTACTACTGCCCCTGTTCTCCGACATCCAGATCCGGCTCTGCCTTTCAAGTAGAAGTTGACGCCTCCGAACTAGGTCTTGGTGCAGTCTTGTCCCAAAGGGAGGCTCCTGACAAACCCTTGCATCCATGCGGCTTCTATTCTCGGAAGTTGTCTCCGGCAGAGAAGAACTATGACATTGGGAATAGAGAATTGTTAGCAGTCATCGCGGCCTTGGCCGAATGGAGATACTTATTAGAGGGGTCTAAGGACCCCATCGTTATCATAACCGACCATAAGAATCTCACGTACATTGGAGATGCCAAACGTTTAAATTCCAGACAAGCGAGATGGTCATTGTTTCTTTCAAGTTTTAATTTCGTGCTTACCTATAGACCTGGGTCCAGAAACATTAAAGCAGACGCATTGTCGAGACAGTATGAGTCTTATGAACATAATATCCAAGATCAGCATCCCATTGTACCCCAGGAAAGGATTATAGCCGCTACCACGATTAGTGTCTCGTCTCCTCTAATGAAAAGGTTGCAGACCGTCCAGGGTGCAGCTCCTGGGGGAAAACCTCCTGCGAGACTCTTTGTACCTGAGAACGAAAGAGAGGAAGTACTTAACATCTATCATGATAATAAAACTTCTGGGCATATGGGTATCACCAAGACTGTGTCTAGTATCAGTAAACTCCTCTGGTGGCCCACGTTGCGCCGAGATGTCAAAGATTACATTGCCGTGTGCGAAGTGTGCACAAGGCAGAAAAGTCCCAAAACAGCACCCATTGGCTTACTCCAGCCTTTGCCGATCCCCGAACGACCCTGGTCACATGTAGCCATGGATTTTATAGTAGAGTTACCTGAGTCAAGAGGGAATACAGTGATACTTACGATCATAGATCGATTTTCCAAGATGGGCCACTATGTTCCTCTTCGGAAACTACCTTCGGCAGCTGAACTGGTGCCCATTTTCATTGCCAACGTGGTCCGCATACACGGTGTCCCTCTGGAGATTGTCTCTGATAGGGGGACCCAATTCATCTCCAGATTCTGGAGAGGGTTTTGTAAGAACGTGGGGATAGACCTCTCTTTCTCTTCGGCTTATCACCCCCAGACCAACGGAGCAGCAGAACGAGCAAACCAAAATATAGAGAAATATCTCAGGTGCTTTATCTCGGAACAACAAGATAACTGGTCAGACCTGCTACCATGGGCAGAATATGCTTTGAACAGCGCAGTGAGTGAATCCACAGGACATTCTCCTTTCTTCGCTGTTTATGGTTTTGATCCTCCCGTGCTCCCCGCCACGTTTCCTGATACCACGATTCCTGCTTTAGATGAGCAACTGGCATCATTGAAAGAGACTTGGGGGAGAGTGAGACGGGCACTGGAGGAGAGTAGTGCCATCCAGAAAACTAAGGCCGACAGACACAGGAGGCAGGCACCCGTGTATCAAGTTGGGGACAGGGTTTGGCTTTCTTCACGTAACATCAAGCTCTTAGTGCCTTCCATGAAGTTGGCTCCTAGGTATATCGGCCCCTATAAGATTCTACGGCGACTCAACCCTGTCTCCTATGCTTTGGCGTTACCCCCCCATTTTAAGATACACAATGTGTTCCATGTAAACCTTTTGAAGCCGTTGTTATGTAACCGGTACACCAAGGTCCATGCTCCACCGCCTCCTGTCTCTGTGGAGGGCGAGGAGGAGTTCGAAGTTAAAGCCATTCTGGGTGCCAGGATGTCTAGGGGGTCCTTGCAGTACCTGGTCGATTGGGTGGGTTACGGTCCGGAGGATCGTTCTTGGATACCGGCTGCGGAAGTCCATGCTCCTAGGCTAGTGAAGGCCTTCTATTTGGCGCACCCCCGTGCCCCTGGGGGTCGTCCAGTGGCCGCCCCTGGAGGGGGGGGTTCTGTCACGGTGGGTCAGGGGATGGGGCGCCTGGCAGCAGCTTCCTCGCTGCTCGCTGGCCAGGCGCCGAATGTAAACGCTTCCGGGTGCGCTCACGTGGGACGCCGAGGGGCGGGGCCTGGCGTTATGACGCGGACCCGCCGGGTTTAAAACCCAGTCTCGCCATTATACCGGTGCCCTGACGTGGTATTCACCTCCCGCAGAGCTCTTGTGAATATTCGGCTATTTCCTGTGTATGACTCTTGGCATTGGCAAACGAACCATCCTGTGTATAACCCTTGGCATTGGCAAACGAATCCTCCTGTGTATGACCCTTGGCATTGGCAAACGAACCCTCCTGTGTATGACCCTTGGCATTGGCAAACGAACCCTCCTGTGTATGACTCTTGGCATTGGCAAACGAACCCTCCTGTGTATAATCCTTGGCATTGGCAAACGAACCCTCCTGTGTATGACCCTTGGCATTGGCAAACGAACTCTCCTGTGTATGACCCTTGGCATTGGCAAACGAACTCTCCTGTGTATGACCCCTGGCATTTGCAAACGAACCCTTCTGTGTATAACCCCTGGTATTGGCATTTACTCTGCTCTTGGTTCTGCCCTTAACGTTGGTACCGAGGTCAATCTATGTGGCACCCTAAGCACACATCAGATTACCTCTGCTAATACTAAAGTCCTAGGGAGGACTTGTGCTCTGTTCTGTACCTCTGTCTGGTGTTTCCCTTTCTTTATCTGTTACCTGCTTAATTGTCTATATAGCTTTGCCGACCATTCAAGGATCGGAAGAGTAGAAAGTGAGCTACATAAAGAGATCAATATCTTGGTAGTCAGAAGGATTTGTGACAATACTCTATTCCATACCTCTGTCTGGTGTTACCCCTTGTTTATCTATTGTCTGGTTAACTGTCTTTTTAGTTTTGCCGACCATTCAAGGATCGGAAGGGTAGAGAGCGGTCTGCGTAGAGGGACCACTATTTTGGTAATCAGAGGGATCCGTGACAAGGTCAGACTTAAATCAATTGTTTGTGGAGGATGCAGGACGAGCTATGCTATGGTCTAAGCAGCGCTATTACGATAGGTCCAATAGAATGGACTCCCCGTTGGCCCGGCTAATTAATCCTCGCTCACAATTTCGCCCAATCACAGTTATACGGGACAGGGATGGCCCATCACACACGACCCTGCGAGCTATCAGAGATGCGTTCACTAACTACTATACGGCCCTATATGACCATTCCCCTGACCACACCCATACAAATAAGGTACTGATGCAGGAAATTGAATCATACTTGAACCAGGCATCCTTACCTCTTTTGCCGGAATCTAGAATGGAGACACTGGTTGACATGATCACTGAGGAGGAGATAGGTAAAGCCTTGGGATACATGAAGCCTCATAAGGCCCCAGGTCCGGATGGCTTTACATATCACTTTTATAAATCCTTTGCAGCAGAGCTTATCCCTAGGTTACTCCTTACTTTTAATGACATGTTGACAGGGGGTACACCTCCAACAGAATCTTTAATGGCCTCTATAGTGTTAATACCCAAACCCGGTCGGGACCCTCAGCTAGTGGAAAATTATCGCCCTATATCTTTAATAAACACGGATTTAAAATTGTTCACTAAAATTCTGTCTTTACGACTGGATCGGTTATTGGGGGATTTGATCCATCCTGATCAGGTAGGGTTTATACCAAATAGGCAGGCATTTGAAAACACCAGGAAAACAGCAGATCTCATATGGTATGCTTCTACTCACAAAATACCTTCCCTATTTATCTCACTGCATGCGGAGAAAGCATTTGATAGAGCAGAATGGCCTTTTTTGTTCTCTCTTCTCAAACATCTTGGTTTTCCTCTAGCATACGTGGCGGCGGTACAAGCCTTATACTCCTCCCCATCCGCTCAGGTGGTGAATCCTGGTACAGACATGATCCCCTTTAATGTTCGCAATGGTACTCGCCAGGGATGCCCCTTATCGCCGGCTTTGTTTGCCCTTTTTCTGGAACCTCTTTTGCAACACATTAGACTTGACCCTTCCATACGGGGCATTTTGATCCAGGGAAGTGAATATAAATTATCAGCTTATGCAGAAGATGTCTTATTATCGATCTCGCAGCCCCTATCATCTCTCCCTAAAGTTCTGCAGAAATTGTCTGATTTTGCTCGGTTATCTGGATATAAAATAAATATGGACAAGTCGGAAGCTATTCCGCTTTACATAGCTGAGGGAGACATATCTTTAATTCGCTCCTATTTTCCTGTAGTAGTCTCATTGACTTCGATTAAATACCTAGGCATTCACTTATCGACTGATCCCGGACAATTGTATGATGTGAATTATGCTCCTTTGTTGTCCCAAATTAAAAGGGATTTAGAAAATTGGGATAAATATGCAATATCGTGGATGGGTAGAATATATTGTATAAAAATGACTGTCCTGCCTCGGCTATTGTGCTTTTTTCAGGCACTCCCGATAGCTATCCCTCCAGAGGATCTCCATCACCTTCAGCGGGCGATTGACAAATTCATATGCAGGGGCAAGCGGCACCGAATAGCAAGAGCAACGTTCTACCGACCTAAAGATGCAGGGGGCCTGGGTCTTCCTTGCCTCCTATCTTATTATTACGCTGCCCAATTGGCCCAAATTGTTGCTTGGCACACACCGCCCGGACGACACCGTTGGGTAGACTTGGAATGTGCCCTTATGTTTCCGGATGACCCCAGCCTTTGGATTTGGCTCTCAAAAACCCACAGGACTTTGTTACGCACCAACTGTCCAGCTATAGTGAATTCCATCCGGCTCTGGGATAAATTGCCTGCAAAATGTGACTTGGCGTCTTTTCCATCACCTTTATCTCCGATCATACGAAACAAAGCTTTTCTCCCAGCCTATTCGGTGAAAGCGGGAAGAGGATGGATGGACTCTAATATCTCCCGTTTCTACCAACTGTATCCTGGAGGCTCTTTCCTGGCCCTTATGGAGTTCTCGATGTCTGGCACAACAGCCCTTGCTCATCTCCTACCATATATGCAACTAAAGGCTTTTGCCTCTCAGCCACATGTGAAAGTGGCGGCCTTATCACCTCTTACACCGTTTGAACGACTATGCAAAGCAAGCTCATACCCAAAAGGTTTGATTTCGACTCTATACCGCTCTTTAACTTCTTTGTTAGACTGGAGAGAATTGACATATATTAATGCCTGGGAGAAGGATCTGGGGGAACAACTGGATAGGGAGGAATGGCTGGATATCTGGGACTCCATGAGAATCGTTTCGGTGTGCACCACCCACCAGGAACAACTTGTCAAAACCATATTCCGATGGTATGTAACTCCAGTACAACTCTCACGTATGTCCCCTCCGACTCCGGATACCTGTTGGAAGGGATGCGGCGAACGGGGCTCCTATATACACCTGTGGTGGACATGCTCTCAAATACAACATTATTGGACTGGAGTCCAGACTCTTCTTTCTACAGTCCTCGCGAGACATATTCCTATGGACCCCTGGGCCTTCTTACTCTCTCGCCCCAACCCGGATCTTTCCCGACAGGAACACAAACTCATGGCAAAAATCACTTTGGCGGACCGCAGATTATTGGCCTTGGAATGGAACTGCCCTCAGGTCCCCTCATCGCACCGTATTTATGCCTTAATACAAGACGTACAAAGTATGGATAAGCTGACGGCATTGGCCAGAGACTCTCTCCCCGCCTATTACAACACATGGGCCCCATGGATAGACCATATGGGTCACGCAATGGTGACATGAGTCGGAAGTCTCAGTGGTCTCCCTTCTCAATTTTTTGGCATTACCGTTTTTTGCGTATAATGAACCGACTTTAGTTTTATTTGCTTTTTACATGTTCTTTTCTACTTTTAGCTCTTCTATTTTCTTTTTCTCTCTCTATTTCACTTCTTGGGGATCTGGGCAATCCCCTCCCCCTCTCTCCCCCCCCCTTTTTTTCTTTTTGAATATTCGGAAAATGTATATATTTGGAGAGTATTGCATCTTTCTACGTTGTGTTCCGCATTCCCTTTGACTGTATTGCCTTACTTTCTCCAATTTACAAAAAAAAAGATAGATCATAAAATGGTCAGATTTAGAGAAGAGAATATAAAATGTATATCTGTATGTGGCATAATTCCTTTATTTGGAAATTACAGTAACACCTTGTATCTGTACTGTACAAGGAGTTTCAGCAATTATAATGCCTGTGAATCTTATTCCCGTGTTCTTCCCTCTCCTTGTCTATTCTAATGCAACAGTAAAGTATGTTGAGCTTCTTGTTACATTGAGGATGAGGGCTGCTGCTTTGCAGTAAAGCAAGGTGACAGGCAGTGGCGTCATGCGGGGGTGCGGGCTGCTCCTGGGTGGCACCCTCTAGGGCTCGAGTCCTGCCTGCGGTAACAGTTTTGAGTCGAATAATAGGGGGCACAGGGGAAGATAGAGGGAGGCCAAAACTGAGAGAAGAGCTTAGCGCTGTTCTTCTATTCTGGTCGCTCTCGGCTGACACGCAGCTGCACCTCAGTGTGCGGTCAACCGGGTAGGCGGGACTGCGGGAGCCAGAAAGTCTCGTGCTCGGCCGGCGGCCACAGGCACGTGACCCCGTGTGCGCTGTGCTCCGCCGGCTGTGAGGACGTCACGTCACACAGCGTGACTGGATCCTGCACAGGAGGACCCAACCCCTGGCAATCATCCAGCCAGACTGAAGCTGCTAAGATCAGTGCCCCCCCAGCCAGCTGCAGAAATTAGCCCCCCTGGCCAGCTGAAGAGACCTGTGCCCGGCCAGCTGAAGAGGTGAGAACAAAAAAGGTAAATATATAATGTAAAATTTAATTTATGTAATTATTATTTATATATTTATAATAAAATGTTACTGAATTATTTGCCTAATTTTTTTTATGGTAAAAAAAAAAAAGATAATGGGGTCTATTATTTTCACTGTACTTTGGTGATTCCATTTCGCCAAAAATACTGTGAATTCACGATTTAGTGAATAGTCACCGTATTTTGATGAAATTGGAGTCGCCAAAGCAGTTATTGGATGTTGGCAAAAACTGCCGAATTACACTGATAATGGCCAAACTGGCATCAGCGAATGCTACCGAACTGCAAATAAAACAAACAACAAACGTAACTCTCCTATTATCTTAATAGGTGTTTAAACCAATAAAAATGTATTAAAATATGTCAAAATAATAAAAAAGGTCTGTTACAGAAAAACACAAAACCCCTTTTAAAACCGTTGGGAAACAAACATTTTGTTCAAAAATTACAAAAGGTGTTCAGAAAAATAAAAAACTAGTTTTTTGCTGAATATACAAAAAAAATAAACACAGGGTTATTCAGAGAGAGAGAGAGGTGAAACTCAGGAGAATGACTGGAGAAGTTAAAATTCTAGGTCAAAATAGCCAAACCAGAAAATTCTCCCATTTATCTCACTTTCCAAATCGACTATGTGCTCTAGATTGTTCTCTTCTCCTACTAGTTCTCCTGATTTTCATCTCTCTGAATAACCATGACGGTCTTTAAAAAAAAAAAATTATATTTTTTACATTGAATCCGATGATATTTACCGAACTGAACCACTGAAAATCAGGGCATTTCACTGACACTTCGGGGCAGTTTGGCGTTTTCTGAATAGAAGACACGTTAGTCTTCTATACTCTATGGGACAATATTGCTGCCGTCGAAGAGTGCTGAACCGCATGGGTGACCCCAACCCTAGTGACGCCACTGGTGACAGGAGTCAGATCTCAGAGAATTTAGTTTCTCCCCAGGATCAAAATTTATCTTGTATTTAAAATGTATGCAAATTAGTTCATATATGCATTTTTTTAAAAATAAAATAAAATTTAGAAAGGATTTTACCAGGAAGGATACATTGAGATTTTTTTCGTTTTCAAGTAAGTCCTGGGTGGCGAGTATGTACCGTTGGGTGTCTTGCCCAAGGACACTTACTGGAGAGGTGCTCATTGTCTTTCAATGCAAATCAATGTATACACAGTTTCCGAAGTGAAAGGGTCAGTTCGCAAACCCTAAGACTATTCACAAATACACCCCCACACCATTAGGACCTTACATTCACACTTATAAAATATCTGTATTTAGGCTACCTATATGCAAATTTACTGAAACAAGCATTCCTTTTTGGATTCTTCCCTTAGAAGAAGAACGGAAAGGAGAAGAGCTAGGAGTGGCTGAAAGAATTTACAGAAATCGTGTTGTTTTGAAAGGCAAAAACAAATATTCGACTCGTAGAGCTCTAATCCTTTCTCAAAGACCAATTTTATTGAGATTTCCCATTCAAGATGGCAGAGTTTTCACCACAATGGTGGCATTTATGCACAATGTTTTAATTGTAAGCTGCCATGTGAACGCGTTAAATCTCACCTGCTGTTTAAAGGTAATGCGGTAAGGGAGAACTAGTGACTGCTAATCTTTTCTTTCACTTTGTAATACAGTCACAAGATCCGGCAGCCTCGATTGCCAAATCATCACTCTATAAGAGTTAACATTCATGTTGGTCTAACAATAAAGCCAGTGTACTAGGTGAGGAAAGGCTTAATTTATATCCTTGTGTATAAATAAAATCTGTTTAACCGCTGTCACACCTCATAACTTTCAATAACAAAACCGCAGGTGACAAGTCCTTTGTAATGAATCCCGGCAGAGCAGTGTGCCAGAGCATCTCCCCTGCTTCCTGTGCCTGACTTTGGCCCGAATTAGTTAGGTGTCTGGATATATGCCAACAGTTATAGATTAGCGCCAGGCTATAGCACCTTACCTTATCCATCTATAAAACAAAGGTATAATTTGTTTTCCTGTCAATAAAATCTCGGAGAACATTGCTGCTACCCATTTCATCTCCTGTGAAGTAAGGACACCAACAGAGGAGCAATATCATTTGTAGCGTATTAAAAGCTCTCCATACATGAACAAAAAGTACTGTTGATGCCAGCAGAATGTCCAGAAAGTAGCCTTAGGTCTAAAGTCTCATAAGTAAAGGATTATTAAATAATATGCATTGACTTAAATTTGGCTTCTTTCTTTTGTTTTCATTTCCCAGTGTTCCCTTCTTCAGGACCTCCTGTGTATTCAAGGTGTCCAGGTCTATACGAGAAATGCTGTAAATCCTGAAGCAATACGTTTCTAAACTAGAATAAATGCTAGAAATTACTTGATGTAAATAACACGTTTTGCTTCGGTTTTAAATTATATTTTATAGTTCCTTAAACGGGTGCCAGATCTGCTTGTAAATCGATTGATAAGTCTCTGGCCGCGCTCTCTGCGAATTCCCTAAAATGCAAGTGTTAGGCCAGGGTCACGCGAGCACACTGAGTGCGTCCGTAGTGACCCTTTCTCCCAGCGTCCCTCGTAGCGTTATGTCTGCTTGACTGGGAGGGCCACATCGTGCAACCTGCTTAACCTCCCTGGCGGTCCGATTCTGACCTATTTTATATGTCAGAATCGGTCCTAAGTGTAGCTTGGAGGTTAACTTTCAATACTGAAAGCGTTATCCCCGAGCCACACTCGGGCCAATACTTACATGTCCTGCGCTCCCTTGCTGTCCCCGTAGTCCCACTGCGGCGGATCGCAATGTCACACTTCCTGGTTTCACTCCTCGCGAGAAGAGAACCAGTCAGTGTGACTTTGAGCAGCTGGAGGAGACTGCGGGGATCAGCGAGGGAGCGCAGGACATGTAAGTATCCAGCCCAAGTGTGGCTCGGGGATACCGCTTTCGGTATGAAAAGTTAACCCCGAGCCACACTCGGGAATACCGTCAGGGAGGTTAATGTTAATCGCACATTACAACGGGTGGGCTGAAGTCCTCCCCGTCAAAACGCTACAGCGGATGTTGGTCGGGTCTACAAAGTGTGATTCTCCGTAGGAGGCTCGCGCCATGTAGGACTGAGTGTACTGACGTGCACTCAGCAAGCTGGTTACACGGGCGTCCCAGTAGAAAGAATTTCCATTCTATCAGACGTTCGCTACACACTCGAGTGACCCTGGCCTTTCTCTGCGGATATTGGAAATGATAAGTGGTCCAGTCCCTGAAGTAGCAAAGTAGCTTCAAATCATGATCCGCCTTCTACCGTATTTAACAATTGGGATGTTGTTTTCACGCGGGCATGCAGTGTCCTTTTTACACCATACATAGTGCTAAATGTTCTTCCCAAACAACTCAACATTAGTTTCATCAGCCCACAAAACATTTTCCCAGTAGCATGGTGGATTGTCAAGATGGTCTTTAAAAAAAATCAGGCATTCAGCTATATTTTTGGTAAGCAGAAGGCTTTTTTCATGGTGTCCTGCCATGGACACTGTCCCTGTTCAATGTTTTCCTTATACTATTATCATGAAATGATGTTAACCAGTTCCAATGATTTCTTCAAGTCTTTAGGCTCGGGTCAGACGAACGCATTTTGTGCGGACTGTGCGTGCGTGCACAACAGACGTACCTTCTTCTATGAGCGGCCGCATGCTGAGAGAGCTCCAAAGACATCCGTGATTTATGACAGTCTATCTGAGGCCCTCTTGTCCTATATTGCCTACTAGGGGGTTGAGTCAGGCTGGAAGCTGCAGAGACCACTGACACACCACTCTCCTTAAGTATATCGGTGCCCCATCGACCGGGCAGATTCCGGGCCTGGCGCGGCCTTGTCGGGTCGGCCATTTTGCGGAGCCTGGGGAGTTTCCTAGGGAAAGTTGTGGTCCTGTTTCCTGCCGGTGGTGAACCCCTCCCCTCCCCCAGACATGGGGAAGAAAACAGGACAGCACACGCGTAACAGGTCAGCAGATCCCCGACAGAGTGATATCAGAGATTCCCTGAGTGGCAGACGTCCTGCCTGTTCTGCGGCCTCCTCCTCCCTCCTTCCCCCGGGGTTTGACTCTTCAGAGGACGAGGACTGTAATTGGAACTTCGGGACTGGGATTGACTGGCTTGCCCCGTTACCCAGCGATTCCGGGACTGTGAGTGCTGCCGCAAAAAAGAGAGCGCAGAAGAAGCGGAAGAAAGCTCTAGAGGCAGCTACTCGCGAGACCGCAGCTGCAACCCCAGATCCCTCTCTGGACAGCTCCTAGGCTGAAACATCGCAGTCTGGGGTAGGGGGTCTGTCGAGACCCATTACTGACTCAGCTTCTGGCGGAGCTACGCAGCAATAGCCGACACTGGATGTCCCGCAGGAGATGTCGCCACCCGCCGGACAGGTCCCTTTACACCTAGATGGTGTTTTAGTGGATGCCCCGGACGATGCGCGCCCCACAACAATGAAGGATTATAGGAGCTTTATTGCAGAAATTAGATCGCTCTGGGTATCTGAAATATCTGGCATACGGTCTGAGGTGGACGGGGTGCACTCACAGGTGACGGCGGTTCAGACGCAGGTCACGGGCTTGGCGGAGGAGCAGACGATCTTGTCGGCGGAGGTTGGAGCTCTCCGGTCTCAGGTAGACATCCTGACCAGTTCCGTGGAGACACTTGAGTCTCGCCGCCGTCGACGTAATGTACGGATTCGGGGTATTCCGGAGTCGATTTCCTCGGAGGCCCTGCTCCCCTACACGAACCGTTTGGCTCATCAGGTACTGGGTCCCCTAGCGGGAGCGTCGGAGATGTTTGGTGCAGTACGCAGGATTCGAAAAGCTGTGGCGGCCCCTCGCGATGCCCCGAGAGATGTCATTGCAGTCGCCGTGGATGTGGTTGCCAAATCACGACTGATGTCTGCACCGGGAGCACGGGTGCCTGTTCAATTCGACGGAGCACTGGTACTGTTATATCAGGACTTGCCCTTCCTGACACTGGTGGCGCGCCGTCGGTTCCGGGAGGTGACGGCCTTCCTGAGGCGCAAAGGGGTGCGCTACAGATGGGGCTTGGCCGGCACGCTTGTCGTTACTAATGGAGATGCGCCCTGCATCATCTCAGACCCAGCTGAGGCCTGGCCTGTGCTATTGGGTGCAGGATTTGCCCCGGACTGGGAGGTTACTCACCCGGGCTGAGTACTTTATCGCACGAGCCTTCTGCGTTACCTGTTGGATGGGAAACCATCCCTTCTTGCTCCGTAGACCTCTCCTTACAGGGACTCTGAGACTTTGACATGATATTGATTTTCTCCCCCCCTTCTCCCCCCCCCCCCCACAAGCTGAGATTTTATGTTTTTGATGACCCCCCTTTAAACTCCCCCCCCCTACTCCGGGACTCTGCAGGTGTTCTTACATTCTCGAGGACTTTGCCTATAAGTTGTTATTTGTGGACTCTAGTACTCTGAGATCTTTTGATTTTTATTTCCGGAGCTTTCAATCTGCGGATGATATTGTCCCCTCCCTTTATTTCTCTGTTTTTTATTTATTTTTTTATTTATGGGTTTATGTATATATATATTATTATTATTTATTTTTTTTTTACTATTATTATTTTACTGGCATATCCGGGATGTCTTGGGAGGTGCTGCAATGGCCTGGTGCCCAGTTTGGCCTCCCGAGTGCCCGGGCCTGGTGCCATTACCCCCCCTGGCCCTCACACATGGTTTGTCTCCGTGCGAGAACCCGCCAGGGCAGGCACAATTTTGGCCTTTGCCATCTTTTCACCCTCAACCTTACCCCCCCCAAATTTTTTTTTTTATATATATATATACCTTTACCCTTTATAGCTGACTTCCTTAATTATTGTTTTTCATAAGATGTGTTTATGTAGTTGACTTTGGACTTATTTTGTGATGAGACCCCCCTTCTGGGGATGTTTTTTGCGGACCTATTATTACTCTTCGACGTCTTTATATGTTCTTCCTAGATGTTTATTTTCAGATGACATATATTGGCCCTGCGTGGCCATTTTTTGCTCGTATGCTTTAACTTGGTCCTGTGAGGCCATCCACTATTTGTTGTTAAGCTGACTTCTTTTCAGAATAAAAAATTTTTGAATAAAAAAAAAAATTACAATTCCCAGAGCAGACGTACCTTCTGACTGCCGACAAGGTAGTGGCCACACGGTCCGTTTTTGTTACTGACTTTTTTTGACTGATGTAGATGGGAAATAAAATTTAATATGAAAAAAACATTTTGTCCGTCAAAATGGTGGACGTCAAAAATGCAGTCTGCCTGACTATGTTCCATCACTCACACACAAAGCTATACGGACGTTGCGGACGCAGCGCACTCTGTGCATCCTTTCTAGCGGATTTACGTTCTTGCCTAACCTGCGTCCGTTTGCTGCTTCCTTTATGTGTCCGCAGTTCCGCGCAGATGTAATTTGTGTGTGGGGCTCCATTGGTCATAATTATAGGCTATAACGGACGTACAAATGTGCGGCAACACAGACGTGATCAGTGCGCTCGTCTGACACGAGCCTCAGTTGTCACTGTAGAGTTCTTATTCTATACCTCACTGAGAATTGTGCGGCCCTTTTGAGTGATCTTGGCTGGACAACCTCTCCTGGGGAGAGTAGCCGCAGAACTAAATCATGTTCATTTCTAGACAGTTTGATTTACAGTTGACAGATGAATATGTAATCTCTCTGAGATCATT
Source organism: Leptobrachium leishanense (assembly GCA_009667805.1). Classification (NCBI taxonomy): domain Eukaryota; kingdom Metazoa; phylum Chordata; class Amphibia; order Anura; family Megophryidae; genus Leptobrachium; species Leptobrachium leishanense. The sequence continues at coordinate 105,516,170 of CM019067.1, read as the reverse complement.
AACCCTTTCCAGCTTTACGCAATGCAGCGATTCTTATTCTCAGGTCTTTTTAGGGCTCTTTTTTGCAAGGGATGATTCACATCAACAAATGATTTTGTGACTAGCAAACTCAAAATGTTTGAGTGCTTCTTGTAATTCAAAGCAGCTCTAACCCACACCTCCAATCTTGGTTCATTAATTGGACACCAGGTTTGTCAATTTCCAACCATCATTAGTTTTGTGTTTTTTGGTTTTTGTTTAGCCTAGGGTTTCACATTTTCCAACCTATACGTTGAATATTTCGATGATATCTCCAAAATGTACATGAAAAATACAATAGTTTGTGTTATTAGTTAAATCAGATTGTGTTGTTGATTACTGTAACTTCTCTATAAATCAACCCAGATTTTAAGACGTAAATACAGTCCTTTTTAAAGGGTTCACTTAGTTTTTGTGTATACATACCACTTTTCTATAATATTTCATTTGTTTATACCTTTTTCTTTTGATTTGTTTTCAGTTCAGTACTTTTAGGCTGGTGTCAGACTAACGCATTTTTAAAGTGCGTTTAGGCACACTTAATCACGGCCGCAGTAGCAGCAAATGGCGGGCAATGACGGCCAATATACGAAGTACGGCTGCGCAACGCAAGTGGAAAATGAATGCATTTTTTCGAGAACGCAGAACCGCTAGTACTGACGTACAGAGTGCGCTGCGGCGGCATAGCGGCGTGTGTGCGTGATTAGGAGATGTCAGACACTGCTAATGTCCAGCCTACATAACGTCCAGACGCAAAAAGTGTTTTATTGACGATACGTAAAAAATCACGCACGAAAATGCACGTCGTCTGACCGTTTTCGCGCATTCCGTGAAAAAATACGTCAATGCGTTCGGACGCACTTTTTCATGGTCGCTGCGAATAATGCGTTCGTTTGACCCTAGCCTTAAAGAGTCGCTCATCTTATTCTAAACATCCAACTCTGCTTTTTTGTGGGGTGTATTTGAAGACCGTTTACAATAACCGGCTGGGTGCAGTAGAGTTCACATCACTGCTCTATGACCGTGGAGACACAGGTTCAAATCCTAGCAAGAGCACCTCTCCAGTAAGTGTCCTTGGGCAAGACACCTAACGGTACATACTCGCCACCCAGGCCATACTTGAAAATGAGAGAAATCTCAATGTATCCTTCCTGGTAAAATACTAGGGATGTGCGTTTCGGAATTTCGGAATTTTCACGAAATTTCCCGATTCGTGCATTCGGATTCGGACGATTTTCCGAAAATTTTCAGATCCGAAAACGGCAGATCCGAACAAATTTTCGTGCCGAAACGAAAACTTTTCAGAATTTTCGAATGGACTAGAAATGTGTAAAATCGAAATTCATTTTCGTTCCATTCGTGATTTTGGCTCCATTCCTGATTTCGGTTCCATTTCAGTAATTTCGGACATCGTATTTATATCGCTGATTCTGTAATAAAATTTTGTATCATTCCCATCTCAATGTATCCTTCCTGGAAAACCAGAGAAATCTCAATGTATCCTTCTTGTAAAACCAGAGAAATCTCAATGTATCCTTCTTGTAAAACCAGAGAAATCTCAATGTATCCTTCTTGTAAAACATGATAAATCTCAATGGCAGAATTATCGTATCGTATAATTATCGTATCTGAAAAACCATTAGTTTATGTCAAAACAAATAGACACTTTGAAACGAGGAGAACAGACGTTCCGAAAAACACGAAAATTTCCGAAATCACGAAAAAAAAAGGCAATATGAAAAACGAAACGAACCGAAACGAAAATCGGCCGAAACGAAAATTTACAAAGTCCGAACGAACCGAATCGAACCGAAAAAAAAATCTGTGCACAAGCCTATAAAATACTTTCTCCAAAAAAAATAAAATAACAAATGTAGTTTAATGACGATGCAACCCAATGTACCCTTTGCACTGGAATAAATAGTTATCATAACATCAGCGTTTCAAAATATTAACAAAGATGGCAAAAATGGGAACATTAGATCCTGTATAACCACTTGAAGTTTATGATATCAACGAAATACTATGAAATAGCCTGTAGCATTGGGCATAATACTCTGATGTGTCATTCCATGTATCTACAATTAAACTCAGGCAGTTAATGAAAGATCATTTCTGCTCACCTATGAATCAACAACCCCTCCCCATTACATTTCATCTAATCCTGCCTGCCAGAATTTTGCAGCCCGCACTAGAACAGTAACGTTTGTGACCACATGGCGGCGCTTGTATTTCTATGGATCAAAATCATATGCTTAACTTTTTATATATATATATATGATACTTGTCACATACTGACTACGGTATCACAGGCAAGCAATTTTTTACGATTTTGTCAAATGATATCTAAAATATATATATATATATATATTATATAAATATTTTTATATTTTTAAAAATAAATTCCATAAAGAAAAAAACATGTTTAGCCTTAAGGCTTTTAGCCTTTAGTTCTACTTTTACTTGATTTTATGTATGACATAGTGTGTTGCTCTCATATCAAGGAACGTTTCAAAATGTTCCCTATTTTTTTTTTTTTACTGATATGTAAACATGGTGGATGTTTGCTTACAAAAATCTCTAGAATCCCTAGAATATAAATATTATCATCATTTTATTTAGCGCAAACAGTGCTTTACAATAACCAAAGGGAACGAGATACAGATAAACGGACATAGGATGGAAACAAGCGGTGTGGAGGACCCTGCTCATAGGAGCTTACAGTCTAGACGGATTGGGGTTGAGGGAGACCTACGCCTCTTGTCTCTGCTTTGTAATCTTGTTAGTTTAATTACCCGTTCTTTACTGTAGAGCACTGCGAAAACTCTTGGCGTTATATAAATAATGATAATAAATAATTAAAATAAACCCATTTTTAAAACATGTTACAAACTATCAAAAATATTAGAAATTGCACAGATTAGGCATTCTAATTTGTGGCGAAAAGAACTGTTCATACGTTCACTGAATAGGAGAAAAGCACAACAGATCAGCCAGTGTTTGTTTTTGTTTCTTTCTTTTTTGTGCTTTTCTTTAAATTAGTTTTCCCAGCATTTATTCCTGTTTCAGGCTGGTTTATGCTATGAGATGTTGGGTTGTCTGTTTTTTATGGTTATGTCAGCCTACCCAAAAAAAAGCATTTACAACGACACGTAATGCCAGATATTGTGTACCTAGAGTATCTCGAACAGTATGAAGGACAGCTATATTCTTATTCACTTCTCAATGTACATATGGATAACATTATCAAGTATGTTCTTGAGTGTTTTTGGATAAGTACAGTACCTTATGACCTTTCTCGCTGTCAAATCTAGCTGATTTACAAACAGGATTTATTGATCCACGTTCGGGAGAGCAGACTCAAATAAAAACAGAAAAGTGAAACTTTGGCATGATTAGAACTACATTTCCAAATGTCCATCTAAAAATATAACCAAATCATCGTACGTATTTTTTTTTTATCTTTAGTGCTGCTAGCCGAACAGTTACTTTGTGTTTCTTGGGATAATTTAGCCGTGCCTTTAACTCCACATTCCTGCAAAGGCTCATGTAAAAAAAAAAAAAAAAAAAGGAGATAAAAATTCACTTATATTTTTTTCCTATTTAATAGAATCCAGCAGTAGGTCTGTGAAAAAAAGAAAGAAAAGCATAAATGTTCTAAAATGATAGAAAAGCATTCCCACTGTGAGAAATAGTGTTTTTCAGATCTGTATTGTCCAGAAATAATTACAAGTTACACAGTGACCAGCGAATACCTCTTTGGTAAATTTTTATCTCCCCCTACTGCATAAGATATTAAACATGTATGAGTGTGCGTTTGCGTCATAGGCATATATTATATTGCAAGTAATTAGTGAAAATTATTAAAAATATATAATAGTGATTATTAGAAAATAAAAAAAATAATTCAGGGAGTTTACAAATATATATTCTCATATTTCATATAAATACTGTTCATTTATTTTCAGTATATATACTGTTCATATATTTTATTTATAAAGGATTTTACCAGGAAGGATACATTGAGATTTCTCTCATTTTCAAGTATGTCCTGGGTTCAAGAACATTGAATTATTACAGTAGGTACAGAAATACAAAGTAATAAAATGCAAGATATTAAAAAAACACAAATATACAGATTAACACAGAAAATAAATATGTAAGTAATATAGTCATTATGTCACATGTTTACAGGTGCATTCCGTATTGAGGTATGTTATTAGAGATCTCTTAAGGGACTTTAAGAGACCCATTGTACAGCGCTAAGGAATTTATTGGCGCTTTATAAATACTTGGAAACTGTAACTGTTGTAACAGTCTGCTTTTTATTTCGACTAAACATAGAAAATGGCATTTTGATTGCAACTCTTTACTGATATTTTTCTTATGCTGCAAAACATCATCTGTATTGAGCTACTTATTTATTTATTTGTAAAGGATTTTACCAGGAAGGATACATTGAGAGTTCTCTCGTTTTCAAGTATGTCCTGGGTTCAAGAACATTGAAGTGTTACAGAAATACAAAGTAATACAATGCAATATATTAAAAAAACAACACAAATATACAGATTGACAGAAAATAAATATGCAGGAAATATAGTCACTATGTTACATGTTTACAGGTGCATTCTGTATTGAGGTATGTTAGTAAGGAGCTCTTGAGTGACTTTAGACTGGGGGAAGATTTGATGGTGTCTGGGAGGTTATTCCATAACTGCGGTGCTCTGTAGGAAAATGAGGATCGAGCCACTTTCTTTTTGTATTGTGGTATTGCAAGTAAGGTGGTGGTCCTGGATCGGAGGTTATAGGATGAGGGAACTGCTGGGGGAAGCAGTCTATTCAGGTAGGGTGGCAGCTTCCCAGAAAAGCTCTTAAACACCAGGATGGAAAGGTGAAGAGTGCGTCTAGACATGCAGAGAAAACATACAATGCATAGGTATTGTAGCAAAGAAAGAACACAATAATGTTGTTAAAATGCACAGAAAAGATACATCATTAACCAGAATATAAACATCCATGTATAAAATGCAGAAGCAATATCCTCAGAATATGACAATTTTAAAATAAATGCTTCAGCGGTTAATAGTCATAATAACAGTATATACATATGCATTCAAGTTGGTCAGTGGATATATATAACTAAAGACGTATACAAATAAGTGATACTTTTTATAGCTCACTACAGGTCATAGTAGTCCCGGGGAGAAAAGGGACCCCAACATTTCTTTTTCGAGGGGGTTTTATAGTCAACTGATTCATCTAACAAATAATACACTTTCTACCAGTGGATTTTTTGGAATTTGGATGATTGATGGGATGTTTCACAAAGGTGTGCGTATATATGGATCTCCTTATACTGCTAAAAGAAAGCATTTACTGCTTATTTTCACTCGACAATAGGAAACCAGAATGAAAACACATTTTTCGAAATGTGATGCAGATTGCACTTTTCCACTTTATTTATTGAGTTTTTCCATTTTTGTGGTGTTTCCTTTCTCCTTAAAAACAGTGCATTTTTTTTTCCAAATGTGCAAGGTAACACCTTGCCTTTCTAGATTGTGAGTTCCCACGGGAATAGGGCCTTCGTTTCCTCCTGTACCGGTTTGTCAATTGTTGTTCAATGTATTGTAACCCTGTCTATATTGTGCCCATTGTACAGCGCTGCAGAATATGCTGGTGCTATATAAATAAAGAATAATAATAATAATAACACAATATTGCACTGTTGAGATTTTATTTATTTATTTATAAAGATATTTGATGAATTATCAGAATGCACGCATTTTGATTAATACCCTGGGTTTCCCCTTCCCATTTTTCTTACATTTTGATTTATCCACATTCAGGGCGCGGTATCACTAGTTGGTGATAGAGAATTGTCATGGCAGGCCCTTTACTGGAGTTGACAGTGATTAATTGATGGAGTGACTCTAAGGGAGCCATATCACTGAATGGACAATAAAGTTTATTTAAGCTCTAGTCAGATAATGGTCCTGTGCTCTGTGATGGGAAGTGGAAAACATTCCATTAAAGAGCAGTCATTCTGTCCCATGCCTGCTTTAGCTGGCTGATAAGAGACAAATACTGTCCAGCAGAACCCACTCCCCCATCACACATTTATTTGAACCGAAAATGCTCTTCCAATCACTATTTATTTTCCAAAATGTGTATATACATGTAACTCTAGAATTTATTTAGTTATTTATTTGTAAAGGATTTTACCAGGAAGGATACATTGAGATTTCTCTCGTTTTCAAGTATGTCCTGGGTTCAAGAACACTGAAATTTTTTACAGTCGTTTCAGAAATACAAAGTAATAAATGCAAGATATAAAAAACAAAACACAAATATACTGATTAATGCTAGTTTTGTCGTTTATTATATATGTTTACTTCATACTGAGATGCTATTTTATATATACACCTATATATACACGTTTATTTTTACATAAACAATTACAAAAATATTAACTTCTCTCGTCCACTCGAGAAACACTAAAAATTAAGTATGGAACTGATGACAAGAATGACCAATTTAATCGATTCCAAAATTCTGACGAACACTATTCTAGCTTTATTACCGAATTTTGGAATCTGTTGTAAACCAGCTGCGAGGCATATACAAATAAAATATAAAATAACAGCTAAAGTAATTGAAAGCGTTCCGGATTTAAATACAATAAATGATTTATTTTGTAAATAATTAAGACTGATTACTTTTATTTTAGCCGTATCAATATAGTTTGTAAACTGTACTCAACCTTAGCGATCAGTTACTTATATATTACTAATGAAATAAAATAAACAACAAACAGTTGTGTTTTTTTAAGGTCAGATATCATTTTGAAGAATAAAAACAAAACGTGGCGAACATGTATTTTAAGATCATAATTACAAAAAAAAATTTGATTGACGGTAAATTAATCATGCTTTTTTTTAATATCATATATCTTACTGGTTATTTATTTATTTACTTATAAAGTATTTTACCAGGAAGGCAGATCAACAGAAAATAAATATGTAGGAAATAGTCATTATGTTATTAATTGTAGTACCCCCCCCCCCCCAATAAGCAATAGTTTTATTTTTTCCCACTGGGCCCCTGAATGACCAATATTTGAAAAATATATAATAATGTGAACGGAAACAAAATGCGTTCACCTATGTATTATGTGTTTTGTGGCGGCCGTAATAAATATGGATGCTGGTACATAATACTAATCCGAACATGGCATTCATCTGTGACTGGTTTAAAGAATGAAGGAGACGGAAAGGTTGGAGATGAAAACTCTGGGTTTGGAGCCTTGTGTATAGAGATAAACAAATGTGCCTGGTGAGAGTGACCAGCAGCAGGTCAGGACAAGGGTTGCCGGGAGGTCATGCCAACCTGGGAGCTAATAAAAAGGCTAGAGACACTCTGGCAGTTCCTGTTTCCACCAGCAGGGGGTGGTAAAGCTCCCCGCAGAATTGTTTTTAAGGTATGTATACCACAGACATACACTAATCCCATAGTAGTCACCTTAATCCCAGGGTAGATATGTCTCCAGCCTCAATGCTCAAATGTACCCTGACTGCGCAATTTATTTCGCAAAAATGTTAAGTGCCCTATCATAAAAAAAAAAAACAGAATAATGGGGAAAAAAACCTCTATATTGTTGCGTAAGACTGTGTTGTATTAACAGAACAGTTATATATATTTTTTTGTTTTTTCTTTAACCCCTATTAAATAATTTTTATTGAATTTAAGTTTAGTAAGAAATTGCTGTTTTTTTTTAAATTCGTCTCGTACGCCGAGAGGCATTTAGCTTTTTCTTATCTGTATAAAACATGCAAGAACATTACATAAACCTTTTTATTGTTAGAAAAAAATGCATATTCGTATTGCTATTGTTAGAAATGTCACTAATCTTATCTTTTTATTATTGACAATGTTGTCTACAACCCTGTACGCCGAAGATAAAGTGTGTATTTATTTGTATACTGAATACATTCTAACACAACTTAACATACGAACAATGTATATGTAGCTGAAAATGCAACTTTTCATATGTAAATATCAAATATATATATATATATTGACTCAGTGACCTAAATGAAAAGTTGTGCCTGGTGATTTTCTATGTGATAAATATTAGCTATATGTAAAGAACTCCTATGACTTCTGTAAAATGCTGTTTACTGTAACATTTCCTCAGTCAGCTAAATGTTTTTCCTTAAGTACGTGTCGATGAAGGTTTTGCTGGTAAACTGAAACATTGACTCTCTGAATATACTACAGTAAATTGCATTGTAAGAGGTACAATGATTTCTAGGGGAATTGTGGTGCCAGCTGTAAGGACACCAGACAGCTAACAATTAAGAGGTTCGGAGAGCCAATCTAGCCCTGAAATGTCACTGAACAGTGAATTTCCCCATATGGTGACATTTCGGGGCCATTCGGCTATTCAGAGAGCAGGCAGTTCACCAAATTTTGGTGAACTGCCAGCAAGTACTGTGCCTGTTCGATGGCAGTGAAATACCCATAGAAATCCCCATGGTTAATCTATTCACAGAACACTGAACAGCAGAGAAATGTCAGTGAAGTTCCCTGCTGTTCGGTGTTTTCATTCGGCAGGTTTATTCAGGAGAATCCCATAGGCTTCAATGTTAAAAATATTCCAGTTTTAATTCAATATCTAATAAGCAGTTTATTTTTTTAATCTGCAGTAAAAAGTTTCTTTATTTTTTATTTTTTTTAGGATCTTTTAGGCATTTTTCGTCAATTTTTTTTTTTTTTTAAAACGTTTTTTATTCAAGTTTCATCTTATATATTTGGACAAACATTTGAAAAACGACATAGGGAAAGGGAGGGGGGTTCAGGGACTACTTGGTCAACAGAGCACTGTGTGAGCGAAATATTGCATGGGCAAGAGCAAGAAAGGTATATTCTGCCAACCGGGAATCAGAGGCCACAGGCCTTATATATTTTGTGTATGTCCCAAAGAGTCCACGGATCCTTTTTGGGAGGACGGAGATTTTTTTTAAAGAATTTTTTCTTTTTTTTTTGTAACCGACGTTTTTATGATAATTCATAGGATCTTATATGTTAATTCCGGGCATTTTCTTTCAGTAGTTTTTGCAAACAGCGGTTCAACTGACACTTTAAATCATATATATATATATTTTTTTAACCTGTACGTCAGCTTGTCTGCTTTTTCCGAAGTGTTTAGTGTGTTTTTTGCGGCGGTTCCGGCGGGTTTTCGGTGGGATTTCGGTGGCTATGCGCTGGGTTTTCCCTGCGCTCCGGGGAACTGGTTGGCTAAATTCACCGCAGGGTGGGGAACTTTGATTCCCCGAAGTGTGGGGAATGACAGAGCACCAAAATGCCGGCGATATTTCGGTGCTCTCTGAATAACCCCCTAAGACTTATGAACAGCCAAAAAAAATTGATTTGGTTCAACAAATTTCTGAATTCTCATATTTTGGATTCTGTAGGAGTTCTAAAAAATGACAATTTGGACCAAAGATTTCAGAAATGTCGGATGTGTGTACATTTTTTTAAAAATGTTTGACATTTTCCACAGAAGTGCATAAAAAGCAAAAAGGCTCAAAACACAAAAGTAAGAAAGAAGGGTGTGTACAGAAGTAAATCTCAAGGATAAAGGGAAAACAGAGACAATTCCAGGCCCCTAAATTAAGTCATAAACGTTACAAGCGAGGTAAACAGCATCAGATGCGAATGGTACAATCAGGATAAATATAACAGCAACCCCCCAGCTAGAAACATCAGCCCAAGTACCTCCACTAAGGGGGCGTGGTGGTGAATTTGGCAGTGGGGCGGTACAGTGTGTCACAGAAGGCAGGTTCGGCAAGGAATTGCTAGGGAGAAAGGAACAAGAGGGAACCACAAGAAAGGGGAAAAAGGGATGGGGAGGGGGAAAAAAGTTAGGGGGAAAAGATGGAAGTGAAAAGAGGACGCAGAAGATAGTAAAGTATGGAAGGGTCGGTATACAGAAACCACCCAGCAAGGGGGCAAGCCACCGCTACCCCCCAGCCAAGCAGGACCCCCCCCCCCACTGATGGGGATGCCCAGATCATGATCTGCCTCTAAACCGCCGGATGGGACAAGTACATGGATGTGTGTATATTGTTAGAATAATACTTACCTTTGTACCCCTATTCCTCCTACCTCTCTGCACTTCATCTATTTCCCTCTCTCTACCCCATGACAGAAAATAAATTATACATATTAGTTGTTTACTACCTTCACTTTTTATGTAATGCCCATTGCACAAACTTTTAAACATTTCATGAACTATACAGAAGGGCAACACTTTTCATGTAACCGCAAACTAAGAAAACGCTACACATTCAGCATATTCAATTAAATGTTCTCGAACCCAGGACATACTTGAAAACGAGAGAAATCTCAATGTATCCTTCCTGGTAAAATACTTTATAAATAAATATGTATTACTGACCTTGTTTTAGGGTTAAGGTAAAGGTTTAGGGTTATTGTTAGGGTTAGTAGTATTACGTTTAAAATTAAACAAAATAAGAACTTTTCACTTTTTGGTCATGGAGTCCCTTTAAAGGATCTTGTTGAATTTTACCTTTTAACACCAGGATTTGACCGTCCATGTTTTATTGTAAATTGGTTGCATGAAAGAATAACGAGAGAGCTTGGGATTGCCTTTTATTGTACAGCTGCCTAAGCATTACTTCTTTCTATACAATGTATGGGAAGCTCTGATGTATTCTAGGCAGCTGTAACAGCCAAACTGTAACAGGAACTTGTGGCTCCCCTGAAATACCAGGGACGCCATTAATGTAAGTGATTGGGCCCATTTTACTTTATGACTTGCTCGTTAATGTTAATGGCTTGAGTGGAATGGTTACCAGACTTGCAGTAAAGGAGGCTGACCTTGGAGAGCGCAGCATTCATTTGTCAAGTCAAATTCACCAACAGGGTTATTGAGAGAGAGGTGAAAAGCAGGAGAATGACTGAAGAATGGAAAATTCTAGGTCAAAATAGCCGATTTGGAAAGTGAGATGAATGGGAGAATTTTTCTGCTTTGGATATTTTGACCTAGAATTTTCCATTCTCCGTGTCATTCTCCTGCTTTTCACCTCTCTTTGAATAACCCTGCAAGTCTTTCATTTATCATTTTCTGAAACCAAAAGCAGAATGTGGAAGCAATTCTTTTGCTAAAATTAGAATTTGTTTGCAATGTGATATTTAGGTTGTCTATGTTACCATAACAAAACTGGTAAATCAAGTGACTCTTGAAGAAAGACATGACATTCGAAGAGCATCTTACATATTTCAAACATCTATCATTGTAATGTAGGGATGAGAGCACAAAGAGGTAAAACAATTCACCAAGTGTATATCACTTTCACATCTCAAGACGTTCATACATGGCTTCTGGACCAGATTTTTTAACCCCTTAGTGACCGGGCGGTTTTACACAAATCCGTCCGTTCGTGACCGCTGCTGTTTTTACGTTTCTGCGCTCTTAGTGTTTACGTCAAATTTTCCTCTTACTCGTTTATGTAACCCACACATATTTTACACTGTTTTTCTCGTCACTAAATGGACTTTATAAAAATACCATTTTTTTCATCATTTCATATAATTTACTATAAAAAATATTGTGAAATATGACACAAAAATTGAAAAAACACCACTTTTTCGAACTTTGACCCCCAAAATTTCTTATGTATCAACAACCGTCAAAAAAAATTAATTCCTTGGTAGTTTCTAAATTTAGTCCTGAGTTTAGCAATACCCAATGTTTACATATTCCTCGCTTTTTTCCTTATTTTATGCAACAATAAGTGCAAGTAGCACTTTGCCATTTCCAAAGAGTTTATTTTCAAAACTAGTGCTAGTGACATTGTAACACTGATATCTGTCACTAATTCCTGAATAACCCTCCACATATACATATTTTTTTAAAGTACACAAATCAAGGTATTAAACTTGGGTTATTTTGACTCTTTCCATGCAAACCATTTTACCACAAATCTATGCCAAAGTTTGAGGAAAAAAAAAAATTTGGTGATTTTTTTTTTTTTGAACGCAATTTAAGAATACATGTACTGTGAACTTTAAGGTTTACTGCCAAAAAGCACCCCAAAATATGTTCAGCAACATCTTCTGAGTAAATTGATACCACCCATGTATAGGTATGTCGGGTCATTTGGGGGCTAAAAGGCCTTATTTGGGGGGTGCGCATTTCAGTTTTCCAACTTGGAATTTTCACATTTCGTCATCATGCACCCATGTCCTATTTGGGACATTTTTGAAGCCGGCCAAAGTAATTTACCCCCATCAAACCATATATTTTTAGAAAGGGCACACCCTGGGGTGCTTCAAAGAGTTGTATTTTAACACTTTCCATGCACTAGCTCTATGTCAAACTTTCAGGTAGTCACTTTTTGCGTTATTTTTTCACACACATTGTACTTTAGGCATGAATTGTCAAATCCAGTTATGGGTTACTGCCAAAAAACACCCCAAAATATGTTCAGCAACATCTTCTGAGTAAATTGATACCACCCATGTATAGGTATGTCGGGTCATTTGGGGGCTAATAGGCCTTATTTGGGGGGTGCGCATTTCAGTTTTCCAACTTGGAATTTTCACATTTCGTCATCATGCACCCATGTCCTATTTGGGACATTTTTGAAGCCGGCCAAAGTAATTTACCCCCATCAAACCATATATTTTTAGAAAGGGCACACCCTGGGGTGCTTCAAAGAGTTGTATTTTAACACTTTCCATGCACTAGCTCTATGTCAAACTTTCAGGTAGTCACTTTTTGTGTTATTTTTTCACACACATTGTACTTTAGGCATGAATTGTCAAATCCAGTTATGGGTTACTGCCAAAAAACACCCCAAAATATGTTCAGCAACATCTTCTGAGTAAATTGATACCACCCATGTATAGGTATGTCGGGTCATTTGGGGGCTAATAGGCCTTATTTGGGGGGTGCGCATTTCAGTTTTCCAACTTGGAATTTTCACATTTCGTCATCATGCACCCATGTCCTATTTGGGACATTTTTGAAGCCGGCCAAAGTAATTTACCCCCATCAAACCATATATTTTTAGAAAGGGCACACCCTGGGGTGCTTCAAAGAGTTGTATTTTAACACTTTCCATGCACTAGCTCTATGTCAAACTTTCAGGTAGTCACTTTTTGCGTTATTTTTTCACACACATTGTACTTTAGGCATGAATTGTCAAATCCAGTTATGGGTTACTGCCAAAAAACACCCCAAAATATGTTCAGCAACATCTTCTGAGTAAATTGATACCACCCATGTATAGGTATGTCGGGTCATTTGGGGGCTAATAGGCTTTATTTGGGGGGTGCGCATTTCAGTTTTCCAACTTGGAATTTTCACATTTCGTCATCATGCACCCATGTCCTATTTGGGACATTTTTGAAGCCGGCCAAAGTAATTTACCCCCATCAAACCATATATTTTTAGAAAGGGCACACCCTGGGGTGCTTCAAAGAGTTGTATTTTAACACTTTCCATGCACTAGCTCTATGTCAAACTTTCAGGTAGTCACTTTTTGTGTTATTTTTTCACACACATTGTACTTTAGGCATGAATTGTCAAATCCAGTTATGGGTTACTGCCAAAAAACACCCCAAAATATGTTCAGCAACATCTTCTGAGTAAATTGATACCACCCATATATAGATTTGTTCTGTTGTTTTTGGGGTGCTACGCCAATCTTTGACATGTGCTTGTCAATTTTCTAATTTGACATACAGTATCTTCTTTGCTTATCTTCTTTTTAGGGGCCTTTTTACATACCCCAGTTTTATGAACGTGCATATATTTGGTAAGCTAACACCCCAAAGTATTGTAAATGGAGTGTTTTTATGCTATGGATGCATCCGTTTGCTCCAAACAAATTGGATACAGTTTGGTGGTCATTTTTCATTTTCACACCCACATCAGTTTTGGACTGTGATTTAGGAGACACTGTTGTTTGTTACTGCATGAAAACTCTCCAGGTTGTTTTCTGCAAGATCTCCTGAGTACACCCATGCCCCCCATGCATAGGTTTGCCAGGATTTTGGGAAGGTTCAAATACAATTTTTATGACTTTGTCATTGGAGTTGAAATTGAGATTATTTCTTCAGCTAGGCCTATCTTTGGTTTTGGGTCTACCGCATACCCCAGTTTGAATTATTGCCAGAAAATTGTTTATGTTTGTTATGTTGACACCCCAAGGTATTGCATATGGAGTGCTTTGATGCCATGGATGCAACGGTTTTAGCCCAAAACATTTGAGAAGGTGTGTGGTGTAATTTTTCAATTTTCAGATTTTTACGCCCACAGTAGTTTTGGACTGTGATTTAGGAGACACTGTTGTTTGTTACTGCATGAAAACTCTCCAGGTTGTTTTCTGCAAGGTCTCCTGAGTACACCCATGCCCCCCATGCATAGGTTTGCCAGGATTTTGGGAAGGTTCAAATACAATTTTTATGACTTTGTCATTAGAGTTGAAATTGAGATTATTTCTTCAGCTAGGCCTATCTTTGGTTTTGGGTCTACCGCATACCCCAGTTTGAATTATTGCCAGAAAATTGTTTATGTTTGTTATGTTGACACCCCAAGGTATTGCATATGGAGTGCTTTGATGCCATGGATGCAACGGTTTTAGCCCAAAACATTTGAGAAGGTGTGTGGTGTAATTTTTCAATTTTCAGATTTTTACGCCCACAGTAGTTTTGGACTGTGATTTAGGAGACACTGTTGTTTGTTACTGCATGAAAACTCTCCAGGTTGTTTTCTGCAAGATCTCCTGAGTACACCCATGCCCCCCATGCATAGGTGTGCAAAGATTTTGGCAAAATACAGCACCAATTGTAGAACATAAAAATGTACGAATAAAATGTAAAAGTCTGGTGCCTGTCAAACTGGGGATGCTCTCTAGGGGGGCACAGGCTGTTGTCACTGAAGTGCATGAAACGCAAAAGGTTTTCATACCTTCTACGTGACATTGATTGGGGGTAAATGGGGGTAGAGCAGATGGGGCTACTGCTCCAGTAGGAGCGAATTGAGGGCTTCTTTATGATGCCCTCAGCATAGTAAGTGCCCAGAATTTCAGAAATTCTGGCACATCTAGCGGGGTCCATTGCTGCCTTGCCAAGTAGGAGTCTGGCTTCGCAGCACAATGCTGATGGGCATACAGATTTGATTGGGCCACGATGTGGCCCAACAAATCATCCCCCATAAACACCTGCAAAAACTGTGTGGCGGTAAATCCTGCAACATCAATATTGATGCCAGGATTTGCCGTGAAAGGAGGGATATCTGGCCTCTGGCGATGAGACACTACCCACTCCTCAGCTGGAGCTGTGCGTCTCCTGCTGGCAGGTGGTGACCCAGGATCTGCATCAGAAACATCACTAGATACATCAGCCAGCGTAGATAATGTATCTAGCGACGTCTCTGAGCAGTTAGCGGGGTCGAAATGAGGGTCTGAGTCTGACGCAGATGCCTCAGATTCTGACGCCAGGATGGCATATGCCTCCTCGGCGCTGTACACCCTCTCAGACATTATATATAATAGATTATAAAATTTTATAATTATTATATATATATAAGCGGATTGTTGGTTCTTAGAAGAACCGTTGGGTTTCACAAGAAAATACAAATAAACACCTAAATCTCTCTAAATCCCTCTAAACCTGCCTCAATTCTTCTAAATCTCCCTAAAATCTCTCTAAATCTGCCTCAATTTTTCTAATCTCACTAAATCTCACTAAAATCTCTAACCTGTCAAATCTGATCTCTCTCTCTCGCTCACCAAAACACAAGTGAGGAGAGGGAGGGAGAATCAAAGAGGTCAGAGCCAATATTTACAAAATATTGACCTGACCTGACAAATTAGAAATTTTATTTTGATTTTTTCTAACTTCTGATTGGATGTTGCTAGCCTGCCTCTCTGATGAGGCAGGCTAGGAACATCCCACTCAGCCCCAAGATGACCCTGCCCTTAGAACCCTACCCCTACCCCTACCCCTACCCCTAACCCTACCCCTACCCCTACCCCTAACCCTACCCCTAACCCTAACCCTACCCCTAACCCTACCCCTAACCCTAACCCTACCCCTAACCCTACCCCTAACCCTACCCCTACCCCTACCCCTAACCCTACCCCTAACCCTACCCCTACCCCTAACCCTAACCCTACCCCTACCCCTACCCCTACCCCTAACCCTACCCCTAACCCTACCCCTACCCCTAACCCTAACCCTACCCCTACCCCTAACCCTACCCCTACCCCTACCCCTACCCCTACCCCTAACCCTAACCGTCATTTTATTTATTTTTATTTTACTTTTTTTTCACTTTTTTTTTACTTTTTTTTCCACTTTTTTTTTACTTTTTTTTCACTTTTTTTTTACTCTGCTGGGTGCCTTGATCCCTCGAGGCACCCAGCAGAGCACCTGATCACTGATGTGATCGTTTTTGTACTGAGTGCCACGATACCTCGTGGCACTCAGTACTTCCTGCCGCTACCGGAAGTGATCGCTCGGGGGGAGCGATCACGGACGGACCGGCGGCAGGTAAGCATATTGCAAGGATGCCTCGATGTCGAGGCATCCTTGTAATATACTCAGAGCAGCTGGAAGCGATACCGATCGCTTCCAGCGCTCTGTAGAAGTGCCGGGCACCTCTCCGGTAAAACCGGATGTGATCGCTCCCGGGGAGCGATCACATGGTGCCCCGGCACTTCTAACCGCCATTGCACGGCTGCCTGGACTCCCAGGCAGCCTGCAATGGCGTTTGAGCTGCTGGAAGCGATCCGATCGCTTCCAGCGCTCAAAAAACGGCAGGACGTACCATGTACGTCAGCGGGTCTAAGAGAGACCCGCTGCAATGACGTACATGGTACGTCCTAGGTCCTTAAGGGGTTAATAAGAAAAATGATATACAGGGTTATTCAGAGAGCGACGAAAAGCTGGAGAATGGAAAACTCTAGGTCAAAATAGCCAATTTGGAAAGTGAGATGAAAGGGACAATTTTTCTGGTTTGGCTATTTTGACCTAGAATTTTCCATTCTCCAGTCATTATCCTGCTTTTCACCTCTCTCTGAATAACCTGATAGTGTATTTTATAATCTTTTATGAAGGTAACAAGGTCCGTAGCCTAACGAATAGTAATTAGTTGTTTTTTTTAATTACTTGAATAACAGGATTAGTGAATAGGAAACATTATCTATAATTAGACCAAAGCGGTTATTCAAAGAGTGAAATTTCAATGCTCTTTCGTTTGGCGCACTTCGTTGCTCTTTGGTGAATTCAGTACGCCGACCATGTGGTGAATTCAGAATTCTCGTCAGGGTCCCCAAAGTGCGCTGAACAGGATCTGCTGAAGAGCCACCGAACTGACCACCGCATGCCACCGAAAACAGCCAACAAACTGCCGAATGGCACTGGAAAAAGCCGATCACCTGCCGAACTGGTAAAAAAAATTAACTCTGCTATTTTTAAAAAGGTGTTTAAAGCAATAAAAATGAATATGTGTAAATAATAGAAAAAGTCCTACAAAAAATAACTGTCTGTTACAGAATAAAAAAAGGCATTAAAAAAATTTGAAATCTCAAATTTTGCCTAAAAAAATTCTAAAATAAATAAAAAGGCTTTTTGCTGAAACTGAAAAGAATAAAGAGTTGACTAAAAAAATAATAAAATAGTATTATTTTTTTACATTGAAACCTATGGGATTCGCCTGTTTAACCTGTGAAACGGAACCACTGCAAATCTAGGCATCTCGCCAACATTTCGGTGCAGTTGGGCATTCTCTGAATAGATTAACCATTACTTCTTTATGGGACAATTTCACTGCCGCCGAATTGTTGTAAACTGCACTGTATTTTGCTGTGAATTTGCCACTATTTGGCAATTTGACAGCTTTCTGAATAGGCGAACTGCCTCGAAATTGCACGTGTGGTGAAATACACCGTTCAGTGCAATTTGGTGGCAACTTATGGTTAGCGGATGGGAGAGAAGAGCGGTGGAATAGTAAAGAATTAGGAATTAATGAAAGGTTTTAATAAGAAAAGGTTATGTGGTTGCATAAAACCATAATTTTCAGAGGAAACTGTCACATAGCACTTTATTGCCAAGTAAGAATGCGCAAAAGAGTAGGATATAAACAAAAGAAAACAGACTAGTCTATTTTCTAAAACATTGGACTACGTTACTCGAGGCACAAACAAACTCATGTACACCCCCAACTCCGCAAACAGCAAAGCTCATGCCTTAGAAATGTGATCAGTGGTACTTCACCCTTCACCGTATGTCTGCAAACATTTCTGCACACAAAACTACCGTTGTGACATCCATGCCATTGTCTACCTGGTGAGGATTTTCTTTGAAATTATTTATGAGAGCTCACTGCTAAAAAAGGTAAACAAGGTCTTCAGTAAAAGCGAAGCCGAGGCCCGAGGTGATGACTTACGCCGGTGACTGCCCTAACGACACCTGTATATGTGTTTAGTTTAGAAAGAACGTTTGCACCTGGAAACACGAACTCAAAGTGAATCATTGGTCATCCAAGAAGTTATAGCTATTTCCATGGTGACGGCATTCAGCGAATATCTACGTGTATGAAGAACACCTCAATGAAATTTTGTAGATCGTTTAGTTTTCTTCTGTCATGTAGTATTACTGCATGTAAGTATATAGTGCTGTGTACATCACTTTGCAAACAAGGTACCTCCAAAGTGAAGGAAAGGAGCAAATATGGTGAAACTACAGTGAATTCACTATTAAGGGCCCTGCCACCATACAGGGTTATTCAGAGAGAGTGAAAAGAAGGAGAATGACTGGAGAATGAAAAATTCTAGGTCAAAATAGCCAAACCAGAAAAATTCTCCCTTTCATCTCACTTTCCAAATCGGTTATTTTGACCTAGAATTTTTCATTCTCCAGTCATTCTCCTGCTTTTCACGCTCTCTGAATAACCCTGATGGTTTTCTGTACTTTCCACCCTTCCACCATAATGTCTGAAAAAGATGTCTAGCGTTGTCGCCTGAGTTTCCATCATAGAGTCTGTCCTAATAATTTACTGTAGTTTTCGCTGGTGTTTCAGAGTTGTTTAACCTACTTTTCTATGGAGATCTCCACTTTAAAATCACTAAGGTATGTTGAGGTTGAGATAGAGCGTGGAGTGGAATACTAATACATAGGCAAGCATCCTGAATCTAAGAAAACAAGAACAAAAAGACTTTCTCCTCCTCTTTCACTGTCCCCAACATGGGACTTACCTCCTCCCTTGAGGCTGTCAGTGTACTGTGTTTATGAGCTATAATGAAAGAACATTCAAATATTATTGTAGCCAAAGCTCCCTCTACCTTTGTGCCTTCATCCTCCTTGGCACCCTTGCCCACACTATACATGGCCCCTTTGCCTGTTGGAGAAGTGTGGATGCAGGCCTCCTATCAAGAGATTGTGGACCAATATGGCAAAGCCATTTCTCAAGGACAAGGGCATAAGTGGGCATTTAAGGGTTAACAGATTAAATGTATTTCGATCTTGAAACTGTTTCTATTTTAGTTGTTGGTTTGTGTTAGTGATACAATGTAGATTTATTGTTCCAGCTATCTGTTTGCCCCCTGAATTGATCTGATGCTGTGTGTTTGCTAATCTTGTCTAGTGTGTACTAATTAGGTTTCTGTGTCTACTGAAGGAATTCACACACCCCTCATGTAGACAATGTATTCTGTTGATTATGTCATATTACCTCCCCCTCTCTGTTTTTTATATAACTGGCCATATTTCCAATGAAGCCTATTCATTACTCTCCATTAAACTGTGTCTGATGTTTGGGGAGAAATACTTCGAATTATACAGCACTCCCTTAAATTCTGGCTTAGGGTTGTGAGACGGAAAGCTGCTGCGGATCAGCTCGGCTGGAGAGAAGCGATGCACGATGTAACAGGTTCGGGTCTCGTCCACAAGCAGGAGGCCAGTAAACACCAGTTGTTGCTACACCCCTGATCAGTGTGCAAGTTTATAATTGTATTTACTACGAGGCAAACAAGGCATTTGCCTAGGGCGGCAGAATCCATGGGCTGGTAAAAAACAGCCCCCGAACACCCGCACTGGGCTGCCGGCCCAATGTTACCAGCTGGAGACCTGTCAATCTGGTGACAATCTGTCAGTTGCTGAAATGTGCCCCTTCGACTCAGGCGTTGATCTTACTGATCCACTGAGCGTTGCAGGGTCATGACTGCCAGGCAGCTTCTGAATGTGTCATTTTTTACACGCTCACGCGGCTCTCTCTCTCGGCCACATTAGATGATGTGAGAGCTGTGCGGGCTCGTAAAAAGTGGCGCGTTCAGAAGCTGCCTGTCAGTCACAGCTCAGTAAGATCCACACCCGAGCCGAGGGGGCACATTTCAGGAAGGGTCGAGAAGCTCCCCAGCTGGCCGCCCACCTGCCCCTTTTATTGTTGTGGATCCTGTGTGCACTCATACACACTACCCATTACGGGAGTTTTATTGTTGTGGATCAAGTATACGCTCATACACACTGCCCATTACGGGAGTTTTATTGCTGTGGATCATGTGTACGCTCATACACACTGCCCATTACGGGAGTTTTATTGCTGTGGATACTGTGTATGCTCATACACACTGCCCATTACGGGAGTTTTATTGCTGTGGATACTGTGTACGCTCATACGCACTGCCCATTACTGTGAGTTTTAATGCTGTGGATACTGTGATACGTGGGGGGCCCAAATTTTGTGTTGCCTATTGCAGCACACAACTAAAATGCACCACTGATGCTGATTTAGCTTCGAGGAGTCCGCTGATTCCACAGTTGTTCAACCTGCCAACTCCTAATAGCTAAAAGGAACATTTTACCTTTTGTTTAAATAAAATGGGTGGTGGGTCTGAAAGGGTAGCCATTCGGTTTTTCTGTGTTTTTATTTTTGAGGATAGAAACTCCTCCCATAGATTTAAAGTCACAGACTTATTGGCACATTCACATATCACAATATTTTCCTATCCAATCACACGGCGGCTGTCCTGGGCTCAGTGTTGCCGCAGGACTCCCTATCCAACTTTAACCCCTGCTGGTGTAGAGGGTCAACACAGCGGTAGGTGTGTGCACCAGTAAATATGACTCCCCACCTTATGGAGCCCAGCCTCAGTGGACCATAAAAAAAAATATCAATCCCTATGCGAGCTCTGAGCTTTTACTTAGCACTGGACTCCAAAAGGATGCAGGGCCTGGGGCTTGTGCACTGCTCATCCCAGCCAATAGGCAGCCCTGCGATCACAACCCAAGCCCTGATAACTCTCCATTTTTAATACAATTGTAACATTATGCACTGCTTAGCACCTACATCTTCCTGCTATATGTTACATAGTTAAACTAATTTATGGCACAGAAATATAAATGAAATTATGGGACTTGTATTACAACCCACATGGAAAAAATTACCAGCAATACATTAATGGCAGAGTTCAAATGGTTATTTAGCTAAGACAGCACACACACACAGTACACACAAAGTGTTGCCTATTTATTTATGGATTATTTGGAGGATGGCACAGAAGGAGGTGAAAAAGAGATTTAAGTATTAAATTACAGAGAACGTGCCAGGCATTATTAAGGGATATTGCGGGTGGATGTAAGCTGCTGGCAGAACATATTATATCCAGTCACAGACTGATATTACACATAATGTCCCGTTGCAAAACCCACATATCACATTAAACAGAAAAACCTTTCCTCAGAAAAACAAAAGTGAAATACAGTAAGGTATGAAATTAAACAAAATTAATTCTGCATTTTAATTGTTGCTTTTCATACAATTTTTAACCTTCTGTTTTTTTTCTTTGCACTCTAGTCCAGGGATCTCAAACTCAGGCCCCAAGATGTTTCTGAGCTAAACCTCCCATGATTCTATGCCCATTTATTACATTCAAAGCATTTTGGGAATTGTAGCCACTAAACATATGGGGGGGCCAGAGTTTGAGATTCCTGCTCTAGACTCTAGAGTCTTCTTCAGCCTTCCCCTGGTTCACTACCTAATGTGTGCGTTTTAGATTACATTTACTTAACATTACATACAAAATGCCTTTAATTTAAAATTACATTTTAAATATATTAACCCCTTCACTACCAAGCCATTTTCCATAAACAAACACTGACACAATCTGATGGTTTTATGGAAAATCTATTTCCATTACTCAAAGTAAAATTACATACACAGAAACATCTCTACTGTGTATGTTCACTGTAGGTTAATCCTATTTTTACACTCTACTGGCCAAAAAGCTCTACTACATGTACACCACAGCTTGGTCTCCATGTTTCCTTGAAGGAAGAACAGAACTCCGAACGTTTGAAGAACTTCAGCATGTTGGCTGTCGTGTCCAATGTGTTGAAACTTTAGGGGCACATCCTGGAGCCCATTTGCAAATGAATTTCTGCTGCAATAAACACAAATCCTTTGCCTTGTTCCAAAATAAGACAAGATCAAGTTTAATCGATCCAGGGGCCTTGTAGGATATTTTGAAGGTCAAGTAAACTTGACTATGGTGGTGAAAGAGTTAAATTACTTTTTAATTGGGAAATACTAGTAGAATGTACTTTTAAATATATCTACTCATTCAAACAAACCAGAGAACTCCTAATCTTTATTGTTCAAACTGGAAAGGTTTCTTTCCTCTGCCGTAGCAGAAAAAAAAGGAAATTTCCCCCAAGTCTTAGCTGTTATCTTTTTCTCACCTACAATTCTCTTTATGAACCCATTCACCAGAGACCTGTTTGCAGTGTCTTGGTGGCCAAGAATAATTGTGAGATTTATAAGAATTGTGAATGTTTGGCAATTAAGGGTTGAAAATATAGGTGGACCAGGTGCGACATGGGGATGGACCAGTTGTGGGCTGACAAGACAATACCACTGACCGTCACATATTACTAAAATGCAAGCTTTTTGCTACAGGGCAGAACCACCAGAAAAGCAGCTGGCCGTGATGTGTGCAAGTCAGGTATGAGCCCGTTGACTGCCCAGTGACTACTTGCATGATCTCACAGCAGAAACACAGAAACACCAACCAATAAATTTTGAATGTAAATACATGTTCACATTAATATGTGATTTCACCCTTTTGCTGCGGTTGACGCATAGGACTTGTCGTGAAGTTTCCTCCTGCATTGTGGACGTCACGTCCAATGTGTCGTCTCTCTATCCCTCAGCTTGGCACCAATCTGGGGGCTAATCCACAGTGGGCTGACATTTTGGTTGTTAGCCATCGCAGTGGGATCACCCCAGGAGATGCAGGGTCATTTGGAGCACTAGATTTCTGTATGTCCCACAGGGTCATATGAGGTGTCAGTGGAAAGGCCAGACTCCAATAAAACAAAACATGACCATATTTTCTGTAAAGGTAATAAGGTTGAATAAAATAAAAATGTGTTTTTTTTCTCTCTAAACAGCAGCACTATCAGGGTTATCCAAAGAGATTCGAAAAGTCACCGCACGTTCGGTGACTTTTCGTTCTCTTCAATTCGGTTCCTTTTGCCGATTGCATTTCGGTGACCCTGCGGTGTATTCAGCAAGCACCACAGGGTCCCCGAATTGCAGGAAAAGTTACCGCAAACCCACCGAAAACTAACCGAATGCATGCTGAAAACAAGCAAAAACATCTGGATTAACCTTCGAAGAGAGCACAGGAGCCGAAAAGGAGCCGAATCACACAGAGCCGAAGCAGCTGTGACGTAGAGGAGGCAGTGAATAAATTAGAAAAACCATTTGTATGAATCTGGGAAAAAGAAACGCTGTTTGCAAAGAAACTACTGAGCGAAAATGTCTGAAATTTTCACAGGAGGTCCAGGGAATGATAATAAAGAGGGCTGTTACAGAAAAAATAAGCAAACTGAAAAAAAAAAAAAAAAAAAAATCGGACTTTTAATTTTTTTTTTAAAAATCCAGAAAAATGCTTAAAGTATCCTAAAAAATCTATAAATAAAGAGACTTTTTGCTGCAGAATTTTATAATGAACGGTTTATTAGATATTGAATTAAAACGGGAATATTTTTAACATTGAAGCCTATGGGATTCTCCTGAATAAATTTGCCGAATTAAACCACCGAATGGCAGGGCATTAGGCGAACCTTTCACTGCTGGTTTGTGTTCTCTGAATAGCCGAAGCAGTGCTTTTTCATGGGGATTTCACTGCCCTCGAACAGGGACCGAACAGGCACCGTATGTGCAGGCAATTCGACAGGATTTGGCGAATTGCCTGCTCTCTGGATAGCCGAATGGCCAGGAAAGGTAACCGAACGCTGATTTTCAGCGTTCGGTTACCTTTCTCAAGCAATTCGAATCTCTTTGGATAACCCTGTATATATTTTTATAAACTATAAAGTGAACAAGGGAGCTGCAATAACTCACTAACTTGTTATTTAACACAACAGTAACAAGGTTTGAGGTGTTGGCATATTGCATTTTTACAAACTTGTTTCATTGAAAACCTAAGTCGCCGCACCACTACGAGGAGAGGCTATACTCCCTACAAGAGTCTGGCCCTTTCAATGATACCAAATATGACCAATTGTGATGTAAAAATTAAAAAAATGGGAAAAATATTTTTTAAAAACAATTATTTTTCTCTCTTTTCTTTCTAAGGCTGTGGCATTGTTCATTTTTCACTTATAAAATGAACAATGCCATTGCTTACCTTCTCATTTCCCATGCCAGGAGTGAGGTTAGTGTTTTTACGCAGGTATACTATTCATAAAATGCAATGCGTTACAGATACAAGAGAATATTTTAGTTTTGTCAAATTTTTGTTAAAATTCCATATCATCGTAGACAAATGTAGTAACAGGTTCTCCATTACTTATTTTTGTGTTTAGAATGAGTGCACTGTAGGATAGGAGCAAAAATGGTAAAAAATTAGCTCAGCAGCTAAAGGGTTAGCATTGTTTGCTGGCTGCTACTTATTATGCCTATATTAATTTTGCCACTCTTGGCAATCATCAAATTGAAAATATTTGAGTTATAGAATTTAAATATATATTTTACTGCAGTCTGTTTGTTTGTCCTGGCAATGTGTATTAATGTGATATAAAATGAGAGTGTACATAACAACGGTTATCCAGAGATCACTAACGTACAGTATTGTAGAAATACGGGAAACCCACCAGTGGGATAATAGTGTACAGTAAAACTGACAGTGGGATTTCATGCTGATGTCTTCCACTGTATTGCGCGGTAAACTCACACTGGTGGGTTATGTGTTTGTATGTTAAGTGATATTTACAGTGTGTTTTCTTATTAGGGCATCTATCATTTATATTTTGCTCATGAACATGCATTTTTCTTGCCCTTGAGTCTCATATCAATGAAATACCTAATTTTCCCACAACAGGGTAGCCATGATATATATTGCGCCTATTGCAATGTTTAAAAATGTGATCCTTAGTGAATCCATCGCTATGTCACTGTTGAATCAGACATTTACTCGTATAAAGATATTAATATTATCACTTTACAAAATCAGATGCAGCCAAAATATAATAAAGGTAGTAGGTACTTTAATACACTGCATGGCCAAAAATAAAGTCACCACCTTTACAGGCATCTTATGATCTGAGATTGCTGCAGTGGGTCAGGTCTATGTTCTGCAACGTTATGTGCCCAAAAAATTAAGTCTGCGGACTCTCTGAATATACCGAATGTCTGGGTTTTTCCATCAATGGATTTTTTCTTCCCTGTTGGCACAGACATATTCCAAGATGGAAATGCCAGAATTCATCGGGGCTCAAATTGTGCAAGAGTGGTGCAGGGAGTATGAGACCTCATTCTCGCACATGGATTGGCCACCGCAGAGTCCAGACCTTAGCCTCACTGAGAATCTTAGGATGTGCTAGAGAAGACTTTACTTTGTGCTCCGCCTCTCCCATCATCAATACAAGATCTTGGAAAGAAATTAATGCATCTCTGGATGGAAATGAATGTTGTGACATTACATAAGCTTATCGAAACGACGCCATGGCATCATTTCGATAAGTTTATGCGTGCCATAATCAAAGCCAAGTCCAACGAAATATAAGTGTGTGATTTTTTTTTTGGGCCAGGCAGTGTATATGCAACATGGCATATATAGAATTTCTACAAATAACTTATACAGAATTTTAAGAGAGCGGCGTCTTTTCTTCATGAGCTATTTTAATGACCTTGCCATAAAAATGCCAATATTTATCCAATTGAACGAAACTCCTAATTCTTTTTTTTCCCCCATTTATTAACACTGTGTTTTTCAAAGAAGAATACTTTGATATTCCTCTTGTTATTATTTGGTGAATTGGGTATCAGATTTAGTAGTATTATGTAGATATTACACTTCCAGTGTGGTTGTGTGTCACGGGTCACTTAGGTTTGACTGGATCTCACTATGCAGTACCTGGTAGGCTGGGAGTGATGGGAGCTGGGTTTCAAGTTAGATAGTCAGATTCATTAGGCAACAATGAGGGTCCAAGTTTTAGGCAATGGGTCAGTCTGGGTGGCAAGTATCATGGTCAAGGGAAAAGCCAAGGGTCATACACAAATATACTATCTTCAAGGAACGCCAGATAGGTACTCTAGGGAGAAGCAACTATCAAGCGTCTTACTTGTGGGAAGGGGGGCTTAAATAGGGCACCACGTCTGCTGACATGTCCTGGTTCAACCCCTCTCCACCTTCCCATGCCTGTTACGGTGGACCTGGCCTGGCATGGGTGCAGAAGGGTGTGAGCTAAATATGCAGTGATTAGACATGAATACAGACATGAAACAGGAAAACAACTAGGTTTATTTGTAACCTAAATAAACATACAACTAGAGCAAGATCAAAATACCAAAAATAGAACCAAATCAGAATGAATACAGGAAAACACAGATCACTGAATTAAAGTTATTAAACAACATGATAGGACTAAACACTAGAGCAAAATAAGCGAGAGCAAGAGCTAGAAATGAACTAGAGGAAAACATCAAATGAGAACATGAATATCAGGCATGAGCATAAACCAGAGACAAGATCAGACAGGAACCTAAACCAGAAATGAACATGAATCAAGAGCATAAACCTGAATACAGACAGCAGACAGGAGATCCAGAGCAAAACAAAACTGCACCTAACCAGGACTGCAATGGCAATGAATCAAAATGAGGATCAGAATCAAAATGAGGCAGCGCCCTTCCTAGGGTGATGCCTGCTTATAAACACCGTTCAATTAGAGCTGAGAGAGTTCAGGTGAGTGTCCAAGGCTAGAAATCCAAAAAGGAAACGAAAGTCCAGAACGTAAATGGCAAGGTTCTTGATACCAGAGGGGGCGCCAGGGGTCCAGATCGTCACAATGCCCTTATATGGCAGAAGATGAGCAATAGTTGTGGAGGGGTGTGTCTCTGTTCCCAGGAGCCACCCAGTTACACCCCCCAGCCTGGGACCCTAGCTGCCACCACCCCAAGCTGCGTTTGGGCACGCCCCTCTGCTTATTGGACGGCAGACAGACCCAGGAACCCCGGTGGGATGAGCTCTGGTGTGGGAAGCATGGAGAGCGAGTGCTGCCACCATGCATCCCAATGAGAAGAGTTTAACCACTTGAATGCTAAGGACGCGCTCAGCGCGTCCTCAGCATTCCCGCTGGTGTGCTGAGGACGCG
The DNA here is from genome assembly GCA_009667805.1 of Leptobrachium leishanense. Classification (NCBI taxonomy): domain Eukaryota; kingdom Metazoa; phylum Chordata; class Amphibia; order Anura; family Megophryidae; genus Leptobrachium; species Leptobrachium leishanense. The sequence goes on along the minus strand of CM019067.1, from coordinate 105,488,456 downwards.
CTGAGCGCGTCCTCACATTGGGGTCAGCGTTCGGCCGGGTTCCGGCCGATCGCTGGCCCCTCCGGTGCGGGCTGACATCCTGGATGTCAGCCGCGCATCCGGACCAGCAGCCGCCAGCATTAGGTGTCATCGCGGGGGCGCGATGACACCTAATTCAGGCGCCCCCCCCGCATGTGCGGAGGAGGCGCCTGAAAGGGAGGGGGGGAGGTCCTTCGGACCTCTCTCCCTCCCGATTGGCGGCGCACAGGGGGTTAACCCAGGCATCATTTGGAAGGGCACAGCCTGCCCTTCCAAATGATGCCTGGCATTAACCCCTGGGGAGCTGGATCGCGAATCGGCGCTGAAAAGCGCCGGTTCGCGATCCTTTCCCGGAGCTGGCCGACATCTTGGATGTCGGCCAAGCCTCCGGGAACTCCCCCAGAGGACTGGCGTCATCGTGCGTAGCACGATGACGCCAGTCCTAGACTTAACCCCTAACTGCCACCAACTGTGGAGATAGGGAGTTCCAATGAACTCCCTATCTCCCGATCCGTGGCAGTTAGGGGTTAAATTTTGGTATCGTTGGATCGGCCAGAGCATGGCCGTTCCAACGATACCAAACACTACAGTGAAAAATTTTGTAAAAAAAAAGAAAAATAAAAATAAAAAAAAATTTAAAAAAAAAATTAAACACTTTTTTTTTTTTTTGGGTTTGTTAATGCAGCAATATTGTTCCCATTTCAATTATAATGTGAACAATGATGCTGCACTAACGATTTTTGTATGCGGTGCGTTTGTTAAAAATAGTGTCATTTTCCCCAAAAAAAAATGTAACGAGACCCCATCTCTAATTTTTTTAACAAGCGCACCCCATACAAAATATAACCGCAATTGCTCGCATGTTAAAATGTGGAAAAAAACACTTTACACATTGTAAATTATTGAAAATACATATTTTATTGCATTTTTTGTTATAATATACAGACATGACATAACGTATACATATAATAATGACATATTATGAATCTACCGAGTCTGACGGAAAGAACGATATATAATATGTCTGGGTCATATACTAAAATAAGCCTTCAAAACACGTTTAAACATGATGCGCAAAACAGGTAAAAATGACCTCAGCATAGGGGCGGGAAAAGCCTCAGCAGCGAAAGGGTTAATGAACCAGGTAAAAACATTGATGAATACCTGTGGGCGCAGTCTGCATAGAGATGTGAATCTCAGCCCAGAGGGAGGTTGCATGTTATAAGGTACCCAACAAGTTGAACGTGAAGTAATGAATTTTAATATTCTCAAGCTTTTATAAAGCAACGTGAAAACACATACTGATTTCCAGAGGTGTATTGGTACTGCTGCATCTGGCGGTTCCAAACTCTGCTGCCCACTTCATATTTAGTAAATACGAACATCAATAAAATTAAGAAATTAAGACAAATATTCACGACCTATCAAGATATTTATGTTAATAAAAACGTAACTTAGTAATGGCTCCGTTTTAAAAAGATGCTTTGCTTTTTTGATAATATTTATTATATTATAGAGGCTCATTACTCGGAGTTTTAACCTTTGTAGCTGCGTTATACTCCTTCAAAACCCTGAATATATTGCACCTCTATAATAAAGAACATTACCAAATAAAAAATGTTGCCGCATCCAAACTGATGCCCTAGGGCCCAGACATCCTTGGTTTATGTAAGAATACAATTTTGCTTATTTACTTATTTACTGTTTATGTTAGACCAACAGGGAGCCTAATCCCCATCACCTTTTCTAGACGACACAGTAGGAGCCGGCACCTCTCGCACCCTGCTGTGCCATTAATATATGAAGGAGTGGAAACATGGCTAGAGTGAATGCACTGTGAGGAAGGCAATATGTTTTTGGACCAAAACGGTGAGAAAAGGGAATCTTGTTGTATTCAGCCCCTTCAATCTTTCCATGGATTATTCTTTGCTACCTCTAGTGTAAGTGGAAGCTTTACCTGAAGAAGAGAGGTATTCTCTCGAAAGCTTGTCTTTTAAATATACAGTTACAAGTTTTTTTAAAGTGCTAACAAGTTCCAAAGCCCTGTACAATGGCTGAGACAGAATAACAAATATACATACAGGTTCAACACACAGTACAGTAGGCGAGAGGACCCTGCTCAAGAGCTTACAATCTAAAAGGATAGGGGTGACACACTAGGTGAGGGTTAATAGAGAATATGAAATAGCGGGGCACATGTGGGCTGTGTGGAAAGATGCAGTAGGAAATAAACAGTGGGGAATTGAGCCGATAGGCTTCTCTAGAGTAATGTGTTTTCAGAGACTTCTTGAAGGACTGGAGAGACGGGGAGAGTCTGATGTTGCGGGAGAGGGTGTTCCATAGAAAGGGCAACTCGGGAGAAGTCTTGGACGATAGTCCAATAAAAAAAGTATCACTACATACTGCTATACTCGTTATTTTTATATATATTATATATTTATTTATTTGTGTTCCCAGAACTGTAACATGATATCAGTTAAACTAAACTATACTTCCTAGTATTATTATTATTATTCTTTATTTATAAAGCGCCAGCATATTCCACAGCGCTGTACAATAGGCACAGTACAGACAGGGTTACAATACAATACATTGAAGAACATTTGACAAACAGTACAGGAGGAGATGAGGGCCCTATTCCCGTAGGAACTCACAATCTGGGAGGGTTGGGGTTGGAAACAGGAGGAGAGGACTGTAAGGTGAGAGTGATTGATGGTTGTGTCAGTGAGTTGGGTGGTAGGCTTCCCTAAATAGGAATGTTTTCAGGGAGCGTTTGAAGGAAGAGAAGTTAGGGGAAAGTCTGACAGTACGAGGGAGAGCGTTCCAGAGAGTGGGGGCTGCGCGTGAGAAATCCTGCAGTCTATCATGGGAAGAGGTGATGCGGGGAGAAGCTAGGCGCTAGTAAAACCCCTTTTTTCACTTGTGTGACATAATGGATGTGCGTAAGACCAATCAGGTGCCTTGTTAACTAAGGGGGCTTACACAGTCAAGCGGCTTCCCCATTAATCAAAATCATTTACAATATGCAATCATTTGTAAACCCCTTCAATAACAAGTGATCTTCCATAAAACCACTGCCAGGACGCAATGGTTTTATGGAAAATGACTTTCCATTACCCACACAGTAAAAATATACAGAAGTGATCCCTCTGCTGGCCAAAAAGTGCTACTACATGTACAGCTACAATATGTACATTACAGCTTGGGCTTAAGGTGTCCCTGAAGGAAAAAAAGAAACCAACACCTTTTCAAACAATTTCAGCACATAGGCTGTCATGTCTGATATGCTGAAAATACAGGGGCCTTTTCTTGAGCCTATTTGCAAGCAATTTTTTGTGCAATTAACAAACTTTCTTTGCATTACTCCAGAATTAGACCACTTGGAGTATACTTAATCTTGGGGCCCCAGCAGGTGCTTTAGAAGATCGAATTTACGCATGGTAGTAGTGAAGGGGTTTAGTTGAAAATAAACATGAGGTTTAGTGATATGCTGAGTTATACAGTTCCACAGCAGCAAAGAGCAGTCAGCACTTTTTATGTCCCAGACTGGCTTCACATTTATAAGGTTTTTGCCAGTTTATCTAGCACCCCCTCCTCCATATTTATTTACTGCTAATTGTAAAGGTTTGGGGACACAGCTACAGCGCAGCAAATGTTTCGGCAAAAAGCCGCTGGCAAGCATCAGCAATATTCCTATTCTGTCTTGAAAAAGCACAGTTTAGTTACACAGAAGAGATTGACCGCATTGAAAGAGGGAATCCGCGCTCTGACCACTGCACATGCCCAGGAAGGAGTGTGGAGCAGGACCAGTCGGCCATCACTGGAGAGGATGGGCACAAACCTTAATATAGGGCCAATATGCGATCCCTTAAAGGAGCTAGTAGACATTTCATGTGATACATGTAACGCTAGGAAACCTCCATCTCTTTTGTTCATCTTCTGGTTTACATTGAGGAGGCATTCTTTCGGTTAAAGTAAGGGACGAGCCACTCTTTAAGTGGCCAGAGGCGAGCATTCCTCAGAGCCGGGATACAGGGCCTCCTATACTGTGTGAGTTAGCAATTTTTGCACAGAAATTGAGCACTTATGAGTTGCTGCACTATGGTGTCCTCTATCCTTTATTTTTGAGTTACTAAGCAGAGCTAGGACTGTAGCGGATCTGTTGATTTCCTTCTCCAACCCCCCCCCCCCCCATTCCTCAGTTTACATCAATGAAATATAAGTATATGAAGTTTTAATGCTATTCACATCGGGGATGGGCACGTCTTTTAAATGTGCATGAATTATATTTATTTATGACCTTATCAGGGTTATTAAAAGAGAGACGATCTGGCCCCGAAATGTAACCGGACACTGAAATTCAGCGTACAGGGACATTTCCTGGCCATTTGGCTATTCAGAGAGCAGGCAGTTCGCCAAATGTTGGCGAACTGCCTGCACATACGGTGCCTGTTCATTGCCTGTTCGAGGGCAGTGAAATCCCCATAGACAGGCAATGCTTCGTCTATTCAGAGAGCACAAAACAGCAGGGAGAAGTTGCCGAAATGCCCTGCTGTTCGGTGGTTTCATTCGACAGATTTATTCAGGCGAATCCCATAGGCTTAAAAATATTCCCATTTTAATTCAATATCTAATAAACCGTTTATTATAATATTATGCAGTAAAAAGTCTGTTTATTCATAGATTTTTTAGAATCTTTTAGGCATATTTTGACAAAAAAATCCTTTTTTTTTTAATCATCTTTTCTTTTTACTGTAACAGCCTTTTTATTATCATTCATTGGATCTTATATGTAAATTTCAGACATTTTCGTTCAGTAGTTTTTTTGCAAACAGCGTTTCAATTTTCAAACTTTCAAGCGTACTGTTTTTTTTTTCACCTCGTTCGTTTGCCTGTCGGCTTTTTCCGGCAGCAGCTCTGCGCTGTGATCGTCATCTAGTTGGGTTTCTCCGGCGTGTTCAGCGTGGTTAATCCAGCTGTTTCTGCGGGTTTCTGTGAGTGTTTGAGTGTTCGGCGGGTTTGCAGTGAGTGTTCATGTGTTTGCATTGAGTTTTCCCTACACTATGGGGTCCCTGCAGTGCTTGCTGAATACACCACAGGGTCGACGAACTAGGATCGCCGAATCACCCAAAGTGTGGGGAACGAAAAGTCACCGAACTTGCGGTGACTTTTCGAATCTCTTTGAATAACCCTGTATGACTTATGAGGACTGTGTGAGCTTTTGAAATTTAGGCTGTTGCGTTTTAGAGATTTTAGCACCTTATGCACTATTTGCACCTAGTTGTATTTTGCACATTGTGATACTTGTCTTGTGGGAACACTAAGCACTTTATCGATCTAATTATCGATTATACAAATACTATTTTTACTGTATAACACCTTTATTGACCTATGCACAAGGATACACTATAATCTAATTAATGTGTATTGCGCCAAAAGGAACAATTTCAAATCTAAAAATAAACATGAAATGCAAAAATTGTGCTTTATGAGAAATACACATCGTATGAGAGAAGTGTTTTCATTGTTTGATTATTCCATCCTTAACACTAACATGGGGAAATTTTCCCGTAGCGTTTCCATATCAACGGTATTCCAGCGCAAGCACTAGTTCAGCGCCTCGCACCGGAACGCAGTGCTAGCTGCTAGGATATTTGCGGTAACACTTCCACGCCACTGCGAGTATCACCTCCTGGAGACCATAGGAATCCATGGAGGGTTGCGCTTCCAGGCAGCGCGCCCTGAGTGATCTTGCTCTTCTGAGATTGCGCAGTGCCGCAGAGTGATTGCTGATGGAGACTGGGAACTATTTGTCCCCAGTCTCACTCTGCTCGTGGCCAGAAGAAGCACCGGATCGGGCCACCGTTCTTGCCTCAGGACGAGAGAGGTAAATATTGAATTTATTGGGGAGTTTTAGGGGGTGATAAATGATTTTGCATTTGCAGAATCATGCAGCACCAGCTTTTAGCCTGGGGTCAGACGAGCGTTAGTAAGAGCAGAAGGAACGTGAGAGTGGACGTTCCTTCCACTCGACGTCCGTCTGGTTACCTCGCTGAGCAAAGTTAGAACGCTCAGCACTGCAAGGGTCGATCCTCCTATGGAGGATCGCGCTTTCCAGCCCCGTCAATGCGCGTCCTAGCGCTTTGATGGGGAGGCTTGCTGTGTGGACGTAGCACGGCCGCTGTCGTGTGCAATTCGTGCACGCGCAACAGCGTGTTGCCGGCCCCGTCGCAGCAGCACAATGCTGCTACAGACGCCAGAAGGCACGTCAGTACGGGCACACCTAGTGCGCTCGTCTGACCGCAGCCCAAGAAGGTGCTAAAAGTTTTACTAATGGGTATAGTGTCAGGAATGTAATTTGGATGGAACGCATTAAACACACATATCCTGGCGGTAACGCTTACATATTGAGGTGCTAACATTAGCACCAACTAGGGAATAGAGCCCTCAGTCTTCTTCTCCAGTCTTATTTTATTAATTTAAGATATGAGCCTGACTTTAGACTCATACTGGGTAAAGATCTCAGTGGTTTGATAGGCCAGGTGGTTAGTGCACCAACTATATAAGATGATCAAATATTGTAACCATAGCTTTTGCTTCCAGCAGGGTCATCACAGGCTTTTTTTTCCTGCTGAAATTACTAAAAAATGTTGAACAGATGTACTAACTGTAACTGTTCTGTAGATTGGGATTTGGTTAAAATAGTGAGCAAGTTTGTACTGAGTTTACCGAGTCGCTTTGAGGAATGATGTACAATATAAAAGCTAGATATTGTTATTAATGAACAGTCAACCTATTTTTATTCAAAGAGAACACCTTTATTTCTATATGAAGGGACAAAGGATTTTTTTTCTATTTTGGCACTTTATTGTTGACATTAGTATTATTAAAGGTGCAACTGATTCTGAGCCACTAATGCAATGGCAAACAATACAATATGTCTTTTGTTTTCCTTTCACTGCTCCTATTTTCTGCCAATTGGGCTTGCAAGTGTATTAAAATAAAGCCACTCTAAGGCGCTGCACACCGAGCTGAGGAAAGCATTGTCTTTTGTCGTGTTTTGATATAACTTTTCATTGCCAGCTCTGTTATTTTAACTTACTGACCTTTTTCTGTTTAATCGTCTCTCTCAGCACTCGCTTGGGTTCTTTCTGTGTGAGACGCAATAAAAAAAATTAGGAAGCTGGAATTTTCTGAACGTTGAATCATCTGGAATGACTTTCAGAGCCGGTGTACTTCAAAACCGGTAAACAGCATAAACAGGTGGAACTTTTTCCACCTCTGTAAACTGCTTTTCTTTTGAACACGGTTTGTTGACCACTTCTAAATGAGCTTGGGGTCAAGGTACGAAATATTTGCAGGTCACCGCCCAAGGTAGAAACAAAAAAACCTATGCGTACATACACTGCATCATGTCTGGCGGTGAATCTGGGTAGAAGAAGAATTCAGAAAAGATTTTTTCGGAAATGATCTTTAAATTTCATTCCAACAGTACCGGCTGGCAGCTGTGGTCATTTTACTCAAACATAATGGGCTAAATTACAATCTTCACGCAAACGTTTGCGCCGGCGCAAAAAAACATTAACACGAGGGGTAAAACCATTTGCGCCGAATCCCGTATTACTTTGTCAGCGCAACAACCGCGCGCAATCGTCTACCACGGGTGAAGCTGCGCGAACCCTGCGCGAGCCTACTGTACTGCGCATGTCTTATACTTAACATTGTGAGCACAAATGCGAATGTGCGCTGGTACGAGGATGGTATTACAATCTATTTCGCTGTAATTACCTCATAACCTTTGCGCGCAAAATTTTAGCAACTGCATAAAACTGGTGTTAATGGAAAATCTGACTGACCTGGCCAAACCCAAATACACCAGCCCAAAAAAAAAAAGCAGCAAAGTATAGTTGCCCATTCAACTCATACCCAAACAATAAAATGGATAAGTCGTGTGTGCATGTATTATTGCTGCAGCATATATGTTCAGATTGACTGTGGCAGGTGCAATTTCTTAACGTGAGATAATTGTGGTTCTTAATTTTGATTCGCTGAATGAAGACAAAATAACAGTGCGCGCACTGATGTTTGCGCGCAACGGTACTGCGCGAGCATTTGGGCGCATCCTGTTTGCGCGCGTTATTGATCGGCGGATGAAAAGACGTGCAAGGATTGTAATACCAGCGTTGATTTGCACGCTCAAAAATTTAACGCTTGGTGCAAAGATTTTCGCTTTGCGCGAGGATTTTTTTTGCGTGTAGAATGTAATATAGCCCAATAAATATTAATTCATGTATTGCTAAGTTATGGATTTATTTGCTAAAAAACATTCTATATATTTATTTAGGGTTCTATCACCTCCTTCAAGCTAACACTAGCGTCAGTGTTAGCGCTAGCTTAAAGGAGGTGATAACACTGCACCCACATAACCTTTGAATCGCTAACAGGTTAAAAAACTCATTACCGCTCTTTAAGTAGCGTTTCGTAGCGTGAGTTTACTGTACTTTGCGCTCCCTATACCTAACATGGAGAGCGCAAAGTGCAAGCACAGATTAACTAGCGTTAGGATCACTTGGTCCTAACGCTAGTTACCAAGAGCTGGTGCTAACGAAAAGGTTACCACCAGCTCAGAGGTGCAGGTAATGGATTGCGCTGCTGCAGAATCCCTTACCTGCAAATCAAAGCCCTCCCAAAAAAATCAGATACTCACTTCTCTTCCCGTGGCAAGAACGGTGCCCCGATTTGCTGATTCTGGCTGCCGAGAGCAGAGTGAGACTGGGGGAAGAAAGTCCCCTGTCTCCCTCTGTGATCACTCCACCGACCAGCAGGTTCTTGCGAGAGGCGAGATCCTGCCGGTCATGTGACCTGGCAGCACGAGTCTTCATGGAGTCTTATGGACGCCATGGAGGGGATGCTGGGGATGGCGCTGTAGAGCTGCCCCCAGCATCCGCTAGCATAACTATCGCTAAGGGACAGGCTGCTGGACTCGGTGCCTGCCCCGCGATCTGCTGGTGAAACCAGGACGGAAAAAGGGAAGTTAGCGAACGCAAATGTTTCCCCTTTTTGTCACAGTTTTAGTTCAGGGCAGCTGATAGTGCCCTTCATTTTTTAAACATTTTTACTGGATTAGAAAGACTTAAGTGTCTATTCACTAAACTCTGAGTTGTAGTTGAGTTCAAACTGTTTGGGAAGCAAGAAATGGACCGGGCAGTTAGGCATAGGAGTAACCAGCACCATCATGCGGTAAACGCCTCTTCTTGACGAAGCCAAAATGTTGTCCTTGATGATGCCAGAATAACAGCTCCTCATTACATCTATGTCTGAGTGACCGGTTCTTTTCTTGCTTACATTGCTGGTGGTATTGGGAGTTTGACTGGCTTTGTCTATATGGTACCTTAATGGGTGAAGTTTGGGTAACCTGTATATTACAAAGTGCTTGGTGTCAGATTAATTACTTGCAAAATGTATTGGTGCTAAATTCTCCAACTTCCAACAGAGACAGTTGACAAAATTTGTGTTATTATAGTCAGACTGCTAATAATGGCAGCTTTTTTTTTTATTGCAAGTGGATAAATTCGAGGAGTTTTACTTTTCTGTTAACTGAGCCACGAAGTGCAATCTGTGATAGACAGCCCTAGCACCCCAGCCCTTCCTACGGGATAATAAATATTAGGGGATACCTGTAATCTAGTTCAGTGGTCCCCAACCCAGGCCCTCAGTGCCCACTAACAGGCCAGATTTTGCAGATCACCTTGGGGAAATGCAGACTGAATCCTGCAATCACTGAGCAGCAAATCATAACACCTGTGCTGTGCTTCAGATATCTGGCAAACCTGGCCTGTTAGTGGGCCCTGAGGGCCTGGGTTGGGGACCACTGATCTAGTTGATGTGTGATGTTGCCCCAGAGATTATCTGTTTGAAGAGCAGCACAATGCAGTATCTATAAAAGTGTCAAAGGAGAACACTCATGCAAAAGACAGCGATATTCCTGTTTTATGCAAAAGTAATGTCAGCGCATCATGGTAGCAGCAAGACGCCCAACACGCAGGTAAAAATTCCCCAAATACAGCTAACCAAACCTAAGTACTGGTCCTTGTAAAGGCTGAGTAATGGAAGCTACATTAAAACTATTCAACAAACAAGCTGAATCTGGGGCAGTAGAAATTAAAAACAAGAGACAAGGCCAAGGTCAAGGGGAGAGAGAACTGGACAGTCTTTAACAATGCCGAGCTCAAAAGCAATCCAACAGAAAAACATGCTGATGGGAAGTGAAACCATTACATAACTTGGGGAGGAATCCCATTGGCTAGGACACCAGAGGAGTGGAAAATCCAAGACCTGCCCCTTTCAAAAATCTAGAAACGTTCCTTTTCCAACATAGTGTCGCTAGAATGGTGCATCTGTAGTGGTGCTACATGGGACTATTTACATCAGAAAGAAGGACGAAAGGTAGACCAGACAGGACATCATTCACCTCTCCCACAAAGCACTAGAGAAACAATGAAAAACATGACATAGAGAAGACATATAGGTGATCTAACAATGTATCATATACTATTGCCATAAAGCCCAAAGGGCTCTATTCCATATTTGGTGTTAATGTTGCATCTCAATAGGTAATCGTTAGTGCTAGAAGTTTAACATCTGGCATCGATATTCTGATCTTGACGCTTCAGTCAGGTGAAAACTTTTTGCACCTCACAGCTTGTGTGAGTTTACTATACTCTACGTCTCCTACACCTAACATGGGGAGCGCAATATTTTTTTGCAAATTCAAAATCATTTAAAACGCTGTAAACACCCCTAAAAATCCCATACTCACCTCTCGTCCCTTGGCAAAAATGGTGGCCTGAACTTCCGCTTCTTCTCGCTGGGAGCAGAGTGATAATGGGAACAAATAGTTCCTCGTCTCCTTCCGCGATCACCTCTCGGCACTGCGCGATCTTGCGGCCCAGGAGCGCAATCCTCCATGGGGCTCTATCAGCTCCCTACAGCTAAAACGGGGATGATAAGGGGAAAAATTTGCATTCGCTAATCTGCCCTTAGCATCTCCGTTTTACCTGTAGATTATGGGGCAGGCTGAGTCCAGCAGCCTGCCCCATAGCAGCTGCTAACCTCTTGGATGCTCCAGACAGCGCTCAAGTGCCGTCCCGAGCATCCCCTCCATGGAGTCCTATGGACTCCATGGAGGCTTCTGCTGCCAGGTCACATGACTGTCAGGATCTCGCTTGTCACGAGATCCTGCAGGTCAGCAGAGTGATCACGGAGAGAGACTGGGGACATTTTTCCCCCCAATCTCTCTGTGCGCCTGGCGGCCAGAAGTAGCGGATCGGACTGCCGTTCTCACTGCGGGATGAGAGGTGAGTATGTGATTTTTTGGGGGGGTTTACTGATTCTGCAGAAGCTCTAAGCTGTAGCAAACCTTTTGAGTTAGCAACAGCTGTTTGTAATTAGCGTTAGGACTTTGTGATCCTAACGCTAATTACTCTCTGCTTACACTTTGCGCTCCTTATGTTAAACATAGGGAGAGCAAAGTACAGTATGCTTGTGCTAAAAAGCGCTAATACCGATTCGCAAATTTTTAACCCGTTAGTGATCGAAAGGTGATTAATGCGGCACGCTGTCCCCTCAATTAAGCTAGTGCTAATGCTCATTTATGCGAGTGCTATCGCTTGGTTATGGAGATGATAGTGCCCATGGAGTCCTATGGCCTCCAGGAGGTGATACTCGTGGTGGTGCGGAAGCCCTAATGCAGGTATCAGGGAGGTTATCACCGGAATAGGACGTTAACATGGAGACGGTAAGAGAAAATCTGCAAGCGCAGATTTTCCTGCTTACTGTCTCCATGTTAGCGCCCACCATGGAATAGAGCCCAAAGAGGTTTTTTGTGTTGAGATTTCCTATCATATTGGTTTTAAGAAATTAGAGCTGGTTTCACACCTATTTATTTGCCCTGTTTTTAAGAATTGTGTTCAAGAAGGCTATTGCGTAAACTCACACATGATTAGCCCTATGTAGTGATGTCAACTCACTGACTAGTTAGTCACTCACAATGCTTACAAAGAGCAGGAGAACTGCCAACAGGACACCTATTACTGTGTATAGGCATCAAGGTCTGTTTAGAGGTCTTTGTCGGCTGACTTGAATGGTATATGTTTGCCACGGCAGAAAATTCACTAGGAGATTAAGGTTATGATTTCTACATTTTCTGTACATTTGACTGTTTTCTTTCCAGCGAATACAGGTTACGTGAACCTTGACAGGTGCTAAAACTCTATCAAAATGAACTCCTTGTGGCTCTCAGCAGCAAGTGATTTTGTGACCAAGTGTCTGCTGAGTGAAGGCAAATTAACTATACACAGGTAGAGATAGTATAGTAAGAAAGACACATAACTTGGTACAGAAAAAGCGTAGTCAATAGTAGGTTCCGAGTTGACACCAGAGAGGGTAGTCGTATAAGCAGGATTGGCAACAGAGAGGACTCCCATACAGTTGTTCTCAGCAACTTATAATGCACGTACAATGAATTCAGCAAGCTGCAGGGCAGGCCCGCAATGCGTGATAATACAGAATGATGTGTACATATGCTTAGTACCAGACAGTTGACATGAGGGGTTGATAGATTCAGCAACCTGCAGGGCAGACCCACAGAGACCATGCTGTATGATCTGTACATACACTTAGTACATACAGAGTACAAACTACAAACAAATAAGGGCAAGAGCGTAAGAACAGTCAACAGGCAGTCTGGATCAAAACACAAGCAGGGTCCTCGTAAGAGCAGAATTGGCAACTTAGCAGAATACATTGAGACAGTAACGAAATCAGCTGCCGATGCGGGAATGACTCCACGTCAGGGGGCGACGAGCGGAATCTTGCGCCCTGCATTTAAGGCCGGCGGCTCCGTGTCACCACGCCAAGCCCCACCCCCTGAGACGCCGATCTGCCAGCTTGAGCTCCTGGCACCCAGCCAGCGATGCCGCCGGGCACCCAGGCCCCCCAGGCGCTGCGGGAGCCGAATATGTGACATTAATAGCATAACTGGAATCCCACCTTTTTCACAGCTCCAAACATGATTCCAAATCGCAGTAAACACCAACTTTCTCGTATAAATTCTCTCCATCATTCGATTGTCTGTGTCTGTCTCCCTGTTTTTTCTCCTTCTACAGTATTGGATCTCCAACCAACAACTGCCCTATTTAAAGCTCCTCGGATTCCATAATTTCCTGTATCCATCTCCGTTCTATATAATAATAGGCAGAAGATGAAGAAAAGTATATATAAGTTACATCCTCATGACGGAAATCAATTCATTAGATTAGGGAATGCGGGTGAAAGGAAGCACCCTAATGATACATTAATGGCATTGTTTTCAAAGGGACATTCTCGTAATTTGATTTTAGTTCGCCGTAATCAGTCGAACATGTTAAAATAAGAACATGTTACATGTTAAAAATAATTTTCCTAATTTACTACCTGTCTTTATTAAATTATTAAGCAAGCTATTCCCATTTAAAAAGAATAGGGTACAGACTTTTCTATCCTGACCCAAACGTGTGCTTGTGCCGATTACTGAGCCCTAGTATCCAAATCACACAGCAGTGCACTGCAGAAGCACGAGTCACAGCAGAGAGAATAACTAAAATAACAAATTATTTCTAAGCTGTGTCTAACATTCCATTTAGCAAATATACCGTTTTTATAATTAATTAATATGTAAAATCTCACTGAATTATTTTCATGAAGTTTGATAAACAGTCTTTGGGGGGGAAAAAATATGCAGAAATTAAATGTCAGTTCAGACTTTTAAGGGCTTTTATAATGAAAATATAACGGTGATATAAAGGTTGATATTATATAATGAGTATTAAAAGGTTGTAATAAACTACTCAAATTAACAATGTTCCATTAGGAGATTAAAGAGAATTTTCTGCATTTTATTGTAACAGTGATGAAATGGGGATTTGTTGGTGTTCTAAAAAACAGGAAGAGCTTATTGGCTTATTACAAGATTCCCTGTAGAATAAACTGGGAAGTGATTGGTAAGGGACATCCTGTAGGATATTTATGTGTGTGGTCACGTTGGGATCTGTCACCCTACACTGTTCTCACTGTTCTGTTTTCTGTTTGTTTTTCTTTTGTCGATTCTGTTCTTCCTCTTTCGTCTTTTCTGGGTCTACGCCTATTTTCAGTGAGAAGAAGACAAAAACTAACCAACAAAAAAAAGCAACCCTCACTACAATTGTTAATACAGATTAAACTCATATTTAGCATTGGGTCTATTATCATTTCCTACTCTAATGGTGTGAAATGCTGATGCCAATGTATATACCTACAGGTCTATTCACGAAAGGTGAAACTCCGTAGAATTGGCAGGAGAAATTAAAATTCTTGGTCAAAATAACCAAACAAGGAAAAATGTTCCCATTTATCTCACTTTCCCAATCGCCTGTTTGGTCTAGATTGTTCTCCTGCCAATTCTCCTGAGTTTCACCTTTTAGTGAATAGACCTGCTAGTGATAAAATATTTTCGTGAAACATGAACGTCCACACTCGTGGGTGTAAGAAAACAATAGTGTCCCAATGACCTTAATGGTGGTATTACCTGGTTCTTATGTAGATCTAAATAACAGTCTAATATTCTTATTGAACATTGGTAGTGGTGATTCTGCTGCTAGAAAGACAGTAGAGATTATCCCTTAACTTCAACCACCTTCTACAAATAGAATTATTGGTTGTTGCACATGATTTGCAATCACCACGTTCATTAAAGGCAGGTGTAACAAAAATAAATAAATAACGTTAATTCCTCTGTTTGGTGATATTTACAAGGGACCCGATAACATATTTAGGAATACAACAACCGGGAATTATCAGATACATTTTTTTTAAAAATGCAGGTCAATTATGGATATCTGACCCCTGAGATTTGGAGCGGGACCTGATCTTGTGATTTACGGGGAGTGGCAACTGTCTTTATCAAGCCGATCTGTCTCCAGGGTCCTGAGATTTCTGGCAGCCAGTCTCCCAGCCAGAATCTCAGAGCCTCTGCATTGACTCGCGGTGTCTTCATGTCTCATTGCAGGTCATAGAGAAGACAGGGAAAATGCTGCAAGTCACAGAGGCTCAGGCATTCCCTTTCACTAGGTTGCATGTTGACCTGGATCCAGATGTGAATGGCTTTGGCGCAGTGTCAGGGATGGGAACTTGGAATCAGCTGATCCTCAGTATTGCAGGACCTGGATCGGAGGATCGAAACACCTGATTGAGAAATCCCTAATGTTAATGTTTGTAGTGTACACGGGTTTGAAAGATTCTACAGCGGCCTGCTAACTTGAAAATTCTGACAGACATCAGAGCACTCTTTCTGACTGTTAATGTTCCCACAAATGTTTGCAATTAAAAAAAATTGTCATCATGTGTCCAAAGGGAGGATTCCATTTATAGACTCCCTGTACAGAGAACGCTTCATAGAACCGAGCTTGTCGTATACAAGTTTGTTTCTCTACACTCAGGTTGAAATGCTAACTGAAACAGTTCAGCAAACATGATTTCTAATGAACCATGAAACTCCCTTGAAGAGTAAATCACAAAGTGTTTGACTACTGGAGTATTGTCAACCAGCACAGAAAATGCAAGCCAAAACATATGAACTAATTTTTGGATTTGCCAAAACTGTGCAAGACAAGCTTAAAAAATTATATTCAGCAAATACATGATTGGCTGACACAGCTAAAGTGCTGCAGCGATTAAATAAAGTTTATGTTAAAAAATCCCCAGCAACATATGGTATTTACAATTTTGCAATCAAATTAATCAGTCCACTGTTTAATGTATAACCACTATTTTGTAATCTGTCATAGGGTAGAATGTATTGTCTTTACTGGGTCACAGAGCCATTCCATATTCCTACATGTCTCCTATAAAAGACTATCTTAAAGGGATATGCATGTCTAGAAAAGGCTTTTTTAAATTGACATTTAAACACTTTTATACCTATAGACAAACTAGAATAAATCAATAAAAGTTTTAAAAATGTTTATTTTCTTGCTTTAACTCTGTCATTTCATCTTCTCTGGCGACGCCCCTCAGCTAGAGGTGTTTCCTCAGCTCCCACTTCCTGAATATTCCCCGCCTCCTCCCCGCCCACTACTCCACCCACTATTGCACCCATCAAAGCATCACATGAACTACATTTCTTGCTCCATCTTGCCTACAGCCCCCATGCACCCCACTACTTCATATACTCAGCTATTACCCTCACCTAGTGTGTCACCCCCTATCCTCTTAGATTGTAAGCTCTTGGGCAGGGTCCTCTCTCCTACTATTCTGTGTGTTTAACTTGTATGGACATTTGTTATTCTGCCTCTCCCATTGTACAGCGCTACGGAACTTGCTAGTGCTTTACAATTACCTGTGACTGTATGAACTAACACAAGTTGTGCACATTCAGGACCTCAGATTGGGGGAAATGAGGAACTGAATATTAGCATCTCTGCAACTGTGAAAGCAAAACACACTCACCCCTTGACTCGCTCACACACTCACACTCTCTCACACACACACACTCACTCACACACCCACTGACATGCTCACTTGCACTCTTTCATACTCACTTTACATACTCACTGTCTCACTCAAAATCCCTCACACAGTCACTCCCTCTCATTCTTTCTTGTGTTGTCTCTAGTGCGCTCTCTCTCTCTCACTGCACCTTTTCTTGCTCTCTCTCTCTGCTTTATCTTGCTGTCTTTCTCGCTTTACCGTTTCTTGCTGTGTCTCTGTGCTTTTCTTTGTTGTCCCTCTCTCTGCTGTCTCTTTTTCTCCCTGTGTGTATGGATTTCCTTCCTTCCCTGTCTCTGCAGTAGCTGGGGTGAAAGTTCAGCCCCGCCCTCCCCTCAGCTCACGGTGCAGGAGGGAGGAGGAGCAACTCAGACGCACATGCTCAGTGCGTTTTTAACTCTCCCTAGGAATAGGCACTGATTGGTTCACTTAAAATGCCTCCTGAAGTGGATGTGGAAAACTCCAAGAAAGAAGATCAGGTAAATATGAAAAAATATCACATTTACTTGCTTTTTATGCCTGCTAAATGACACTACTGACTTATTCAAAAGGCATTGCACGTTTTTAAAAGCACACTAGCAAAGCATGTATGTCCCTTTAAGCCACTATAATTGCACAAATATTTGAGTCACACCACCTTAATCTTGATTTGACCTTATCCTGTCTGTTGGCGAACAAAGAATATTTTTGGAATAAGTGCTGCAAACCTATACATTGCTGTTCATGCTGTTTACATGTTCTTGAAAAAACACTTAGGCAAGTTCCACCAAAATGCAGAAAAATAAAACCGATTTATGACTGAATAAACATCATATTTGTGTATTTGTAAGCTTCATTGCTCTAATAATAACCTATTTATGCATGGACAATCCCAAAATAATAGGGATAAAAGTAACACCTGGTAACAGGTTAAAAAAAAAATGACGGAAACAAAGTGGCCGGTAACAAAAGTTATGATTTATGGCAACATCAGAAACTGAGGCAAGTTCCACACATCTCATAACCCGTAACTCCACCCTGAGTCAACACGCTGGTCAAACAGAAGGAGACAGAGCAGCCTTTAGCACGGCCTGGTACTGTACACCCTGCCTTGCTCACATGTGCTATAGAAATTAAACAGCGTGATTGCTGTGTCCTGATGGCAATCTGATAACCACTCAAGTCGCTTAAAGGTGTATTGTTTCCCTTACCTCTGTGCTGTCCAATACATGATAACATTCTTTGCTTTTTCTAGGCTTCTATTTGACTATGTGCTGGTTTCATTCTAATTACGAATATAAGAGATGTTGACATGCTTGTTGAATTGGTAACTAGTTGTAAGGCAAGGCGCATTGGAAAGAGACCGCATCATTTTTAACGTTTGACAGCCATTACTATGCACTGACCTTCAGGTGGAATGTCAGAATTAGAAAGCTGCAGCATATGTATAGTTTTTTAAAGCAAGGTTCAGCTCGAATATTAAAATAAAATGTTTAAAGAATGTATGTGTATATATAACAATATGTATCTATGCAGTAGCGTGTTGGTAGCACAGTACGTGACATAAGCTGGAAGAAAAGATTGGGAACATTTCATTGGTGTATTCCCATAGAGAAATGTATTCATCAAAAGCTTTATAAACGTCCCCATCAGAAAACTTGACAAAAAATTGATTATGATTTTTAAATTCTAGACTTCCATTCCATTTTCATGAACCAGAGCTTCCATGAACTCTAGGTAGTAAGCTACCTATTTGGTTGGTTACGTTGTGCCTTTGCAGACCTTTGTATACAGGATATTGCGGCAAATAATGTAGCCATAGTCAGGGGTAGAGCGTACTCCAAAATGGCAAAGACTATAGTCAAGAGGGTTGGTTTATATAGGGAAACAATGTGTCTGTTGTAACAACCAAAGAATAGATGTATCTTTCTTGCACACCTCCCCGCACTATGGGGCCTATCACCTCCTTAATGCTAACGCTCACATACGTGAGCGTTAGCGCTAAGTTAAATGAGGCTATAGTAGGACAGCAAGATCAGATTTTGATCGCTAATGGGTTAAAAAATATGTTAGTGCATCGGTAATCGTGCTTTCTAGTGCAAGCTTACTGTACTTTGTCCTCCCTATACTTAACATGGGAAGCGCAAAGAGTAATTAGTGTTAGGCTTACAAAGTCCTAACGCTAATTACGCACCGCTGCAGCTAACTGAAAAGTTATCCACAGCTCTATGTTGGTGCTAATTGATTCCTCTTTGGCAGAATCAGTCAGCACTCAGCACCAGCTGGAACCCCTCCCAAAATCAGATACTCACCTCTCATCCCGACTGGTCTGATTCGTCTTTTCTGGCCGCGGCAAGCAGCGTGAGACTGGGGACAAATAGTCCCTGGTATCACTCTGCGGGCCTGCACGATTTATCTAAACATTCCCTCCTCCACATCATTAACTGTAAATTACTGTAGACGATAAACCACAACAGTTAAGTAAAACGTTTGCAAAGATTTTGGAAAATGTTTGCATCATGGGAAAAATCCACAAAATGGAAATAGGAGATCAAAAAACATAACTTTATTATTCCTTTTTACATGCAATTACTTCAAACAAAGAAAAGAAAAGCATGTGTTTTTGTTAGGTGGTTTTATTTGTAATGCACAAGTAATCTAGATACAGCTTATGTAAGTAGTAGTGTCCCTTTAAAGCTAGGGTCAGACGAACGCATTCTGTGCGGACTGTGCGGACTGTGCGTCCGTGCACAACGGACGTATTTTCTGACTGGCGACAAGGTAGTGGCCACACGTTCCGTTTTTGTGACTGACGTTTTTTTTGACTGATGTAGATGGGAAATAAATTAATATGAAAAACCATTGTGTCCGTCAAAATGCTGGACGTCATAAATGCAGTCCGTCTGACTACGTTCCAATACTCCCACACAAAGCGTTGCGGACGTGGCGCACTCCGCACGTCCGTTCTAGCGGTTTTACCTTCTTGCCTAACTTGCGTCCGTTTGCCACGTCCTTTGTGCGTCCGCACTTCTGTGTGGACGTACTTCGTGTGTGGGTCTCTATTGATCCTAATCGTATGCTACCACGGACGTTAAAATGTGCGGCAACACAGACGTGAACACTGCGCTCGTCTGACCCGAGCCTAAAACTATATCAAACAGGCTATATTATAGATGTCAGAACTCTTGTGATTATTATGTGCACCTACAACAAGCCTCGTTCAGAGATTTGCATACCGTGGCAATGAGTGAGCACACAGGTGGAGCATGTAAAAGAATATGTAAATTACTCAGAGTTTGGCCTCTGCATTTGTTTAAAGTAACATTTTACAAGCCTTTATTTAAAAGGTTTTTTGTATTAGGTTTTTTTCCACTGTTGGAAATTATTTGTTAAATAATATGGGCCCTATTACATTCTTAACGCAAAAACGCACGCTAAACGCGTGTTTTTTTGTGCAAAGCGTTAAATGTTAACACAGAAAATCACTGCTGGAATTACATCCCTCGTGCATTTTTTCATCCGTCAAGAAATTATGCTCGACGTAAACCCGACGCGCAAAAATGCGCGCACAGAAATCAGTGAGCGCAATGCAATTTTTAACGCGAGTCCGTCAGACCAACGCATTTTTGTGCGGACTGCGCACAACAGACGTACGTTCTGACGGAAGACAAGGTAGTGGCCGTCATTTTTGACAGATCTAGTAAAAAAAACGTGCGCATCGACGTTCTCCGTTGTGAAGTTTGGTACGGTCAGGATGCCACCAGCACCAGGGTGCCGTTACCACCAGCTTTTCAAAGACGTTAAAATTATGCGCGTAAATGTTGTCCGTTAAATTTTGCGCTAAGATTGTAATACCATGCGCGCACCAGCGCACAAACCCATTTGCGCTCACAATGTTAAGTATAGGATGCGCAAACTAAATTGCGCTCGCAAAGGGTTCACGCAGGGTCGCTCGGGTTAGACGTTAACGCACATTTTGTGCACGAATGTCGTAATCTGACATTCAGCGCAAAGGGTTTTGCCCCTCACGTTAATACGTTTTTGCGCACGTGCACAATTATGCGCGAAGAATGTAATAGGGCCCTATGAGTGCAATTAGCAGAATTTGATTTTGAGCAGGGGTGTCTCACTCACCTTCGTAGGCCAGGGTCCTTTATGAAGCTTGAAGGAAACAAAGGAGCAAAACAAGAGGACATAGTCTTAGATTAGAGGGGCAAAGGTTTAAAAGTAACATCAGGAAGCATTATTTTACTGAGAGGGTGGTGGTTTCATGGAACAGTCTTCCAGTAGAAGTGGTAGAGGCCAAAACAGTAATTGAATTTAAGCAGGCATGGGATAGGCATAAGGCTATCCTAAACAAAAGATAAATCCAGGTAAAGTATCCATGTAATTGGGCAGACTAGATGGGCCGAAAGGTTCTTATCTGCCGACATTTTTCTATGTTTCTATGAAGGCCCGATTCCAACCAAGTTGGTCACAGGATGCCACTACAGGGAGAACTTGGTGGTTGCAACTGTCTTTGAAAAAAATGGGCTTGTGTATATTCAAAAACTAGGCCTATTTTTCCCCAGTCGAGCATTTAGTTCAATTACAGGAGATTTAAATTTAGAAACTAAATTTAAATAGGACACATGACTGCATCACTATCAGGGTTATTCAGAGAGCATGAAAAGCAGGAGAATGACTGGAAAATGAAAAATTCTAGGTCAAAATAGCCGGTTTGGAAAGTGAGATGAATAGGAGAATTTTTCTGGTTTGGCTATTTTGACCTAGAAGTTTTCATTCTCCAGTCATTCTCCAGTTATTCTCCTGCTTTTCACGCTCTCTGAATAACCCTGTGTGCTTCCCTTTATGTTTTACGGTAATTTATATGATTTTTGCATTGCGATAAGACTAAAGTATAAAGAAAACTATCAGGGAAATATTTTCATGAGGAAGAGTGAAAGCCCATGCCACATACGGAGGCACTCCATGACAAACATGTATAAAAATAACGTGGCAATCATTATTTTTTAATTATTACCTCATAATTATGCTAGCCGTTTGTAATTATATTATAAATATATATGCAATTGGCTGAAAACCAAAATCTTTATTATGTAGGAAATTAGAAAACTAAATATTAATTTGAGGCTGAGCTTTCCTTGATAAGGGACAGCCCTAACGAGTTTGTCTTTTCTTATCAGGCTTCAAATTATGCTTGCAGAGACTGGAAAACAAGCTTTTTTTCATGTGTCTGATTTGCTGGAATCACTTAATACAGCTTGTTACTTTCTAGGTTACATTTGTGTGCCCTTGTCACTGCCGTATTTGTTGTTTGTAACTGTCATTGTGTCCCTATCTTGACCTGTCTTCTGCCATGTTTGACTGCTGACTTTAGTGCATTTCTCTGTTGGCATTTGTTTTATCTCTCTCTGGGTACTCTCTCCATCAAATGACCTGTCTATTCTATTTCACACAGCAGGCTTCTACATTCTGTACACATTGTCTTTCCATGACATTCTACAATTGAATTTCGCAACATCTTCCACCCAAAGGACTGTGTCCCCACTTTGTCTCCAATTTATATCAGGGTGATTTCTTACCATGCTTGTGCAACATTGGACCCAGTGTTTTAATTAAAGAAATTTTAACAAGTCTCTTTGGATAATATATGATATATTGTGTTTTTGAAAACCTGCTTGAGCCTGTAGTCTAAATGTAGTTTTACCAGACTGTTACACGTGTAGACTTACCAAACGTTCTCCTTTGTACTTTAAGATTGTTTTCTACTGTAAGTCTACCCTGGCCTATGACATTAGTTTCTAATATGAGGTAAGGCAATCAGTGTTAATACAACCTATTCTTAGCTTATTTATCTGGCGATGATGACCCTTGCGCTACTCCTGCTGGATGTATAAAGTCCATCTTGGAATTCTGAACGTCCCTTGTAGCAGGTTAATACCGATGGGGCTGGAAACCTCATCTTGTAATTAAAGTTCATTAACTGAACAACTTATGGTGTCTTCTTCGAGACGTTTCTGAGCCAGATGTAATCTGTCAGTTACATAGCGAGAATCTTTGAGATATACAGTTTTTTGATCGATGACCAAGAACTTATTATATATATTTATATATATATATATATAATAAGCACAAATGGGAGCACTCACGGTCTGTTGATGGAAAATCTGGAACTTTATTAGAGATGCATTAAAAAACCGACGTTTCGGCCCACCAAGGAGCCGTCTTCAAGGTTGAAGAAGGCTCCTTGGTGGGCCGAAACGTCGGTTTTTTAATGCATCTCTAAGAAAGTTCCAGATTTTACCTTCAACAGACCGTGAGTGCTCCCATTTGTGCTTATTATATATATTTTTTGGGATTAAGCACCACGGCACCCAAGTTTTCTTTGCTAGTGAGTGCTCAAAGAGGTGGATACGTATATATATATATATATATAGTGTGTTTATTATTGCAGAAGCGACTTGCACATCACAGCAATTCGATGAATTGCATCCCAGAGCTCCTGTGCCACATTCCCCATATGCAGCAAGGAATTCTAAGTAGGATATGCAAATGACATCTGTCCCACTTCTATGCATCCTGGGTCTGTCGATATATATATATATTATATATATATATATATATATTACGAGTATAGCAGTAATAGTGAAACCTTTTTTTATTGGACTAACGTTACATTTACCTGACAAGCTTTCGAGAGGATTCCTGTCTTCCTCAGGTGTGGAAGCTATACTGGTCAGTTTTATATATATATATATATATATATATAACTATAAATGAGTTAGCCACCACTGCATCTCCAATTTCGACTCGTTGTCCAGAGAGATGCAATCTGGATAAAGCCATCCCCTCCGCAGAAATCGTGCTTTCAGACATTGAAGAGCTCGACAATAAAGCGGTCCTGTAAAGACCACTTGTATTGCTGCAGAGAGTAGGCCCATATATATATAAAACACCAGGAAAGAGCCTTAATAGCAATGACCACCTTCTTCCATCATTTTCTGTGGCAAGAAAAGCACAGTTTTAATTTTTTTTGTGAAATACCTGACTGAGGTTTTATATATATATATATACACACTTTTAGGTTTGGTACGGGGTATAAATCTGGTTTCCATTTCAATTATATTCCAAGTTTGTTTACTCCATTTATATTAATGTAATTCAAGGACAAAAAAAAACAATAGATCATTGTGAAACATAGTAATGACAATGATAACCACTAAAAAAAAACATAGGGTATTGTTTCAGCCAAGCAGGAAGTAGGGAAAAAGCTACTGATAGAAAAAGGTGTTGTAAGTCATTAAGTATTAGCAGCTCCTTATTAATGGCTCATTTTTGTGCCAGGTTCTATATTAGAGAGTCAGACTATAATTTTTGGGAGCTGTTTATGTTGCTGGTATGCTCACTCCTTTATTGATTTTAGGGCCCTTCTATTATTTTCCATGACCGGCGCTGTGAGGTGGGGCTCCAATTTACAGGGAACTCTGCATATTGCCCCCACTCAGTATAATTGCTTTCAAATAGTCCTTTTGTGCTGCCAGAAACTTGACCAATATCTCACAGTAGCACACAATGGGTCCTATGGATGATACAAAATGGCATAAAAAGGTTAGTACTGGATTAACAATCCCTATTTTATCCATAATAATAGAATATTTGTGCAATGTATTATATATTTATGCATTTTAAAATGTATTATATATAGTATGTATTATATATTTATAGCAGTGGTTCCCAACCCTGGTGCGCAAATACCCCAACAAACCAGATTTTAATCCTGCAATCACTGAACAGCAAATCGTGTCACCTGTGCTGTTCTTTAGGCTGGCGGCACACGAGCAGAGGAAGGAACGTCCGTAATAATGGACGTTCCTTCCACTCTCTGCGCTCAGCGTACAAAGCGTGATCCTCCTATGGAGAATCGCGCTTTGTATCCTTTTAGCGTCCGTTTAGCTTTTTGATGGGGAGGGCTTTTTCACGTCCGATGGATGGCCTTCCCCGTCAAAAACCCACGGACACAGGGATGTGCAGGCGCACATGAGCCATAAATACGCTCGTGTGCCGGGGGCCTTAGATATCAGGCAAACCTGGCCTGTTAGGGGGACCTAAGGACCGGGGTTGAGAAATTCAATATGTTCTAATACAAACAGGTTTTTCTAAAGAGAAAAATTTGATTTCACACATAAAGAAGGTTGTTTTTAAGCTAACGTAAAAAAAAACTACAAGAAAAGCCTGATTTAAAAGGAACCAATAACGTGTAATTGATATTTATAGGGAAGCTATTACGAGCAGTCAGAATGCATGTACAGATCTCCCCCCCCCAAAAAAAAGCAGCTTTCATTTCAGAATAAAGCACAATAAACAAACTTGTAATCTGTGGTATATCAGGGGTTTTCCTTGTTTTAAATGCTGGAACAATGGCCTCTTTTACAAATGAAATGAAAACCACTCTTCCTAGTTTGTTTCTGCAATTAATTCACTCGTTCACGTTCTCGTATTTTTTTTTTCCACTTTGGTACAGATCCCACTTTGCCGTTTGTTCTCAAGGTTGCCCTGCAATTCCAAGCATGATTAATCTTTAAAGAAGTATATCTGTACCTAAACAGCAATTTCCCAAGGTTTACCCTCGTTAATTTTGTTAGTAATCATATTTTTATGTGCTCTGCAAAACCTTGGGAGCAAACAATCTACCAGTGGAAAATATGATGGGAGAAATGCAAGGCCGTGCATCTGCTGCTCTGCACACTTTATTATCTATGACATCACACACGCCAAGGACCTTCTGTTCATTAAAACTGTTGAATCACTAAAATAATTTAAAAAACACGGTGCTAGCAATTATTTTTTATATATATAGACAAAATAATATTTTAAATGTCAGCTCGATCGCTGAATAATCAAGCTACTTTGATGGTGAAGTTCTTAGATTCCTTGATTTTTCTCGCAACTTTTGGATTTTTCTCTAAATACAGTTGTGTTCAAAATTATTCAACCCCCACTGAAATTGAGTGTTTTGGCCAGTTTGACATTGATTTTGATCATTCAGTCATCTTGCTTACAATTAAATCAAAGAGGCACGTGTAGGTCAGACAAATATAACATAACATTTATAATGAAATAACCAAAAATGTCTTTTCTGTGCTCACATCATTATCAGTTTTATTCAACCCCCAAGTGACATTCAATCTTAGTACTTATTACAACATCCTTTTACAGTTATAACCGCTTTTAAACGTGAAGCATAGCTTGACACAAGTGTCTTGCAGCGATCTACGGATATCTTCGCCCATTCGTCATGGGCAAAAGCCTCCAGTTCAGTCACATTCTTAGGCTTGCGCACTGCAACTGCTCTCTTTAAGTCCCACCAGAGGTTCTCAATCGGATTTAAGTCAGGTGACTGCGATGGCCACTCCAAAATGTTCCAGCCTTTAATCTGCAACCATGCTCTAGTGGACTTGGAGGTATGCTTGGGATTGTCCTGTTGAAAGGTCCAACGTCTCCCAAGCCTCAGGTTTGTGACGGACTGCATCACATTGTCATCCAATATCTCCTGGTACTGAAGAGAATTCATGGTACCTTGCACACGCTGAAGCTTCCCTGTACCTGCAGAAGCAAAACAGTCCCAAAGCATGATTGACCCCCAGCCATGCTTCACAGTAGGCAAGGTGTTCTTTTCTTCATAGGCCTTGTTCTTCCTCCTCCAAACATAGCGTTGATCCATGGGCCCAAACAGTTCTAATTTTGTTTCATCAGTCCACAGAACACTATCCCAAAACTTCTGTGGTTTGTCCACATGACTTTTGGCATACTGCAGTCGACTCTTCTTATTCTTTGGAGACAGCAAGGGGGTGCGCCTGGGAGTTCTGGCATGGAGGCCTTCATTATGCAGTGTGCGCCGTATTGTCTGAGCTGAAACTTCAGTACCCACATCTGACAAATCTTTTCTCAGTTCCTCAGCAGTCACACGGGGACTTTTCTCCACTCTACGCTTCAGGTAGCGCACAGCAGTCGAAGTCAGCATCTTCTTTCTGCCATGACCAGGTAGCGTTTCAACAGTGCCCTTTGCCTTGAATTTGCGAATGATGCTTCCTATGGTCTCTCTTGGTATGTTTAACATCTTTGCAATCTTCTTATAGCCATTACCCTTCCTGTGAAGAGTAATCACCTCTTCTCTTGTCTTCCTGGACCATTCTCTTGACTTCACCATGTTTGTAACCACACCAGTAAATGTCTAGAAGGAGCTGAGTATCACAGTCATTTTAAAGCTGCCTAATTGGTGCTTATTATGCTTTATTGCTGCTCCGTGACATCCACAGGTGTTTTCAATACCTGATTGAAAACACTTGAATGAACCTCTGTTCTTCAGAGTGGTAGTCTTTAAGGGGTTGAATAATTATGTCAATGAAGAATTCACAAAAGAAACATTTACTACTGTATTACAAAACCAATTGATGTCATTTTAGTTGCATATGGTTCTTTAAAAAGTCCTTGTAGGATTTCATTCTGAATACAATTACAAATGTACACTAAATTCCCTAAAACCCTTTACAGCATTGGGGGTTGAATAATTTTGAACACAACTGTAAACAGGGTTATTCAGAGAGTGGTGAAAACCAGGAGAATTGTCAGGAGAATGAACAATCTAGACCAGGGATGGCTAACCTTTTTGAGCCCGAGTGCCCAAAATGGATCGATGAACCAACTTTGTGTCTCAAAGTGCCAACTGTGCAATTAAAACTGAAAACTGATGATTTATTTTAGAAAAACACTTCATACGACTGTCTGAACTATTTATGTGCTTCAGTCTTAGAAGAAAAATACAATACAAGAAGTTTTACACGTCAGTGTGTAATCGTAGTGTTATGGTGACAAATGAGACAAAACCAGACATCAGACCCCAGATACATGTATAAAAAGACATCAGACTCCAGATACATGTATACCCAGACATCAGACCCCAGATACATGTATACCCAGACATCATACCCCAGATACATGTATACCCAGACATCAGACCCCAGATACATGCATACCCAGACATCAGACACCAGAAGATGCATGTATACCAGTGACGTGCGTTGAGGTCAGTGGCTGGTGAGGCACTGACTAGTATCAGCCAGATATACACAGGCTACTTAGGAGCAATCTGGTGTTAATGCTGGCAGCAGAATCAAAAAATCTTCTAATAATTGGCGTTTATTCAAATCGACTTTTATTATTATTATAGTCATACTTTGTATCATTGACTTCAAATAACTGAAATTGTGTGTATGTTCTGTTCTCATTTGCCTCATTTTCTAAATGTTAAACCAAAAATCAGAAGAGCTATATGATCCACATATCAAGGATCCAACGATGAATTCATTTCCCTGCCACCAGGTTGCTGCAGCTTATTCCCTTCACAGGTGCCGATGTCTCTCCATTAGAAACATAGAATATGTTCTGTAACAATTCAATGTTCTTGAACCCAGGAAATACTTGAAAACGAGAGAAATCTCAATGTATCCTTCCCGGTAAAATCCTTTATAAATAAATAAATAGATAAATAATACGTTGGCAGATAAGAAAAGGAAGTTGTGTGCTGGCGCTTAAAAATCTTAAACAACGTTGGTATATCAACAACATTGGTTTATCGACCCATCTATTTATCTAGTTTATAAAATAGGGAAGGGTATGAATCCACTTTAAGTATGCTGCTTCACTGGGATATAGTACAACAGAAACCCTCACAAAGCAATTTCTACCACAGATAATATAAAAAGAACAAAGGTCACCAGATAGCGCAAAGTATATGATTTTCATACATCTATGTGTATATAGTATATAATATACTCATATAGTTCAATATTACTTATCAATAATGCAGAAATAGAGGTTAGAAATGTCCACCGTCCAGACACAAGTCCAACGTAAGCAGAAAGGGACAGGGCAGCGAGTATACTCAGGGGGGACAGTGGTCAGTTCAGGACGAATCTTCCAAATAACCAACAGTATTCTCCCGTTCCTGTTCTCCTCCCTCTCTTAGGACACGGTGAAGTTCACTCGAAGAAAACACAATACAAGCGCTCACATAGCGCAATAACTTCTTACAATGGTAAATGTTGTAGAAGATACAGCCAATTGTGCACTCACCGAGGTTGGAGCCTGTCAGATCATTAGGCTCATTTCACTCGCATGGGTGTTTCTTTTAAGGCAAAAACACCTAAAAAAGCCCCTCTATGCACCAATCCAGGGTCTGGTGGCTCAATAATTCATAAAGTCCATCAGATAGTTACAGAACATTTAATAGATAAAATACATTCCAATATAAAAACAAAAAATGTGCTGAGACGTGTTTCGGCCATAGGCCTTCATCAGTCAGTGTATGGAGGACTCTGCACACCTCCCTCTACTTATAATCCTTTAATGGTGCTTAATTATGCCCTTCTGTAATCAGAAAGTTGCGTTGTTACTTCCGGTGCGGCACTTCAGGTAAGCCCGCTACATCACTTCCGGTCAAGAAACGTCACTTCTGGTAAACCTCCGAGAGCGTCATTCATCATTAGTGCCGGATATATTCGTGCACATATGGCAGATAAGAACCTTTCAACTGTTCTAGTTTGCCCAATTGTATGGGTACTTTCCCTGGATTTATCTTTTATTTAGGATAACCTTATGCGTATCTCATGCCTGCTTAAACTCACTGTTTTAGCCTCTACCACTTCTACGGGAAGAATGTTCCATATATCCCCCACCCTCTCAGTAACATAATATTTCCTGATGTCACTTTTAAACATTTGCGCCTCTAATCTAAGACTATGTCCTCTTGTTTTGCTACTTTATTTCCTTTTAAATATACTCCCTTCCTCTACCTTGTGGATTCCCTTTACGCATTTAAATGTTTCTATCATATCTCCTCTGTCTCGTCTTTTTTCCAAGCTGTACATGTTAAGATCATTAAGCCTTTCCTGGTAACTTTTCTCCTTCAAGCCGTACACCATTTTAGTAGCCCTTCTCTGAACTCTCTCTAGTTTGATGCTTGTATTGCCTGTATCAAAAAGCAGTCTGGAACCTGTGTCAAATACAGGCAATGTAAGCAATATAGACATCAAATGAAGATACCTGGGTGGGGATGCAAATTCGGTGCTTGGCTCTGTATCGCAACCTTGTTGCCGTCTGTTGTCCTCAACCATATCTCTGTTATACCATTAGTATTGCTCTGTGTTTGTCTTAGTCTTGGCTAGTTTTTTTAATTTTGTTCTGTCACTTTTAGTTCTGTCGCTGTCTTGGAGTTACACTTGACTCTGCTCTTTCCTTCATCCCCCACATCAAGTCTCTTTCCTCCTCCTGCCGATACCAACTGCGTAATATTTCCAGAATTCGGCCATTTCTTACCGCTGTCACCACAAAACAACTCATACACGCCCTGGTAATCTCCCGATTTGACTATTGCAATAATCTCTTATCTGGCCTCCCTCTGTCCCGCCTCTCCCCCCTACAATCCATCCTGAACGCCTCCGCCAGGCTAATTCACCTCACCCGCCGCTCTGTCTCTGCCGCTCCCCTCTGCGAGTCCCTTCACTGGCTCCCCATCCACTGCAGAATTAAGTTCAAAATCCTTATCCTTACCTACAAAACCCTCACTAACTCAGCTCCCCACTACCTGTCCTCACTAATCACCAAATACACCCCAGCCCGCTCCCTAAGGTCAAACAGTGACCTGCGCCTAGCTTCTCCCCGCATCACCTCTTCCCATGATAGACTGCAGGATTTCTCACGCGCAGCCCCCACTCTCTGGAACGCTCTCCCTCGTACTGTCAGACTTTCCCCTAACTTCTCTTCCTTCAAACGCTCCCTTAAAACGTTCCTATTTAGGGAAGCCTACCACCCAACTCACTGACACAACCATCAATCACTCTCACCTTACAGTCCTCTCCTCCTGTTTCCAACCCCAACCCTCCCAGATTGTGAGTTCCTACGGGAATAGGGCCCTCATCTCCTCCTGTACTGTTTGTCAAATGTTGTTCAATGTATTGTAACCCTGTCTATACTGTGCATATTGTACAGCGCTGCGGAATATGCTGGCGCTTTATAAATAAAGAATAATAATAATATTAATAATAGAACATTAACCCAGTTGCTACAAGGACTGGCATACCTCACACTGCTCCTGACTGGGTCCACATAAGCAATAATGGATATGGATATGTAGAATCTAGTGTTGGACAGAGCTGTAGGAACCTGTGGTGAGTGGAGCAGTGGGACCTATTTGAGAGATATGCTCTGAGAACCTTTGGTGGGCGGACCTGTAGAAATCATTGGTTGTTTAACTGGGGCCACTAGTTCGGGCCCTAGTTGGTAGAGGGGAGCTCCTTGTATAATTTGATAGCTTGTGGCCTGCAACTCCTGCATGTGAGATGCCTATGCCCTCCCTTGTCTCTATTAGTTTGCAGTATGAGGCTGTGGCATGCTGTTGTGAAGTGTCCTTGGTATGCATTCCAAGGTTGGGCTGGTAGAGCTTTCTATACTCCAGTACCCTGCATTGCTCTTTTCCCAAATTTCGATCAGGCTTCCTTTTTAGACATGTGGATATCACACTCTGGTAATGGGGATTTCCCTGACAATGTTCTCTGATTGCTTCAGTGGGGTGCAGTTGGATGGACTACAGGGTTTCGGGTGTCACTCATCTTCTTTCAAGCTACACTATTGTCTTACGTTTCTGTGTGCAAATGGATACTATTTTCAATGTTTTCAGGGTCCAGTTCACATATATCTGTGCTAAGGCTCTTCTTATGAAAATCTTCTGGCTGCATTTGAAGGATCTCCATGTTTTCCAGGCCATAGAGATACATAGGAAGACCTGTTCTCCGGCATGAGTTCACTAAACATTGTGCCAATTAAACACTTATGGGGTTTTCTATGCCCATGACACTGTGTAGGTTCCACAGTTGCCCAAGGCAGTTCTCGAGGGTGCTTTGAAATTTAATGAGTGTCTTTTTCCGCGTTTCCATTCCAAGAGGTAATCCTTTGCTTACTTAGCACATATTACTGAAATACCTGGCTCAGGCATGAATGTGATAATGGTATCATACAGGGTTATCCAAAGAGACCCGAATTGCTTGAGAAAGGTAACCGAACGCTGAAAATCAGCATTCGGTTACCTTTCCTGGCCATTCGGCTATCCAGAGAGCAGGCAATTCGGTGCCTGTTCGGTGCCTATTCGAGGGCAGTGAAATCCCCATGAAAAAGCACTGCTTCGGCTATTCAGAGAACACAAACCAGCAGTGAAAGGTTCCCCTAATGCCCTGCCATTCGGTGATTTAATTCGGCAAATTTATTCAGGAGAATCCCATAGGCTTCAATGTTAAAAATATTCCCGTTTTAATTCAATATCTAATAAACCGTTCATTATAAAATTCTGCAGCAAAAAGTCTCTTTATTTATAGATTTTTTAGGATACTTTAGGCATTTTTCTTAATTTTTTTTTTTTTTAAAAGTCCGATTTTTTTTTTATTGATTTTTTTTTTAAGTTTACTTATTTTTTCTGTAACAGCCCTTTTCATTATCATTCCCTGGACCTCATGTGCAAATTTCAGACATTTTCGCTCAGTAGTTTCTTTGCAAACAACGTTTCATTTTCATAGATTCATACAAATGGTTTTGCTAATTTATTCACCTCCCTCGTCTGCGGTGTGGGCTGCTTCGGCTGTGTGCGATCGGCTCCTGCTTGGGCTTTTTCCGTGGTTTTCGCAGGTTAATCCAGATGTTTTTGGGGGTTTTCAGCCTGCATTCGGTGAGTTTTGCGGTTAGTTTTCGTCGGGTTTGCGGTAGCTTTTCCCTGCAATTCGGGGACCCTGTGGTGCTTGCTGAATACACCGCAGGGTCACCGAAATGGGATCGGCAAAAGGAACTGAATTGAAGAGAACGAAAAGTCACCGAACGTGCGGTGACTTTTCGAATCTCTTTGGATAACCCTGATAGATTCCACAATCAAATTTACTTATGTATTTCAATGCATATTATTTTTATTCACTAAAAATTGTATTTTCCGTTCAGTTGATCTCATATTATATCCATTAATATTTTCATGTTATTTATTAACAAGTGATCTCTGTGTATTGAATTCTGACAGGAGTTAAATCCCCAAATATTTCAAACCTAGGCCCATGAGGCACATCACCTGGCAACAGCATCAGTCTGTTTCATTGAAGGTAACAACCAATCAGCTATTCTAACTCCATAAACTGTGACCTTATTGTGTCATATGTAAATAAACTATTTCTTCTGGAAAAAAAAACATTCCAAACGTAAAAACTGTGCATTATTTCTAATTGATTAATTACTTGTCTGTTTGCCATTCCACCCTATCATATCTGCTTGTCTCTGCCGTGTTACTGCTGGGTAATTAATCAGTTCATTCAATGCGGCCAGCCTGAAGTTAGTTTATATAAGGAAAGATATTGGGTAAGTCCACAACATTCTGTGTCTTATTGCCACTCTGTAACTCTGTTACAATGAAGTCTGGAGCTCACCAAGGGTAATGATCCCAAATGTAAGATGAACGGAACTGATAGAGTAACAGAAACAAATGTCACCTTCTTTTCTTCTTTTGTGCACAATTAAGAGATTGAATTGGGACAGTTTTATTAATCAAAATAATTTTTATTACATACTATACATTATAATTCCACTATCAGGGTTATTCAGAGAGAGGGGAAACGCAGGAGAATGACTGGAGAAGTGAAAATTCCAGGGTCAAAATAGCCAAACCAGAAAAATTCTCCCATTTATCTCACTTTCCAAATCGGCTATTTGGTTTAGATTGTTCTCTTCTGCCAATTCTCCTGAGTATCACCTCTCTCTAAATAACTCTCTGTCAAAGTCTGTAAAACCATGATCTCTTTGGATAATGGATTAGCTATAGTGCAGCCCAAGGAGAAACTGGCAGAGAATTAATGAGATATCTTAATGCACAAAACATATGTAGGGAGCACACATAACATTTACTTCTTACAAGTGAAAACTCACTATTTCGGTTGCATCTTTGAACTTTTTAAAATGCTGCGTGAGATGTTTATTCTGTCTCAATGAAAAGACTCTTACAGTATTTAGTAAGTGATTATAAGATTAGATTGGATAAAAAATGAGAGGGATAATATTGAGAATATGGGAGAGTTATTGGAAATTATAGTATTGTGAAGAAATGGAAATGTTCCAATAATAGGAACAAAAAAGAACATTATGGTGCTTAGTTTTTTTATATACTGTAGATGAAACAAAAAATCGTCTTTTTTTTTTTTTATAAAGGATTTTACCAGGAAGGATAAATTGAGATTTATCTCGTTTTCAAGTGCCGGACAGCATACGACGAACGGCCGCACGAAAGTTCGTCCGTGCAACGCAAGTGGCAAACGAACGCATTTTTTCGAGAACGTCAAACCGCTAGTACGGACGTACAGAGTGCGCTGCGGCCGCATAGCGGCGTGTTTGCGTGATTGGGAGACGTCAGACGCTGCTCATGTCCGGCCAACAAAACGTCCAGACGCAAAAAGGGTTTTATTGATGATCCGTACAAAATCACGGACGAAAATGCGCATCGTATGACCGCTATCGCGTATTCCGTGAAAAAATACGTCCATTCGTTCGAACGCACTTTTTCACGGACAACGTGAAAAATTCGTTCGTCTGACCCTAGCCTTACTGGAGAGGTGCTCTTGATGGAATCGAATCTGTGTCTCCACGGTTATAGAGCAGTGATGTTACCTCTACTCCACCCAGCCGGTACTTATCTGTTTTTTTTTTTTCCATTCAAATATTTTATTATAAAAGATATCACAAGATACATCCAAATAAAAGAAAAGAAAATAACATGTCACAGGTATAACAGGCGACATTCCAATAAAATAAAATAACGTGTCACAAATGTAACAACAGGGGTAAGTGTCGGGATAATAGAACAGCAAGGAATACATAGGTCACCACCCATAACAAAAGGTGAATCTCCTGGTAGGGAAGCACCGAGGAGAAAAAGAGAAGAAAAAAAAAAAAGGAAGAAAGGGGGGAGGGGAGGAACGGCAAAACCAGGAAACCGTGCCACTCCTGGCACACTCCTAATGGAGGCCATGGAGGGAAATTATCACGGGACCCAAAAATCCGAGGGCCAAGTGCGACAAAGTCATAGTGGCGCACCCCGGGAGTTATCCAGGAAATGCCAAAAAGGAGAGAAAAAAAATGGGGAAGGAAGAAGTGGCAAAGGCCATAACTATGACATTCCTGGCACATTCCCGAAGGAGTCCCAGGAGGGACAACGTCACAAGGCCTGGGAGCCTGAGGGCCAAATATGACAGAAGCCATAGTGGCACACCCCGAGGACCACCCGAAATTTGCCAAAAATAAATAAATTAAATTAACCCACGTCCCAAGTCCAACCAACAAATAGGTGACCACCATATCAACGAAAATAGTCCCGAGAAAGTCAGCAGAGGGGGGAAAAGCAAAAGAATCAAGGTAAAGTACTGCCAAAGCGGGGGAAGGCCAGAACAGAAAACTGCTACCCAGACAATATTCAGCCAGGTTCCCAAGCTACGTCCCGAGGATCCTTCACTGGTTCCGAAAAAGTCCCAGGCAAGAAAGGACCTCATGTGCCTCCATCAGATTCGTCACCGTATACACCCTGCCATCCTTGGATACCATCAATGAGCCCGAGGACTCCCAGCGTTGACGAATGCCTTGCACACGGAGCACTGATGTAACCTCCTTATAGCAGCGTCGTGCCGCCAGGGCCAAGAACGGGAGGTCCCGGAAGACCACCAGGCAAGCAGAGTCATATGTGACCGTGTAAGTGGGACTAATAGCCCGAAGCAGCAGGGAGTGAACGGCTACATCCCTTGTCACCAAGAGAACATCACGGGGAGCATTCTCCAGGGCCGCAGCCGCCCGTCTGATGTGAGTAGCTGAGACTACCAGTGGGCCCCCCGAGCAATCGCACTTCGGCAGCAGGTGAGTCACCAATCCCAGGACATAGTTATAAAGACCCCCCGTGGCCACAGTCTCAGGGACCCCCCGTAAACGAAGGTTTCGGCGACGGTGTAGGGTCTCTAGTGCTATCACCGCTGAGTTCAGCTTGCTGACTTGCTTCTGGAGGTCATCCACTCGGTTGTCTGAAGCCAGCTGTGCCCTCTCAACCTCCAGGGTACGCACTCGGTCCTCCTCAATCCGGAGCTGCAAAGTCTCGATGCGTTCCTCACCTCCTGCAGGTCTTGACGCCAGAGGGCTCGGAAATCCTCCATAACTCTTTGCAGGTCCTCAGCAGTAAGAGGCCGGACAGGCTGTGACTTCGGGGTCTCATTCCCTGATACTACCGAGGAGAGTCCAGGTGTCCCATCCGAGGCCTCGTGCCCCACTCCAAGGG
This sequence comes from Leptobrachium leishanense, assembly GCA_009667805.1. Lineage (NCBI taxonomy): Eukaryota > Metazoa > Chordata > Amphibia > Anura > Megophryidae > Leptobrachium > Leptobrachium leishanense. The sequence continues at coordinate 105,452,506 of CM019067.1, read as the reverse complement.
ATATTCTAATGTCCGGGAGGCAAAGTCCCTCCACCCCAGCTTTTTTTGATTTCTTACTCATGAGGGTGAGAAGATACAGCAGAATCAGGGAGCAGGGTAAAAGGACCCAAAGATAGGCCTCAAAGGAAGGAAGCTTAAACAGACTGCTGCCTCCCCACAGTCCTTCCCAAGTCGAAGCAAGGTGAGCACGAATACCTTAACAGGCAGACTGGGGAGAGTGCGTCAGGATCAAAACAGCAAGACGGCCGTGAGAACTCGGTTCCGGTAACACGGCCTGGAGTACAGCAAAAAGATGTCCACTCTCCGCAGCAGTTAGACATGCCCCCCTTATCTGGTTCTTATATGTCCACTGCTTACACTTTTAAAAAAGTGGTACACCACAACCACCCAACTTCTATAAATAGTGGGAAAACAACATTTTCTACTACTTAACCCCTTGGCTGCTGAGCCATTTCACCCCTGCGTAGTGAGTTAATTTTAACCATTTTGTGCTCAACATGTTTAAACGTGAAGTCATGCTTTAATGTAGGATCCAGACTAACAGGGTTATTCAGAGAGCGTGAAAAGCAGGAGAATGACTGGAGAATGAAAAATTCTAGGTCAAAATAGCCAAACCAGAAAATTTTTCCCTTTATCTCACTTTCCAAATCGGCTATTTTGACCTAGAATTTTTCATTCTCCAGTCATTCTCCTGCTTTTCACGCTCTCTGAATAACCCTGATATTATATCTCATTTTTTCTGCAGACTCAGCTGATTAAAAATATATCATTACTACTATGTGTATATGTCATGTTAGTTAAAAAAAGCAAAAAAGTGCAAAAAATAAAAGTAATACAAATACATTTAATCACGATAATGTTTATTTTTAGATGTTTCTTTATGTCGGACCCGTTCAGAGATGGGGAGAATTCTGCAAAATTAGACAATGCATTAAAAATGTAAAAATTAGGATTTTTGCACATTGAACAGCTATTAATAAATACTAAAGGGGTGTTGTTATTTATTAAATGGGGGGTCTATGGGTCTCTAGGAATGTTTGATTTTTTTAACTGCCATTAGAGTCCCCCTGTGCAATGTGTTTTGTTACATTTTTAACTTAATTTTATTTATTGGGAGTCTACACCTTTAAATGGCACATTGTTGGAAAGGTCAGACTGTGACCTTTCCAATGATTCCTCACTATAGCCCATTCATATGAGAAGAAAGTGGGCTCCAAAGAAACCCCCTCTGCCCTTTAGGCTAGGGTCAGACGAACGCATTTTTCACGTGCGTTTAGCCGCACGAAATCACGGCCGTGCTAGCAGCAAATGACGTCCAATGCCGGGGAACATACGACGAACGGCCGCACGAACGTTCGTCCGTGCAACGCAAGTGGCCAACGAACGCATTTTTTCGAGAACGTCAAACCGCTACTACTGACGTACAGAGTGCGCTGCGGCCGCATAGCGGCGTGTTTGCGTGATTGGGAGACGTCAGACGCTGCACACGTCCGGCCAACATAACGTCCAGACCCAGAAGGGTTTTATTGATGATCCGTACAAAATCACGGACGAAAATGCGCATCGTATGACCGCTATTGCGTATTCCGTGAAAAAATACGTCCATTCGTTCGTATGCACTTTTTCATGGACAACGTGAAAAATGCGTTCGTCTGACCCTAGCCTAAGTCATTTCCTTTGCTCTGCTGGTGATGCCTGAAAATTATGTCATCGCACAACGGTGCAATGGCGATTGTGCACAGGGAGTGGTACCACAGCACGTTCTGACGTCCTCAAGTCAGACTACCACGGGGCACAGACCGGAAAGGTCGTGATCCTTTTGTGGTTGTGGATAAACCATGACGTGTGGGGGATGTCCTCCGCATGTTGCAGCGAAACATTGGCAAGTCCCCCACACGTCTTCCTCAGCCAAGTGGTTAAACTTGTTTCAATGTTTCAACTGGATTGAAACTAAAACAGCTTCATAAGGAAGTTGGTGCACATACTGTATCTAGGAATTATAGCACGGTCATGCAATATTTCAATGCTACAAATACATGCTTAGGTTAGGGTTACTTTTCAGGTTAGTGTTACTTTTCAGGTTAGGGTTACAGTCGACGTTTTGTTTCTGTTTGGGTTAGATTAGGGATAGGGATTTTGCATTGCACAGTGAGTGCAAATTTTTTCAGTCATTTGAATGGAGATCAAACCAATTATTTATGGATCAAATTGGTAAATTTATTTTGATGTTATTTAATTCGGTGACGATTCTGAATTTTGGGTGCATCCAGATTGCCGAATCACCGATATTAGGCCTAAACCAAATCACATAAGTCTAGTACAGAGTACTTCTCATTTAGACCCCTTGGCGGGAGATAAACAAGTACAGTTGTGTTCAAAATTATTCAACCCCCAATGCTGTAAAGGGTTTTAGGGAATTTAGTGTACATTTGTAATTGTATTCAGAATGAAATCCTACAAGGACTTTTTAAAGAACCATATGCAACTAAAATGACATCAATTGGTTTTGTAATACGTAGTAAATGTTTCTTTTGTGAATTCTTCATTGACCCAATTATTCAACCCCTTAAAGACTACCACTCTGAAGAACAGAGGTTCATTCAAGTGTTTTCAATCAGGTATTGAAAAACACCTGTGGATGTCACGGAGCAGCAATAAAGCATAATAAGCACCAATTAGGCAGCTTTAAAATGACTGTGATACTCAGCTCCTTCTAGACATTTACTGGTGTGGTTACAAACATGGTGAAGTCAAGAGAATGGTCCAGGAAGACAAGAGAAGAGGTGATTACTCTTCACAGGAAGGGCAATGGCTATAAGAAGATTGCAAAGATGTTAAACATACCAAGAGAGACCATAGCAAGCATCATTCGCAAATTCAAGGCAAAGGGCACTGTTGAAACGCTACCTGGTCGTGGCAGAAAGAAGATGCTGACTTTGACTGCTGTGCGCTACCTGAAGCGTAGAGTGGAGAAAAGTCCCCGTGTGACTGCTGAGGAACTGAGAAAAGAGTTGTCAGATGTGGGTACTGAAGTTTCAGCTCAGACAATACGGCGCACACTGCATAATGAAGGCCTCCATGCCAGAACTCCCAGGCGCACCCCCTTGCTGTCTCCAAAGAATAAGAAGAGTCGACTGCGGTATGCCAAAAGTCATGTGGACAAACCACAGAAGTTTTGGGTTAGTGTTCTGTGGACTGATGAAACAAAATTATAACTGTTTGGGCCCATGGATCAACGCTATGTTTGGAGGAGGAAGAACAAGGCCTATGAAGAAAAGAAAACCTTGCCTACTGTGAAGCATGGCGGGGGGTCAATCATGCTTTGGGGCTGTTTTGCTTCTGCAGGTACAGGGAAGCTTCAGCGTGTGCAAGTACCATGAATTCTCTTCAGTACCAGGAGATATTGGATGACACTGTGATGCAGTCCGTCACAAACCTGAGGCTTGGAGACGTTGGACCTTTCAACAGGACAATGATCCCAAGCATACCTCCAAGTCCACTAGAGCATGGTTGCAGATTAAAGGCTGGAACATTTTGGAGTGGCCATCGCAGTCACCTGACTTAAATCCGATTGAGAACCTCTGGTGGGACTTAAAGAAAGCAGTTGCAGTGCGCAAGCCTAAGAATGTGACTGAACTGGAGGCTTTTGCCCATGACGAATGGGCGAAGATACCCGTAGATCGCTGCAAGACACTTGTGTCAAGCTATGCTTCACGTTTAAAAGCTGTTATAACTGTAAAAGGATGTTGTACTAAGTACTAAGATTGAATGTCACTTGGGGGTTGAATAAAACTGATAATGATGTGAGCACAGAAAAGACATTTGTGGTTATTTCATTATAAATGTTATGTTATATTTGTCTGACCTACACGTGCCTCTTTGATTTAATTGTAAGCAAGATGACTGAATGATCAAAATCAATGTCAAACTGGCCAAAACACTCAATTTCATTGGAGGTTGAATAATTTTGAACACAACTGTATGTAGTTCCAGAACTTTTCTGTCACGTTATGGTGTGGGGGTGAGGGTATGAGCCCACTATGCGGTGAAAGCAGAGGCACAACCGACAGGATTCACAGTACAATGGGGGTTTATGCAGTAATAGGTAGACCATACGAGGGATTGGGCAGGAATAGGACTGGAGTTGGACACAGAAGGGGGACAGGGAAGGAATGGAGCTGGACACGGGTGTTGGACAGGGAAGGAATGCACCCGGACAATGGTGGCATATACAGAAAGAGGGCTGACCAGACACAATGGTATGGAGTCTCTGATAATACCGGGTCATTGAGTAGGAACTGGAACTCAGGTTGATGCAGGGGATTGCCGGAGTATAGTGATGAGCCGAACACCCCGTGTTCAGTTCGCATTCGAACTCGAACAATTTCAAAAGTAGTGTAGTGCCCTGGGGGACAGGAAACAAGGACAAAAAGTAAAAAAAAAAGTTTTTAAAGGAACAGTTTTCCATGAAATAAAGGTTAAGAATAAAAACGAAAAATTCCTTCAAATATCGTGCCTAAGAGGTCCCCATAACCTGCCCATGAAGTGGCAGATTTGTAGGATGTATAGAAACATTTAAAAACAAAAAAATGACATTTCAAATGACGGTAAATGGTTTTCCTTTAATCTATTCATAAACAACTGCTGGGGGCGGCAGTCTGTATGAAAGGAGGAGACATTTTAGGACACGCAGAACAAATTTAGTGATTTTTTTGGCTAAATTATGGTGAAACTTATGCAGGCTTTGGATGAAAGTAACATTAGGTGCTTCAAAATTGGGCCTTTAGTGTCGGCAGCAAGTGCGTTCACACCGTAAGTAACCCGTCTGTGGTATTGTGGAAGAGTGCAGGGCTGGACCCTGCGGTCCAATATTAAAATGATATGAATATGGTACAGGCGTGAGTGCACCCAAATATTGTGCCTTTGGTGGCAGCAAGTGCCTTCACACCATAAGTAACCCCACTGTGGTATTGTGGAAGAGTGCAGGGTTGGACCCTGCGGTCCAATATTAAAATGATATGAATATGGTACAGGCGTCATTGCACCCAAATATTGTGCCTTTGGTGGCAGCAAGTGCCTTCACACCGTAACCCCTTTGTGGTATTGTGGAAGAGTGCAGTGGTGGAGGTTTTGGGAATGCAGAAGAGATCCCCAATCTATTCAGTTACGTCAGCATCAGGGGATTGATAGCTGCTGATCCAGGACTGATTCATTTTTATAAATGTCATGCCCCTAGGTAGTCCTGCACCATATGGTGAAGACACTGGCAGTGGGTGCCTACATTTGACGTCCATGGGCGTTGTGGACTAGAATTTTTTAAAAAGGCATCAGTCAAGCAGCCTCGGCCTTCACCGCTCTTCCTCTGATCATCCGCAGCCTCAGAAGCACCTGTGTCATCACTTTGTAACCTACCAGTGCCTGGAAAGGTGTTACACAAGTGTCACTTTAGAGCGTCCTCAAGTTGTTTCACCCTGTGCTCCCTCTGTGCGGGCAGGATGAGCTCTGCAACTTTACCCTTGTATCATGGATCAAGAAGGCTTGCCAACCAGTAATGATCCCTCTCATTGATAGCACGAATCCTGGGGTCCTTTACCAGGCTTTGCAGGATAAGGGAGCCCATGCAGCGTAGATTGGAGGTGGCATTAGCTTCTGAGTCTTCCTGGTCAATGAGGATGACCCCATCGTGCACTTCCTCCTCCCAGCCACGTACTAGTCCTTGGGATTCTGGACACACAAAACCCTCCCTTGAGGAATCTCCACCTTCAATGCCCCCACTACTTAAATATTCCTCCTCATCCTCCTCCTGTCTGATCTGAGGACCCGCAGGAATGCTGTCTGCATAAAGACTGGGGCCTTGAGAGCTAGGGAAGGCCTCCTCTACCTCCCGCTGCTCTGCCTCTAGTGCCACATCTATAATTCCCGCAGAATGCGCTCCAGCAGGAACACTAAAGGAATTGTGTCACTGATGCATGCACTGTCCCTGCTCACCATCCTCGTTGCTTCCTCAAATGGTGACAGTACAGTGCATGCATCCTTGATCATCAGCCACTGCAGGGGAGGAGAAAACAAGTTGACCTGAACCTGTCCTTGTGCCATACTCACACAGGTACTCATTGATGGCCCTCTGCTGCTTGTGCAGGTGCTGCAGCATTGCTAATGTCGGGGTCCATCTGGTGGGCATGTCACAGATCAGACGGTTTGTGGGAAGGTGGAATTCTCTTTGAATTTCTGCCAGGCGAACACTTGCTGAGAATGACCGTCTGAAGTGGCTGCAGACTTTACTGGCCTGCCTGAGAAGCTCTGCCAGCCCTGGGTACCTGGTTAGGAAACGCTATACCACCAGATTTAGGACGTGTGCTAGGCATGGTACATGCGTCAACTTACCCTGACGTAGGGCGGAGAGAAGGTTGCTGCCATTCTCACAGACGACCATTCCCAGCTGAAGCTGACGTGGTGTTAACCATCTCTGCACCTGCACCTGCAGAGCTGACAGAATTTCTGGCCCGGTGTGGCTCCTGTCCCCTAAACAAACCAGCTCAAGCACAGTATGGCATCTTTTTGCTTGAGCCATTGCGTAGCCCCTGCCACGTGTCGGTTTAACTGCCACTTTGCCAGAGACAGAGAAGGAGGAGGAGGAGGAAGAGGAAGAGGTGGTGGAGCAGACAGACCTCGTACAAGCAGCTTTCTGGAGGCGTGGTGGATGAACAATCTCCAGCACAAAGCCCATCTTGGATCCCTCCCAGCTGCAATCAGAGTTACCCAGTGTGCCGTGAAGGAAATGTAACAGCCCTGTCCATGCTTGCTGGACCATGTGTCTAAAGTCATGTGCACCTTGCTGCTGACTGCCTTTCCCAATGACTCCATAACATTGTGTTCCACGTGCTGATATAGTGCTGGAATGGCCTTCTGTGAAAAGAAATGGCATTTTGGAACCTGCCACTGTGGTACAGCACATTCAGCAAATTCATGGAAGGAAGCAGAGTCCACCAGCTGGAAAGGCAGCAGCTGTAATGTGAGTAATTTTGCTAAACTGGCATTTAGACACTGTGCTTAGGGATGGTTGGGACTATATTTTTTCTTATGCTGCAGCAGCTGGGGCAACGTAATCTGACTGCGTAAATCTTCAGCTGATGGGATACTGTCACATTGTGAGGAAGGACCTGGTACACCCATTACTGTAGCATCATCCCTGTCAGTGGAGGTTGTAGGCAATGACATGGCAGGACATATAGTGGGGGTAGAGACAGATGAGGAGGAGGAGGACCTATGCAAAGTGTTGTGCCAATGGGATGCGTGGCAGGTGGTCATATGTCACCTCAAGCACGTGGTACCCAAGCGTGGGATGTCTTTCCCACGCTTGATCCTCATCTGACATAGATTACAAATAGCAACATTGCGGTCTGCTGCACATTTCTTAAAGAACTCCCAGACAGCAGAGATCCTGGACGTGTGCTGCGAGACAACAGCACTCTGCACCTGAGCAGCTCTGACATCTGATGCCTTGGACTGGCTACGGTTGGTCATGGAGGACGTTGTGCCTCATGTTTGTTGTGCCTTCTCCTCCTCCTCACTTGACTCCTCTGTTCGATCAGGCACCCATGCGGAGTCAGTGACCTCATCATCGTCATCATCCCCTATCTCCTCATCACTGGAGCCAACTTGGCAGTATGCTGCAGCTGCTGGGGCAACATGAGTGCCAGTTATTTGTGAGTCACTTGCACCCCCTTCCTCTAGGTTGATTATACTCCCTTCCTCAACCTCAGAGTTTGAATCAGAACACTGTAGTTGCTGCGCATCCTCAAGCAGCATGTCACTGTCATTGTAGTCAAACAATTCAGCTGACTCCTCCGTGTGTGATAGTGAGGCTATGGCAGGAGTAGCTGTGGACATGGAGGCTGAATTAGATGTTTTGGCAGCTGAGGTGGACTGTAAAGCACTAGAAGCCTGGCTGGCAGAGGACTCGGAGGATGAGGATGGCCTGGTTACCCAATCCACCAAATCCTCTGTATGTTGCTGCTGCTTAAGACGGCCAGCACCAGTTAGAAAGGACAAGTGTGCCCCTGCAGAGGATGCACCACGTCCACGACGACCAGAGGCACAGCCTCCCAACACAGAGGCTGCTTGCCCTCTTATCTGTGTCTGGGTGCGTCTGCCTGTCCTTTTTAGTCTTTCTGACATAGTGAGTGATAGAAAGATTAAAGATATACAGAACTCTGATTCAACTCTGTTATAAAAAATTGGAGATATGCAGAACTCTGATTCAACTGTGTTATCTAGATTAAAAATTTCCAGAACTCTGGTATAACTCAGTGAGACACCCTGATAGCTGGCAGCCAGTGACAAGACACAGATTAAAATTCCCAGAAACCACCTATAAATCAATGAGACCCCCTGATGGGTGGCAGTGACGACACAGGTTATAATTCCCAGATATCTGCTACAAGTCTGTGAGACCCCCTGATGGGTGACAGTGACAAGACACAAATTACAATTCCCAGGAACGTCCTATAAATCAGTGAGACCCCCTGATGGGTGGCAGTGACAAGACACAGATTGCAATTCCCAGGAACCTCCTATAAATCAGTGAGACCCCCTGATGGGTGGCAGTGACAAGACACAGATTACAATTCCCAGGAACCTCCTATAAATCAGTGAGACCCCCTGATGGGTGGCAGTGACAAGACACAGATTGCAATTCCCAGGAACCTCCTATAAATCAGTGAGACCCCCTGATGGGTGGCAGTGACAAGACACAGATTACAATTCCCAGGAACCTCCTATAAATCAGTGAGACCCCCTTATGGGTGGCAGTGGCAAGACACAGATTGCAATTCCCAGGAACCTCCTATAAATCAGTGAGATCCCCTGATGGGTGGCAGTGACAAGACACAGATGGTAATTCCCAGGAACCTCCTATAAATCAGTGAGACCCCCTGATGGGTGGCAGTGACAAAGACACAGATTGCAATTCTCTGGAACCTCCTATAAATCAGTGAGACCCCCTGATGGGTGGCAGTGAGAACACACAGATTACAACAATTCCCCGATATCTTCTAGAAGTGAGACCCCCACAATTGCTTTTGGCCTGTGAGAACACAAAGATTACAACAATTCCCAGATATTTTGTAGAAATGAGATCCCCAAAATAGTTTCTGGCAGTGAGAACACACAGATTACCACAATTCCCAGACATCTTCTAGAAGTGAGACCCCCACAATTGCTGCTGGCAGTGAGAACACAAAGATTAGAACAATTCCCAGATATTTTGTAGAACTGAGACCCCCAAAATAGTTGCTGGCAGTGACAACACACAGATTACAACAATTCCCAGATATCTTCTAGAAGTGAAACCCCCAATAGCTGCTGGCAGTGAGAACACACACTAACACAACAATCTCCTCTCAAAAAACACGCACTGTGGCTGAGTGAAGCCTTATATAGTGTGCTGCGGGACTTAGCTCTGTGAGCATGGGCGTCCGCTAGATGGGGCAAGGGGGGGCACTCACCCCCCCTGGAACCAGGGCTGCCTGTCTCCAATGACCAGACAGCTGTGTGTGTAGCCTGCTCGAGTGTTTGTTACTCATAGCAGGCTGCACAGGAGTTCCTGTCATTGTGGGGGTGGTCTGTGTGGATCTTGTGATGTCACCTCCTCACTCCGCCTCCAATCCACCACGTGCTCCTACTCACTTTAGACGCTGGGAGAGGCTGCCTGGGCTGAGATGCTGGGGCTGCTGCTGCTGCTGTGGCCATTGGATTGCTGGACACAGCAAAAAAAGGTGATTGTCAAATCTTTATTAAGCTTGATGCCCCCTGGTCTGAGGTCTAGTTTGTCTGCCTGGGGAGGAGGAACACCATGACTAATAGTAATCTGGTGGGGATGACTTTACAATCTAAGAGGAGCGGGACCCTGCCCCAGAGTTTACAATCTAAGCAGAGAGGGGACCCTGCTCCAGAGTTTACAATCTAAGAGGAGAGGGGACCCTGCTCCGGAGCCTACAATCTAAGAGGAGAGGGGACCCTGCTCCGGAGCCTACAATCTAAGAGGAGAGGGGACCCTGCTCCGGTGCCTACAATCTAAGAGGAGAGGGGACCCTGCCCCAGAGTTTACAATCTAAGATGAGAAGGGGATACAGATTGTATATCTGTATACAGAGACGGAGGGAGGGATATAGAGATATATATATATATATATTTGGTGTGTGTGCGTGTATGTATGTATATGTTTGGAGGGGGGCCTGGTGTGTGTGCCAGTATGTGTGGGAGGGTCATGGTTTGTGTATACAGAGATGGCCTAGAAAATGCAACACTCAGATCAGACACTTACACCTTTATTCTTCTATTAGACTTGCATCATGTTTCGCTGCCTCCGTATTACTACGCTTTATTTTATGACTGTCCCCTTCATGACATTGTCAAAAGGGCAGCATATGGATGCCATTAAAATTTTGCCCCCCTGGAAAAATTTCTGCGGACGCCCATGTCTGTGAGCCCATTATTGGGCAAAATTTGTCCACTCAGGACTCTGAGCCGTGATTGGCATAGTCTTACACCTAAACTGTGGTCAGGTGCAGGCTGTAGCCAATTACAGGCTTCAGGCCAGTGGGAAAGTGCATTGTGGTCCATTGTGGTGCATTGAGGGCGAACATGTGGCGAACACACGGAAATGTTCGGAGTTCAACGAACAGCCGAACGGGCGATGTTCGAATCGAACTCCAAACAGATCGAACCGAACAGCTCATCCCTACCGGAGTACACGGCACACAGGTTCTTTCTGGAGGGTCTTGCAAACAGAATACTTGCTGGAGGGTCTTGGAGGCCGGTTACTTTGAGATCCCTGGGGGAACGCAGCTGAGCAAAGGTAGATGGGAGCAGGCTTCTGGGAGAACATACACCAAAATGAATACAATGCAAAAGCATTGAGGAAGGGCGTGTTTCTCTTAAATAGGGGGATCCAGGGCTAATGAGAGAGAGCATCTTTTGTGCCTACAGGAAGGCCAGAGGATTACACAGCTGAATGTGCAAACTTGAAACGTTCTGCCATAGTTATGAGGCAGCATGGGTTTGAGCCTTCTTACGACGACGAGGGCTGTGACATCTTCTCATCATAGAAGAGGTAACCTGGCTGAGGAGCTTCTTGATGAAAGTCCATAAGTGACTGAAATGTCGATTGTTAGTAAAAGCCACTGGAGTTATATTTAGAAGTCTCTTAAGTGCTTGTCATCTTGAAGTTTATCACATTTTGGTTGTCACTGCAAATCTTGTGCCCATATCCTAACCAGTAAGTTGATGGTAAAGATGGTTGATGTACCAAGAGCTAATTTTTGGGTAAAATACAAGCAATGAGGATATACAAGCAATGATGAATTCTGCTTGTTCTGTTATCAATGAAGAACCACTGTTATATAGAAACAAAGGAACTGCTTGGATCTATAGATCGTGTTCATTTATAGTATACTAGGTGGAAAGCCTGCCCAGAGGGCAGTCTATTGTTTTTGTCGCCAGCTCAGAATTCATGTCCACATAGTTTTTTCAATGTCCTATGCAAGAGTATCTCTCTATATAAATGCGTTTGTAATGCGTCCATCGCCATCCCATCCGCAACAGGAGGGCCGACTGAGCTGCTGTGATGGGTGCGCGCACAGCTGACAGCTCATTACAAAGGCATTTATGTATTAGAGCAGGTTCCTCTTCCCTCTTAGATTGTAAACTCACGGGAACAGGACCCTCAGATTGTAAACTCACAGGAACAGGACCCCTTAGATTGTAAACTCGTGGGACCCCTTAGATTGTAAACTCATGGGACCCCTTAGATTGTAAACTCATGGGACCCCTTAGATTGTAAGCTCATGGGACCCCTTAGATTGTAAGCTCATGGGGCCCCTTAGATTGTGTTGGGTTTGGGCGGGCATTTTTTTGTAGCGTATACATTAGGCGTATATTTAATCTATGCATATATATAATGGCACGTGGTATGCATGGCATGTCAGGCTGGTATTTAGGCACACTGGTATTATGAGACACTGGTATTATGCATGGCAGACTGGTAATATGGCTGGCAGACTGGTATTATGCATGGCAGACTGGCATTATGGCTGGCAGACTGGTATTGTGCATGGCAGACTGGTAATATGGCTGGCGAACTGGTAATATGGCTGGTGAACTGGTAATATGTCTGGCAGACTGGTATTGTGCATGGCAGACTGGTAATATGTCTGGCAGACTGGTATTGTGCATGGCAGACTGGTATTGTGCATGGCAGACTGGTAATATGGCTGGCAGACCGGTATTGTCCATGGCAGACTGGTAATATGGCTGGCGAACTGTGGTAATATGTCTGGTAGACTGGTATTGTGCATGGCAGACTGTTAATATGGCCGACTGGTAATATGGCTGGCAGACTGGTATTGTGCATGGCAGACTGGTATTGTGTATGGTAGACTGGTAATATGGCTGGCAGACTGGTATTGTGCATGGCAGACTGGTATTAAGGCTGGCAGACTGGTATTGAGCATGGCAGACTGGTATTGTGCATGGTAGACTGGTAATATGGCTGGCAGACTGGTATTATGCATGGCAGACTGGTAATATGGCTGGCAGACTGGTATTGTGCATGGCAGACTGGTAGTAAGGCTGGCAGACTGGTATTATGCATGGCAGACAGGTAATATGGCTGGCAGGCTGGTATTGTGCATGGCAGACTGGTAATAAGGCTGGCAGACTGGTATTATGCATTGCAGACTGGTAATATGGCTGGCAGACTGGTATTATGCATGGCAGATAGGTAATATGGCTGGCAGACTGGTATTATGCTTTGCAGACTGGTAATATGGCTGGCAGACTGGTATTATGCATGGCAGACAGGTAATATGGCTGGCAGACTGGTATTATGCATGGCAGACAGGTAATATGGCTGGCAGACTGGTATTATGCATTGCAGACAGGTAATATGGCTGGCAGACTGGGCACGGAGGAGATGGAGGCCGGCACGGAGGAGATGGAGGCCAGGCACAGAGGAGATGCACAAAACAAATCCGATCCATTGGAGAGGCGCTGTGTGCGCCTCTCCAATGGATCAGATTTGTTTTGTCCCTCGCGCACGCCGGCTGTGCGCATGCCGCGGCCGTTGGATTTGCGCGCAGCCAACCGCCGCAGGTTGCGCGCGCATGCACAGTCCGTTTTTTTGGTGACGGACACGCCGGAGCTTATTGCTTTATGTTATAGATAGGGAGGGACATGACATTGCATGCCGTAAAGAAAATATCAGATGACCATTCCTCTCCCATTGTCACGTTCTGGTACCAAGGTGGGTAATAGGATGACAGACCAGGGTGCAGTGATACACACACACACTTGCAGATGATGGGAAAAGTAGTTGCTGGAGCAGGAACCAGAAGATAATGGTGAGTGCTTGGCAGGAGGATGCTGGAGATACACAGGAGCAGGTTGTTGGATATGGTTTGGGGTAAGACTGGGGTATCAGACCAGCAGAGCACAGCACTCTGTGATGGATTGAGCAACAATGATGAAGCATTGGTGATCTGGGGGTGTAGCCCTTTATTCAGGTAAGTCTGTGTGGTTTGTGGTTAACTGTTTGTGTACATGGTTACCAACGCTGGTTCTGGAGAGGAGCAGTGCAGGGAGCGTGCTGTCAGGGCTTCAGAGCATGGAATGTGACACCCATTAAAAATTTCATGTAGATCCATACCATCCTTTAAATAAGATCTACATTCTTTTACAAATGGTTGCAATATAATGTAGGCATGCTGAGAGAGATGTGAACTGAATCCACCAGAGATATAATTAGTCCTTATTGACTTTGGGAAGAAAGTAAAAAATTTGCCTTCCTCAGGAAAGTAGTACATGGATTGTCTTATTCTGACCACTTCAAGATATCAGGATCCCAACCTGTTTCCAAAAGTCAAGAGTTTTTTTAACCTTATGGGTAGGATCTATATCTATTTTTTACATAAGTATCTATTTTACACCATTAAGAAGACCTAGGGGCTTATCCACTAGGTGCCTGTGTTGTAAATCTGTTGATAGTCACTGGAATTGTTGTGCTGATAAACTCTGGTTTTTAGTTTTGTGAAACACCAAACAGTGAAAAGAGAACTTTTACTATAAAGATTCTCCTTTTACTGTTTGGATGTTTTGAAATACACCAGCATCTACAGGAGTACTGACAATTTTCGCTGGTATTTGCAATGCCATCAAACACTGGCACTTAGCGGATAACCCCCTAGTGCTTTTTTGTTATGGTATTCTGAACTCATGACAGTGTCCAGGCTTTAATCGTCTGGTTTAATAATGATCTTATCATTAGTCAATAACTCCTGAAGGGCCTTAACTCCTCCTTTAGCTAGATTAAACCCAGACTACCATTTCATATTAGCAAACCTTTCTTCATCATTCAGTACAGACAGTAAAGGCTGACGTTGAAGCACTAATGAGAAATGAGGCAAAAAATAATTAGACTTGGGCTTTAAATCTTAATGTACTATCACCCCCACTGGTTGAAAGAGAAGGGCCATTAATAGGTTTAGAATAAATGGTTTAAAGTAAGTGACCTTCTATTTTCGCCTCATACATGCTCAGCAGTAATCCATGCAACAGGAACCATGCACAGGATTAGAAACTGATATGCTTTGGAGTCCTGAGAAGGAGATACATTGAGATTCAACATTCTAAAGCAAGTGCAATGCTGAATCCACAAAGCATTATGTTATTAGCATCTGTTATTGACTTATTCCATCATTTGGTTTTATTTACTGAGTGCTGAGTGCTTTACCTTGTATGTTTACAGTTGTTACAATGGTAACTTTCCTTCAACTCCCACGTCATTGTCTCAGTGCTTAGGTGTTTACGTCACTAGTGAGTAACTTCCAGTGGCGTGGCCCAGCATGGACAATGGAGGGACGGTCTCACTGGTGGGTCAATTAAATTTTCATACATATTAATGCTTTGATGGTTTTGATAATAAAGGTGTGTAATGATTTATATAATATATATATATTAAACCAGTGTATTTAAAGATTTATACTACTTGTTTATTACGTGGGACTAAGGCTAAGGTCAGACGAAAGCAGTTTTAACGTGCGTTTAGCCGCACAAAATCACGGCCGTGCTAGCAGCAAATGACGTCCAATGCCGGAGAACATACGACGAACGGCCGCACGAAAGTTCGTCCGCGCAACGCAAGTGGCAAACGAGCGCATTTTTTCTAGAAAGTCAAACCGCTACTACTGACGTACAGAGTGCGCTGCGGCCGCATAGCGACGTGTTTGCGTCATTAGGAGACGTCAGACGCTGCACACGTCCGGCCAACATAACGTCCAGACGCAAAAAGTGTTTTATTGATGATCCGTACAAAATCACGGACGAAAATGCGCATCGTATGACCGCTATCGCGTATTCCGTGAAAAAATACGTCCATTCGTTCGAACGCACTTTTTCACGGACAACGTGAAAAATGCGTTCGTCTGACCCTAGCCTAATATGTATTGCGTACAATGTATAAATAACTATAATATAGGCCAGATTCAACCTGCTCTGTCATTTGCTTCACAATTTTCCTGTTTGCAGTATGAAACACTTCCTGGGGGACATTAGTCTCTGCCAATTTATCAAACATTGTGAAAGATCAGCAGCTCCTCCTGAAACCATTCTTTTGCTTGTACATTAAATCTGTTAGCATTCCCAGTTCAATAACTATTTGCTCGGTGCATTTGTTATTTCATGTTGTTGGTGGAGCTATTTTAAGTTTGACAAACCCGCAGCTCTTGACGTATTTTGGTTTACGTGTAGGAAATTGTGAATGGTAAAGCCGAAGAAGAATTCTGTGTGATTATAGTTTCCTCAAGCTATCCTCGGGGGCCATAGATAGTGACATGGCTGAGTTAAAAAAAATAAACTAGCGCTAAACCAACAGTAATCTAGATATAAGAGAAGCCTATTGTGTCAGGGTTTGGTCTTGGAGTGACAGTCTGTGTGCCTTTGGACTTTTCTGAACCCTAAGGCTGGGTTCCCACCTGCGCGTTTTTTGACGTGCGTATCGCGCAAACGTAAAAAACGCACAAACGCGCATTGCAGTGCTTTCACGGCCATAGACTGCAGCGTGAACGTGCTGCAATATGCCCCAAAGAAGCTCCTGTACTTCTTTGGGCGTAGGACGTTTTACAGCTCATTCCTGCGCGCTGTAAAACGGCCAGGTGTGAACGGGCCCCATAGGAAATCATGGGATTTCTGTGCTTGGCTGTTTTCCAGCACGTAGGAACACGCTGTAAAACGCCCAGGTGTGAACGGGGCCTTAAGCTTAATGACTGAAACCTGAGATTTCATAACTGAGCAGTCTCTCCAGTGTGTGACAAAAGTGTTGAGGACTCCTGGAAAATGGACTTCAGATATTTTTGAAGACTGATATACTAGACTATGTCGCCTAATAGTGATGCAGTAAGGCAGATACCTCTCGAAGAAAGCAGAGGTGATTTTCCAAAGTAATGTTCATGGAGCTATTCTCTCATCTCATGTTCTTGAACCCAGGACATACTTGAAAACTAGAGAAATCTCAATGTATCCTTCCTGGTAAAATCCTTTATAAATAAATCCTTTAGCTCATCCTCATCATTTCTGCTTCCTTTTGTGTTGTACCGATGTGTAAATCCCTCATAGAATAACAACAAATGAACCGAAAATTCGAAGAGAACATAACACACCAGGCCATGCATAACTAAAAAATGCCATTTTGGGAGTGCCACGCTTTGAAGCAAGCACTCTATAAAGGTCGAGTATGCTTTGATCCTGGGCCCAATGTTGCCCATTGTTTTAAATAAATATTTTCAGAAACCTAGATCCCACCAACTATCGCTGTGTCTATATCTCCTATCTTATCCTGATCCATCCCATGCTCAGCCCATGGGGTCTTTGAACTCTATGGTCCTTTTTTGATGATTTGGTCTTCATCTACCTGGAGATGTCCGAATGTGTCCAAGTTAATAATTTTTACTCATCCCTCAACGATTGCCTAGCACTACACAGAAATAGGACCACCTTGGAATCTCTGTGCCAGTGGTGTCTGTAAAGACTATCTATATAAGAACGTACCCTTGGAGCACACTTTTCATGATCTGGTGGGAATATGCAGATAACAGGGGTGCTGAACAACAAGTTATAGAGGCTCAGTGGTCCAAAATGTACATCCTGAAACAACAGTGTACCCATGCAAGAAATTTTCTGCCTTTCCTTTTAGATACATTTTCTGCAGTGATACCATATAAACAACAAAAAGTCCCTGATTCTCCATAGAACAGAATATATGTATAAACATATAATTGAGAACAATTTTCAGAATTATATGTTTTTAGTGAATTTACAACCTGTCACATTAGCCACAATATTGTAAGTGGAGCATAACCTCAACACTAAACTTCACCGCTTCATTGTGTTTGGAATCTCTATAAGCATATAATGAGAGCTGGATGAAATTGCTCTTCATCTGGAGCTTGTTCACATTTTTTCTACAACCTATTATGCTGAATCTACTTCATAGTTAGGGATGAGCCGAACACCCCCGTGTTCAGTTCGCATTCGAACTCGAACAATTTCAAAAGTTAGAGTTCGAACACGAACCCAGGGGCGGATCCAGAGACTAGTCTCGGGAGGGGCACTTACAGAAAATAAGGTGTTTTAGCAGAGAGCCCGACTCACGAGAATTTACAGAGGGCCCGGCTCACAGGAGCTTACAATCTAGAGGAGCAGAGGGCCCGGCTCACAGGAGCTTACAATCTAGAGGAGCAGAGGGCACCCAGGAGCTTACAATCTAGAGGAGCAGAGGGCACCAATGAGCTTACAATCTAGAGGAGCAGAGGACACCCAGGAGCTTACAATCTAGAGGAGCAGAGGGCACCCCGGATTTTACAATCTAGAGGAGCAGAGGGCACCCCGGATTTTTACAATCTAGAGGAGCAGAGAGCCCCCAGCTCACACATGGATTTGCCCCCAGCTCAAGGATTTGCCCAGCTCATGGATTTGCCCCCAGGTCATGGATTTGCTCAGCTCATGGATTTGCCCCCAGGTCATGGATTTGCCCAGCACATGGATTTGCCCCCAGCTCATGGATTTGCCCCCAGGTCATGGATTTGCCCAGCTCATGGATTTGCCCCCAGGTCATGGATTTGCCCAGCACATGGATTTGCCCAGCTCATGGATTTGCCCCCAGGTCATGGATTTGCCCAGCTCATGTATTTGCCCAGCTCATGTATTTGCCCCCAGGTCATGGATTTGCCCAGCTCATGGATTTGCCCCCAGGTCATGGATTTGCCCAGCACATGGATTTGCCCCCAGCTCATGGATTTGCCCCCAGCTCATGGATTTGCCCCCAGCTCATGGATTTGCCCCCAGGTCATGGATTTGCCCAGCACATGGATTTGCCCAGCTCATGGATTTGCCCCAGGTCATGGATTTGCCCAGCTCATGTATTTGCCCAGCTCATGTATTTGCCCCCAGGTCATGGATTTGCCCTACTCATGGATTTGCCCCAGGTCATGGATTTGCCCAGCACATGGATTTGCCCCCAGCTCATGGATTGCCCCCAGCTCATGGATTTGCCCCCAGCTCATGGATTTGCCCAGCTCATGGATTTGCCCCCAGGTCATGGATTTGCCCAGCACATGGATTTGCCCAGCTCATGGATTTGCCCCCAGGTCATGGATTTGCCCAGCTCATGTATTTGCCCAGCTCATGTATTTGCCCCCAGGTCATGGATTTGCCCCCAGCTCATGGATTTGCCCCCAGGTCATGGATTTGCCCAGCTCATGGATTTGCCCCCAGGTCATGGATTTGCCCAGCACATGGATTTGCCCAGCTCATGGATTTGCCCCCAGGTCATGGATTTGCCCCCAGGTCATGGATTTGCCCCCCAGCTCATGGGTTTGCCCAGCTCATGGATTTGCCCCCCAGCTCATGGATTTGCCCCCCAGCTCATGGATTTGCCCCCAGGTCACACATGGATTTGCCCCCAGGTCATGGATTTGCCCCCAGCTCTCACCTGGATTGTTGCCCCAGCTCCGGCAGGGGGTTGAGGGACCCAGATGCCGGGCAGCACGGGAGCGCCTGCCCGGTCTTGAACAGTCCGTCCTGTGAAGTGGATGCGGCTGTGTGCGTGCGCCGGCGGTCACGCGGTCCGGCCAGTCAGGTGGTACAGAGACTCAGTATCACCTGATTAGCCGGACCACGTGACCGCCGGCGCACGCACACAGCCGCATCCACTTCACAGGACGGACTGTTCAAGACCGGGCAGGCGCTCCCGCGCTGCCCGGCATCTGGGTCCCTCAACCCCCGGGCCAAATCTCGGGGGGGGCAATTGCCCCGTTGCCCCCCCTGGATCCGCCCCTGCACGAACCAAACTCAATGCAAGTCTATGGGACTCGAAAGTTCGAATTTTAGAGTGCCCTCCAAGAGGGCATATATGCAAGATATTTGCCATAAAATGTGTATGGGGGTCCGGGTAGTGCCCTGGGGGACAGGAAACAAGGAAAAAAAAGTTTTAAAAAAAGTTTTTAAAGGAACAGTGAGTTTTCCATGAAATAAGGGTTTAAACTAAAAACGAAAAATTCCTTCAAATATCGTGCCTAGGAGGTCCCCATAACCTGCTCGTGAAGTGGCGGATTTGCAGGATGTATTTATTTATTTTATTTATTTATAAAGGATTTTACCAGGAAGGATACATTGAGATTTCTCTCGTTTTCAAGTATGTCCTGGGTTCGAGAACATTGAGTGGTTACAGAAATACAAAATAGTAAAATGCAAGATATTAACACAAGACCAAGTATACAGATTAACAGAAAAATAAATATGGAGGAAATAAAGTCATTATTTTACATGTTTACAGGTGCATTTCGTATTGAGGTATGTTAATAGGGAAGTCTTAAGGGACTTTAGACTGGGGGAAGATTTGACGGTGTCTGGGAGGTTATTCCATATTTGCGGTGCTCTGTAGGAAAATGAGGATCGAGCCATTTTCGTTTTGTATTGCGGTATTGCAAGTAAGGTGCTGGTCCTGGATCTGAGGTTATAGGATGAGGGAACTGCCGGGGGAAGCAGCATATTCAGGTAGGGTGGTAGCTTCCCAGAAAAGCTCTTAAGCACCAGGTTGGAAAGGTGAAGGGTGCGTCTAGAGTCCAGTGATGGCCAGTTTAGTTCTTTTAACATGTCACAATGGTGTGTCATGTAGTTACATTGTAGCACAAAGCGACAGAATGAGTTATACAATGTAGTAAGTTTCTGGAGGTGTGTTTGTGGGGTGGCTGCATACACTACATCTCCGTATTCAATGGCTGGCATAAGCATTTGTTGTACAATCTGCTTTCTTACCGCGGGGCTCAGGCAGGATTTGTTTCTGTACAGGGCACCTAGTTTGGGGTAGAGTTTTGATGAGAGTTTTTCGATGTGGGGGCCAAAAGATAGATTTGGGTCTAACCACATACAGTTGTGTTCAAAATTATTCAACCCCCACTGAAATTTAGTGTTTTGGCCAGTTTGACATTGATTTTGATCATTCAGTCATCTTGCTTACAATTAAATCAAAGAGGCACGTTTAGGTCAGACAACATAACATAACATTTATAATGAAATAACCACAAATGTCTTTTCTGTGCTCACATCATTATCAGTTTTATTCAACCCCCAGTGACATTCAATCTTAGTACTTAGTACAACATCCTTTTACAGTTATAACAGCTTTTAAACGTGAAGCATAGCTTGACACAAGTGTCTTGCAGCGATCTACGGGTATCTTCGCCCATTCGTCATGGGCAAAAGCCTCCAGTTCAGTCACATTCTTAGGCTTGCGCACTGCAACTGCTTTCTTTAAGTCCCACCAGAGGTTCTCAATCGGATTTAAGTAAGGTGACTGCGATGGCCACTCCAAAATGTTCCAGCCTTTAATCTGCAACCATGCTCTAGTGGACTTGGAGGTATGCTTGGGATCATTGTCCTGTTGAAAGGTCCAACGTCTCCCAAGCCTCAGGTTTGTGACGGACTGCATCACATTGTCATCCAATATCTCCTGGTACTGAAGAGAATTCATGGTACCTTGCACACGCTGAAGCTTCCCTGTACCTGCAGAAGCAAAACAGCCCCAAAGCATGATTGACCCCCCGCCATGCTTCACAGTAGGCAAGGTGTTCTTTTCTTCATAGGCCTTGTTCTTCCTCCTCCAAACATAGCGTTGATCCATGGGCCCAAATAGTTCTAATTTTGTTTCATCAGTCCACAGAACACTATCCCAAAACTTCTGTGGTTTGTCCACATGACTTTTGGCATACTGCAGGCGACTCTTCTTATTCTTTGGAGACAGCAAGGGGGTGCGCCTGGGAGTTCTGGCATGGAGGCCTTCATTACGCAGTGTGCACCGTATTGTCTGAGCTGAAACTTCAGTACCCACATCTGACAAATCTTTTCTCAGTTCCTCAGCAGTCACACGGGGACTTTTCTCCACTCTACGCTTCAGGTAGCGCACAGCAGTCGAAGTCAGCATCTTCTTTCTGCCACGACCATGTAGTGTTTCAACAGTGCCCTTTGCCTTGAATTTGCGAATGATGCTTCCTATGGTCTCTCTTGGTATGTTTAACATCTTTGCAATCTTCTCATAGCCATTGCCCTTCCTGTGAAGAGTAATCACCTCTTCTCTTGTCTTCCTGGACCATTCTCTTGACTTCACCATGTTTGTAACCACACCAGTAAATGTCTAGAAGGAGCTGAGTATCACAGTCATTTTAAAGCCGCCTAATTGGTGCTTATTATGCTTTATTGCTGCTCCGTGACATCCACAGGTGTTTTCAATACCTGATTGAAAACACTTGAATGAACCTCTGTTCTTCAGAGTGGTAGTCTTTAAGGGGTTGAATAATTGTGTCAATGAAGAATTCACAAAAGAAACATTTACTACTGTATTACAAAACCAATTGATGTCATTTTAGTTGCATATGGTTCTTTAAAAAGTCCTTGTAGGATTTCATTCTGAATACAATTACAAATGTACACTAAATGCCCTCAAACCCTTTACAGCATTGGGGGTTGAATAATTTTGAACACAACTGTACCTAGGTATTTGAGAGAAGTGACTGTGGTCAGCGTGCCATTTGATTTTGTCCCAACACATAGATGGGGTGTTTGCAATTTGTGTAGTTTAGGTGCGGTTCCAAGGAGCATTGTAACAGTTTTGTCAGTATTTAAAAAAAGTTTGTTATTTGCGATCCACTTTTCTACCCCTGTGAATTGTTCTTGCAGCACTGCCTCCAGCTGTGGGAGATTTGGTTTGCTGGTATAGATTACAGTGTCGTCTGCGTACATGTGTACAGTTGAAGCTTTGCAGACCTTGGGAAGATCGTTTATGAATATTGTGAATAGCAAGGGGCCAAGTATCGAGCCTTGGGGTACACCACACGTGACAGGGAGGGGAAGGGAAGTGCTGTCAGAAATGGACACAAATTGAGAAACGGTAGACGGTTTTCCTTTATTCATAAACAACTGCTTGGGGCGGCAGTCTGTATGAAAAGAGGAGACATTTTAGGACACGCAGAACAAGTTTCGTGATTTTTTGGCTAAATTATGGTGAAACTTATGCAGGCTTTGGATGAAAGTAACAATAGGTGCTTTAAAATTTGGCCTTTAGTGTCGGCAACAGTGCTGTCACACCGTAACCCCTCTGTGGTATGGTGGAAGAGTGCAGGGTTGGACCCTGCGGTCCAATATTAAAATTATATGAATCTGGTAATATAGGCGTCAGTGGCATTGCACCCAAATATTGTGCCTTTGGTGGCAGCAAGTGCCTTCACACCGTAACCCTTTTGTGGTATTGTGGAAGAGTGCAGTGGTGGAGGTTTTGTGAATGTAGAAGAGATCCCTGATCTATTCAGTTACGTCAGCATCAGGGGATTGATAGCTGCTGATCCAGGACTGATTAATTTTTATAAATGTCAGCCGGTCTACAGAGTCGGTGGACAGACGCACTCTTTTGTCTGTGACAAAACCTCCAGCGGCACTGAACGTCCTTTCAGAAAGCATGCTGGATGAAGGGAAACCTAGTAGCTGCATAGCATATTGGCTAAATTCTGGCCAGTGATCCAATCTCAACACCCAGTAAGCCAGTGGATCATCTGCTGTAAAGGTATCCAGGTCTGCCGTTGCCCCTAGGTTGTCCTGCACTATATGGTGAAGACGCTGGCAATGGGTGCCTACATTTGACGTCCCTGGGCGTCGTGGGCTAAAAAAATTGGAAAAGGCATCAGTCAAGCGGCCCCTTTCACCGCTCTTCCTCTGATCATCCGCAGCCTCAGAAGCACCTGTGTCATCACTTGGTAACCTACCAGTGCCTGGAAAGGTGTTACACAAGTGTCGCTTTAGAGCGTTCTCAAGTTGTTTCATCCTGTCCTCCCTCTGTGAGGGCAGGATGAGCTCTGCAACTTTACCCTTGCATCGTGGATCAAGAAGGCTTGCCAACTAGTAATGATCCCTCTCCTTGATAACACGAATCCTGGGGTCCTTTACCAGGCTCTGCAGGATAAGGGAGCCCATGCAGCGTAGGCTGGAGGTGGCATTAGCTTCCGAGTCTTCCTGGTCAATGAGGATGACCCCATCGTGCACTTCCTCCTCCCAGCCACGTACTAGTCCTTGGGTTTCTGGGCACACAAAACCCTCCCTTGAGAAATCCCCACCTTCAGTGCCCCCACTACTTAAATATTCCTCCTCCTCATCCTCCTCCTGTCTGATCTGAGGACCCGCAGGAATGCTGTCTGAGTAAAGACTGGAGCCTTGAGAGCTAAGTAAGGCCTCCTCTTCCTCCTGCTGCTCTGCCTCTAGTGCCACATCTACAATTCTCCGCAGAGTGGCTCCAGCAGGAACACTAAAGGAATTGTGTCACTGATGCATGCACTGTCCCTGCTCACCATCCTTGTTGCCTCCTCAAATGGTGACAGTACAGTGCATGCATCCTTGATCATCAGCCACTGCGGGGGGGAAAAAAACAAGTTGACCTGAACCTGTCCTTGTGCTATACTCACACAGGTACTCGTTGATGGCCCTCTGCTGCTTGTGCAGATGCTGCAGCATTGCTAATGTCGAGTTCCACCTGGTGGGCATGTCACAGATCAGACGGTTTGTGGGAAGGTGGAATTCTCTTTGAATTTCTGCCAGGCGAACACTTGCGGGGAATGACCGTCTGAAGTGGCTGCAGACTTTTCTGGCCTGGCTGAGAAGCTTTCCCAGCCCTGGGTACCTGGTTAGGAAACCACCAGATTTAGGACGTGTGCTAGGCATGGTACATGCGTCAACTTACCCTGGCTTAGGGCGGAGAGAAGGTTGCTGCCATTATCACAGATGACCATTCCCAGCTGAAGCTGGCAGGGTGTTAACCATCTCTGCACCTGCCCCTACAGAGCTGACAGAATTTCTGGCCCGGTGTGGCTCCTGTGCCCTAAACAAATCAGCTCAAGCACAGTAAGGCATCTTTTTGCTTGAGCCATTGCGTAGCCCCTGTCACGCGTCGGTTTAACTGCCCCTTCGCCAGAGACAGAGAAGGAGGAGGAGGAAGAGGGAGAGGTGGTGGTGGAGCAGACAGACCTCATACAAGCAGCTTTCTGGAGGCATAGTGGATGAACAAGCTCCAGCACAGAGCCCTGTCTTGGATCCCTCCCAGCTGCAATCAGAGTTACCCAGTGTGTCGTGAAGGAAATGTAACTGCCCTGTCCATGCTTGCTGGACCACATGTCTAAAGTCATGTGCACCTTGCTGCTGACTGCCTTTCCCAATGACTCCATAACATTGTCTTCCACGTGCTGGTATAGTGCTGGAATGGCCTTGCGTGAAAAGAAATGGCGTTTTGAAACCTGCCACTGTGGTACAGCACATTCAGAAAATTCACGGAAGGAAGCAGAGTCCACCAGCTGGAAAGGCAGCAGCTGCAATGCGAGTAAATTTGCTAAACTGGCATTTAGACGCTGTGCTTGGGGATGGTTGGGACTATATTTTTTCTTACGCTGCAGCAGCTGGGGCAACGTAATCTGACTGCGTAAATCTTCAGCCGATGGGATGCTGTCACATTGTGAGGAAGCACCTGGTACATCCATTACTGTAGCATCATCCCTGTCAGTGGAGGTTGTAGCAGGCAATGACATGGCAGGACATATAGTGGGGGTAGAGACAGATGAGGAGGAGGAGGACCTATGCAAAGTGTTGTGCCAACGGGATGCATGGCAGGTGGTCATATGTCACCTCAAGCACATGGTACCCAAGCGTGAGATGTCTTTTCCACGCTTGATCCTCATCTGACATAGATTACAAATAGCAACGGTGCGGCCTGCTGCACATTTCTTAAAGAACTCCTAGACAGCAGAGTTCCTGGATGTGTGCTTTGAGACAACAGTGCTCTGCACCTGAGCAGCTCTGACATCTGATGCCTTGGACTGGCTACAGTTGGTCATAGAGGACGTTGTGCCTCGTGTTTGTTGTGCCTCCTCCTCCTCCTCACTTGTCTCCTCTGTTCGATCAGGCACCCAGGTGGAGTCAGTGACCTCATCATCATTGTCATCACCCCCTATCTCCTTGTCACTGGAGCCAACTTGGCAGTATGCTGCAGCTGCTGGGGCAACATGAGTGCCAGTTATTTGTGTGTCACTGGCACCACCTTCCTCTAGGTTGTTTATACTCCCTTCCTCAACCTCAGAGATTGAATCAGAGCACTGTAGTTGCTGCGCATCCTCAAGCAGCATGTCACTGTCATTGTAGTCAAACAATTCAGCTGACTCCTCTGTGTGTGTGATCGTGAAGCTACTGCAGGAGTAGCTGTGGACATGGAGGCTGCATTAGATGCTTTGGCAGCTGAGGTGGACTGTAAACCACTACAAGCCTGGCTGGCAGAGGACTCGGAGGATGAGGATGGCCTGGTTAGCCAATCCACCAAATCCTCTGTATGTTGCTGCTGCTTAAGACGGCCAGCACCAGTTAGAAAGGACAAGCGTGCCCCTGCAGAGGATGCACCATGCCCACGACGACCAGAGGCACAGCCTCCCGACACAGAGGCTGCTTGCCCTCTTATCTGTGTCTGGGAGCGTCTGCCTGTCCTTTTTGGTCTTTCTGACATGGTGAGTGATATATAGATTAAAGATATACAGAACTTAGAGTTGAATCAGTTATAAAAATTGGAGATATGCAGAACTCTGATTCAACTCTGGTATAAAGATTAAAGATTTCCAGAACTCTGGTATAACTCAGTGAGACACCCTGATAGCTGGCAGCCAGTGACAAGACACAGATTAAAATTCCCAGAAACCTCCTATAAATCTGTGAGACCCCGTGATGGGTGGCAGTGACAAGACACAGATTGCAATTCCCAGGAACCTCTTATAAATCAGTGAGACCCCCTGATGGGTGGCAGTGACAAGACACAAATTACAATTCCCAGGAACCTCCCATAAATCAGTGAGCCCCCCTGATGGGTGGCAGTGTGACGAGACACAGATTACAATTTGCAGAAATCTGATAGAAGTATGTGGGACCCCCTGATAGCTGGCAGTGAGAAGACACAGATTACAATTCCCAGAAACCTCCTATAAATCAGTGAGACCCCCTGATGGGTGGCAGTGAAAACACACAGATTACCACAATTCCCAGATATCTTCTAGAAGTGAGACCCCCACAATTGCTGCTGGCAGTGAGAACACACAGATTACAACAATTCCCAGATATTGAGACCCCCCAATAGCTGGTGGCAGTGAGAACACACACTAACACAACAATCTCCTCTCAAAAAACACGTGCTGAAAGCTGTGTGAAGCCTTATATAATGTGCTGCGGGACTTAGCTCTGTGAGCCCATGATTGGGCAAAATTTGCCCAATCAGGACTCTGAGCCGTGATTGGCATAGTCTTGCACCTGTCTTGCACCTAAACTGTGGTCAGGTGCAGGCTGTAGCCAATTACAAGCTTCAGGCCAGTGGAAAAGTGCATTGTGGTGCATTGTGGGCGAACATGCGGCGAACACGTGGAAATGTTCGGAGTTCGCGAACATCTGAACGGGCGATGTTCGAATCGAACTCCGAACATATCGAACCGAACAGCTCAGCCCTATTTATAGTAAATAAAATGTGTGAATACTAGGCAAAAAGGCTACATCAGAATTTGAACCAATGGATTCATACCATCTCCTCCACCTGGTTAATTTTTTATTTTTTTATTTCTCATCAATATAGTGACACTTCGTCGAAGATGTCACTAAATCAAAGCTAACCATGGTTTGAGCCGTTACATTAAAGGTGTCACGTCACATTCCCCTCGTGCTGCTCGGCACCCGGCAGTGCCGTCCTTGCTGCTTGCTGATGGGGTGCCGAGTGATATGCCTGCCCGGAGAGATCACGTGACTAGCCGGGAGGCGGGGCGTGGCATGATGACGCGGAGCCACCAGGTTTAAAAGTCAGTATGCCACACTCATTCCTTGCCCTGATGTGGAGTTACTTCCACAGTGCTGTACTGTGTTATTTATGGCTAATACTGACCCTGCTTTGTCTGAGAACCACGCTCCATATACTGATCCGGCTTTGTCTGAGAACCACGCTCCTGATACTGACCCGACTTTGTCTGAGAATCACGCTCCTGATACTGACCCGACTTTGTCTGAGAATCACGCTCCTGATACTGACCCAGCTTTGTCTGAGAACCACACTGAATTGCCACGAAATTGCCCCGTACGGAGAAATTCCTTGTTCGGTGCAATTCGGTGGCAAATTTGTCTCTCTTTGAATAACCCCTCTCTTTGAATAACCCTACTGGAATACACCTCTATATCTCTTGGTACTGAAAAGGATCATGACTCCACCACAGCTCTGGGGAAAGTCTGGTCTTACTCATTAAATATTCAGAATTTAGTATTTTCAGTTTAGATACATTTGAAACACACGCACTAGATTTTCAGTAAAACAATACAGTTATTTTGGTATTGATTCATTTCCTTAAATGTTATATAGCGGTATTCTAATTTCAAATGGGAAGGAAATGCGACATTAATGCTATAAATATTTGAAAGTGTCATGGAAGAATTTAAGCATATTAATATTAAACATAAGAAAACTTGACTTCTTCTTTGGTGCAGATGATGTGGATTTTGAACACAATCAGGGTTATCCAAAGAGATTCGAAAAGTCACCGCACGTTCGGTGACTTTTCGTTCTCTTCAATTCGGTTCCTTTTGGCGATCCCATTTCGGTGACCCTGCGGTGTATTCAGCAAGCACCACAGGGTCCCCGAATTGCAGGGAAAGGCTGCCGCAAACCTGACGAAAACTAACCAAATGCACGCTGAAAACAAGCAAAAACATCTGGATTAACCTTCGAAAAAGCCGAACAGGAGCCGAATCACACAGAGCCGAAGCAGCTGTGACGTGGAGGAGGCAGTGAATAAATTAGCAAAACCATTTGTATGAATCTGGAAAAAGAAACGCTGTTTGCAAAGAAACTACTGAGCGAAAATGTCTGAAATTTTCACAGGAGGTCCAGGGAATGATAATAAAGAGGGCTGTTACAAAAAAAATAAGTAAACTGGAAAAAAAAAAATATTAGATATTGAATTAAAATGGGAATATTTTTAACATTGAAGCCTATGGGATTCTCCTGAATAAATTTGCCGAATTAAATCACCGAATGGCAGGGCATTAGGGGAACCTTTCACTGCTGGTTTGTGTTCTCTGAATAGCCGAAGCAGTGCTTTTTCATGGGGATTTCACTGCTCTCGAACAGGCACCGAACAGGTACCGGATGTGCAGGCAATTCGCCAGGATTTGGCGAATTGCCTGCTCTCTGGATAGCCGAATGGTCAGGAAAGGTAACCGAACACTGATTTTCAGCGTTCGGTTACCTTTCTCAAGCAATTCGGATCTCTTTGGATAACCCTGTATGTGTCAGAACCTATCTTAAGGTTACAAACTGAATCACCATCCGTGTAACAAAAGAATGTTCTACAAGATAAAAAAAAATATTTATTTATTTCTTTGCAAAGTATTTTACCAGGAAGGATACACTGAGATTTCTCTCATTTTCAAGTATGTCCTGGGTTCAAGAACATTGAAATTTTACAGTCGTTACAAAAATACAAAGTAATAAATGCAAGATATTAAAAACAAAACACAAATATACAGATTAACACAGAAAATAAATATGTAAGTAATATAGTCACTATGTTACATGTTTACAGGCGCATTCCCTACTTAAGACTGGGGGAAGATTTGATGGCATCTGGGAGGTTATTCCATAATTGCAGTGCTCTGTAGGAAAATGAGCATCGAGCCACTTTCTTTTTGTATTGTGGTATTGCAAGTAAGGTGCTGGTCCTGGATCGGAGGTTATAGGATGAGGGAACTGCTAGGGCAGTGATGGCGAACCTATGGCACGTGTGCCACACCCGGCACGCGTGACACACCCGGCATGCGGGGCTGACTGGGTAGGCACGTGAGCCATAGACTCGCCTCACTGTCGCTCCGAGCGTCTTCCTCCCAGCGTGAGCGGGCAAATGTTGCTGCCCGCGCTCGTAGAAGTCCAGCAGCCGCGATCTTGCGAGATCATGGCTGGTGGACTTCAACGAACGGCCGAGCAGCATCATTTGCCCGCACGCGCTGGGAGGAAGACGCTCGGAGCGGCAGTGAGTTGGGGGCATTATCCATGAAAGCTGGGGGCAATATCCATAAGAGCTGGGGCATTATCCATGAGAGCTGGGGGCAATATCCATAAGAGCTGGGGCATTATCCATGAGAGCTGGGGGGCAATATCCATAAGAGCTGGGGCATATCCATGAGAGCTGGGGGCATTATCCATGAAAGCTGGGGGCAATATCCATAAGAGCTGGGGCATTATCCATGAAAGCTGGGACATTATGCATGAAAGCTGGGGGCAATATCCAGACTCTGACCCAACCACCTCAACAGGCAGAGAATTCCACAGCTTTATTGTTTTCACCTTAAAATAACCCATCCTATGCTTTAGGCTGAATTTCCTTTCATCCAGTCTAAATGGGTGACCTCGTGTCCTGTGTATAGTCCTGTTAATGAATAGGTTTCCAGACAATGGTTTATAATGGCCCCGTATATATTTACATAAGGTTACCAGATCTCCTCTAAGGCGCTGTTACGCTAAACTAAATAGGTTTAAGATTGTTGGCCTTGAGGGCAGAGCTAGCTGAGGAAGCGAGCGGCTGCATGTTGAAGGAGCTCCGTGATAAACACGGTTTTTAAAGTTATTTCTGCCGCTTGCTCGCACTTGAGAAACGCTCTACGGTCTCTGGGGACACTGGGGGACTTGGTGAGTTTGCCTTACCCCCCGAAATTGACGCTCCGGAGTGGATTAACCCCCGCAGCACAATCGGGGCCTAGTACTAGCGGCCATTTTAGAAGCCTGGAAGGAGATTTCTGAGACCTTTTACCGCTCTTCTTCTTTGTGCCTGCGCTTTTGGTGACATGCCCACCGGTCGCTCACAGAAGCTGGGGTCCAGACAGAGGGACATTCGGGACTCCATGAGAGGTGGGTCCACTTCGAAGGGAGATGCGATCTCCTCCTCCCTCCCCCGGGCTATGACTTTTCGCAAGATGAAGAGGACCCCTGGCACTCGGGTGGTAGCTCTGTGATGACCTGGATCTCCCCACAATCTCGGACACCAGACTCCCAACCACTATCTGCAGCAGCAAAAAAAAGGGCGCAAAAGAAACGAAAAGCAGCGCTGACGGTGTCTTTGAGTGCCTCACTTACTGCTGGTGGCCTCTCTGACAGGGATTCGGCTGAGGAACCCCAGCTTTTAGCCAGCAGTAGTGTGGCTTCATTACGACAGGACGTTTTGAGACCGGGTGCCCAACCGCAACAAACGAGAGCGACCTCACTCGAAACCCGTATGACACAGCCTGAGGAAAGTCGGCAGGAGGAGGATGATGATCTTCCTCTTACGAAAAGAGACCTTCGGAGGATCCTGGACGAACTCCGGGAGATCCGGGGGTGTGGAAGCCTGAAGTGGCGGCGGTTCGAGAGGAGGTTGCAGCAATTCGTGCGCAGGTGACAGCAGTGCAGGCGACGACCTCTACAGTGCTATCGGAACATACTCACCTGTTGGGACAGGTCGCTGGTCTAAGATCCCAGGTTGAGCTTTTGTCCCGCTCTGTGGAGATGCTGGAAACAAGACACCGCCGTCGTAACGTCAGGGTCAGAGGCATCCCAGACTCTGTGTCGTCGGATGAACTCCCAGCTTATGTGTCTCGTTTGGCCCTTCGGATGGCGGGACTCCCTCCTGACAAGCCAGATGTGATCGGATCGGTATTCAGGGTTCGGAAACCTGCGGCGCTTTCGAAGGGGACACCCCGTGATGTCGTGGTGGCCTTTCGTGACGTAGCATTTAAGGTCAAGCTTATGTCTGCTCCTGGCGCAAGAGATCCAGTGAAATTTGAGGGCTCCACGTTGGCTTTGTATCACGACCTTCCATTCCAGACTCTGCTTGCTCGCAGGCGGTTCCGTCCTGTGACTGCGGTTCTTCGTCGGAGGGGGATCCGTTATCGGTGGGGCTTGGCGGGAGCATTGGTGGTGACACATAATAATGTCCCCTACACCATCACTGATCCTGAAACCGCCTGGTCCGACCTTGAAGCGGCGGGCATCTCGCCGGACCCTCCGGAACTTCAGCCAGACTGAGACCTGAGAGATATTGTTTACCCCCCCCCCAGCTTTTTTCTTCTCTGTTTACGTGTCACTGGTCTATAGATAAGCTCTGAGTATAATTTATCAGGACAATTTATGGCATTTACGTTGATAGTCCTACATGCTTATGTGTTTCTTTTGTATTTTCTTCCTTCACTGAGGTTGGGACTTCTTGTTTTTTTTTTTTTTTTTTTATTATTCCCTTATTGACCTGTTACTACTTGCATCTTACATTGTCTGACTGGCTGAGTGTAGTTAGTTTGGCCAGCCCTAGACGGCTGTCTTTTTCTACGTTTGATTTCGTGAATTTCTTGTTATGTATAATTCTCTAAATAAAGAATTATAAAAAAAAAAGATTGTTGGCCTTTCCTCATAACTTAAACCGTCCATTCCCCTTATTTAGTCGTCCGTCTCTACTCTTTTTCTAGCGCCATAATATTGTTTCTTAAGACAGGTGCCCAAAATTGCACAGCATATTCAAGGTGCGGTCTGACCATTGATTTATATTTAACGTCTGGCATCAATATCCTAAAGTTGTCATTACACTGTAGAGAAATCCTTGCTTCACAGCTTGCATGAGATTACTGTACTTTACATCTCATATATTTAACATGGGAAATTAAAGTTTTTAACGTCTCGAGACGGGAGGTAATAAATGTGCAGGCGCAAGTTAACATTGGGACGCGAATCGACAAATTTTAACAACTCCTAAAAGCTGTTTTTAAATGGTTCTGCAAATACAAAATAATTTAACATGCTCTAAGGCTAGGGTCAGACGAACGCATTTTTCACGTCGTCCGTGAAAAAGTTCGGTCGAACGAACGTACGTATTTTCCCCCGGAATACGCGATAGCGGTCATACGATGCGCCTTTTCGTCCGTGATTTTGTACGGATCATCAATAAAACACTTTTTGAGTCTGGACGTTATGTTGGCCGGACATGAGCAGCGTCTGACGTCTCCTAATCACACACACACGCCGCTATGCGGCCGCAGCGCACTCTGTACGTCAGTAGTAGCGGTTTGACGTTCTCGAAAAAATGCGTTCGTTGGCCACTTGCGTTGCGCGGACGAACTTTCGTGCGGCCGTTCGTCGTATGTTCCCCGGCATTGGACGTCATTTGCTGCTAGTACGGCCGTGATTTCGTGCGGCTAAACGCACGTTAAAACTGCGCTAGTCTGACCCTAGCCTTAATCCCCCAAAAAATTAAATACTCAGCTCTCATCCCGCGTTGAAATGGACAGCGCGATCCCTGCTTCTTTTCACCGGGAGCAAAGTGAGACTGGGAGCTAATAGTTCCTAGTCTCCCTCCACAATCACTCCACGGCTCTGTGCAATCACATGAGAGCAAGCTTGCGGCTGTGATGCACAAAGCTCCATGGAGTCCTATAGAGATGATACTCACGGAGTCTCAGGGCACTGCTGCAGGTATTTGGCAGCTTTGCGCTGTGGTCTGGGGCGAGGTGCTAAGTTAACATCTACCCCGGTATATGACGCTAAAGTGGAGATGGTAAGGGAAAATCTGCAGGCGCGGATTTTCCTGCTTACAGTCTACATTTTAGTGCTAACTATGTAATAGTGCCCATAGTGAGCAAAAAGGAGGTTTGTGAGGGATTGTGAAAGTCGCCAGGTTGCATATAAATCCCACCAATATTAAAATGACTTTTCCTACCAGGCCCGTCATAACTCCTTGCCTCTCTCCACTTCGTCTTTTCCTAGTGTTGTCCCGGCCTGTCCCATAATTTTATATCTATGGCGTATTCTGCATCTCATGCGTCTGATGTTTTCCATGTGCCTCACGGGTCTGCCAGACGAGCAACGCATTTCACCGCTTCTCCAGGGTCTTTCTCAATTTTGTTCTTTTGGATTTAATAAGATCCCAGGGACAGAAGATAAATAAGAAAATTACTGATAAAACAGTAAGTAAAAATGTTGATCTTTTTTTTTATTTTTGATGTATTTTATTGCCTACATTATCCATCCTAAAATATGTCTTTAGGTTATTGCGTAAAGTGTGAATGTCATGAAATCTGACCATAGCCTGACATAACTGTGAGGTGGCGGAGTGAAAAGCTCCACAATAACCTGAATGTTTTGTCTGTTGTTTCCTGATATTTTGATTTGGTCCTTCCTTCCTGGACATTAAATAACTATGCGATACATAGAACTCTTAAAACAGCGCAACAAACAATAGTGTCAGAGATCGCTATTTTAATTGGGATAAGCTCCAGATTAAATAAATACATATAGAATGATTTTGTTATTTGAATCAGTTGCAATAGATATATTTAACCAGTGTTTGGCATTTTGTAAAGTACTGACCACTTAGGTGGCATGGTAATCCAGAGTAGGGCTGAGCTGTTTGGTTCGATCAGTTCGGAGTTCGATTCCAACATCGGCAGTTCGAAAGTTCACGAACTTCGACCTTTTTGGCGTGTTCGGTTCGAGTTCGAAAAAAAAATTTGAAAAAAGTATAAAAAATGCTTAAAAATACTAAAAAATCTAGAAATAAAGAGACTCTTTACTGCAGAATATTATAAGCAACGGTTTATTAGATATTGAATTAAAAACTAATGTCTAGGTGCAAAGATTCTCACCTCTAAATGACCTGTGCTCTCAAACGGCGTAAACAACAGGTGTTTAATTAGTGTTTGGAAATAACATGTGCTTCTAATTAGTCAGGTCTCATGAATTTGATACATTGTATGCAGACTGGGAGTGCTAGGTGTCGTGTGTGGGTTTGTGATGGCGATGTTTCCATACATCCTACAAATCCGCCACTTCACGGGCAGGTTATGGGGACCTCCTAGGCACGATATTTGAAGGAATTTTTCGTTTTTATTTTTAACCCTTATTTTATGAAAAACTCACTGTTCCTTTAACCCTTTCACTGCTGAGGCATTTCACCGCTGTGTGCTGAGCTAATTTTTACCGCTTTCGCTCATCATGTTTAAACGCGATTTGAAGCCACATTTTATTATACGACCCAGACATATTATATATTGTTCTTTCCGGCAGACTCGGCAGATTCATAATATATCATTTTTATATGTATACATCATGTTCTGCCTGTATATTATAACAAAAACTGCAAAAAAACTTGAATTTTTAATCATCTGCAGCGTGTAAAGTGTTTTTTATCACATGAACATTTGCGGTTATATTTTCTATGGGGTGCGCTTGTACAAAAATTTGAAATGGGGACTTATTAAATTTTTTGGGGGGAAGTATGTGATTTTTAGCAAACGCACACCATAGAAAAAAATCATTAGTGCAGCATCATTGTTCACATTATAATTGAAATGTGAACAATATTGCTGCATTAATAAAAATAGCACACAATAAAAATACATGTTTTTTTTTTTTTTTTTACTTTTTACCTGGTCATGTTGGGTATCATTCAAATGAACCCCCTATCTCCACCAGGGGATTCTGGGCAGCTAGGGGTTCCCCGGCTATCTGACGTCATCACGCTATGCGTGAGGACGTCAGGCAGTGAGGGGACCCGGGGTGGAGCCACCATCCAAGATGGCAGCCCCCACCGGAGCTAGGCCGAAGTGCGACCCGGTGCCTAAGGGGTTAAAGCCAGACTCTCCCGGTGTCTGGCTTTTAAGCGGTGCCTGGCTTTTTTTGTGGGACCTCCCGATCGGGAGGGAGAGGGATCCGAACGGATCCCCCCTCCCTTCCAGGCGATCTCCCGGCATTGCGCATGGCGCGATGACGTCATTTACGTCGGGAGGAGCTTGACTTCAGCGTCTGAGGACGCTGAAGTCAGAACGCCGCAGAACTCCGGACAGAGAGGTGAGTATCTCCGCCGGGGGTTCCACAAAGCTGATGACGTGTGGGACACGTCCTCCTCAGCATACAGTGGGAGTAACTGAGGACGTGTCCCACACGTCGTCAGCAGTGAAGGGGTTAAAAACTTCTTTTTTTAAACTTTTTGTCCTTGTTTCCTGTCCCCCAGGGCACTACCCGGACCCGGACATTGTTTTTAAATGTTTCTATACATCCTAGAAATCCGCCACTTCACGGGCAGGTTATGGGGACCTCCTAGGCACGATATTTGAAGGAATTTTTTGTTTTTATATTTAACCCTTATTTCATGGGAAACTCACTGTCCCTTTAAAAACTTTTTTTTAAAACTTTTTGTCCTTGTTTCCTGTCCCCCAGGGCACTACCCGGACCCCCATACACCTTTTATGGAAAATATCTAGCATATATGCCCTCTTGGAGGGCACTCTAAAAATCTAACTTTGAGTCCCATTGACTTGTATTGAGTTCGTGTTCGTGTTCGAGTTCGAATTCGAACTTTTGAAAAGTTCGAGTTCGAATGCGAACCGAACTCGGGGGTGTTCGGCTCATCCCTATTCCAGAGCTAGAAGTAGGAAAATGCAACTCACAGTCTTTAGCCACTTAGTGATTAGTATGAAAGACCAAAAGTGTGAATCAGGAGTGTGTTGTTCTACGAAATATTAGAGGCCCAATTCTGTCTCAGTCGGTAATAGTGAGCCACCATTAGCTCCTACCGGCTCTATATAAGTGAGTCAAAATGTTAAGACTCATAGAGACCAGTACAAGCTCTGCAGGGTCAATCAGTGGAAGGACACAGGGAAATAATTCTATGTATAGGACTTGAGCCGTTAATGTTAACAATTGAGCCGTTAAGTATAAGGGACACACTCATTAACATTAATGGCTTGGTCATAATAGGGCCCTAAAATGAGTTACCTTGCGAGCCCACTAGTACTATCCTCAGTAAAATAGTTCATGCCACATAGTGTGGCTCCAGCCTCTCAATATACATTGAAGCCATGCATTCTTTGCATCAGCATTGAGTTTATGGCATCACACTTTGTAAGGCCCTATGGACTCCATGGAGGCTTCTACTGCCGGGTCACATGACCGGCAAGATCTCGCCTCTCATGAGATCCTGCAGGTCAGCGGATTGATCGCAGAGGGAGACTGGGGACCAGTGGCGTTCTTAGGGGGGTGGGGGCGGCCCGCACCGGGTGACACCACCCCCTAGGGTGACACCTATTACAAAATATTTTACCAGGAAGGATACATTGAGATTTCACAAATTTTCAAGTATGTCCTGGGTAGGCAAGGAATAGGCTGGCACTTTCCAGGGGGTGACAAAAAAAACCACTACTAAAGGGGTTACTCACAGAGCACCAAAATGACGCCAACATTTTGGTGTTCTGTTGTTCCCTGCACTTCGGGGAATCAAATTTCCCCACCCTGCAGTGAATTCACCATTCACTGCAGTGTCCCCCAAGTGCAGGGAGTCGGCCTCCGAATGCCACCGCCGTCGCCGCAAACCCTTGGCCTGCTGTTTTAGAAAAAAATACTGAATGAAAATGTCTGGAATTTACATATAAGGTCCTATGATTGATAATTAAAAGGTGTGTTACAGAAAAAAAGAAAAATCGCTATTACAAAAAAGGAGAAAAAAATTTGCCGAAAAAATTCAGAAAAATGACAAAAGGATACTAAAATATAATCAATAAACAGAGACTTTTTTTTACTGCAGATTAAAATAATAAACGGTTTATTAGATATTGCATAAAAACTGGAATATTTTTAACATTGAAACCTATGGGGTTTGCCTGAATAAACCTGCTGAATGAAACCACTGAACATCAGGGCATTCCTCTGACATTTCTCTGCTGTTTGGTGTTCTCTGAATAGATTAACCATTACTCCTCTATGGGGATTTGCACTGCCTTTGAACAGCACCGTACTTTTTGGCATTTTGCCAAAAT
This sequence comes from Leptobrachium leishanense, assembly GCA_009667805.1. Taxonomy (NCBI): domain Eukaryota; kingdom Metazoa; phylum Chordata; class Amphibia; order Anura; family Megophryidae; genus Leptobrachium; species Leptobrachium leishanense. The sequence continues at coordinate 105,415,030 of CM019067.1, read as the reverse complement.
TTGTGTGTGAGCAAATCACAGAGCTCCAGTGACATACTTAGGGGAGGGGCGGGAGGCGGGCCGCCCCAAATCCCAGTGATTAATGGGGTGACATTAGGAGGTACTAGGAGGTGCCACTGTCACTGTGTGTCAGCTTTGAGCTGTGTTCTCAAAGAACGAGCAGTGGAGCAGGGCGTTTGCACTAGGAGAATAAAGAAACCTCCCTCCATAACTCCTCCCCTGCCCCGCAGCAGCTCTAGGAGATGGGAGGGGGATGTGATTTGTGTGCAGAGAGAGAAGAGGAGAGTAAATGGCAGGTAAAGGGGGGGATATCAGCAGAATATGAAGCCCTGTCTGCTTACTGCTGTTTAAAGTTGACCTTTCCTTAACCACCACTGCAGTGATCAGAAATTTGTCACTGAGCTGCCTGGCTCCTGGTAAGGTCCTGCATAGAGGGGGCCAGGCTGCATTCACTGCATCACCAGGGAATAGGCAGCCCAGGGTTAAAACGGGACAGGGAAGAGGGAGTCTTAAAAAAATGGAATAATAAAGAAAAAAGACCATAGCAGCATCTCATACCTGCAAAACACAGACCCATTCTCTGCTGAGCAACTCCAATCCACACAACCAGCCGCCCAGCACACACACACAACTCCCATCACAAAAAAACAGCCACCCACACACACACCTCCCATTACACAAAACCAGCCACCCAGCGCACACACAACTCCCATCATACAAAACCAGCCACCCACCCACACAACTCCAATCCACAAAACAGCCACCCAGCACACACACACAACTCCCATCATACAAAACCAGCCACACACACACACAACTCTCTTCACACAAAACCAACCACCCACACAACTCCCATCACACAAAATTAGCCATCCACACACAACTCCTATCACACAAAACCAGCCACCCACACACAACCCCATCACAAAACCAGCCATCCACACAGAACTCCCATTACACAAAACCATCCACCCACACACAACTCCCATCACACAAAACCAACCAACACACAACCCCATCACACAACTCCCATCACACAAAACCAGCCACCAACACATAACTCCTATCTCACAGAACCAGCCACCCCAACACACACATTCAACTCACATCAACAAAAGCAGCCACACGTGTACTTTTGTTCATAGCATGAGGATGGATATGTTGTGAGTTTGCAAAATCACTTAAAAATAACAATTATTCATAAAGAATCTACACTCGCCTCTTATTGCACAGCACAGAGGACGCATGATCCACCATCGGCCGATTCATAATATATCATTATTATATGTATACGTCATGTCCTGCCAGAATGTTCTAACTAAAAATATTTTTGATAACATTAAAAAAAGTGTGTGTGATTTTTAAAAATTTTTAGTTTACATTTTAAAGTTGGGGGGGGGGGTGCCAAATATAGGATCCGCCACGGGTGCCAAATGTTCTTGGTACGCCCCTGCTGGGGACTTTTTCCCACAGTCTCCCTCTGCTCCTGGCGGCCAGAAGTGGCGGACCTGGCTGTCGTTCTCGCCGCGGGATGAGAGGTGAGTATTTAATTTTTAGGGGGCTTTTCAGCTGCTGCTAACTGATTCTGCAGTAGCGGAATCAGCAGCAGCTCTGAGCTGGTGTTAACGTTTTCATTAGCGCCAGCTCTTAGTAACTGGTGTTAGGACCTTGTGATCCTAACGCTAGTTAATCTCTGCTTGCATTTTGCGCTCCCCACGTTAAGTATATGGAGCGCAAAATACTGTAAGCTCACGGTATAAACTGCTAATATGGATTCGCTAATGGGTTTTTTAACCCGTTAGGGAATCTGAGGTGATTCTGGTGTAGCACTATCGCTAACCTTCACCATAGCGTTAGCTTGAAGGAGGTGATAGGGCCCCTCTTATTTAACAGCTCAGCAGGCGTGCACCATGAGCACCATACAGCTTTGTAATACAATCAATACACAAAGAGTAGAATAAACCTGCTTCCCAAAATAACAACACAAAACATTTTATAACAGTAAAAACAAACATAATACCTCCTGCTTGCAAAAAAAATTACATGCATTTCATGTTTTCAAGGCTGTGAATATAAACAATCTGATGTGGTTAATAGACTGAATAATTCTAATTGGTGAAATTATTTTTTAATACCAGAATAAAATGTGCAAGTAAATTGGCTTATAAGAGTTATAAGAGTTATTACAATTTCCTCTTCAGTTTTTAAACACCCAAATGCAGAATCTGCCCTGCCAACTGGCCATTTAAATCCATGGCCTACCTATTTTTTGTCTGCAATGTGATCACAGGTAAATAAAAAGCCTATAATTAGGAATCATACACTTCTCAAGAGTTACTTTAGAGCAGTGTTCAAGTGGTGGGTCATGACCCAAAAGTGGGTCGCAACCAGGGGCGGACTGGGTCACGGGGTAAGTGCCCCCAGGCCTCTCTAATGTCTGGGACCCGCTGATGCATCTTACCTGCGGCAGCGGGTCCCAGGCGGCGCGGCAACCTCTGAATGTTCCCAAGTGCCACCTGGGGCCCGCTGCTTCAGGTAAGATACTCTGTAATGGCATGTTGTGGGGGGATCTGTAATGGGAAGGTGTGGGGTGGGACTCAGTGACTGGTGGCACGCTCTGTACTCCCAACATGGCTTGGACCAATGGTGCTTACACATTGGTCCAAGCTATTCCATTGCTCTTCAGTGTCTCTCTGAGGCGTTGAAGAGTGTAGGTTCAGGTAGTAGCTAGGGCCAGACACGCACTGCAGACTTCTCAATCTCTTGGCCAGCTTGAGTTTATGCCATTAACATAGCATTCAGCGCCGCAAATTGCGTAGGCTCAGGGAGGGCAGGCTGCTGCGAAAAAATGTGCGCAGAGACAGATGGCAGGGGAGCATGGAGCAGATGAGTTTAAGTTTTTTATAATATTTTATTATTCATTCAGTAGTGATTTAAATTAGAGTTGCTTTGTCTACCATCAACCCAGACTTTGAGACACTTATTAGGAGCAAGAAGCTTCCCCAGTTTTCCCTTTAATTCTAATTAATTTCATATGATACAGTTTATGTTATTGGGTTTCTGCCTCAACAGCACTTTTCGTTTTCGCTAGTGCTTGTGATTATTGCACTATCCATTTTGGAAAGAATCACTGTTTGTTTACAAAATTGTTTAAAAAGTGCATACATTGTAGAATATTACACACGTTGTTTTGTGGAATAAATTATAATGTTTCAGAAATTCAATTATTTTTGGGTCGCGACTTAATGACTAAGGACAATTGTGGCTCCTGAGGGTCCACAGGTTGAGACCCACTGCTTTAAAGAGAGGTTATAAATCTGTTATATTCCTCAAACAGGGGCAATAACTCCTTTAAATATTGGTGTTCCGGGGTTCAATCCCGGACAAAAGCTGTCAGCAATCATTTACGTGTTTTATGGTTTTACATAGAAATGTTCAAACTCAAGCATCCTTAGTTCAGTATTTATATGTGACATGTTAATAATTTTTCTGCCTGCACTGACAGAAAATACTGCAGTAATAATCATAAAGATTGGTCTAACTGCACATTCAAAACCCCGCTGCGTTCAGAACAAGAGTGGATGGGGAATCATATATTTTATTAGCTAGTTTGGTGAAGGCAACAACGTGTCACATTTAGTACTAAAAGAGTTCCGTCAATTTCATGAGACAGTCTATATACATATGAATGAACGTGAACCTGGAAATTATATGATAGGAGTAGATTGAGTATCTGGAAAAAGGTAGTTCACCAGATTGGTTAACTACAACGGAGCTTCTAAAATAATTAGAGTCCGAAACCACTTGGGAAGTAACCCAAAAATACTAGACAAGGGACCTCTCACCTAAGAGGTTATTGGTCAGGACAGTGTCATAAAAAACTAAATCTTTATTAATGTGTACAAAAATCATATAAACATATAATGTGAAAACGAAAAGGAGTGGAACACAACAAAAAAGCACAAAAAGGGTTTAAAGGCAAACGGAATTATCTCCAGTATAAAAGATGATGTATGTCCTTAATGGACTCCAATAAATAGCTCCTAAATATATATGTAGCATTCAATTCGAAGGAGCATTATTGGAATAAGGGATACCTAGAAGAGTTACCTATGTAGAACTAGATGCCTTGTGTGGTTACAATATATGTGAGATAAAATATTCAGATAGTGCAATGGATAATTAGTTACTATAATTCAAATAAAGATGTAAGCAGGCTCAAAATATAAATTAGCATAAATGGCTCTGTCAGTACGTGAGCAGATCTTTATCCATCACATTCGCATAGAGTCGAAATATGAGAGGTTCTCAATAATATGATCATGACATTTTCTATTTGACCGTGATTTATAATGGTCAATTCGAATGTTAATGAGTTATATTTGAATTATATTAACTAATTATCCATTGCACTATCTGAATATTTTATCTCACATATATTGTAACCACACAAGGCATCTAGTTCTACATAGGTAACTCTTCTAGGTATCCCTTATTCCAATAATGCTCCTTCGAATTGAATGCTACATATATATTTAGGAGCTATTTATTGGAGTCCATTAAGGACATACATCATCTTTTATACTGGAGATAATTCCGTTTGCCTTTAAACCCTTTTTGTGCTTTTTTGTTGTGTTCCACTCCTTTTCGTTTTCACATTATATGTTTATATGATTTTTGTACACATTAATAAAGATTTAGTTTTTTATGACACTGTCCTGACCAATAACCTCTTAGGTGAGAGGTCCCTTGTCTAGATTGAGTGTCTGTTTTGTACTTTCATTGACAGAATATTCAATGGTAACAGGGTGAATTGTATACAATTAATATGTATAATGTTATATCTTTATATTATACTAGTTGTAAAGCCTGCCCAGAGGGCAGTCTATTGTGGATATAACTGCCCCCTGCTCATGTATACTGCCCCAGCTCGTGGATACTGCCCCAGCTCGTGGATATTGCCCCAGCACGTGGATACTGCCCCAGCACGTGGATATTGCCCAGCACGTGGATATTGCCCCAGCTCGTGGATATTGCCCAGCACGTGGATACTGCCAGAACGTGGATACTGCCCCAGCACGTGGATACTGCCCCAGCACGTGGATATTGCCCCAGCACGTGGATATTGCCGCAGCACGTGGATACTGCCCCAGCTCGTGGATACTGCCTAGCACGTGGATATTGACCCAGCACGTGGATATTGCCCCAGCACGTGGATAGTGCCCCAGCACGTGGATACTGCCCCAGCACGTGGATACTGCCCCAGCACGTGGATATTGCCCCAGCTCGTGGATACTGCCCCAGCACGTGGATACTGCCCAGCACATGGATATTGCCCCAGCACGTGGATTGATACTGCCCCAGCACGTGGATACTGCCGGCACGTGGAATGGATACTGCCCCAGCACGTGGATACTGCCCCAGCACGTGGATACTGCCCCAGCTCGTGGATACTGCCCAAGCACGTGGATACTGCCCCAGCACGTGGATACTGCCCCAGCACGTGGATATTGCCCCAGCACGTGGATGGATACTGCCCCAGCACGTGGATACTGCCCAGCACGTGGATACTGCCCCAGCACGTGGATGGATACTGCCCCAGCACGTGGATACTGCCCCAGCATGTGGATACTGCCCCAGCACGTGGATACTGCCCCAGCTCGTGGATACTGCCCCAGCTCGTGGATACTGCCCAAGCACGTGGATACTGCCCAAGCACGTGGATACTGCCCCAGCACGTGGATACTGCCCCAGCACGTGGATATTGCCCAGCACGTGGATACTGCCCCAGCACGTGGATACTGCCAAGCACGTGGATACTGCCCCAGCACGTGGATACTGCCCCAGCTCGTGGATACTGCCCCAGCTCGTGGATACTGCCCAAGCACGTGGATACTGCGAAAGCACGTGGATATTGACCCAGCACGTGGATATTGGCCCAGCACGTGGATAGTGCCAGCAGTGGATACTGCCCAGCACGTGGATACTGCCCCAGCACGTGGATATTGCCCCAGCTCGTGGATACTGCCCAGCACGTGGATACTGCCAGCACATGGATATTGCCCAGCACGTGGATTGATACTGCCCCAGCACGTGGATACTGCCAGCACGTGGATGGATACTGCCCCAGCACGTGGATACTGCCCCAGCACGTGGATACTGCCCAGCTCGTGGATACTGCCCAAGCACGTGGATACTGCCCAGCACGTGGATACTGCCCCAGCACGTGGATATTGCCCCAGCACGTGGATGGATACTGCCCAGCACGTGGATACTGCCCAGCACGTGGATACTGCCCCACACGTGGATGGATACTGCCCAGCACGTGGATACTGCCCCAGCATGTGGATACTGCCCCAGCACGTGGATACTGCCCCAGCTCGTGGATACTGCCCCAGCTCGTGGATACTGCCCAAGCACGTGGATACTGCCAAGCACGTGGATACTGCCCCAGCACGTGGATACTGCCAGCACGTGGATATTGCCCCCACGTGGATACTGCCCAGCACGTGGATACTGCCCAAGCACGTGGATACTGCCCAGCACGTGGATACTGCCCAGCTCGTGGATACTGCCCAGCTCGTGGATACTGCCCAGCACGTGGATACTGCGAAAGCACGTGGATATTGCCCAGCACGTGGATACTGCCCCAGCTCGTGGATACTGCCCAGCACGTGGATATTGCCCCAGCACGTGGATTGATACTGCCAGCACGTGGATACTGCCCACGTGGATACTGCCCCAGCACGTGGATACTGCCCCAGCAGTGGATGGATACTGCCCCAGCACGTGGATACTGCCCCAGCTCGTGATACTGCCCAGCACGTGGATATCGCCCCCCCGTCGTGGATATGGCCCCCCGCTCGTGGATATGGCCCCCCGCTCGTGATATGGCCCCCGCTCGTGGATACGGCCCAGCTCGTGGATACTGCCCTAGCACGTGGATATTGCCCAGCACGTGGATGGATACTGCCCCAGCACGTGGATATTGCCCCAGCTCGTGGATACTGCCCGCTCGTGGATACTGCCTAGCACGTGGATATTGCCCCAGCACATGGATGGATACTGCCCAGCACGTGGATATTGCCCAGCCACGTGGATATTGCCCCAGCACGTGGATATTGCGCAGCACGTGGATACTGCCCAGCTCGTGGATTTGCCCCAGCTCGTGGATACTGCCCAGCTCGTGGATACTGCCTAGCACGTGGATATTGCCCCAGCACGTGGATGGATACTGCCCCAGCACGTGGATATGCCCAGCTCGTGGATACTGCCCCAGCTCCTGGATATTGCCCCAGCACGTGGATACTGCCCGCACGTGGATATTGACCCAGCACGTGGATATTGCCCCAGCACGTGGATATTGCCCCAGCACGTGGATACTGCCCCAGCACGTGGATACTGCCCAGCACGTGGATATTGCCCCAGCCGTGGATACTGCCCAGCACGTGGATACTGCCAGCACATGGATATTGCCCCAGCACGTGGATACTGCCCCAGCACGTGGATACTGCCCCAGCACGTGGATGGATACTGCCCCAGCACGTGGATACTGCCCAGCACGTGGATACTGCCCCAGCACGTGGATACTGCCCAGCTCGTGGATACTGCCAAGCACGTGGATACTGCCAAGCACGTGGATACTGCCAGCCACGTGGATACTGCCCAGCACGTGATATTGCCCCAGCACGTGGATGGATACTGCCCGCACGTGGATACTGCCCCAGCACGTGGATACTGCCCCAGCACGTGGATGGATACTGCCCCAGCACGTGGATACTGCCCCAGCACGTGGATACTGCCAGCTCGTGGATACTGCCAAGCATGTGGATACTGCCAAGCACGTGGATACTGCCCCAGCACGTGGATACTGCCCCAGCATGTGGATATTGCCCCAGCACGTGGATATTGCCCCAGCACGTGGATACTGCCAAGCACGTGGATACTGCCCAGCACGTGGATACTGCCCAGCTCGTGGATACTGCCAAGCACGTGGATACTGCAAGCACGTGGATACTGCCCAGCACGTGGATACTGCCCAGCACGTGGATATTGCCCAGCACGTGGATACTGCCCAGCTCGTGGATACTGCCCAGCACGTGGATATTGCCAGCACGTGGATACTGCCAGCACGTGGATACTGCCCAAGCACGTGATACTGCCCAGCACGTGGATACTGCCCCAGCACGTGGATACTGCCCAGCACGTGGATATTGCCCCAGCACGTGGATATTGCCCCAGCACGTGGATGGATATGCCCCAGCACGTGGATACTGCCCCAGCTCGTGGATACTGCCCAGCACGTGGATATCGCCCCCCCGCTCGTGGATATGGCCCCCCGCTCGTGGATATGGCCCTCGTGGATATGGCCCCCCGCTCGTGGATATACTCACCTACATCGGCCCTCCAGCGATGGCGGTCCCGCGTCCCGCTTCCAGCGTCCTCTCTCGCTCCGTTGGTCGCCGGGATGACGTCACGAAAGCCTTTGACCCCCGGGGTCAAAGGCTTTCGTGACGTCATTCCGGCGAACAACGGAGCGAGAGAGGACGCTGGAAGGGGACCGCATCGCTGGAGGAGCTAAGGGCCGATGTAGGTGAGTATGTGTGCCAACATCCCTACATTGGCCGGAGCCTCAGCGGTGGCTGTCGTAGGCTGCTCGGCCCGCCTCGGTTAGGCGAGCCCCCGGCTCGGCTGGGCCTGTAGGCCCAAGCCAAGCCGGGGGCTCGCCTGAGCCTGGAGGCGGCCGAGCAGCTGCGACAGCCGGAGACAGTCACCGCTGGAGCTCAGGGCTAATGTAGGTGAGTATGTGCTCTCCACACACCCACTGTTACTCGGCCGTATCCAAGCTTAGGCGAGCCCGGGGGCCTAGAGGCCCAGAGAGCCGGGGACTCGCCTGAGCATGGAGGCCGGTCGAGTTGCATGCTCGGCCGTCCTCCAGGCTCAGGTGAGTCCCTGGCTCGGCTGGGCCTCTAGGCCCAAGCCAAGCGGGGGCTCGCTGAGCCTGGATGCCGACCAAGCTTAGGCGAGCCCCGGCTTGGCGTGGGCCTAGAGGCCCAGCCGAGCCGGGGACTCGCCTGAGCCTGGAGGACGCCCGAGCATGCAACTCGACCAGCCTCCATGCTCAGGCGAGTCCCCGGCTCGGCAGGGCCTCTAGGCCCAAGCCAAGCCGGGGGCTCGCCTAAGCTTGGATACCGGCCGAGCAAGCAGGGTGGTGTGTGGTGTGTAGAGCACATACTCACCTACATCGGCCTCGAGTTCTCCACCGGTTCCACACATACTCACCGACATCGGCCCTTAGCTCCTCAGCGATGGCGGTCCCGCTTGCAGCATCCTCTCTCTCCGTTGCTCGCCAGGATGACGTCACGAAAGCCTTTGACCCCCGGGGTCAAAGGCTTTCGTGACGTCATTCCGGCGAGCAACGGAGAGAGGATGCTGCAAGCGGGAACGCCATCGCTGGAGGAGCTAAGGGCCGATGTCGGTGAGTATGTGTTAGGCAACATCGCCCTGAGCTCCAGCGGTGACCTCCTCCGCCGAGCAGGCTGTCGCCGGCCTCTACGCTTAGGCGAGTCCCCGGCTGGGCCTGTAGGCCCAAGCCAAGCCGGGGGCTCGCCTAAGCCTAGAGGCCCGCCGAGCAGCCAGCGGCAGCTGGAGGAGGTCTCCGCTGGAGCTCAGGGCCGATTTTGGGGTGTGTTTGTTTGGGAACTTCGGCCCCGATCCTCCAGCGGTGACCTTCTCCGGCTGCTGCTGGCTCTCGGCGGGCTCTAGGCTTAGGCGAGTCCCCGGCTCGGCTGGGCTGTAGCCCAAACCGAGCCGGGGGCTCGCCTAAGCCTAGAGGGCCGCCGAGCAGCCAGCGGCAGCCGGAGGAGGTCTCCGCTGGAGCTCAGGGCCGATTTTGGGGTGTATTTGTTTGGGAACTTCGGCCCCGATCCTCCAGCGGTGACCTTCTCCGGCTGCCGCTGGCTGCTCGGCGGGCCTCTAGGCTTAGGCGAGTCCCCGGCTCGGCTGGGCCCCAACCGAGCCGGGGGCTCGCCTAAGCCTAGAGGGCGCCGAGCAGCCAGCGGCAGCCGGAGGAGGTCTCCGCTGGAGCTCAGGGCCGATTTTGGGGTGTATTTGTTTGGGAACTTCGGCCCCGATCCTCCAGCGGTGACCTTCTCCGGCTGCCGCTGGCTGCTCGGCGGGCCTCTAGGCTTAGGCGAGTCCCCGGCTCGGCTGGGCCTGTAGGCCCAAACCGAGCCGGGGCTGCGCCTGAGCCTGGAGGCCGCCGGCAGCCGGAGGAGGGTCACCGCTGGAGGATCGGGGCATCTGGCCGTGTAAACACACGGGTAGCTGCGCGCGGCTCGTGCCGTTTTTTTTTTTTTTTTCACGCGGCCGCACGCGCAGCTCCCTGTGTGTTCTAACGGCCGCTTTCAAATGTCCGTCGCGCATGCGCAGACGGCTTTTGGCGACGGACAGTTTTTAGCTTATCCTTTTATAGTATAGATATAATATGTTATGTGGCATCATTATAACACATAGCATTTACTGGAAAGCAAAGGTCAAAGTTCACATAAATTATAGGTAAAATTAACAACACTTGATACAGAATATAAATCCTCATTATTTCTTCATATGGATAATTTGTGAGAAAAAAAGCATGGAAATTGTGACTAATGTAACCGTCTTGCAGAATGTTTGAAATGCAACACCAGCAAACACTGGCGCATAGTAAATAACACTTTTAGAATAAAACTTTTTAAAAAAACGTAATGGTCCCCAGAAACAACAGTGAACCTCAAATACTGTATTATTTACAAATTTCAAAGGGCCGTGTCTACTATAGTTGTGCATTTGTTTTGGAAAAATTCAGAATTTGGAACGAAATTTGATAATTCGTATTCGGAAGTACTTCCGAATAAGGAATCGATACGATACGAATTCGAAATGAATCGAAACAGTATATAATGAATTTATTTAGTTTTACACTGTGTCATCGTCATAAAAGATTAAATTTGAATAACTGATATCAACTATTGAATTTGAAATGAACTATCAAATTGATATCAACTATCGAATTGATCTTAACTTACAATACAATTAATAGTCAGCAAAGGACTTTATGAAACAAATAAATTTTGTTTCACTGCTTAATTTGACTCAAATACTAAATCTGTGACACAGCTTAAAATTTGACCCTAGCTTTTCTTTAAACAGCAAAATTTGATTAATTGGGGTTTTATCTAGGGATCCAAAATTCGAATTGATATCAACTATCGAATTGATATATGAAATTCAAATCGATTTGAAATTTCAAATTGATCCGAAACTAAACTAAATTAGTTACGAAATTCCGAAAACTAAATGATTTAAAAACGTAACGAAACTAGACTAAACGAAACAAATTTTTCAGCCATGCACATCCCTAGTGTCTACTTGCTTCCAAAATGTGTTGATGTAGTGAATCTGGTCTCCAGCATATAGATCATAATAACTGGAAGGATTTACAAACAGAATGCCATGCCTGTAAATTTGTCCTTTTACTCTCAGTGTCAAAAAAATGATGCTGGCAAGTCTTGATGTTTGCCTCTAAAGCTGTTAGTGTTGCACAGCTATGGAGCAGCAGTTAAGCAACACTCCACCTCTCTGACACCACTTCCCAATAGAATAAAAATAAACCCTCATGTAACTTCTTGTACAATGATATTCTCAATGTATGAAGAAATGTGGAAATAAAATCTGGCATGCCAAGACACAGGTCAAAATTAACAAGTAGGAAACTAAATATGTCCCTAAAAAAATATAAAAAAACGAATTAAAGGGTCACTCTACCCTACCTTTATCTTTTAACTGTATCAGACACAAGGATAGAAATATACCTCATGTACCTATAGACCGAGGAATGTCAATTCACCTTTCCTTCTATGCACTCGACGACCAGTAATTACTGTTTGACAGATAGATTGTAACCAGTTCATTAAAAACAAGGGTCCCTATTCTGACCCAGCTGTTATGTTAACGATGGAACTTTTAAACAGAAGGGTTCCGTTCATTGACTTAATGGCTCAAGCCGCTATTCTGAGCGAGCTGCAAACAAAGATAGAACAGCGCAAGAATAGAGAGCTATTGAGTGGCAGCAGGAGGTATTCTGAAAAGAATAACAGGTCTCAGAGCCTGGTGTTAAGGGACCTTAACACTTAACATTTTATTTTGAAATAGATCAAAATAATGCGAAACTTACCTCTGGTCCCGTGATGCAGAGAGTGGCGTGATACACTGTCTTCCTTTGGCTGCCTATAGTAGAACAGTGAGAACAAATAGTTCCCAGGATCCTCCCGAGGCTCCAGCACAACCCTGTATATGCAAACTCATGCAGAGCTCATGTAGGGTTGTGCTTAGACTCCTTTGGACTCCAGGAGGCTATATCAATGGCAGTACATGGTGGGATCAAAATGATGCTCTCAAATATTCTGATATTTTCCTTTAGCAGCTCCTTGTTACCAGCAAAATTATGCTTTTAGCAGTCAAGGTCCTGTTAAATTCCTAGAACTTTCATAAAATTCTAATGTGTATTATTAGTATCAAAATTCCTTCAGAGGATCAGTATACACATTTCCACTGTCCATGGTCAGCTTGAAATTGGTACGTTACCAATATCTACCTATGTAATGTAAACTATGACATTTTAAAATCACTTGTGCCTAATTGCATTTGGAAGATTGTCTGTCAGATTATGGTGCGTGTGGTCCTTACTGGTATGCTCCTGCTGGCATAGTCATCATAGTCATCTTGTAGTGTAGTGACATACCTGTAGAGTTAACATTAACACCTTGCCATCAACTGGTGGCCACGTCTTCACCTGGTTACATACCTGCCATTCATAAGAGTGCACAAAGAGGGTACTCAAACACTCCCCAAAGAGAAGCAAATTACTCCTCCTAATATTTTTATTATATGCTGTTTATTATGACAAGGAAAATAGTCGCACTGCATATAGAAAATAAAAAGAGATAATACAAGCATATTTACACCCACAAACATGTTAATGTTGTGATCAGATTGGGTATACAGCCAGTGCTCTATTTCGGCCTAGGCCGACAAGGCCTAGGCCTAGGGTGGCGATTTCCATGGGGCGGTGAAAAAGCCTCCCTAAGTGTGAAAAAAGCTGCCCCAGCACGATAATCTGCCCTCCGCCATACTCCGCTGGAAAACTGGGCGCTGAGGGGGCATGTCATGCCCCACGATTTAGGTTTTATTTGTATATTTTAATCTTATGTATTGAATCTGCCCTTACTGCTTACAGTAATGATTTCAATAGCTATTTGTTCTTGCTGGGTCACCATAGCCTTGCAGCATCCAGGTAGCTCTGCCCCTTTTTCCTCAGGCTAGTTTCTGAGGCAATATTTACTGGTCACCTAGCAGCCATCTTAGCTCTATGCTGACAGAGCGAATGCCTTTTTTCACCTGCAATTCTGTACATTACAAAGATTGTCAGTCTGATCAATAAAGGTTTCAACTGGATTCAGCTTTCTACGTGTCAGTTTTGCTGCGTTGACGCTGTCTGCCGATCTTTCATCGTGTGAGTACTGGTCAAATACCGACTTCGAGTTAGTCTCAAGCACCTACGCCTCACAGTAAAAAGCCTTCAGTGAATAGAGATTAGATTTTACTGGAAAGCCACAGAGTCTGCCTACAGCTGCAGCGTGTGGGCCTGTGTAAACTTTGCCACACAGTGCCTGCTAACCAGACAGCTTTTCTACTGCTCCTTTCTTATTCTTCTCATCTGTGTAAACATGGCAGACAGAAGAAGCCCTCTAACATCACAGGAAATAGATGAATTAAAGTGTCTTAGTGCAATAAGAGACAATTTAGTACATCAGGCCAGAATAAAGGCAGAAGAGAGAATTGCCCAGCTCCAAGAGACTGCTTCTCACATTTCAGCATCTAGCAAGCATTCAAATAGCTCACGTCACTCAAGGTCAAAATCCTCACAATATTCAAAGAGTTCAACAAATAGTCTGCAGCTTATCCAAGCCCGGGCGAAAGCTGAGACTACAAAGATACAGGCGGCCTTTGCAAAAAGGAAAGCAGAAATGGAAATGGACGCCGCTAGCAAAAAAAGCTGAAATGGAAATGGACGCCGCTCGCAAGAAAGCCGCTATAGAAACAGAAGAAGCCCGCAAAAGAGCGGAAATAGAAACCCTAGAGAAACAGTGTGAGCACGCCACAGCCGTAGCAACATTAAAAGTCCTTGAGCAGGCTGCCAGGGGAAGTGAAAGAGACAGCATCAGCTTATGCAACGTGGATGAGGAATATTTCACTAAACGCACCAGAGACTATGTACTAAAGCAAAACAGTGAACCTCTCATAGCATCAAATGTTCCTGACAGTTGTGACAACCTTCCAAAACAGGGAGTATACTCTTTAGCAGTACCCTGCATCCAAGGTCAGTACAATACTCCACTAGCTAATGACCCTGAACTTTCTTCACACGCCCTAGTGAAACCGCAATCCCAATTCATTAACTCTCACATACAATTCTACCCTCCAGCAACTCATCAAAATCCTAGCAACCATACAGCTATAAAACCATACCTGCCTGAGTCTATGGATGTTAAACCGACTCCAGGGCTAAATGCAGATGCAACCGCATACTATCCTATAAATAAAAAAAAATGTCGTTGCGCCCATACTCACCGGAGCGGCAGCAACTGCCAGGAGTAACAGCCCAGTTAATGTATAAAACATAACAAGGAAAAAAAGTGTCATCTGCGCTCGTTTCTATGTATTCCATGTACAACAAAACACTATGAGGTTTTTGTTTGTTTCAATGGCCATTGCAACGTAAACTCACTCGCCACTTCAAGGCACCGCTTTATAGAGTGAGTACCTAACAAATGTAACCAAAAGGCCGCTCTACTGAGCAGCTCCAAGCCCCTCCTGCCGCTTTTCAGCTAAGGAGAGGCAGAGATATGGTGGGTTTATTTATACACGCACCAAACACTTCCCATTTGGGATTAAAAACAAAAACATGGAAAGAGGAACAGCTGCAAAACGACGGACTGGTGTTACAAGCATAATATACATAAATACAGAAAAAATGGCGTCACGCCCATACTCACCAGAGCGGCAGCAACTGCCAGGAGTAACAGCCCAGTTAATGTATAAAACATAAAAAGGAAAAAAAGTGTTATCTGCGCTCGTTTCTATGTATTCCATGTACAACAAAACACTATGAGGTTTTTGTTTGTTTCAATGGCCATTGCAACGTAAGCTCACTCGCCACTTCAAGGCACCTCTTTATAGAGTGAGTACCTAACAAATGTAACCAAAAGGCCGCTCTACTGAGCAGCTCCAGAATTGCCCAGCTCCAAGAGACTGCTCACATTTCAGCATCTAGCAAGCATTCAAATAGCTCACGTCACTCAAGGTCAAAATCCTCACAATATTCAAAGAGTTCATCAAATAGTCTGCAGCTTATCCAAGCCCGGGCGAAAGCTGAGACTACGAAGATACAGGCGGCCTTTGCAAAAAGGAAAGCAGAAATGGAAATGGACGCCGCTATCAAAAAAGCTGAAATGGAAATGGACGCTGCTCGCAAGAAAGCAGCTATAGAAACAGAAGAAGCTCGCAAAAGAGCGGAAATAGAAGCCCTAGAGAAACAGTGTGGGCACGCCACAGCCGTAGCAACATTAAAAGTCCTTGAGCAGGCTGCCAGGAGAAGTGAAAGAGACAGCATCAGCTTATGCAACGTGGATGAGGAAGATTTCACTAAACGCACCAGAGACTATGTACTAAAGCAAAACAGTGAACCTCTCATAGCATCAAATGTTCCTGACAGTTGTGACAACCTTCCAAAACAGGGAGTATACTCTTTAGCAGTACCCTGCATCCAAGGTCAGTACAATACTCTACTAGCTAATGACCCTGACCTTTCTTCACACGCCCTAGTGAAACCGCAATCCCAATTCATTAATTCTCAGATGCAATTCTACCCTCCAGCAACTCATCAAAATCCTAGTAACCATACAGCTATAAAACCATACCTGCCTGAGTCTATGGACGTTAAACCGACTCCAGGGCTAAATGCAGATGCAACCGCATACTATCCTATGTCACTTAATCAGAATACTGCAAATGCCTTTCAAACTTCATTTTCCTGTCCAAAGTCAGAGAAAACAGACATGTCTGAGTTTGTTAGATACATGGCTCACCGTGAACTCACCAAGACAAGCCTTTTGAACTTTGATGACCAGCCTGATAACTACAGAAGCTGGAAGGGTGCTTTCAAAACTGCAATTAGTGATCTTGGCATTACTCCTGCTGAGGAACTGGACCTGCTGATCAGATGGCTTGGTCCACAGTCTACAGAACGTGTCAAGAGACTCCGAGCTGTCCACAACAATAATCCAACGTCGGGCCTAGACGCTGCTTGGCAAAGACTTGATCAAAGCTATGGCAGCCCTGAAGCCATAGAGAACGCTCTGTTGAATCGTCCTGCACTGTTTCCCAAAAATATCCGACAAGGACAATCAGAGATTCTTGGAACTCAGTGACCTTCTCTGGGAGCTGCAGCTGGCCAAGACAGACACTTTTCTACATGGCCTCAGCTATCTGGACACTGCTCGTGGAGTAAACCCAATAGTTTTAAAGTTGCCATACAATATCCAGGAAAAATGGACTGCAATTGGGGCAAAGTATAAAAGTGTGAACCAAATCTCCTTTCCACTTTTCTCCTACTTTTGTGAGTTCATAAGAGACATTGCAGAAACAAAGAATGACCCCAATGTTTCCTACAAGTTCCACGCTTCGGGCTTCCTTCCTCAGATGTCCGACAGCTCGCACTTTAATCACAGAGGCAGCAGGGGTCCAGTATCAGTGAAGAAGACTAATGTCCTCCCCCCTCAATTCCTGACAAGTGCAAGCAAGGTGAAAAGATTGAGAATCCTAACGGCCTTTGTCCTATTCATAAGAAGCCACATCCCCTCAAAAAGTGCATCGGCTTTAGAAGGAAACCACTCCAAGAGCGCAAGGAGCTCCTAAGGATATATGGTGTATGTTTCAGATGTTGTGCTTCTACTGAGCACTTTGCCAAAGACTGCAAATTTCCTATCAAGTGTATAGAATGCGATAGTCTGGATCACGTGCAGGCGCTTCATCCATCTCCGTACATGCCTGCAATGTGTACAGACTCCCCTCCCGTGTCAGAGCACGGCGGGGAGACTACAGATCAGGACGTTACCATAGTGTCCTCTTCTTGTACAGCAGTATTCGGTGAAGATCTTTGCGACAAGTCTTGTGCTATAATATGCTTAGTTAACATATATCACAAGGATCACCCAGGAAAGTCTGCTAAAGCAGTGGTTCTCAACCTGTGGACCCTCAGGACCCACAATTGTCCTTGGTCGCGACCCTAAAATAATAGAATTTCTGAAACATTGTAATTTATTCCTCAAAACAACATGCGCAATATTCTACAATGTTTGCACTTTTTAAACAATTTTGTAAACAAACAGGGATTCTTTCCAAAACTGGAAAGTAATCACAGAACTAGTGAAAACGAAAACGCTGTTGAGGCAAAAACCCAATAAAATAAACTGTAATTGAAACATATCAAATTAATTAGAACTTATGGGAAAACTGGGGATGCTTCTTGCTCTTGGTAGACAAAGCTACTCTAAGTCATCTGCTCCGCGCTACCCTGCCGTCCGTCTCTGCCACTGCGCGCATTATTTTTTGCAGCAGCCAGCCTTCCCTGAGCCAACGCTACGCTAATTGCATAAGCTCAAGCTGGCCAAGAGCTTGAGAAGTCTGCAGCACGCATCTGGCGCTGCCTACTTCCTGAACCTACGCTCTTCAGTGCCTCGTAGAGACACTGGAGAGCATTGGAATAGCTTGGACCAATGGGAAAGCACCATTGGTCCAAGCCAGTGAAAAAATGCCTCCATGGGAGGCTGGCCTATGTAAATATACTTTGCTTCACTGAGATGTGCATTGTGTTACAGTGGCTCCTGGTTTTGGGAGTACAGAATGTGCCACCAGTCACTGAGTCCCACCCCACACCTTCCTATTACAGATACTTTCCTCCTCCCACCTTGCCATTACAGAGTATCTTACCTGGTGCAGCAAGCCCAGTCCCACCTTCAGAGGTAACTGCACTGCCTGAGACCCACTGCCGCAGGTAAGACGCATCAGCGGGTCCCAGGCATTAGAGAGGCCTGGGGCACTTTCCCCGCGACCCAGTCCGCCCCTGGTCGCGACCCATTTTTGGGTCGCGACCCACCACTTGAGAAACACTGGGCTAAAGTATACGCCATCCTGGACGATCAGAGCAATCGGTCCCTTGCAAGAACGGAACTCTTTGATCTTTTCAACATAAAAGGAGATTCCTGCCCTTATACTTTGGGTACATGTAGTGGTATTACAGAGGTCTCTGGAAGAAGAGCCAGCGGATTCGTAGTAGCTTCTCTTGGGGGGCAATCTGGAATTACCGTTACCCACACTTCTCGAGTGCAACCAGATCCCATCTAACAAGCAAGAGGTTAGGCTATAGCTAACGAAATACCAGCCCTTGACAAGAATGCAAATATCCTAATTCTCCTGAGCAGAGATATCCTAAGAGTACATAAGGTACGGCAACAAATTAATGGTCCACATGATGCTCCATTCGCTCAACGCCTTGATCTAGGTTGGGTTATCATAGGCAATGTTTGTATAAAGGAAATGAAGGTGCCTACCAAGATTGCTTCCTACAAAACACATATTTTGCCAAATGGTCTCAACACCTATCTTGAACCGTGCCCACACCATTACAGAGTGAAGGAGAAATTGAACAGCAACGAATGGCAACATGACGACCAAGACAAATTAAATGCTTTTCAGTCTTGGGATAACACTTTTGGAGCCACAGTGTTCAATTCTACCAATGATGATAACAAACTGGCACTGGCAAGAGAAGATAGGGAAATTCTCAAGATAATGGATAAAGAATTTGCTCAGGATGATGCCAATAGCTGGGTAGCTATTGTACACCTAGAGAAAAGCTACCTAACAATCTACAGCAAGCAGCTGCTCGATTTGCCTCTTTAAAGTGCACTTTGAAGAAGAAAACCAAGGCTGTGAAGAAGGTGAACCGGCACCATGCCAGCCGGAATCCAGTGCTGGTCCACGGAATCCAGAAATATTCCCATTCTGCCATGTATGCCAAGAAAGCCCTCTACAAGTGTAAGTACAAAGCCCCAGAAACAAAGATTGAAAGGAAGAAAAAGGAGAAGGCTAAAGCTACCGTGTCAAAGACAGTCGGTGGGGATAAGAATGGCGGCATACGTGTGGTCAAACTACGTAAAATGCCTCACTATTATTCCACTGAAGATGTTCCAAGGAAGCTATTAAGCTATGGCAAGAAGCTTTTCAGCCAGCACAAATGCAACCTGCACTCCTCCATCACTTCTGGAACTGTACTTATTATCCTCAATGGACGCCACAGGGTGAAGCGTGTGGTTTTTCTGAAGCCTTTCCAAATACAGCCAGTTGGATTACAATTGTGTTTGTGGAAGTTTTGGCCTGGAGCGGCTTTCCCAGCACGAAGATGGGTTAACTTGTTAAGTTTATTCCTCGCATCTAGGACTATGGCCTACCTTTAAGACTGTTGACCTAGAACTTTACACTTTATAACTAGTTACTATTATTGAATGCTTTACCTTTTGTTTTTCAGGTCTCCGCATTGGGTTTCCAGGAGGACATTTAATGTTATTAGTGTTAGTTTATTTTGAAATCTAAAGATTTCAGACGGGGAGTGTCATGTCCCATGATGCAGGATTTATTTGTATATTTTAATCTTACGTATTGAATCTGCCCTTACTGCTTACAGTGATGATTTCAATAGCTATTTGTTCCTATTGGGTCACCATAGCCTTGCTGCATCCAGGTAGCTCTGCCCCTTTTTCCTCAGGCTAGTTTCTGAGGTAATATTTACTGGTCACCTAGCAGCCATCTTAGCTCTATGCTGACAGAGCGAATGCCTTTTTCACCTGCAATTCTGTACATTACAAAGATTGTCAGTCTGATCAATAAAGGTTTCAACTGGATTCATCTTTCTACATGTCATTTTTGCTGAGTTGACGCTGTCTGCCGATCTTTCATCGTGTGAGTACTGGTCAAATACAGACTTAGAGTTAGTCTCAAGCACCTACGCCTCACAGCTTTGCTAGCGAGGCAGAATAGGGCAGAAAAATCTTGAGTACGCCTGCAAAGGCCTTGCCGTCGCGGCCTGCTGACGTCATCATTTGAGTCGACCGCTCAGCCCATGATGATGACACCGGCAGGGCCGGCCTGTCCATGGAGCAGGGTGGATCAGCAGCTCCAGGCGGCCCTTTGTCAGGGGCGGCAAAATGTCGCTCTCAAGGGCTGTGGCAAGGAGCACCTGTCCTGGACAAAGCACGGACCTCCTCTCCGCCGCTCTTGGCGGGCTGCGCCCTCCTCCCACAGGCATAGTGGCACCCGCCCCCTTCACACTGAGTGTGCAGAGGGACAGCCTCCTGATGGAAGCAAAGCCATCTGCAGTGTGTGAACCAGCCCACCAGTAAACGGGACACTAAGCTCAAGGAGAGCAGCGTGTCAGGGTCCCTCATTTCCCGCAGAGTAGGTAGGTGCATGCATCTCATGCCTCAGTCTGGCTGGCAGTGATAGGCACATTGTAAACAAGCATTTACATTGCCCCATTGGTACAAACTGCTCAGCTCACACGGCGCTGCCTGAGGTTTTACTCCACGCTGCTCCAAGTTTATCATTCTGCTCTGCTTCACTTTGCTCCACTTCGGCAGTCAGTGTCCCCGCTCTGACCGTGGCCCCTCCCCTGGCTCATTCCCGCCATTAGGCGCGGTTTCAGTGTTTGGCGGGTAATACCATTGTCCTGGCAGAGAGGAAGGTGCAGCTTTTCCCTGCGGTCTGTCAGTCTGCCCGGGTCTGTACAGCGAGAGAGCCCTTTGAACACACTGACACAGAGAGGAGGCCAGTCACGCGCAGGACTCGGCACTCTCATGTCTCTCGCTCATACAGAGTGTGCAGCCCCCTGCCTCAGCCCGGCACGATGCCGGGGGAAAACCCCATAGCCTGAGCGCAGCACAGACTAAACCAGAGACCAATGGCACCCTCCTACGCCTGAACGAGCGGCAACAGTGAGAAGACCGTGGTAAATGTGTGTGTGTGTGAGACTGAGACTGTGTGTGTGTGAGACTGTGTGTGTGTGAGACTGTGTGTGTTTGAGACTGTGTGTGTGAGTGTGTTTGTGTGAGACTGCGTGTGTGACACTGTGTGTGAGAGACTGTGTGAGACTGTGTGTGTGAGACTGTGTGTGTGACAGTGGGCCGGGATATGTAGCGCTCTGATACGCTCATACACATGGCACGTTACTGTGAGTGTTATTGCTCTGGAGCTCTGTGATACGATCATACACATGGCACGTTACTGTGAGTGTTATTGCTCTGGAGCTCTGTGATACGCTCATACACATGGCACATTACTGTGAGTGTTATTGCTCTGGAGCTCTGTGATACGCTCATACACATGGCACATTACTGTGAGTTTTATTGCTTTGGAGCTCTGTGATACGCTCATACACACTGCACATTACTGTAAGGTTTATTGCTCTGGAGCTCTCTGATACGCTCATACACATGGCACGTTACTGTGAGTGTTTTTGCTCTAGAGCTCTGTGATACGCTCATACACACTGCGCATTACTGTGAGGTTTATTGCTGTGGAGCTCTGTGATACACTCATACATGTGTAGCGCTCACTCCCGGAGGAGCCGCTGAATTTAAACCTCGGGTCAGTCTCCCCGCACTAGGGAATAAATATACACCAGCACTGTTGTGGATTTTATAAGTTATATAGTTTACTGATCTCAAATAAACTGGCATATATAGAGCAGCACGGTATACATATATATTTACAGAAGTTCGTAATGCGAGAAACGCGCAGCGGAAAAGAAAAAGGAATTTTAACCCCTTCGTTGCTGAAATGTGAGTCCCGTACAGGTTGTGTCCCAAGAAGGTGTACGTGTATGCGTGTGTTGGTACCCGGGTACTAGATTCAACTGGCCAGTGAATGATTTCAATGTGTCTTCGACTAGTCACGTTGGGGACCTGTAGGTTTAGACAAACTGCAGTGTGCTTTATTATTTTTACTGTGGCCGGGAAAGCCTCTCACCCATCCGCCAGATACTCTGCGCTCTGCTCGACCCAGGACGTCTTTCCGCTCGACTTGACTGGGACTCTGTGCCACCGGATCCGCTTGTCTTGCTTGTCCGTTTCTGCCACAAGATGCTCAGCTCACCGCCTGCACTCCCATTAGG
Source organism: Leptobrachium leishanense (assembly GCA_009667805.1). Taxonomy (NCBI): domain Eukaryota; kingdom Metazoa; phylum Chordata; class Amphibia; order Anura; family Megophryidae; genus Leptobrachium; species Leptobrachium leishanense. The sequence goes on along the minus strand of CM019067.1, from coordinate 105,392,703 downwards.
TCATCGCGGTCTCCTAACTCGGGGTCCTTCTGCAGCTCTATATCTGTATAAACTCCTCACTGATAGGTTACTAGGTCTCTGGCAAGTGATTTGGGCCGATCTCCAGCTCCGCAAGGCAATACCTGCACTCCAGCCTGGTCACAATCGCTCCTTGTCTCACGTGCGTCTTGCTCTATTCACCCCTTGGCGCGCACTGGCTCTCCTATGCACGAGGTTGCAGGATGTCTCTCGGTTCTCCCCACCCACTTCCTGTCCCTGCCCCAAAGCATGCTGGAAAACGTAGTCTGGAAGTGTCCAGTATTGGTTTACATTGCGTTCGTCTCCCCCTGGTGGCCAGAAATGAGTAAACCAGCGCTACACATGTCACGTTTTTTTTGTGGGGGGGCAGCATTTCATCTTTCACTCCAGGCAGCGCAATGGCTTGGGCCGGCCCTGGGGGCATGCTCCTCAATAAACAGACTCTGTCAGAGAAGCAGTAGCTGTGTGCCCAGTGTCTATTTAACATTTTTATATCCTCTCACCAGGTAGCAAGGTGCTACACCAAGCAATAAGTTTGTGTCTTGTTTTTCATTTTTTATCACATATATTTACTGACAATGATTATTTTGAAAATGAGTTGATTGTCATTGTAATTAATAAACCTTCTTTCTGTGCCCATGGAACATTTATTAACTACAAATAGAACGAATGCACTAAGCTTACGTATGTTACCACAGTTTGGGAGATACGGCTCTTAGGGAATACTCTTAGCAGTTTCTACATAAGCTACCGGAGGCATTTTTGACTTCGTAAAACCTGGGCTAAATGTTTTAAGACAAGTGACCCACAGACCTCTGTAACAGATATTACTCCTACGCCATTCTGAACTGAATTGACTCACGTGCAAAGCAGGTTTATCAAATTATGAAGCATACTGCCCATTAAAATTTTACTAGACTTTGTTCAATGGGGAATTCATGGCAGGTGCCAGCTGCAGATCTTCAGGCGGCTCCTATCGAATTCTCCTTCTAGAGATCCAGGAAATGTTCATCCCACATGGTGGACATGACACGCCTTTTCCTTTACCCTGGGTGATAATAACATTGATTCAGAGGTATAAGTAGTATAGGTGCTGCCCTAGGCATGCCAAGTACTGCTGCACTGCACTCCATATATTTTCCTACATGAAATTAAGACATATATTCATGACCTTTCAGAGCCATAAGCAAGTGTAGTAGAGGTAACATGGGTGGAGTAGAGGTAACATCACTGCTCTATAACCGTGGAGAGACTGTGGAAACACAGGTTCGATCCCAGCTAGAGCACCTCTCCAGTAAGTGTCCTTGGGCAAGACACCTAACGGTACATACTCGCCACCCAGGACATACTTGAAAACAAGAGAAATCTCAATGTATCCTTCCTGGTAAAATCCTTTCTCAAAAAAAATAAAAAATACACATTTTAGAACAAGAGCAAAGTATCCTATTTATACCGAACAAATGGCGGAGTTAAGGCAAAGAATGACACAAGCCTGCTGAATCCATGGGACAACAGGGCCTTTTTTTCATTGAGAAGAAAAACTGCTGCCCTATTCCAAACTGTCACCCATGAAACAGCCCTAGTGCGAGAATATGTGAAAGATTATACCCCTGCCTTACATTATTTGACAGTGATATATATTTGTGAACTGCTTGGGTAGAGCTTCGGCTATACAGTATATCTTGAGTCTTATATGGGTGGAAAGTATCAGAGCCTGCCTGTTACTATTTTTTTTATCTTGTCCATCGGTGAAGAAACTACATTGTGGTGCTACATGTGATAATGCTATTAGCATCACCAAAGTGAGAAAACCTGTGACCATGCTTTCATGTGACACTTACCATTTCATGCACAGAATATACATTTTTGAAAGAACAATATTGTCTAAAGTAGTCAGCGGTCTACAGTATTTATCCATAGGGGCTATAGAGAGCAGCTAAGTCAATAAACAATGCATATGAAATTTGCCCAAGAAACCAAGGGGTCGAAGAAAGGGGAGATGTGTCTCTGCTGCCCCGTGTCCATCCTACAATTCATTGTAACGATCATGTATATTGAACCAGATAAAGAACCTCCAAAATTTTTAGGTTCAGATGTAAATTGGGGACAGACAGGACAAATTTAATCAACATTAGGATGTGCCTAGGCATACCAGGCATTCCTACTATGTATGTTTTAGCCACTCATTTAACCCTGGCTATTGTGTAATTATATACGATTTACACGTACATTGTATGATTAACCTACAGGTGTCAACAAACTTGTTATGAAAGTAGGAAGAAATGGTCCAACCGCTATAGACTACCAACTCCTAGCAACAGGTAATTCTTCACATGTGGCACCTGAAGGGAAACAAAATGCAAAAGTGCCAAACTTAGTGTAGATACATTATGAAAAAAGAACTGCTTGAATAGATTTTGTTCTTTTACAGCCTCGCTGTGCCTTGTACTTTGCCTGAAGAAAGGCAAAACGTCAATACAACAGGTGTGAAACTCAAGATCACTGAGAATGGTTGTCCTGTTTTACCATCCCCATTGTGGTATATAATAAAGCCATGGTCACTGCTGCTTTCTATTGCCAAGTTACAAAACCATTCACACAGCGAGTATAAAACGCGTGCATTTTGAATAGCTCCCACTCCAGCCAAGCCAGGAACTGTAAGGTTAAAAGAGACCTCACAGAAGGTAATTCAGATGACAAAGGTTGCATTTACACCTGGCCAGCAAGTTTAATCATCTACTTCTTCCAAACATTATAAACCTTCAGGGTGGGATCAAATACTGGGGAAGCTATGGAAGCCATACGATTGGCCAGAGCTCTATTATCTATAGACAAAGAACCACCGTTGTTTATACAAAGCAGGGTTACTCTGGTAACCCTGTAGCTGATTATTACCATTAGAACGATGACATCATTTTAGTCTTTCTGGTAGATCTCACACATTACAATGATAGCAGTAATGCACTTTGTCTCCTAAATCCATTTTACAAATAGTTACAGCTCACACTTCCTTCAAGGAACACAGTTTGACATTGTTCCCCCCTTGGTTTCATTAGTTTTGATATTAGAAAGTTTCGAGTTCGACCAGTTATTTGGTTCGCTCGGCGTCCATTTAGCTGGACAGATTTCCTCATCAGGTGTAATGCTAACAGTTTCCGCAGTGCGTAATTAATGCTATAATCTTTTCAGTGCCACGGGGTGAACAAAGCATGACTTTTCAGTAGTCAAAACAGGAAATGTTGAGTGTTATGATATGGGTTTTGGTTTCCTCCACCCGTCCATGGCACTGGAACAGTTAAAATGACAACGAGTCATAAATTTTATCTAGATTTTTTTAATTTTTCTATAGCGGCTGAGCTTTAGACACACCAAATAACAAGAAACCATGGAAATTTATATAGGGGGAAAGTGTAGAGTACATGGGATGGACAGACACCCATGAAATGATGTGAAAAAATCAATATAGTAAACAGCAGACTGAACAAAGTCCAGACTGCAATTGGAGACATTTTTTTTTATTTTTTTATGAAAAATACACAAGCATCTCCTAAGATACAAGCCAACCACTACTGAAGTTATATAATGAAACAAAATAATTTAAAGGAGCCAAAGTAAAAATAAATATATATATATATATATATATATAATATTTAAAATATATAAAAATATATGAAATACAGTTGTGTTCAAAATTATTCAACCCCCACTGAAATTGAGTGTTTTGGCCAGTTTGACATTGATTTTGATCATTCAGTCATCTTGCTTACAATTAAATCAAAGAGGCACGTGTAGGTCAGACAAATATAACATAACATTTATAATGAAATAACCACAAATGTCTTTTCTGTGCTCACATCATTATCAGTTTTATTCAACCCCCAAGTGACATTCAATCTTAGTACTTAGTACAACATCCTTTTACAGTTATAACAGCTTTTAAACGTGAAGCATAGCTTGACACAAGTGTCTTGCAGCGATCTACAGGTATCTTCGCCCATTCGTCATGGGCAAAAGCCTCTAGTTCAGTCACATTCTTAGGCTTGCGCACTGCAACTGCTTTCTTTAAGTCCCACCAGAGGTTCTCAATCGGATTTAAGTCAGGTGACTGTGATGGCCACTCCAAAATGTTCCAGCCTTTAATCTGCAACCATGCTCTAGTGGACTTGGAGGTATGCTTGGGATCATTGTCCTGTTGAAAGGTCCAACGTCTCCCAAGCCTCAGGTTTGTGACAGACTGCATCACATTGTCATCCAATATCTCCTGGTACTGAAGAGAATTCATGGTACCTTGCACCCGCTGAAGCTTCCCTGTACCTGCAGAAGCAAAACAGCCCCAAAGCATGATTGACCCCCCGCCATGCTTCACAGTAGGCAAGGTGTTCTTTTCTTCATAGGCCTTGTTCTTCCTCCTCCAAACATAGCGTTGATCAATGGGCCCAAACAGTTCTAATTTTGTTTCATCAGTCCACAGAACACTATCCCAAAACTTCTGTGGTTTGTCCACATAACTTTTGGCATACCGCAGTCGACTCTTCTTATTCTTTGGAGACAGCAAGGGGGTGCGCCTGGGAGTTCTGGCATGGAGGCCTTCATTACGCAGTGTGCGCCGTATTGTCTGAGCTGAAACTTCAGTACCCACATCTGACAAATCTTTTCTCAGTTCCTCAGCAGTCACACGGGGACTTTTCTCCACTCTACGCTTCAGGTAGCGCACAGCAGTCGAAGTCAGCATCTTCTTTCTGCCACGACCAGGTAGCATTTCAACAGTGCCCTTTGCCTTGAATTTGCGAATGATGCTTCCTATGGTCTCTCTTGGTATGTTTAACATCTTTGCAATCTTCTTATAGCCATTGCTCTTCCTTTGAAGAGTAATCACCTCATCTCTTGTCTTCCTGGACCATTCTCTTGACTTCACCATGTTTGTAACCACACCAGTAAATGTCTAGAAGGAGCTGAGTATCACAGTCATTTTAAAGCTGCCTAATTGGTGCTTATTATGCTTTATTGCTGCTCCGTGACATACACAGGTGTTTTCAATACCTGATTGAAAACACTTGAATGAACCTCTGTTCTTCAGAGTGGTAGTCTTTAAGGGGTTGAATAATTGTGTCAATGAAGAATTCACAAAAGAAACATTTACTACTGTATTACAAAACCAATTGATGTCATTTTAGTTGCATATGGTTCTTTAAAAAGTCCTTGTAGGATTTCATTCTGAATACAATTACAAATGTACACTAAATTCCATAAAACCCTTTACAGCATTGGGGGTTGAATAATTTTGAACACAACTGTATATTAATTCAAAGTAATAAAAATGTAAATTGAACAACACATATGCATCTATTCAAAATCTAGACAAATAGATTTATAGAAATGGATCAGACCCTTATGTAAACATGTAACAAAGAAACTATATTTCCTACATATTTATTTTCTGTTAATCTGTATATTTGTGTTGTTTTAATATCTTGCATTTTATTACTTTGTATTTCTGTACCTACTGTAATAATTCAATGTTCTTGAACCCAGGACATACTTGAAAACGAGAGAAATCTCAATGTATCCTTCCTGGTAAAATACTAAATAAATATTAAAAAAGGTCATGCAACCTACTCTCAAATTATCTAGAGTCTCTGTGGCAAATCCTGATTCCTGACTTCTCAAAGCGAAATAAGTTGGAAACCTAACACATCTTGTCCTCTCCCCACCAGTATCTGTCCTCTTAAATTTTTCCTTCACTTGGCACTTTTACTCCCTTATTATTGACACTTTATAAATAGTGGTAGTGGTGATAATGAGGACGATACTAATAATAATAAAAAACCAGGGTTGAAATTCCCCATGTCTGGCATTATGGGTGCATTTAATGTGTTGTTTTACAAGTTCATTGGACCATGTGAATTCACTGAAGTCATTTGCAGGTCAGTCAACAGACAGCTTGTAGTCTATGCGGTCTGGAGAAATTCTGTCGACTTGCGAGTCCTGTAGATAATTCACACATGGCTATTTACATATGAAAAGGTATGATTGTCGGTAGAAACTTTTACACCTTGTTTTCTACCTGAAAGCACCATAACACTGCAAATATCCAGGTGATCGCTTAGTGACCCTTGTCCGGCTAAACCAAAAAAAAAATTCTTTGGTTTGGGAGCAGCCTAAAGCAAACAAGACGTTAAAATGTACTCAGTGCAAGCAATGAATGCGAGTCAAATCAAAGTCACATATGTAGTAAAGTTGCAAAGTGTCTGACACACGCATACAGATGCCACATTGTCTGCAGAGCCATATACTCCAATAATATATGTTGTAGCAAATCATGTCTGTCTAACGTGGATTTAATTTCTAGAACTAGAACCTTAAATCCACATAGAACTGTAAAGATGAGCTTTTTATAGCTCGCCATCCCCGGGCAAGCGATTTGCCAACAAAATGAATTTGCAAACTGAAAAAAAAAGGGCTTGTTGAAAGTCTTAAAATTGTTTACTTACTACTGTTATCCCTGTATGAAAAGCACACTGAAAGCGCTTGCAAACAAAACACATGATGGACCAACCAAGGATGGATCATGAAAGGGGCTGTTAGTGCTACAGCTTCAGGACCAAGCCCAGGTCAGAATGTCACTCTCCCTTGGGCCATGTGACTAGTGGGCATGTTGTTGCTCAACCTTCACGCAGGACTTTGCTATGTTGTACTATGTGTCATTCTACTGATGATACACTGACCCTATAGGGTCTATTCACAAAGCACGGAAGCCGTGTGCAATTTGGGTCAATGCTTTGCCTTTTTTCGGTACACTTTGGCGATTCAATTTCGCTGAAAATATGGTGAGTTCACTATTTAGCAAATGGTCAACGTATTTTGCCAATATTTGAGTCGCCGAAGCAGTTATCGGACGTCAGTGAAAACTGTCGAATCCCGCCGATAACTGCTGAATTCGCACCGGCGAATTCCACCGGACTGAAAAAAATGGGTTTTTGTAAAAAATAAAAGGAATAAATGGTCTTTTAAAACGAAATTAATAAAGATATTGCTTTTTTAAATTCAAACCTATGGGATTTGCCTTATTAAACCTGTTGAATTGAAACATGGCACTTTGTGGAATTCCGGTGCAACTCAGCATTCTGTGAATAAAAGATGTGATGGTCTTCTATCAGACAATTTCGGTGCTGTCGAATTGCACCGTATTTCGATGTATTTGGCAAATTGACAGCTTGGTGAATAGACAAATTGCCCTGAATGGTGAAACTCACAGTTCGGTGCAATTCGGGGCCTATTCGGAGGTTAGTGGGTTAACCCCTTATGTCATTTTACTGATGAAATGCTGAACTTGGTTTATTCTACTAATGCCAATTCAGCCTTGCATCATTCTACCAACGTCACGCTGGTCATACATCATTTACGAAACACCACCCTGAGTCATTCTACCGACAATACGCCTAGCATTCTTTATTCGTCTATTGCTGCCTCTACCATGGGTCATTTCATGTCTCGTACCAGGACATTCCTCCCTTCCTCTGCCCGAACCAACTGAAATTCACATCAGAGAATGTAATAACAATCCCCTTCCTTTTTCCTTTGTGCTGTTGTGGTTTCCATTCCCTTCAGTGCACTTTACTGTGTTTCTCTGTGTGTTTTCACCTTGGCTTGTTAATTGACCATTCTTATTGCCTCCAATCCCTTGTCCTCCGCTACCTTTTGTGATATTGTGATTTCTCCAATCCTGACCCTGACCTGTTCAAGGCTATTGTGTTAGATAGGCTGTTTTGTGCTAGAACCCCACTGTCACAGTCAGTCACAGGTAGGGCACCTTGCATACGCCAAGGTGAGTCACTGGTACACAGGAAAGCCCCAATATGCAGATGATACAGAGTAGACTGCCTAGGCCAGAGACCCTGCACGGTATACAGCAGCCCTATTCAGAAAGACCAGTCTTTAGAATAGCCGGATCTGCTCTAAAGGAAATATAACAGCGCCATGAGTCTAAGGACCTACAGACGAGACAGGACTATCAATATATAAACGGTACAGATAAGAAGTATCCAAATAGAGAAGTCAAGAAAAGCCAGAAGTCATAAACCAGAACGTATACCTTATACAGATGATAGGGATCCAGAACCAGAAGAACAGTCAGCCAGGCAAGAGGGTCAGAACCAGGTAATCAATCAGACATATAACATGAACCAGACAAAGGAGAAACACTTGAACTAATTACACAGGAAAGACTGGACATGAACTAGAACCTGGACTAACTATAGCAACTGCAGACGGACTAGACCAAAGAAATAAGGTAAACATGAAAACACAAACTTGAACAGAAATAATAGCAGGGAGCTCTCAGGAACAAACACTCAGCAGGAATCAGGAACTGAAGTGAACCAAAATGCAAGAGCGATGGGATAAGGGCCCATCACAATATAAAAAGAGGTGATCAGCACACATCACCAGCAGGAGAGCTAACGAGCAAGCCACTTAACCCTTGAGTTGCAATCCAGGCAAAGCAACACACAGAAACATATGGGAACCACAGACATAAAGAATACAGAGGGCAGGGGGACAGGGCTGGAACAGGGAAACGTGACACCCACATTATAAGAACCATTACCTAGGTCTATTTTTGGGTTCCTGGGGTGTTTATATCTGCATTCTAAGTCAATACATTTCCATAAAATAGACCCAGAGAAAAGTTAACTTTCATGGCACCAGCTGCCTCATTTACAAAGTCTGGGATAGAAATGGGTGGGAAAGATGGAGCAGATGTTCATCGAAATTTCTTGGTGCCCATGAAACCTTTAAACCAGCACAGGGGCCAACCAACCCCTTTCATGGCAACGGGCATCCACTTTCAATGCATGCAGTGTGACTTGGTACACAGCCAATGAAAAAAGAGCTTCTACAGTTTTTTCGTACCAGAGATTCCTGTAGAATGCACATTCTATTCTACAAAGGCATTTCAATTATTCTCTAGGGAATTTCCAGTTCAGAAATTAATGTAAAAAAAAAAAAAATACTTATGTGTGTAGCAAAAAATGCTGGACTTATTATACTTACAAACTTTTTATGCGATGACATCATGACCATGGAAGGGAAAGCACCTGTATGTTTAGAGGTATTTCAAGTATTCAATATATTTATTTCAATGTTTTGAAGTATTTAAGCACCTGTATTTAATTATTCCCTGCCTCTTTTATCAAAAGCTTTCTAATGGACATTGATCATTAGACTTTAGTAAAATTTGATTACTTTGCTGTGGGCAGATGAGTCCCATGAACACACTGGTTTTTCTGTAGAGAAAAATAGAAGTTTTCAATCCTATTTTTGTTATCATATTTGAAGCAAAGGCCTGCTTTGTATATATTATGCCTACTGGCTTGAAAAACATATTTTTCATACAGTTGATTCTTTTTAAGGAAGATTTCTGAAATGTATGTTAAAATATGCTAGTGTCTGAGTAAGTTGAGCAAATTTATACTCAACTTAATATTGTATTCTATTATATTCTAATATTTTCAACAATGTTGCTGTAGAATCTGACATCTGAATATAATTATCTTTCATATTGATTTCATTACAGATTTAGAGTAATTACATTGTTACATAGGCTGAAAAAGACATGTGTGCATCAGGGTCAGCCTTTCACACATCACCTACTGCTGTTGATCCAAAAGAAGGCAAAAAACCCAGTCTGAAGCGCTCGCCAATATGCAACACACTTGGGAAAAATTCCTTCTTGACCCCAGAATGGCAGTCAGATTTCTCCTTGGATGAAGAAGCGTTTACCCACATATTAAATATTATGACCCTTAATATTCAGGGTTATTCAGAGAAAGGTGAAACTCTGGAGAACTTTTGGAGAAGTGAAAATTCTAGGTCAAAATATCGAATTTGGAAAGTGAGATAAATGGGTGAATTTTTCTGGTTTGGCTATTTTGACCTAAAACTTTCACTTTTCCAAAAGTTCTCCAGAGTTTCACCTTTCTCTGAATAACGCTGATTATGTTTTTGCAGGAAGTCATCCAGTCGTTTTTTAAAAGTCTGTACAGTCTCTGACCCAGCCACCTCAACAGGCAGAGAATTCCACAGCTTTATTGTTCTCACCATAAAATTAACCTTCCTATGCTTTAGGCTGAATTTCCCTTTGTCCAGTCTAAATAGGTGACCCCGTGTCCTGTGTATAGTCCTGTTAATGAATAGGTTTCCAGACAATGGTTTATAAAGGCCCTTTATATATTTATATAAAGTTATCAGATCCCCTCTAATGCACCGTTTCTCTAAACTAAAGAGGTTTAAGCCTTTCCTCATAACTTAAATCTTCCATTCCCCTTATTAATTTAGTTGCCCGTCTCTTTTTCTAGCGCCATAATATCCTTTCTTAAGACAGGTGAGTAATTTATATATATATATGATTAATATATATGGAATCACTTTTTAATTTTATTTTACATATTATTTTGTTATTGTAGTTGTTTATGTTTCACATTATCTGTAAATCAGTAAAATTAGTTTTGGTTTTGGGCATTCGGCTGCGGTTCATCTCGTGCACAGTTGGTTGCCTTGGCATTTCAGCTCTGGTCACCCTTTCTGGGTGATAGCAGACTGATTTGTATATGGTTCAGCCTCCTTTGTAATGACACCATCTAGCTAAAACCTTGTAAGACTTGATCGGGGACCCGCCGCAGGGCAGGCCACGTATGCTGTTGCCCATTCTCAGGACCCTCACAAAACATTGTGAGGTTGCATGTTCTCAGGGCCCTCACATACATTGTTCACAGAAGGTAAACCACTGCTTCATTAGTCATGACTTCAGAGTAATGATACGTGCACAGAAATATGAAGCTGGAACAAAGAACGTGAAAGCCAGAAATCTGCTCTGTTAAATATTATCTTGCATGCCAGTCCATTTGCCAGTTTCCCACAAGGCCTAGCAGCAAAGTCTCACCTAACATGACATTACAAGATTTGACTAGTTGCCCAGGACTTTGTGGTCTTGTCATACCGAAATAAAAAATAAAAAAAACAAACAAAAAGAATTCTCAAGTAGGGGTACAATGCTATTTTATCACCACCTCCATTTACTCCACTATGAGTAACCTGCACATAGCGTGTAATTGTTACACCAGGAACTAGACAGGGAAAGTACTGTTTAATATTTGCTGTCCCATCTGCCAGCTTTACCTTCACGGAAAACACTCAAGGTTGCTAATTTATTACATGAAGTCATGTTATAACTGTTTACTGATGAGCTTCTCTATTGCCAGATTATACACTGTGTAGTTTCAACTGGTACATTGAACAATAAAACTAATCACATTAAAATGAGGGATCCAATTATTGCCGTTAACTATTACATTGCTGATATGCCAAACTTTTATTTGATTGGGAATTAAATGTCATGTATAAATTGTGCCAGCCTTTTGGATAGAAAAAACTCTCAATGCACGGTCATATGTGAACAAGAAGAGTTGATCTTACGAGAAAATATTTTATTAACAACTATGGGAGCCTGGATAGTTTTGGGTCCTTTAAATTTGCTGATATAATTTGTGCCACCACCCTCTTATCCTATAGTAGCGACACCCTAAAAGTAATATATAAATATTTGCTTAAAACAACAATAGCTACGAAAACAAATAATCAAACCAAAATGTGTTTTGATTCCGCAACGCCTGGTGTATCACCTCCTGGAGTCTGTAAGACTTCATGGAGGGTTGCCCTGCCGGGCTGCGAGCCCTGCATTATCTCGCTCTCAGAGTGATTGCAGAGGGAGACTGGGGAATATTTGTCCCCAGTCTCACTCTGATCCTGGACTTGGTAAAATATTTCTTATAATAACGCTAATTAGTCATTGTGCAAGCTAGTGCAATCACCGATGTTCAAACAGATTTTTTTTTTTTTTTTAATATTCAAAATTTTTATTTTGAAACAATGTCAGCTACATCATACGGATTTTTTCACTCTTTAGCATTCAGAAGGTAATCTGGGTGACATGCTTTAAAGTCACTTATCCTGACGTTAACACTTACTCACCCGAAAGCTACAGTTAACGTTGGCTATGTAATAGGACCCCAAATGTCTATGTTCACATAATCTACACAATGAGATTTGTTTTGTTCCATCCATATGATCTCAGATTCATTAAGAAGAGTTATCAATTTTAAAGAAGTGAGAAACCAGCCATACGGATGCAAGACCTGCCTGTATGGTCAATTCGTACCTAAAGGGCTCTGTAACATGTGAGTGGACCATTTGATTTCATATCATAGCACGCTATTTCCCATACTGTACTCTTCTTTTGTTTTGTCTTTTTCTTTCAAGGTACAAACATGGTAGAAACATTTGGTGTTAGGGATGTGCATGGCTGAAAAATTCATTTAGTTTATTTTCGTTTAGTTTTTAAATAATCTCGTTTTCAGAATTTCGTAACTAATTTCGTTTCGTTATTTCTTTAGTTTAGTTTTGGATCGATTCGAAATTTCGTATTGATTCGAATTTCATATATCAATTCGATAGTTGATATCAATTTGAATTTTGGATCATTAAATAAAACCCCAATTAATCAGATTTTGCTGTTAAAAGAAAAGCTAGGGTTAAATATTAAGCTGTGTCACAGATTTAGTATTTGAGTCAAATAAAACAGTGAAACTAAATTAATTTGTTTCATAAAGTCATTTGCTGACTATTACTTGTATTGTAAGTTAAGATCAATTCGATAGGTCATTTCAAATTCGATAGTTGATATCAATTAGAATTTTGGATCACTAAATAAAACCCCAATTAATCAAATTTTGCTGTTAAAAGACAAGCTATGGTTAGATATTAAGCTGTCTAGTATTTGAGTCAATTTAACAGGTGATTGTGAAACGAAATAAATTTGTTTCATAAAGTTGTTTGCTGACTAGTACTTGTATGTATTTTAATTTAAGATCAATTCGATAGTTGATATATCAATTCGGTATCGATTCGATAGTTGATATCGATTCGAATTCCGGAACAAGAAAAAAATTATTCAAATTTTTCTTTTATGATGATGACACTGTAAAACGAAATAAATTCGTTATATACCGTTTCGTTTCAAATTCGTATCTTATCAATTCATTATTCGGAAGTACTTCCGAAATACGAATTATCGAATTTCGTTCCGAATTCCGAATTTTTCCAAAATAAATGCACTTCTCTATTTGGTGTTAATCCTCTAGATTGTAAGCTCCTATGAGCAGGGCCCTCTACACCTAGTGTTTCCATCATATGTCCGTTTATCTCGTTCTCTTTGATTATTGTAAAGCGCTGCGGAAACTGTTGGCGCTATATAAATTATGACAATTAATAATAATCACAAAAGCATCAGAAATATGAGTTATTACTCACTTCGTAGTGAAAGGATCCCCACTGTTTGCCCCTGTTTTCCAATACTTGTCTTTAGCACGCGCGTATGAGAATATTATTGCAATATATATTGGCACTGCAGGTATTGGCTGTTATCATGCGCTACCCATTAGAACGTTGTTAACTATCGGAAATGTCATCTTGACTTTAGTCTACTGTTACTAATGCGAGTTGCTCTAACATGCATTTAAAATAATAACACGCAGCATAGCTTAATGAATTTCTCACAGTCCCATTGATCAATTTCCTTTCACTTTTTTTTCTTTCTGTGTCGGTGACTAATATAAACTTCCTCCTTGCGGTGCGGCTGTCACTAACATTTTTCTTTAAAAAGCACAAAGTGTGTGTGCGGAAAGATTAACCTTTTCTTTTTATGAAGGAGATGCATTCACAATCTGCAGCAGATCAAAAGTAAAGGAAGGTGAAAAATGTTTAGATTGGTTAAGGACCTCCACTTTGATCCCGGGGTTTCCATTTTATTCAAGAGCTTGACAAATGTTCTCTATGGCTTATTCACAAACATCTTATGTCTGTCGGCAGAGCACTTTACTGGAAGTGGAATCCATTTGATCGTACACTTGCTGATCTCTTTATACCATAAAGCTACTCGCAGAAGAAGCTCTTCACCGTGCCGGCGCTGTCAATACTAGTACACCTCAAAGACCAGTATGGGTCAAAACTGGTAGCTTGGAGGTTTAAAACTACAATCATCATCAGCTCGAGGAGACTCTACAGTTTGAGTTCATCGGCAAAGCTCATAAATTAAGCCTTTTTTTGTTGTTGCAAAGATTGCAGAAATGAACATTCTCCCCCAACTATATTTTACTTATATAACCCCTTAATGACACTGGTCGCCCAACACAATCCTTGCGGCAGGCAAGCTTAAACACCACACGGCGGCATAGCAGGGCCGGCAGCTTTCTGGCTCTCCTCTGGCCTGCCTCCCTTCCCAGTGGCTGATCGCCATCATTGACTGCAGTGCAGTCCTCCCGCAGTCAAAGATGGCGATCAGCCAGCTAGGAAGGGAGACGGGCTGTGGAGGACCAAAAAAACCATGGGTCGTGTTATGCCACCCAATCGTCGTGTTATGGGTCGTGTTATGCTGCCCAATTTAAGTTCACTTTCTGCCTTCAATACTCTACCCAGCTCCCTTGGCGGACAGAAGTGTGGGAAAGTAGGAGTGTATGCATATGCAATGTCATCATTCACACGGATGCATTGTACACACATATTTCAAATTCAATCCATCATGCCTTGTCATAGTCAAGTGACTGCTGCGGCTTACAGGAAGCTGGCAGCATGTCACATCCAGACCAGCGCCAAGGGAGCTCGGTTTTGGGTCAGTATTATTTAAAAAAATCGAAAGAGTTAAAATGCGAGGGGCTGTAGAGGGGTCTGGATTGACTAATGTTTAACCTTTCCAACTTTCCTATTGTTTACCCCTAGAGAATCCGTTTAATGTTTAAACCCTTGCATTATTGAGTATAAAGAATTTAAGGTCTAAATATATATATATATATACTGTATATACAGTATATCTATATATATTTTCACATTTGTCTTAGATTGTAAGCTCTCGAGCAGGGTTCTCTCTCCTACTGTTCTGTTTGTTGAACTTTTATATATTTTTGTTGTACTGTCTCACCCATTGTACAGCGCTACGGAACTTGTTGGCACTTTATAAATACTTGTAACAGCAACTGATTAAATAGTACTTTAATGTTTAGTTCATGTTTAATTCACTGTGTTCTGGTTTATAAAGTATTTCCTACGTAGGTCATTGTATACTGATTTAGAGCATGGGAGAAGTGCGCAATCAGTGCCGGGCCGTGGAACTTTGATGACGTGCGGCCGCTTAACTCTGGACTTATTATTGGGAATGGGCCTGGAGCCACAGCTCCAATAGCCCCTATGTTAATCTGGCCCTGTTTTCAATGCTACTATCCCAGCAATGCTGGGGTTAAATATTAGTAATTTAGCAGCAGGGGCGTACCTAGAACATTTGGCACCCAGAGCGGATCCTATATTTGGCCACCACCCCCCCCCCCCCAACTTTAAAATGTTAAAAAAAAAAAAAAAAAACACCCGCACTTTTTTAATGTTTTCAAAAATATTTTTAGTTATAGCATTCTGGCAGGATGTATGATGTATACATATAATAATGATATATTTTGAATTTGCCAATGGTGGATCATTCATGCGTCCTTTGTGCTGTGCAATAAGGGGCGAGTGTAGATTCTTTTTGAATAATTGTTATTTTTAAGTGATTTTGCAAACTCACAACATATTGATCCTATAGTGGTTTTTCTTTTTTCTGTAACTTTTTATTATCAATCATAGGACCTTATAGTTATATGTAAATTCCAGACATTTTCGTTAAGTAGGCCAACTCCCTGCACTTCGCGGAACCTGCAGTGAATGGTGACTTCACTGCAGGGCGGGGAAATTTAATTCCCCGAAGTGCAGGGAACAACAGAACACCAAAATGTTTGCGTCATTTCAGTGCTCTATGAGAAACCCCTATTGTGGTGGGTTTTTTGCCGCCCCTTGGAAAGTGCCAGCCTAGGCCTTGCCTACCCAGGACATACTTGAAAATTTGTGAAATCTCAATGTATCCCTCCTGGTAAAATACAGTCAGGTCCAGAAATATTGGGACATCGACACAATTCTAACATCTTTGGCTCTATACACCACCACAATGGAGTTGGAATGAAACAAACACAATGTGCTTTAACTGCAGACTGGCAGCTTTAATTTGAGGGTATGTACATCCAACTCAGGTGAATGGTGTAGGACTTACAGCAGTTTGCAGATGTGCCTCCTACTTGTTAAGGGACCAAAAGTAATGGGACAGAATAATAATCATAAATCAAACTTTCCCTTCTTAATACTTGGTTGCAAATCCTTTGCAGTCAATCACAGCCTGAAGTCTGGAACGCATAGACATCACCAGACGCTGGGTTTCATCCCTGGTGATGCTCTGCCAGGCCTCTAATGCAACTGTCTTCAGTTCCTGCTTGTTCTTGGGGCATTTTCCCTTCAGTTTTGTCTTCAGCAAGTGAAATGCATGCTCAATGGGATTCAGGTCAGGTGATTGACTTGGCCATTGCATAACATTCCACTTCTGTCCCTTCAAAAACTCTTTGATTGCTTTTGCAGTATGCTTTGGGTCATTGTCCATC
This sequence comes from Leptobrachium leishanense, assembly GCA_009667805.1. Taxonomy (NCBI): domain Eukaryota; kingdom Metazoa; phylum Chordata; class Amphibia; order Anura; family Megophryidae; genus Leptobrachium; species Leptobrachium leishanense. Next base: position 105,376,120 of record CM019067.1, on the reverse strand, counting down.
TGCACTGTGAAGCGCCGTCCAATAGGGATGTGCACCGATTTTTTTTTCGATTCGATTCGATTCGATTTTTCGAATTTTTAAACTTTTCGATTCGGCTCGTTTCGACTGCTTTCCGTTTCGATTCGGTTCGGTTCGATTCGGTTTTCGGGTACATTTATTTTTCGGAATATCGACCATTTTTCGTATTTTCGGGTCACTTTACTAGGTTTCTGTATCGACTTTTCGGAAAATTTTCGTTTTTCGGAATTGTACATGGTTTTCGGCATATCGCCAATTTTTCGTATTTCGGAAACGTTTCGTATTTCGGAACTTTTCGTTTTTCGGAATTGTACATGGTTTTCGGTATATCGCCAATTTTTCGTTTTTCGGAACTTTTCGTTTTTTCGGAACGTCTGTTCTCGTTTCAAAGCTGTCTAACTCATCGTTTTGATGAAAAAACTACTATGGTTTACTTTTTTAATACTACTTTATATATTTTTTATAATAAATTTTTGGTTTGTTTTTCGGATCCGATAATTCATTCTGTCGATACGATAATTCTGGCGATTCTATCGTGTTTTTTAATTAACCCTTTCGCTGCTGTGGCTTTTCCCGCCTCTGTGCTGAGCTAATTTTTACCGGTTTTGCTCGTCATGTTTAAACGTGTTTTGAAGGCTTATTTTAGTAAATGACCCAGACATATTATATATCGTTCTTTCCGTCAGACTCTGCAGATTCATAATATGTCATTATTATATGTATACGTTATGTCATGTCTGTATATTATAACAAAAAATGCAATAAAATATGTATTTTCAATAATTTACAACGTGTAAAGTGTTTTTTTTCCACATTTTAACATGCGAGCAATTGCGGTTATATTTTGTATGGGGTGCGCTTGTTAAAAAAATTAGAGATGGGGTCTCGTTACATTTTTTTTTGGGGGAAATTACGCGATTTTTAACAAACGCACTGCATACAAAAATCGTTAGTGCAGCATCATTGTTCACATTATAATTGAAATGGGAACAATATTGCTGCATTAACAAACCAAAAAAAGAAAAAAATGATTTTTTTTTTTTTATAAATTTTTTAAAATATTTTTTTATTTTTAATTTTTTTAAAAAAACTTTTTTCACTGTAGTGTTTGGTATCGTTGGAACCAAACTTTAACCCCTAGCTGCCACGGATCGGGAGATAGGGGGTTCATTGGAACCCCTATCTCCACCATTGGTGGCAACTAGGGGTTAACTCCAGGACTGGCGTCATCGTGCTATGCACGATGACGCCAGTCCTCAGGGGGAGTTCCCGGAAGCTTGGCCGACATCCGACATCCTCATGGATATGCCCCAGCTCCTCGTGGACATGCCCCAGCACCTCGTGGACATGCCCCAGCTCCTCGTGGACATGCCCCAGCACCTCATGGATATGCCCCAGCTCCTCGTAGACATGCCCCAGCTCCTCGTGGACATGCCCCAGCTCCTCGTGGATATTGCCCCAGCACCTCGTGGATATGCCCCAGCTCCTCGTGGACATGCCCCAGCACCTCGTGGACATGCCCCAGCTCCTCGTGGACATGCCCCAGCTCCTCGTGGATATTGCCCCAGCACCTCGTGGATATGCCCCAGCTCCTCGTGGACATGCCCCAGCACCTCGTGGACATGCCCCAGCTCCTCGTGGACATGCCCCAGCTCCTCGTGGATATTGCCCCAGCACCTCGTGGATATGCCCCAGCTCCTCGTGGACATGCCCCAGCACCTCGTGGATATGCCCCAGCTCCTCGTGGATATGCCCCAGCTCCTCGTGGACATGCCCCAGCTCCTCGTGGACATGCCCCAGCTCCTCGTGGACATGCCCCAGCTCCTCGTGGATATTGCCCCAGCACCTCGTGGATATGCCCCAGCTCCTCGTGGACATGCCCCAGCACCTCGTGGACATGCCCCAGCTCCTCGTGGACATGCCCCAGCTCCTCGTGGATATTGCCCCAGCACCTCGTGGATATGCCCCAGCTCCTCGTGGACATGCCCCAGCACCTCGTGGACATGCCCCAGCTCCTCGTGGACATGCCCCAGCTCCTCGTGGATATGCCCCAGCACCTCGTGGATATGCCCCAGCTCCTCGTGGACATGCCCCAGCACCTCGTGGATATGCCCCAGCAACTCATGGATATGCCCCAGCTCCTCGTGGACATGCCCCAGCTCCTCGTGGACATGCCCCAGCTCCTCGTGGATATTGCCCCAGCACCTCGTTAGTGCAGCATCATTGTTCACATTATAATTGAAATGGGAACAATATTGCTGCATTAACGAACCAAAAAAAAGAAAAAAAAAATGTTTATTTAATTTTTATAATTTTTTTTTAAATATATTTTTATTTTTAATTTTTTTAAAAAAACTTTTTTCACTGTAGTGTTTGGTATCGTTGGAACGGCCATGCTCTGGCCGATCCAACCATACCAAACTTTAACCCCTAGCTGCCACGGATCGGGAGATAGGGAGTTCATTGGAACTCCCTATCTCCACCGTTGGTGGCAGTTAGGGGTTAACTCTAGGACTGGCGTCATCGTGCTACGCACGATGACGCCAGTCCTCAGGGGGAGTTCCCGGAGGCTTGGCCGACATCCAAGATGTCGGCCAGCTCCGGGAAAGGATCACGAACCGGCGCTTTTCAGCGCCGATTCGCGATCCAGCTCCCCAGGGGTTAATGCCAGGCACCATTTGGAAGGGCAGGCTGTGCCCTTCCAATTGGTGCCTGGGTTAACCCCCGCAACGCCGCCGATCGGGAGGGAGAGAGGTCGCGATGACACCTAATTTCACCGGCGGCGGTTCCGGATGCTGGGCTGACATCGAGGATGTCAGCCCGCACCGGGGGCCAGCGATCGGCCGGAACCCGGCCGAACGCTGACCCCAAAGGGAGGATGCGCTCAGCGCGTCCTCCGCATACCAGCAGCCATGCGGAGGACGCGCTGAGCGCGTCCTCCGCATCGACGTGTTTAACAGTGTGGAAACCAAGCAATACATAATTAACTTATTAACGTAAAGCAACGCACACAAACAGGAAAATATAGAAAAAATAGAAAATTTATTTACAAATGGGGAAGGGAAGGGAACATGCCAAGGATGGCAAACTGCCCAACAGGCACAAACAACACAAACAAACATACATTTTAGAATTACTGGCATTTGAGGAGATGTTGGAGCTGGTCCGCATCTTTGATTACAAAGATTATGACTGCAGTAAGGGCCCTTACGGCAGGAAGAATAATTTTAGGAAGGATCGTATCATTGACAAGCTACGCGCACCACCATCCTGGAGGTGTTTGGGAAAGACGGGACGAAGGACCAGATCAGAAAACGCTGGTCCGACCTCAAAGCAGGCGAGCAGGAGCAGCTGAGGCACATCCGTATTGTCTTACTGCCGCTCCAGGATGTCCGCGGTGTTGTTAAGGTGTTCCCGGAGTGCTGCAGCAGTTCCTGGATGGAATCCAGTGTCCTGACTGCCAGGCGAAGCTCGCCAATCGCCTCCTGATTGCTCGGTCTGGCTTCTTCGATATATCCAATAAATGAAAGAAGGAAAATACAGTAAGTAAAGCAGGTTTCTATTTTTGACTGAAAGTCTTGAAAAAATATAACAGTAGTATATACCAGAGCTGGCGGCCTCCTCCTGCTCCTCCTCCGACTCCTCCTCCCCCACCACCACCGTCTGTATATCCAGTGCTATATGTAAGAAATTAAAGAAATAAAAAATACAGTAAACAAATTTTTTTTCTGTTTTTGACCAAAAGTCGTTGCTAAATAAAACAGTATATACCAGCGCTGGTGGACGCCCGTGGCTCCTCCTCCTCCTCCGCTGGGGCACTGGTCCCTGCCCGGGCAGATTCGGCGTCCTCAGCCTGTGCCCTCTTCCTGTCTTCTGCCAAATCCAAAAAATATAACACGTAAATAATGCAGACTGGAAAAAATGGTATATCTATACAATATATTGCCGAAAGTATTGCGACACCCCTCCACTACCCCACTACCAGCTTAACCCCCCACTACTCCCATCTCATAGGTCTAAAGTCACAAAATATTTATTTATTTCCTCTGCACAGACATATATTACCGTTCATTTATATATTTTTTTTCAGAAGTAAACATTACGTTTATTCAATAAAAACTATTATTTGTGTTGTGTGCGTACAAAGCGCATTGTGCGACTGCTTTTAGTTATTTTATAGAAGGCCTCAGACTCAGTTTCACTTTCAGTTTCTGCTAATAATAAAACTGGATATTGCAGAAACAACAACAGAAATCCACCATTTTGTTTTGAAATTTGCATCTAAAGCATTCAATGACACTGCTGCAGCAGCTGCTGAGGATGTATTGAACGCGGCTACTGTTTGGATGCACTTTCAGAAGAACTACATGTCCCATCCTATCACTTAGCAGAGACGCAGAGATTTTTATTGATGCGCAGGTGGGAGCCAATATTGGGCAAGCTGCGGGTCATCTCGTATGCATCACTCAATCACAACCCCCCCCCCCCCCAACACACTACAGACTATACACACAGTGCCAAAAGAAATCCAGCATTGTAATTTCATCTACATACATCAAATATCACAATTTTCACGAATACGTAAAATCACAAAAAAGAAGAGTTATGGCAAAACTGCATGTATGACGAGTTGTGAAAACGCAAAGCTATACACAATCACATTGCATGAAAAAAGGACTAGATAAATCAGCGTATTTCTGCGCACATTAGCACATGCAAGCACATTATTATTATTATACAGGATTTATATAGCGCCAACAGTTTGCGCAGCGCTTTACAATATAACATGACACTTACGTTTCGCTATGACGCGGCGGATGCGTTTCAGCTGCTCCTGCTCGCGAACTTTCAAATCAGACCAGCGTTTCCGTAGCTGGTCCTTCGTCCGGTCCTTCCCAAACTTCTCCAAAATGGTGGCGCGTAGCTTGTCCAGTATACGATCCTTCCTGGCGTTATTCTTGCTGCGGTAAGGTCCGTTCTGGCAGTCATAATCTTTTCTATCAAAGATGCGGACCATCTCCAACATCTCCTCAAACGCCATATTTTGGGCCCGTTTCTTCCTGGGTGCAGGCACTGCAGGTGGAAATTCTTCATCGAGAGATGAAGAGGTCTCCTCTCTGGCAGCGGCCATTATGAAGAATAATAAAAAAAAAAAATTGTTCAAAAAGTTGTCAATAAAACTGGCTCAATAAAGTTACGACATGTGCGCGCGCGCGCATGCGCGACCCGCGGACGAATCGGATCGGACCAAAATACGAAAAATCTTATCGGATCTTATCGAATTTTTGTTTTTTTCCGAAAAGTCTGTTCTCGTTTCAAACGCAATAGATTTCGATTTGACACGTTTCAAGTCCATTCGAAAATTCCGAAAAATTTTCGATTTGGTAAATTTTTCGTTTTTTTCGGAAAGTCTGTTCTCGTTTCAAAGCAATAGATTTCGATTTGACACGTTTCAAGTCCATTCGAAAATTCCGAAAAATTTTCGATTTGGTAAATTTTTCGTTTTTTTCGGAAAGTCTGTTCTCGTTTCAAAGCAATAGATTTCGATTTGACACATTTCAAGTCCATTCGAAATTCCGAAAAGTTTTCGATTCGGTTCGGAAAACAGTTCGGATTCGACATTTTCGGATCTAAAACCTTTCGGATTTTCGGCCGAATCGAAAGACCCGAATCGGGAAATTTCGTGAAAATTCCGAAATTCCGAAACCCGAAACGCACATCCCTACCGTCCAATGAGTTCTGCAGCATTTGGCTAAATGTGAGCAGATAATATTGCCCGAAACACTTCAGAATTCATCCTGCTGCTTTTGTCAGCAGTCACATCATCAATAAATACAAGAGAACCAGTTCCATTGGCAGCCATACATGCCCACGCCATGACACTACCACCACCTTGCTTCACTGATGAGATGGTATGCTTAGGATCATGAGCAGTTCCTTTCCTTCTCCATACTCTTCTCTTCCCATCACTCTGGTACAAGTTGATCTTGGGCTCATCTGTGCATAGGATCTTGTTCCAGAACTGTGAAGGCTTTGTTAGGTGTTGTTTGGCCATCTCTAATCTGGCCTTCCTGTTTTTGAGGCTCACCAAAGGTTTACATCTTGTGGTGAACCCTCTGTATTCACTCTGGTGAAGTCTTCTCTTGATTGTTGACTTTGACACACATACACCTACCTCCTGGAGAGTGTTCTTGATTTGGCCAACTGTTGTGAAGGGTGTTTTCTTCACCAGGGAAAGAATTCTTCGGTCATCCACCACAGTTGTTTTCCGTTGTCTCCCGGGTCTTTTGGTGTTGCTGAGCTCACCGGTGCGTTCCTTATTTTTGAGAATGTTCCAAACAGTTGTTTTGGCCATGCCTAATGTTCTTGCTATCTCTCTGATGGGTTTGTTTTGTTTCTTCAGCCTAATGATGGCTTGCTTCACTGATAGTGACAGCTCTTTGGATCTCATCTTGAGAGTTGACAGCAACAGATTCCAAATGCAAATAGCACACTTGAAATGAACTCTGGGCCTTTTATCTGCACATTGTAATTGGTGTAATGAGGGAATATCACACACCTGGCCATGGAACAGCTGAGAAGCCAATTGTCCCATTACTTTTGGTCCCTTAACAAGTGGGAGGCACATCTGCAAACTGCTGTAAGTCCTACACCGTTCACCTGAGTTGGATGTACATACCCTCAAATTAAAGCTGACAGTCTGCAGTTAAAGCACATTGTGTTTGTTTCATTCCAACTCCATGGTGGTGGTGTATAGAGCCAAAGATGTTAGAATTGTGTCGATGTCCCAATATTTCTGGACCTGACTGTATTTATTTAAGAAAAATGTGTTTTTGGACAATATTTCTAATAATGAGCACATTGTGCATTCTCATTTGCAAAGGTAAAAAAATCAGAGTTGGCTATTGGTTATCTGAATAAATCAGTGTTGTCCTCATTGAGATGTTTAATCATGTTGTTGTTGCTCTCTAAGGTCTCAGGATTTAATTAATAACTAATGGAGAATTGAAAACTGACGCATGTAGCGACTGGATGAAGTAAAGGTAATATCACTGCTCTGTGGAGACCCAGGTTCAATCCCGGCCAGAGCACCTCTCCAGTAAGTGTCCTTGGGCAAGACAGCTAACGGTACATACTGCTGTAAGTCCTACACCGTTCACCTGAGTTGGATGTACATACCCTCAAATTAAAGCTGACAGTCTGCAGTTAAAGCACATTGTGTTTGTTTCATTCCAACTCCATTGTGGTGGTGTATAGAGCCAAAGATGTTAGAATTGTGTCAATGTCCCAATATTTCTGGACCTGACTGTACTTTGCAAAAATAAAAAAAAATATTTTTTTTTAGGGTGTCACCCTAGGGGGTGGTGTCACCAGTGCGGCCCGCCCCCCTAGGTACGCCCCTGCTTAGCAGCTATATTTGCCCAGTTGCTAATATTGTGAGGGGACTACTGGTACATAGAGAAGGGCCACATTGCAGCATCATCCATGCTGTATTTGGGGCCTAAAAAAGAAGCAGGAGGAGGTGGACTTGCCAGTGTGCACTCTTCAGCAACCCATTCAAGCCACTAGCATTAACGAGTGAGCCTATTTCTGTTAGCAGCTCCCAATTATTATGAGTCAATTTGCTAACAAAGTGACTGACTCGTAATAGGGTCAGTAATAGGAAACATAATGGTTAGTGTCTCATGCCGGTGTTTTCTATTAGTGGCCTTCTATTTCTAGCACAAGTGGAATCAAGCCTGTTGGGCTCAGTTCCACTTGAATTAAAATTTAATTTACAGGCTAGTATTCTCAGTTTATTCATTTTCATACATTAAACTAATAACATGTAAACACTAGGATTTCAGAAGTTTATGGACAGTAAAATCTTCTAGCATAACTTTGCAGGATTTATACCTGTTTTTTTATCTCCTGCTTCATTTTCTGGAGGAGGTTTTGCTCCACCAATCTCTAACTCCAGACTCCCCTGCTAATTGAGCTTTTTTGGGGCCTTCTCCAGTCATTCAGGCTGAAACATTAACTAGTGCCTAACAAGATTCAGATTTAGGACTGTAGCAAAGGGACTGGATCATTTTGAAATACAAAATATTTATTATCTGGACAGTTTTGGACCAAAATGAACTGATTTCATGACGAGAAGGGTTGGAGACAGTTGAACAATTGAGAAAATCAAAATAGTGTAGAGTTTGTAGCACTTTCTGAAAGACGTCTGTGTCTCTTTTACCTAAGCAGATGCCAACCAATGTGTCGAGATAACGGAGACATTTGCGCTAAATACCAGCTACGTGAGGTCAGCTTGTCGGATGGTGGAGGAGTGTATCAAGGACACTGCCTGAAAACCACATAATATAAACAAGTTCACAGTATTAAAATTGCAATAACTGAGCTCACCCTCTGCTATCTGTAAGAGATGTTATGTATATGGGCTGCGGTGCAAGTTTAAGATTTAGAAATCACATAAAAATGTGCTTTATTTAAGGGATTTCCAGAGGTTATGAAGCATTTCTACCACAAATACATGAAAGTGTCAAAACAGAAATGTATAAATAAAGGAAGCAAATTAATAAATAACTCAATAAATCCCAACATGTTACACGGGATTTGCCAGGAATTTATTGATGCCACAGTTTGCCTAAACAAGCGATGAGTAACCCCAGAATTTTGTCAAAAACACCTCCCATTGGTTTCACTAAAGGTTTACTCGCTTCCCTAATCATGCACATTTAAAAACAAGATAAAACATTCTGAGCTAAATGTGCAGTTTTTAAAGAGTACAGCATTTACTCTTCTTTAGCAGTATTGCTTTTCCTCTTTGCTTCTTTTTTGTGAATTTCAAGTAATAAAAGGATGAACTCAGAAATTATTTTTAATGTGTACTTGGGGCACTCAGTATTTATTATTATTCTTTATATAGCACCAGCATATTCCACAGCGCTGTACAATGGGCGCAATATAGACAAGGTTACAATACATTGAACAACAATTGACAAACCAGTACAGCGGGAATCGAGGGCCCTATTCCAGTGGGAACTCACAATCTAGAAGGGTTTGGGTGGAAACAGGAGGAGAGGACTGCAATGTGAGGGTTATTGACTGCAAGGTGAGCGTGATGGACTGCAAGGTGAGAGTGATGGACTGGTTGTGTCAGTGAGTCGAGTGGTAGGCTTCCCTAAATAGGAATGTCTTTAGGGGAAAGTCTGACCGTACGAGGGAGAGCGTTCCAGAGAATGGGGGCTGTACGTGAGAAATCCTGCAGTCTATCATGGGAAGAGGTGATGTGGGGTGAAGCTAGGCGCAGGTCACTGTTTGACCTTAGGGAGCGGACTGGGGTGTATTTGGTGATTAGTGAGGACAGGTAGTGGGGAGCTGAGTTAGTGAGAGCTTTGTAGGTCAGGGTAAGGATTTTGATTTTAATTCTGCAGTGGATGGGGAGCCAGTGAAGGGATTCACAGAGGGGAGCGGCAGAGACCAAGCGGCGGGTGAGGTGGATGAGCCTGGCGGAGGCATTCAGAAAGTATTGTAGGGGGGCGAGGTGGGAAAGAGGGAGGCCAGCTAGAAGATTATTACAATACTTAAGTCGGGAGATTACAAGGGCATTGATGAGTTGCTTTGTGGTGTCAGCGGTAAGAAATGGCCGAATTCTGGAAATATTACGTAGTTTGTAGCGACAGGAGCAGAAAAGAGACTGGATGTGGGGGATGAAGGAAAGGGCAGAGTCAAGTGTAACTCCGAAGTAGCAAACCTGGTTTGATGGGGAGATAGTGATACCATCAACCATGTTGAAGAAGTCAGGAGGTGGGGGGTGGCATTAGAAGGAGGATTTATGTATACCCTCTTTGGAACAGAAAATAATAATCGGTAATTCCTGGACCATTTCTAATCCTGCTGATTGAGAAGCAATACGTGTACATTTTTTTAAGGGGAGCAGCAAACCAGCATGACAGTAAAATATAGCTATGCGAGATAGTTACAGGTTTTTACAAAGGGCTAACAAGTTCCGTAGCGCTGTACACTGGGAGGCAGAATAAAAATATGCATACACATCAAACACACAGAACAGTAGGAGAGAGGACCCTGTTCAAGAGCTTACAATCTAAGAGAGGGGTGAAACACAAGGTGAGGGTAAATAGAGAGCATGAAGTAGCGGGGCGCATGTGGACTGGGTGGCAAGATGGAGTAAGAGATGAACAGCGGGGGATTAGGGAGTGAGATGATAGGCTTCTCTACAGTAATGTGTTTCCAGAGACTTCTTGAAGGACTGGAGAGACAGGGAGAGTCTAACTTTGCGAGGAGGGAGTTCCACAGAAAGGGAGCAGCTCGGGAGAAGTCTTGAAGGCGGGAGTTGGTGGTGTGAGTCCAAGGAGACGATAACGTCAGACCATTGGCAGAGCGAGGTGGTCAGGACGGGATGTACCTGTTAATAAGGGAGGAGATGTAGGCAGGAGCGCGGTTATGGAGAGCTTTATACGTAAGCAGCAATATTTTGAAATGGATTCTAAAGGAAACCGGAAGCCAGTGTAGAGATTGACAAAGGGGAGAGATGTGGGAGGTGCGGGAGGTATATGAGTCAGGCACAGGCATTCATAACAGACTGCAGAGGGAGAATCTGGGATCTCTTAAGGCCAGAGAGAAGGAGGTTACAGTAGTCAAGGCGCGAGATAAGAGCTTGGATGAGCATTTTACCAGAGTCCTGATTAAGATAGGGACGGACACGTGCAATGTTTTTTAGGTGGAAGTAGCAGAATTTGGTTAGAGATTGAATTTGAGGAGTGAAGGAGAGATCAGAGTCTAGGAAGACCCCAAGGCAACGAGCCTGAGAGGTAGAAGTAATGGTGGCACCATTCACCTGAAGGGAAATGGGCACAGGAATGTTGGCGTTAGAGGGAGGGCAGACGAAAAGTTCAGTTTTACAGAGGTTAAGCTTTAGGAAACGGGAAGTCATCCAGTCGGAGACCGCCGATAGGCAGGCAGTAACACGCTAATTCTATGTTATGTTTCCTTTTTTAACGTTACATCAAATGCAGGGTATATTTTATTTTTCAGAGAAAAATTACAAAGAAAAGGACTAGTAGAGGAGGACTAGTCGGTGTTCTGAACCAGCAAATGTATGGTCAACCCTTTACCAATCCTTGGGCTAAATTATGTACTTCACGCTAAAACTGGGACATTAACAGGGAAAGCCTGTGCCTGCAGGTTTCCCCATAGCTCCCTGTTTTAGCGTGAGATTCCAGGGAAAGGTGCTAGCTCGGCACCGTACCCCCGGAACAATGCGCTACCCTCGGGGATATTTGCGGTAGCGTTTCTATGCAACCGTGTGTTTCACCTCCTGGAGTCCATAGGAGTCCATGGAGGGTTGTGCTGCCAGGATCGCACTGGGCTGCGGAGTGATCGCAGAGGGAGAATGGAGACTATCCAGATAGCAAAGATAACTTGCCACAAACATGTGGCCCATTTGAATTGTAAGTCTTGCAAACTTGCTGCAAATTTTCACTGGAAAGTCATTAACTTGTAGAACACTTGCAGCACAAATTTTAATTGACACTTTTTCAATTTGTAGCAAATTTACTTTACAAGTCTATAGCAAGAGCAAAGGTGCAATGGCAAGTCTATAACAAGAGCAACGGTGCAATGGCAAGTCTATAGCAAGAGCAACGGTGCAATGGCAAGTCTATAGCAAGAGCAACGGTGCAATGGCAAGTCTATAGCAAGAGCAATGGTGCAATGGCAAGTCTATAGCAAGAGCAACGGTGCAATGGCAAGTCTATAGCAAGAGCAACGGTGCAATGGCAAGTCTATAGCAAGAGCAATGGTGCAATGGCAAGTCTATAGCAAGAGCAACGGTGCAATGGCAAGTCTATAACAAGAGCACAGTTGCAATGGCAAGTCTATAACAAGAGCAAAGGTGCAATGGCAAGTCTATAGCAAGAGCAACGGTGCAATGGCAAGTCTATAGCAAGAGCAAAGGTGCAATGGCAAGTCTATAGCAAGAGCAACGGTGCAATGGCAAGTCTATAGCAAGAGCAACGGTGCAATGGCAAGTCTATAGCAAGAGCAAAGGTGCAATGGCAAGTCTATAGCAAGAGCAACGGTGCAATGGCAAGTCTATAGCAAGAGCAACGGTGCAATGGCAAGTCTATAGCAAGAGCTCTTAAGAGTATAGATGGGATATAGGAGGTGCAAATCTTAGGGTACCAAGCTTACTAGCTGAGCAAGTTAATGATCAAACTTCATTGCGCACAGGTTATTTTGACCTACAACACTAAATTCTACCAGTATCCATCTATTATCCGACAGAAAGATATGGGACTGAAATCCATCATTGTCGAGGGAAATAGGCTATGTGACTCTCAGACTCATCTTTGGAAAAAGTGGAATATTAAAACATGAATTAACTTGGTTTGATATGGCTTCTGCCGGCTTATGGAATTTGAAAGCCCTTTAAAATAACCCTGAATCATTCATACATTCTTGTGTTTAGATTTACAGGAGCCAATGTAAGCACAGATACGTGACAAATGACCTTAACCGAATGCTGCAATCTATTATTTTAATGAAGTAGATACGGACGGTGCTGCTGCTGCTTACTTCAGGAAATATCTATAAATGCAAGGGAAAGCACAAGCTTTTCTGCCAATGTTTTTTCAGGTACTTCCTGAAAAATACTTTTTTTTTGTAATGTGCATTGATTTTAAGTCTCCATCTATGATGTAACTATATGGGTCGTAGACTCTCTTTTGCTATGTTACATTCAAATATAAAGACTGCTGCCAAATATTTATTAAATAGACACTACCACTAACATAAGCTGTAACTGGATTGCTTGTGCATTGCAGGCTCCTATAAGCAGGGCCCTCTACATCTCTTGTTTCCATCATATGTCCATTTATCTCGTTCCCTTTGGTTATTGTTAATTGCTGTGGTAACTGTTGGCGCTATATAAATGATGACAATAATAAAAGCACCTTTTTTTTACTTTGTTTGAAGTATTTGCATGTAATAAAAGAAAAATAAAGTTAGGTTTATTTATCTCTTGTTTCCATTTTGTGGATTTTTCCCTTGATGCAACATTTAACAAAATCTGTGCAAATGTTTTATTTTACAGATGTTGCATTGCTTTTACAGTATTTAACAGTCAGTGGGACGGAGGAGGGATGTTTAGATAAGGCAGCCAGGAACTATTGTTTTCTCCAGGCTACTCAAGATAAGAGATGGCACCTGAATGAGATATGACAGGGAGCTTAAACGACTTCTAATCTACCCCCTGGCTATGTCCTTTGAATACATCCCACACAGTAAGTCAGTGATCAGCCCATAGACTCCATTATATGGCCATTGTCACACAGTGAGGACAAAGTGAAGTAATGATACTGGGGGGGGGCAGTTTCAACACAAAATATCACACAATGATGCAGCCAGTGACACATATAGACAAAAATATTTTCTTAATCTCCCTGACGGTATTCCCGAGTGTGGCTCGGGGTTAACTTTTTGTACTGAAAGCGTTATCCCCGAGCCACACTCGGGCTGGATACTTGCATGTCCTGTGCTCCCTCGCTGATCCCTGCAGTCTCCTCCAGCCGCTCGCAACGTCACACTGCCTGGATCTCTTCTCGTGAAGAGTGAAACCAGGAAGTGTGACATCGCGATCGGCTGCAGTGTGACTGCGGGGACAGCGAGGGAGCGCAGGACATGTAAGTATCGGCCGAGTGTGGCTCGGGGATACCGCTTTCAGTATCGAAAGTTAACCCCCAGGACACACTTATACCGCTAGGGGGCAAGATTAATTGGACCGATTCTGACATATAAAATATGTCAGAATCAGACCGCCAGGGAGGTTAACTAATCAAAAAGGAGAAAAACAAAGCAGATGTAATATATCAGCACCATATAATAAACACAATAAGGACATTTCATTTTTTGGTGGTAGTGTCCCTTTAATAGAAGAGTCTGAGGACCTCTCATCCTGACCTTATCACGTGGACTTTGCTTCTCAGCTGACATTTGCATTGACTTCTGAATTGGTGCTGGGATTGAGCTGGGGATCAAATTGCATCCGTTTAAATCATGATAGAAATGTTTAAAGATACTTCTATAAGTATAACATTTTTAAACTTCTTTTCAAACAATATTTCGTACAAGACTAGGAATAGCTAATTATTTGCCCAGCCCACTCTGCAAATCCGTGTGAGCTCCTTGTTAACATGTAGATAATGAATAATATATGACTGTCCTCTAAAATAAATAACTCATAATTTTAGCACAAGTGTTTGAGCCTCTAACTTTGTTCCTTTCATACTATCATAATTTTTTTTTGCCGTTGATAATCAATGTATCCTGTACATTTTGAACTAATTATTTTACTTTTCATCAAAATGCCAAAAAATTCAAAGATTTTTTTAAAAAGATAATTAAATTGGTTAACTACAAAAAATATTATTTTTATCAAAGGTTAACCTCAAAGTTTCACGTTTGCATGTTTTACTTTTGTGTATTCATTACCAGATTTTGTTAGTTTAGGCTAGTTTGTGAGTTGTTGACCTGCCAAGCATTTGACATTTCAGTCAGAGAAAAATAGTATTGTGTCAATACTGGGTATTAAATGAACAATTACTACAAAGTGTTTTACCTTAAATCATGGAAGCAAACCTAGATTTGTTATTTCTGAGATTTGGCCATCTGTGTGGTTTCACTCAATGCTCATCAAATTGCTTTGTTAGTCATCATGGACATGCAAGAGGACATAAAACAACTTTGGTTGGAGGGTGACCTCCAACTGTCCTGCCCTGCCAACTCTCCCCTCAAGACTTCTCAAGGGCAGCTCTGGTCCTGTGGATTGATTTGCCTCGCCCTGTCAAACTCTCCCCTAATCTTTGGGCCTTCAAGAAATCTCTCAAAACCCATCTCTTCAGATTAGCGTACCACATCACTGATGCAACTCATTCCCCTGCTCACCTACTCACACATCATCATTGAAGCCATTTCCATGATCACACCATTCCTGAACCGTTGGCACTAATGATTCTAACATCCAGTAAAACTCCCCTTGTCTTCCTCAACCCCGATCCCTCTAGACTGCAAGCTCCTATGAGCAGGGCCCTCTACACCTCTTGTTTCCCTCCTACGTCCATTTATCTGTAATTCGTTCCCTCTTGCTTATTGTAAAGCGCTACAGAAACTGTTGGCACTATATAAATGATAATAATAATAATGTGCGCCCGTACTGATGTGCTTACCAGCGTCCGTTGCGGCGTTGTGACGCTGCAACGGGGCCGGTCACATGCTTGTGCACGTTTGTGCGTGTGCACGAAATGCGCGCAACAAGCGTCCGTTATCCAAGCCTTTCCGTCAAAACGCTGCAAAGACGGAGCTGCAAAGCGCGATTCTTCATAGGAGATAGGCCAGATGGGCGTCGAGTGAAAGGAACGTCCACTCTTCCGAACGTTCCTTCCACACTCGTCTGCCCCCAGCCTTAGGGCTAGGATTAGATTTTTATCAGTGTTAGGGTTTGTATTGGAGTTATGGTTACTTTTAAGTTACGGTTTAGATTTAGAATTATGGCTAGGTTTAGGATTGTAATTAGGGAGAGGGTTTGTTTTTAGGTTAAGGTTTACTTTTAGGGTTAGGGATACTTTTATTGTCATTTCCAAAGACTGGCAGAGTAGAGCGATGTACAATATCAGAAAATGACAGTTCTTTGTGCAACATGATACAGTATAAATGAGTATACGCATAGGGCCCTATTACATTCTTCGCATTAAAACGCTTGTGCAGCGCGTGATTTTTTGCGCAAAGCGTTAAACGTTAACGCCCGTGAATTAACGCTGGTATTACCATCCTCGTGCATTTTACCATCCATCGAAAAATTGCGTGCGTAAAACCGACACGCAAAAACACGCGCGCATTAACGTTGCGCGCAGAAATCAGTGTGTGCAATGTTTTTTTCACGCGATTCAGCCCCGTTCACACTGCGATTTATCTCGCGGATTTTCGCTTCTCCAATGCATTTCAATGCAGCTGTTCACATCTTGCCGCGCGACGTCGCGCGTCGCGGTAGCATGTCACTGGTGCATGACCCTTTTTTACAATTTGCGATTTGCGATTTTGCGATTTGCATTGGTGGTGCTTTGCAAAATCCTGCAAAACCGCGACGTCGTGCGACATTATCACTCTATGTCGCAAATATGAAAATCGCGCGGAAAATCGTGCGATTTTCAAATCGCACTGTGTGAACGGGCTAAGAACCACAATTGTCTCCCGTTAAGTTTTTGCGCTTGTCAAAATCAATCTGAGCATATATGCTGCAGCAATAATAAAAACACACACAACCTCTCAATTTTATTGTTTGGGTATGTGTAGAATGTGTAACTATACTTTGCTGTATTGTTTTTTCGGCCAGGATGTTCAGATTTGCCATAACCACCAGCTTTCAAAGACGTTAAAATTATGCACGCAAACGTTGTCCGTTAAATTTTGCGGATAGATTGTAATACCATCCGCATACCAGTGCACAAACGCATTTGCGCTCAAAATGTTAAGTATAGGACGCGTGCAGTACATTATGCTCGCAAAGGGTTTGCGTACGGTCACCCGTGGTAGGCGTTAAGGTGCATTTTTTGTGCATCCGTTGTAATACGATGTTCAGTGCAAAGGGTTTTGCCCCTCGCGTTTTTGCACACGCGTTAACGTTTGGGCGAAGATTGTAATAGGGCCCATAATCTGGTACATCGACATAACATGCATGGCAAACAATTAAATAAAAGGAAAAAGAGAATCGTAAATCCTTGAACATCATAAACAATGTCGATACTTGTTATAATAAAGGGTGCCAACATGAAATATACAATTCCTCTAAGCGCTATATGGATTCAACCCTATCCACCCATTCTTTTAAGAGGGCATTTAAATGTAGAATGGTGAGGGCGCGATGATATCTGTGAGTGGAGTCCGGAACAAAATGGAACATTGTCAAAAGAGGTGAGGGTTCTAGTTGCAGGCCTGTGATTTCTGATATATGAGAATCCAGTTTGGACCAAAATGGGGTTAATGCTACACAGTCCCACCATGTACGGGGGTATGAGCCTACCTCCTGTTGGCAACGCCAAAACAAATCTGGCCCAGAAGGAATATTGGTGTGCAACACCTATGGGGTCAAATACCTTTGAGAGAGCAATTATAATTGTTCTCAATGACGGAGTGGGTCTTGGAGCATTTGGATATGGAGAGAAAGATGTCACCCCACTTCTCCTTCTTTGGGGAACCAGTAGGTCTCTCGACCAGCCAACTGTAAAAGAAGGGAGGTTTGGTAGGTAGCCAGTTTGCAATAATTAGTTTATAGTTGAGATCAACTGTGTGGGGAGCGGGGTCCATGGATCACAATCTCTCAAAGTGGGTGAGGGATGATTGCATATCAGACCCTTTAGACAGAGCCTGCACAAAATGGGTAAATTGCAGGTGATGGTAGTTGTACAATGCTGATGCTGCATCACAATCTGGAGTGGTACATGGAGCTGGTCACATCTATATGCAGGAACTGGCCTTCCAATCCCAGTGGGATGACCGGCTTGTGTGGAACTAGGAACAATGATGAGGGGTGTGATGGTAGGCCCAAGCGACTATGGTAGCGTCTCCAGAGTTTAAGGGTTTGGGGGATGCAGGGATGGTTAGATTTTGGGTTAGTTTTAGGATTAGGATTAGATTAAGGATTATCATTACCTTTAGGGTTTGGGTTACACTTAATATAAATTGTAGTTTTAGAGTTACATTCAAGGTTAGGGTGTTTTTATGGTTAGGGGTAATTTTAGGGTCAGGGTTAGAGGCACTTTCCAGGGTTAATATTCCTTTCCTATTAGGATTTGAGTTCATTCAAGGCTGAGGTTAGATTTAGGGTTAGAGTTTATTTTATGGTGTTACTTTTAGGTTTAGGGTTACTTTTTGGGTTAGAATTACTTTAAGTGTTAAGGTCAGTTTTAGGGTTAAGATTTATTTCAGGGTCAGATATGTGCATTTTGGCTCTGTCAGTATTGAAATTAAAGGGACACTACCACCAAAAAATTAAATGCCTCTATTTTGTCTATGTTGCCGATATCTTACATGTACTTTGTTTTACTCTTATATGTTTAGGTAACAAAATATTTTACTCTGTATGTGTCACTGGGTGCATCCAATGCATCTTTGGGTTGTAAACTTTGGGTTGTAAACTGTCCCCTCCCACAATATCTTTCCACCACTTGCTCCTCAACCTGTGGCAATGGCCATAGAATGGAGTCTATAAGGGTTAGTCAGAGAGAATCAAATGTCAGTGGCATTTCGGTGCTCTCACATTCGGTGCTTTCAATTCGGGGAAGGAAGGGCAGTCCCCAGCAGCTATAATCTCAGATTTCATGTCAATTCTATGATACGTATGAGATGTTCCAAGGGGCTGGTTCCTTTGTATTCACTTATTAATGTCACATATTATTGTTCTACACACTGGACTACACTGTTCACCTCTGTTGGAATGTTTGTACACCATTCCTTTCCATTTGTGATGTAGCGAGATTACAGCCTGAGCTCCTTTTGTCATTGCTCTCAGAGTCATACTACATTCCACCTTTGTTTGGTACCAATTAGTTTACCTGGCTACAAATGTTTACAATCTGGTAACTCAATTACTGATCACAGAGACACAAATACCAGGTCTAAACAATGGATCTTTATTTGAATTGAACAGAAATGAACACATTTCTGTTGTACGTATAGGGCATTTCAGTTACCTTCCACCCTCCATTTTTTAATGTTTTGACTTTGATCATACACCCACGTCAACATCTGAAGTACCACGTGATTTATAAAACTATCACTCCAGCTCCATGGTTGACATGGAAATAGTTATATTCCTATGTAAGCCGTTGATTTCTAAGTATCTTAGAATTGAATATTAGTTAGTCACTAAAGCGTTATAGTCACTAACTCGAAGAGGGGTATATTTGTATTGATGTTTGAGTAAAGGGCAGTGGATTGTTTGTGTTGCAATCCAGAGTCTGAGAATTTTTACCTCAAAGAGCTAAAAGACTTGTGCTTTTGTTATCAAACTACTTGTGATTTGTCCAAATTTTCACCGATTTATCCGAGATTCCGAATCACAAAAACATGCAACATCCATGACAAAATGCAACATAGCCCAAACGGATGAAGAAGGAATCACACAATGGATGCCTGTGTGTCTAGTGATTTGTTAAAGGGCCACTACCACCAAAAAATGAAATGTCCTTATTTTGTTTATTTTCCCTGGCTTACCTCATTCAGCTGCCATCTCTTATCTTGAGTAGCCTGGATATCACAATAGCCTTATCTAAGCATTCCCTCCTACAACTCATTAACTGTTAAATACTGTATAGGATAAAGCACAGTCACAAAGTTAAAGTCACCATAGGACTTTGGTAAATGTTGCTCCAAGAGAAAAATCCACAAAATGGAAACAAGAGATAAATAACTAATTTGTTTTTCCTTTTTACATGCAGTTACTTCAAAGGAAAAAAGCAGCAGCATGTGTTTTATAAAATGATTTTGTTTGTATTGCACAAGTAATCTAGTTACAATTTATGTAAGTGGTAGTGTCCCTTTAAACCAGAATTCTGAATTGCTCAACCGCTGAACCAAGATGCATCCAAAATTAATGTTCCCAAATCCATCCGAATGTATTCAGATCAAGTTGTTTGGATTCAGATGCGTGACAAAAAGGTTTCTCTAATTCTATACAGCAAAATTTCTGACAGAGGGCAGCAGATTTTCTTCAAGAATTTGCCCGTATTTTGCCCCATCCATTATTCCATCTATCCAGACTAGTGCTCCAGTGCCTGCTGAAGAGAAACACCCCCATGACAGGATATTACCAACTCTATGCTTTACTGTAGGTATGGTGTTATCTGGATGGTGAGCTGTATTGGATTTCCCCCAGACATATCACCTAGTGTTGGGCCAGATAATTCAATATTAGTCTCCTCTGACCATAACACCTTTTTCCATGTGGTGTCAGAATCTTCAAGGTGTGTTATGGCAAAGCTCAGTCATGACTGCATGTAGACTTTTCTTGCAACCCTCCCATACAAGCCACATGTCTACTCTTTCTTCCATCCTCAACAAGCTAGCACCGTGAAAACTCTGCCCATTGAGGCAATATAGCCTGCATCCCTGGCACAACAAAATGACTCGGTATCTCCTAAGACGTTCTTGAACTGCTGAATGCTATTGAAGAAAGACCCGCTTCCACTCAGACTTTCTTCACTATAAATTTAAGCTCCGTCCTACAACTCTGCCCTCTTTCTAGCCAAGCAATCATATTATACAGCCTTCATACACACCCAAAACACCTGTTCAGCGCGTTCAACTTCCTTTTCCATCCTGCTGTGACTATTCCTCATACTGACTTCAGTGCCGAAGACCTACCATAGAATGATCATTTAGTATCTCATTTTTTGGATTTACCTCTCCTGGCAGCCTGTCTCTGTTGAGGTGCCCCAAGGTTCAGTACTGGGCCCTCTACTTTTTTCAATCTACACTACCTCTCTAGGCAAACAGATCAGCTCCATTGGATTCCAGAACCACCTATACGCTGATGACACTCAAATAAAGCTCTCCTCCCCTATCTCTTTCCGGCTCTCCTGGATCGAGTCACTGATTGTTTCTCTGCCGTCTCGAATTGGATGTATTCCCACTTGCTTAAATTTATCTCTCTGCGAGTAAATAGAACGCTCATTAGCCCACGCCTCAAGCTCGCTGCTTTGGTGTCACTTTCAATTCTGACCTAACGTTCTCTCCCCACATCCAGACAGTGACCAAATCCTGTTACTATCAACTCAAGAACATTGCCTGCGTCCGCCCCTTTCTGACGCAAGATACCTTGAAGGTGCTGGTTCATGCTCTTGTGATTTCACGACTTGATTACTGTTATTTGGTTATTTGCTCCTTATTGGCCTCCCCAACTCCCGTAATGCCCCTTTGCTATCTGTAATGAATGCAGGCGCCAGGCTTATTTTTCTCACCAGATGCACCTTGCATACCTCCCCCCCTCTGCCAATCCTTCCATTGGCTTCCTGTAGGTTTTAGGATACAGTTTAAAATACTGACGTGTACGTTCAAATCGCTCAATAACTCAACCCCTCCTTACATGTCTCTATTACCCTGCAAAAACATCCCATTTAGACAACTCCGGTCAGCGGGCAATCTCTGCCTGTCTTCTGTCTACATCCGAGCTGCCAACTCTCGCCTCCAAGACTTCTCAAGGGCAGTTTCGGTAAAGTGGAATGACTTACCTCGCCTTATCAAATTCTTTCCTAATCTGCAGTCCTTCAAGAAATCCCTCAAAACCCATATCTTCAGATTACCACATCACTGATGCAGCTCACCCCCCCCCCCCCGCTCACCTACTCTCACAGGATTGAAGCTGCTTCAATGGCCCCACCATTCACAAACCACTGGCACTAAGGATCTTGTTGTCCAGTAAAGCTCCTCTTGTCTTCCTCAACCCCAATCCCTCTAGACTGTAAGCTCCCATGGGCAGGGCCCATGTCCATTTATCTGTACCTCGCTCCCTTTGGTTATTGTGAAGTGCTGCAGAACTGTTGGCGCTATGTAAATGATGATGATAATAATAATAATTTGTGGAGGATTTGTGATATTGGTCACGCTGCTTTTCAGCCATGAGGTAGACTGGTGGACTCCTATTTATGCCCTCCCAGAAACAAATCCACCTTGGGATCAAAAAACAAAGACACGGAGCGGAACATGCTACAATGATGACCTGGCTGGAGCCTCTAATTGTGTTTTGTTTCACACAGTGTAATGGGAATAAGCGCTGATGACATATTTTTTCTTATGTTTTATACATGTTGCTGGGCTGGATAGATCTGGTGGTTGCAGCCGCCCCATCGGGGAATAGGCGTGACCCCACCCCTCCTGTACTATGTATGTTTTATTGTACCTCCAGCCAGGTCATCATTGCAGCATGTTCCGCTTCGTGTCTTTGTTTTTTGATCCCAATGCGGATTTGTTTCTGGGAGGGCATAAATTTGAGCCCACCCGTCAAACTCATGACTGAAAAGCAGCGTGAGTAGTGATGGTTCGCTACACAGCAGCCTGTGGCTTCATTTTTGGATAGGACTCACCCTCACTAGAGGTGCCTTGACGTTGTTGGGTGAGCTTACTCTCTTAATGGCCATTAATAGAAACCAAAGCCTCTAATTGTGTTTTGTTTCACACGGTGTAATGGGAATAAGCGCAGATGACATATTTTTTTTCTTAGGATTTGTGATATTGTTGTCACATGCACACAATGACTACTCTTTGTCGTAAATTCCTGCAACTGCTTCAGAGTTGCTGTGGGCCTCTTGGTAGCCTCTCTGGCCAGTTTCCTCCTGTCTCTTTCATCCAGTTCGGAGCGATGTCCTGATCCAGGGAGGGTCTGTGTTGTACCTACCAAATACCTTCCACTTCTTAATAATAGACTTCACTGTGCGTCGAGGCATTGGTAAAGCCATTGAAACTTTTTTGTATCCATCTCCTGACTTGTGCCTGTCCATAACTTTATCGGGGAGATCTTTTGACAGTGTCTTGCCACCCATAGTTGATTGTTTTGCTTCAGTTCCACTACCAGGGACTGAGATGCTCCAGGAAAGCTTTTTTCATGCTGAGCTAATCAATATGACCACAGCTGATCAAATTGGAAAAGTCAAATGGTTGTGTGTGCCGGTGAGAAGGCGATTAGCTATACCAGGTTGAGTTTACTAGTCATTTTTAGGAGGGGGTGATCCTTTTTGGAGAACATGCAATTGTTTTAATCGAAGGAGCATTTATTCATCTCTTTTACCATTCCATACCAATAAAAGTACATTTTATTATTCATATTATGACATTAACACAGATGTAAATTAACTTGCTATATTTTATAGAAATACATTATTTACATTGCATTTCCCTGACCTTGTCTCTTAAGGTTATATATTTTACATCTCTTATATACACAAAAAGGTGACTTTTCCTTCCTTTAATAAGTGCTTCTTATCAGCACCAACAACCGATACATGACTCATAAATATGTCAGTCTTTTTTTTCACCGCTGCTCATGTGCATACGATTTAATTTTTTTTTTCTTGTTTTCTACTCTTCCCTTCCCATATTCTGACAATGGTACTGTACAGCCACTGGGTGACTTTAATTTCTTCAAACTTTCCCCGTAGAAAACTTAAATAAATCACAAGTGTCACATGCAAAAACCTCTTTGTCCTACAGACGAAATGTAACAAGGTCGTGGAGGCCAGTGCTTTCCGTATCTAATTAAATGCTTCCTGTAAGTCTGTGCCAATTGTGCATCTTGTAAGAATGTTTAAGGCTGGAGTATGAACTTCAATGCACCCTTCGCCTGAAAACCTGCTTCCTGTTTAACAAGAATTGACAAGTCCAACCAAACATATGCAATAATAAAAGAAAATCTTTATTAGCTAAGGTGATCTCTGTCCTTTCATGGCGTACCCGAGCCACCGCTACAATGAGTCAGTAGAAAGTCTTTAAACACAGGCTAATGTTTAAATGCTCTTTGATCAGGTGGAGTCGGTGCTGAAGCGTGCTAGGTGGATACAGCCAGATACATATTTGTCTTAAATCACAGGGACGTAAGCAACAAATGTGTAGAGTAATATTTACAAAGTGAGGACGAAGGCTGAAACAAGAGAAGACCTTCAGGGTTATTCAAAGAGAATCGAAAAGTCACTGCACGTTTGGTGACTTTTCGTTCTCTTCAATTCGGTGTGATTTGGCGATCCCATTTCGGCGACCCTGCGGTGTATTCAGCAAGCACCACAGGGCCGTCGTTTGTGCAGGGAAAAGCCACCGCAAACCCAACGAACAATCACCACAAAACTGCAACGGAAGCTATATCGCTTCCCCAAGAGTAGCGGAGTTGAGATCCATAAGGGCAACAATACTTTCTTGATTAAAACAGAAATTGCATAATATACAGGTTGTAACTCAAGAGCCAAGGTACTCAAAGGACTAGCTAAATTACCTCTATGCTCCGAGGGTTTCGAGACCGACAGAAAGCCTAGGACACGCTCGGAAACATAATACGTGGGACGATAGTCTGTGAAGTATTCAAGGTGCAGGGCAGTCAGGGATGCAGAAACCAAACAGCGAGTGATCAACCCAGCAACCAGCATGGGGTTAAATCACTAAACCACACAAACAGCGTAATACACACGATTGAGAGAGAGAGTGGTCAAAGCCAAGCCGGCTCAAATAACAGGAGCAGTAATCTCATACAAAGCAGGGTCGTCAACAGTGAATGCAATCAGATACAGAAAGTAGCGGTGCGTGAAACAAACTCCACAACAGGGCGATGAGGCAACTCCTCAAGCCCTGTTTTAAAGCCTGCGGCTCCTGGTAACCACACCTGACCCCGCCCCCTCAGATGCCGATCTGCCAGCAGAAAGTGCTGGCACCCGGCCAGCCAGCGGACCCCCTTCTTGCCCAGAGCCCCCCAGGGGGCACAGCGGGGGCTGAGGATGTAACAAAAACCCGGCGAAGGCACACCGAAACCCGCAAAAACATCTGGATTAACCCCGCCAGAGAAACCCGAGCAAGAGCCGATCACAGCACAGAGCAGCCGCCGGAAAAACCCGACACCGCAGACGAATGGAGAGGGGGGGGAAACAGTACGCTTGATTGTTTGAAAAGTGAAACGCTGTTTGCAAAGAAACTACAGAAAGAAAATGTCTGAAATTTACACATAAGATCCAATGAATGATAATAAAAAGGGCTGTTACAGAAAAAAGAAAAAACGATTTAAAAAAAATGGAAAAAACATTTTCGCAAAAAATCCCGAAAAATGCCTAAAAAAATCCTAAAAAAATCTTAAAATAAAGAGACTCTTTACTGCAGAATAAAATAAACGGTTTATTAGATATTGCATTAAAACGGGAATATTTTTAACATTGAAGCCTATGGGATTCGCCTAAATAAACCTGTTGAATGACACCACCGAACAGCAGGGCAATTCGGCAACTTTTCACTGCTGGCTTTTGTTCTCTGAATAGATTAAACATTGCTTCTCTATGGGGATTTCACTGCCCTGAAGAGCATCGTGCGTGCAGGCAATTCGCCTAAATTTGGCAAACTGCCTGCTCTCTGAATAGCCGAATAGCCCTGAAATGTCACCATAATTCCAGTGTCCGGTTACATTTCGGCGACATATCAGACCTCTCTGAATAACCCCTTATGTCATGGCCCGGCCCTGGATCTATACACTGGGTGCGCGCTGGCGTGCGCCCTCTGTTTATTCATGTGAGCGAACGTCATCTTTTTATTGGCTACTCGCTGCCTGGTGCTTTATGACACTTCAAGGTGAGCACTCCCACATTTTTTCCTAGAAAAAAAACAACTGTGTATAGCTGTATATTATTGCTTAGTGTGTGCTTCACAATTGGTATATCTTTATATATCATGGTGGTTAGACTTTATAGCAGCTTGAAAAAGGCTGGTCTTACTACCGTTACTGCCACTGCCGAGTGCACAATAAATGTGATCATGCCATCATCTTGTCCTCTGTCTTCTTCATCTATTTGACTTTGTAGGTTTGGCTTTCCCAACACCGGATTAATATTATGGATGAGTATAATGAGAGTGTGAATCCGTCCCACTGTTGATGTTTCACTAATTTAAAAAGAAACACACTAGAAAGACCTTAGCATTTAGAGCTAATAATGTGCAGCTAGATAAATAATACAACCTTTTCAGTTTCAAAGGAAGAATTTATTTGGCAGCTTCTATTTCTGTGAAAATATATGATGGTTTGAAATGTGTGCACAACAACATGGTTATTATGTCTTAAAAGAGTTGTTAAATAGAATACTAAACATATTTAATTAATCTTGAAACGCAGGCTAACATACACGATTTTTATTCTCCACGATAGATATCGTATCTCATAAAACATACTCCCTGAGTGTTGTTTTCTTTACAAATTGCATGTGTCTATGTCACTTTATCTTTTTTACTCTGCTAAGGAAAGCCATTCAGATCTTATCTGCCTGCCTTGCTACATAACACACTAACAATAGGAAATATAGAGACAAACAAGCAAAATGCAATGAAAAGTAGATTATTTGTAGTTGTAGCAGAATTTTTTAAGTTTCTGCTCTTTTCTTTCACTCTGCAAGCAGTGCTTTTTTCTGTAAAAATAGGTGAAGGTACTCTCACGCCCAGGGAAAAACTGATTATTATGACGATTTTTTGTGTTCTAATAAATACTCCTTTATTCACACTGGATATATTGCCCCAGGCTCACATGGATATATTGCCCCAGCTCACACATGGATATATTGCCCCCAGCTCACACATGGATATATTGCCCCCAGCTCACACATGGATATATTGCCCCCAGCTCACACATGGATATATTGCCCCCAGCTCACATGGATATATTGCCCCAGGCCAGCTCACATGGATATATTGCCCCAGGCCAGCTCACATGGATATATTGCCCCAGACCAGCTTACATGGATATATTGCCCCAGGCCACCTAACATGGATATATTGCCCCAGGCCACCTAACATGGATATATTGCCCCAGCTTACATAGATATATTGCCCCAGGCCAGCTCACATGGATAAATTGCCCCAGCTCACATGGATCTCGCAAGATCACGGCTGGCTGGTGGATGGATCCCAGGCGAGCGGCAGATATCCATGCTGGCAGCCGCTCGAAGAAAATAATGCGGTGGCCGCTAGATCCCAGGCGAGCGGCAGATATCCATGCCGGCAGCCGCTCGTAGAAGAAAAGAACGTGGCGGTCGCTGGATCTGCCCCTGTGCCAACCAGACAGCTCCGGATTCAGGCTCTGAGAGTCCGATACCGGAGCTGTCAAAAATTAAAAAGCAAAAGGTGGCTGGCGATGAGGTGCCGGTACTGCATACCGGCGCGTACCGCCTCTAAAAAAGCACTGTCCGCAAGTATTGTTAAATCCACTCTGGGCCTAGACCTAGATGGCCTATTGAAGCATACATCTTGCTTTACGTAAATGTATTGGCATGAAAAATCTGTAGGTGGAGGTTGGAGTGCTTGTGTTGTGTACCTGTGTGTATAAACATTATACAATGTCAATACAGACGTAAATATTTTTGTGTTGCATCTGTTCATGATTTTGAATACATTTTATGGTCTGTATTCCACTTCTGTATTTCTCTCCCTTAGGCTGGCCGTCCACTGGCACCATGATCGGGCGAGCGATTTGGTCACCTGATTATGGACAATGCCATGGGCCAATCAGGGTCGTCCACTGGAAGCGTCTGTGGACGACCCAGATCGGCCGTTGGAGAGGCCGCCGGGTTATGAAAAAAACAAAAGCCCCGCTGCCGTCCCGCTCCGGGAACTGTCTTTGATGCTGAAAGAGCATCAAGGACAGCCTCATCCACCGCAGCCGTCTCCAAGTGTAAAAAAATAAAAACGCCAGCCTGCAGGGGGGATTAACCCCCAACTCTTTCCCTACTGCGAAAATAGGTGTCAGCACCAGGGAAAGCAAACGCTGCAGCCGGCTCGAAAGAAAAAAAGACAGGAGGATAAAAAAAAGCCTCGTCTTTTAAAAAAAAAAGAGAACTTGGAACCCTGCCGCGGCTCTGTAACTTATTGCAGATCGTCCCGGCATCGTCTGATAAATCAAATTAAATCGTTTCAATCGCACGTCTGTTGCAATTGCCTGAAATCGCCTGAAATCATCCGTCGGTGATCAGATGAAGTGGAAGAGGGCTGATTCACCTTCATGTTATAGGATCGGTCGGTCAACTTCAGACGATACTGGATGATGACACCATCGCACGAATACGGACACAGTGGACAGCCGGCCTTATACTGTATCTGTCATCTTTTAGTGTCCCTCTACAAATCTCCTCTGTTTCTGTCTGTCACACGCTCCAAACCATGTCTAGTCCCTGGTTGTGTCAGTCACAAGCTACTTATTCACTTGTTGTTGTTCAGACTAGTGGACCACATCTTGAAGGAATCAGAGATAAAGGGCAGTATTGCAAAGCTGGTGCTAAGGCTCCGGTCAGACGACCGCAACGTTCACGTCCGTGATGGTGCAGAAAAGTACGCCCGACGTGATAGCATGACATAAAGGCCAATGGAGTCCCACACACGATGTACGTGCAGACACACAATGGCTGCGGCAAACGGACGCAAGTTAGGCAAGGAAGTACAACCCCTAGAACGGCCGCACAAAGTGCGCTGCGTCCGCAAAGTCCGCATGGCTTTATGTGTGAGTGATGGAACGTGGTCAGACGGACTGCATTTATACATCCAGCATTTTTGACAGACAAAATGGTTTTACATTTTAATTTATTTTCCCTCCTACATCCGTCAAAAATAACGTCAGTGAAAAAATGCACTGTGTGGCCACTACTGCGTCTTCCGTACTAACGTACGTCCGTACTGCACGGACACACAGTCCGTAGAAATCACGTTCGTCTGACCCTAGCCTTACTTAACCAGAGCTTTTGTAAACCTACCAGAGCCATTATAGTCTATGGAGTTGTTAAGTTTACAACAGCTTTGGTTAAGTAAGCACCAACATTGTAACACTGCCCAAAGTCTATTACTAAAGGTGCCCAGGTATACTTCATATAGATAATGAGACATAACATATAGAAAAAAACAGTTAGCTTTCGAGGCTTTAAATCTCACAAATCTATGTAATTTAAATAACCCTAACACAGACACTGTAAATTTACATATTCTGGGTTAAAATCACACATAAATCATCCACTACAGATCTACAGCCTGTCTCTGATGCACTTTCCCTATGATGACAGCCTCTTGTTCGGAAAGAGATGTCAGGATTTTGGTTACAAATAAAAGATAAAAGTCATGAATGAAAGACTTTTTTTTGCGTCCCCTTGGCTTCCATTCATAAATGTCTTGATTGCTCAATGAAGAAATGCATTTGTCTCCAATAATCCTACAGAATGAACAAATATTTTTAGTTGGTGAACAAGCAATTAGCCCAACCGCACAATTTGCCAGTTACAAAGTTGTTTTACATTGTGTCTGGAGATTCTGTCTGGGGACTCTTTATCCAATATTGTTCCTTTACGTTTCCTGTCTTGTGTCTCCTTTATGTCCTCAGACAGACATCCTGTCATCTTGGCGTTGTGGACTAAGACCATTTCTTGAATCTGCAGCTCTTTTTAATCCATACAATGATATTCACGATTTCCTCTATAGTGAGCAGGCAGGCAAGACCATGCAATGATTACCCACCAACAGCTTCAAATGGCCACATCACTCAGCCATGGAATAGATGCTTAGATAAAACCTTAAACTTAAGATTTAATTCATTATTTAAAAATATGGTTGTTTCAACAGGAGGACCTTTAACTACAATATAATTGGGTCAAGGTTCAGATAACAGGAATGTAGATGTTTTGTCAGATCAAATTATGATGAGCAGGAAGATAATTGTGTCCCTTTAAGGAACCAGGATTAGGTTAACATTCTTATTATAAGGCCAGGACAAAAGTTTTCTTGGTTGCTGGTGTCCATGATGATACAAATCAGCAATCAGAATATCCCTGTAATAGCAGAAGGTGCAGGAAACCCTCCAAATGTTATTTACAATCCCATTCTCTAAACTTTCTACTGGGTTTCAGTCTAGTTGGAGACTTACATACAAATAACTTTCAAGTTATTCAGAGAGAGGTGAAAACCAGGAGAATGACTGGAAAAGTGAAAATTCTAGGTCAGAATAGCCAAACCAGAAAAATTCCCCCATTTATCTCCCTTTCCAAATCGTCTATCTGGTCTAGATTGTTCTCTTCTCCTGCAAATTCTCCTGAGTTTCACCTCTCTCTGAATAATCCTGAATCAGTTAACCCTGAAGTTAAATTAGATATTTTAAAAAAAATGGTCCCTGGTGGGAAAGCATTGCGTCGGCAGACCATACTAATCGTTCCCACAATGATGAGTGAAATTGCTCAGAGCAGCCCCAGATGTTGCAGCCCACTGAGAAATTTCATGGTATGCCAGTGAGCCAATTCTGGGAGGCACTGAGTGACCCTTACATCTGTGACGCTTAGGCTTCTTGGAGCCACTGGGCTAGTGAAAATATTATGGGCTGTCAGCCTCCCCCTTGATGGCGGCCCTCTCTACAATGGCAGATGGTAAATGCCACACTTTACAAAGTGTATGAGGTGCTACATCCCTCGCTCTTGAAATTAAATGGAGGAGAGGAATATATTGTTATGGAATATCAGTTTGAGTAAGAAGAAATATTTTCTAAAACTCCTAATAATATGTTTTGTTGACACAATGAAGGATTCTGCTCTTGATGTGATGTGATTTAACTGCAGACTGTCAGCTTTAATTTGAGGGTATGTACATCCAACTCAGGTGAACGGTGTAGGACGTACAGATGTGCCCCCCACTTGTTAAGGGACTAAAGGTAATGGGACAGAATAATTAATATAAATCAAACTTTCCCTTCTTAATAGTCAATCACAGCCTGGAGCATTCATCCCTGTAATGGCACAAGCAAGCTAAAACCCTGTGAGACCTGAGCGGGCCCCACCGTAGAGCAGGCCATTAGTGCTGTTGCTCGTCCTCAGGATCCTCACACCCTCCCTTCTCTCACTATAAGTATACAGGGTCATCCAGACGTGGACCCCTGGCTTGATGTGCCTAGAGGGGTGTCAGCTATACCCTCCTGACGAGGCCTAACAAGGCCGAAATGATCGTCGGGGGTTGCTTCACCTCTTGTGCAGGGATGACGTCCTTGGCAGTCAGTACTGACCACCCTCATTGGGTGAGAGCAGACTGATTTGCATATGGAGCATTCATCCCTGTAATGGCACAATCAAGCTAAAACCTTGTGAGACCTGAGCGCGCCCCACCATAGAGCAGGCCACTAGTGCTGTTGCTCGTCCTCAGGATCCTCACACCCCCCCTCTCTCACTATAAGTATACAGGGTCAACCAGACGTGGACCCCTTGCTTGATGTGCCTAGAGGGGTGTCAGCTATACCCTCCTGACGAGGCCTAACAAGGCTGAAACGATCATCGGGGGTTGCTTCACCTCTCATGCAGGGATGATGTCCTTGGCAGTCAGTACTGGCCACCCTCATTGGGTGAGAGCAGACTGATTTGCATATGGAGCATTCATCCCTGTAATGGCGCAAGCAAGCTAAAACCTTGTGAGACCTGAGCGGGCCCCCACCGTAGAGAAGGCTACTAGTGCTGTTGTTCGTCCTCAGGTTCCTCACCCCCCCTTCTCTCAATCGCAGCCTGAAGTCTGGAACGCATAGACATCACCAGACGCTGGGTTTCATCCCTGGTGATGCTCTGCCAGGCCTCTACTGCAACTGTCTTCGGTTCCTGCTTGTTCTTGGGGCATTTTCCCTTCAGTTTTGTCTTCAGCAAGTGAAATGCATGCTCAATGGGATTCAGGTCAGGTGATTGACTTGGCCATTGCATAACATTCCACTTCTGTCCCTTCAAAAACTCTTTGGTTGCTTTTGCAGTATGCTTTGAGTCATTGTCCATCTGCACTGTGAAGCGCCGTCCAATGAGTTCTGCAGCATTTGGCTGAGTGTGAGCAGATAATATTGCCCGAAACACTTCAGAATTCATCCTGCTGCTTTTGTCAGCAGTCACATCATCAATAAATACAAGAGAACCAGTTCCATTGGCAGCCATACATGCCCACGCCATGACACTACCACCACCTTGCTTCACTGATGAGGTGGTATGCTTAGGATCATGAGCAGTTCCTTTCCTTCTCCATACTCTTCTCTTCCCATCACTCTGGTACAAGTTGATCTTGGTCTCATCTGTCCATAGGATCTTGTTCCAGAACTGTGAAGGCTTTGTAAGGTCTTATTTGGCAAACTCTAATCGGGCTTTCCTGTTTTTGAGGCTCACCAATGGTTTACATCTTGTGGTGAACCCTCTGTATTCACTCTGGTGAAGTCTTCTCTTGATTGTTGACTTTGACACACATACACCTACCTCCTGGAGAGTGTTCTTGATCTGGCCAACTGTTGTGAAGGGTGTTTTCTTCACCAGGGAAAGAATTCTTTGGTCATCCACCACAGTTGTTTTCCGTGGTCTCCTGGGTCTTTTGGTGTTACTGAGCTCACCGGTGCGTTCCTTCTTTTTGAGAATGTTCCAAACAGTTGTTTTGACCATGCCTAATGTTCTTGCTATCTCTCTGATGGGTTTGTTTTGTTTCTTCAGCCTAATGATGGCTTGCTTCACTGATAGTGACAGCTCTTTGGATCTCATCTTCAGAGTTGACAGCAACAGATTCTAAATGCAAATAGCACACTTGAAATGAACTCTGGGCCTTTTATCTGCACAATGTAATTGGGGTAATGAGGGAATATCACACACCTGGCCATGGAACAGCTGAGAAGTCAATTGTCCCATTACCTTTGGTCCCTTAACAAGTGGGAGGCACATCTGCAAACTGCTGTAAGTCCTACAGCGTTCACCTGAGTTGGATGTACATACCCTCAAATTAAAGCTGACAGTCTGCAGTTAAAGCACATTGTGTTTGTTTCATTCCAACTCCATTGTGGTGGTGTACAGAGCCAAAGATGTTAGAATTGTGTCGATGTCCGAATATTTCTGGACCTGACTGTACATGATTGGTGGATAGATATGGTTTTGGTTGCATCCAGTGATGATAAAATGCTTGATCGGGAATCGTCTGAACGTCTAACAAGCATAGGAGCCAGGAAGAAAACGTAGGAGGCATCTATATTATACTTCCTTATAAACTAGAGGAGCTGTGGCAATTGAGTTTTAATGTGGATAAGTGCAAGATAATGCACCTGGGACGTAAAAACCCAAGGGCTGAATATAGAATATTTGATACAGTCCTAACCTCAACATCTGAGGAAAGGGATTTAGGGGTTATTATTTCAGAGGATCTAAAGGTAAGTAGTCAATGTAATAGAGCAGCAGGAAATGCTAGCAGAATGCTTGGTTGTGTAGGAAGAGGTATTAGCAGTAGGAAAAGGGAAGTGCTCATGCCACTGTACAGAGCACTGGTGAGACCTCACTTGGAGTACTGTGTGCAGTACTGGAGACCGTATCTCCAGAAGGATATAGACATCTTAGAGAGAGTTCAGAGAAGGGCTACTAAAATGGTGTACGGCTTGAAGGAGAAAAGTTACCAGGAAAGGCTTAATGATCTTAACATGTATAGCTTGGAAAAAAGACGAGACAGAGGAGATATGATAGAAACATTTAAATACGTAAAGGGAATCCACAAGGTAGAGGAAGGGAGTATATTTAAA
Source organism: Leptobrachium leishanense (assembly GCA_009667805.1). Classification (NCBI taxonomy): domain Eukaryota; kingdom Metazoa; phylum Chordata; class Amphibia; order Anura; family Megophryidae; genus Leptobrachium; species Leptobrachium leishanense. The sequence continues at coordinate 105,342,786 of CM019067.1, read as the reverse complement.
AGGAAACAAAGTAGCAAAACAAGAGGACATAGTCTTAGATTAGAGGGGCAAAGGTTTAAAAGTAACATCAGGAAGCATTATTTTACTGAGAGGGTGGTAGATACATGGAACAGTCTTCCAGTTGAAGTGGTAGAGGCCAAAACAGTATTGAATTTAAGCAGGCATGGGATAGGCATAAGGCTATCCTAAACAAAAGATAAATCCAGGTAAAGTATCCATGTAATTGGGCAGACTAGATGGGCCGAAAAGGTTCTTATCTGCCGACATTTTTCTATGTTTCTATGTTTCTATTTGTATGTAGGTTTGTACAATATAATCCATTGGGGGTTTTCATACAAAGGCCAACTGGAAAGGTACTGTACTGTTTTTTTTACAAATGCCTTTTCTTTTAGAGATCTAATATATCTGAGGTGTGCATTATATACCAGAACCTCCAAGCAATAACAATCCCAGCAATAAGTATCTAAACTATAATATGCTTTCTTAGAAATCACTTTGAGTAGATAAGATACTTTGCTTTTGCTCAATTATTTTTTTTTGAGAAAGGATTCATTGAGATTTCTCTAGTTTTCCAGTATGTACCATTAGGTGTCTTGCCCAAGGACACTTACTGGAGAGGTGCTCTTGCCTGGATTTGAACCTGTGTCTCCACAGTCTCTCTCCACGGCTATAGAGCAGTGATGTTACCTCCACTCCACCCAGCCGGCATAGATATGTTTTTGCTCATGCTCATATTTATTTGACCTCAGTTGGAGAGAGTGTCTAGGGCAGCGCCAAGATCGAAATAATCCATAGAATTAGAGGGTGATTAAAAGTAAAAAAGAAATAAAAAAGTGCACTGAAATTTCAGTTAAATTTCAGCTCTTTTGTTCAACGCACTTTGGTGCAATTAGGCGATTCAAGTTCATCGACCATGCAGTGAAGTCAGTATTCACCGCAGGGTCCCTGAAGTGCACCGAACAGGAGCCACCAAAGACCGCTGAATGCCACTGAAGAGCACCAAACAGGCCGTCAAACGCTGCTGAAGTGCGCCGAACTGGGAGGAATGCTATTCTTTAAAAGGCATTTAAAACAATAAAAATGCATGAAAATGCATGGAAATAAGAAAGAAAGGCCCCATAAAAAATAATAAAACGGTCTGTTACAGAATAAAAAAAAACGCCATAAAAAGTGGGAATAAAAAATTTGCCCAAAAAATCCAGTAAAATACCTTAAAAAATTCTAAAAATAAATAGACTTTTTGCTGAAACTGAAAAGAATAAACGTTGAATAAAAAAATAAACTGTTGAATAAAAAATTTATAAAAGCGGTAATATTTAATTACATTGAATCCTATGGGATTCGCCTGTTTAAACCTGTTGAACTGAACCACCGAAAATCTGGGCATTTTGCCAACATTTTGGTGCAGTTTGGAGTTCTCTGAATAGAGTAACTATTACTTTTCTATGGGACATTTTCACTGGTGCCGGAGATCGCAAAATTGCAGCAATCTGCAGCGAACTGCACCGTATCTCACTGACAATTCTCCAATATTTGGCAAATTGACAGTTTTCTGAATAGCCGAACTGCCACAAAATTGCACCGTATGGTGAAATTCACCATTCGGTGCAATTCGGTGGCAACTTTGGCACTTAGTGAATAACCTCTTTAGAGGCCAGAGGTAAAGTTACTAGAACCCATGCCTACATTGAGTCTTATAGTAAACACTGCTTTAACTGAAAATATTTTTTTTGTGTGACCAGGAGATACCACAAACATATGTAAGCACAATAAAAGTTTTTTCGTGAAGTTAAAAAAAAGAACTCACATATGCACTATTTTCATCTCTTTCATTTTCCATAGTTTTGCAGAATAATTGCATCCAGTAGTTCAATTGAGCAATTACAAAAGTTTGCAGAAAATTCAACTGAATAAAGAATGCTGTAAGGCTGCAGCATTTATAGGTTTCTATGTTCCAGATACTTGTGTGATGTAACTTCCATCAAAACATGTTTTCTTTTTGTAAAATGTATTTATATCAACCCTATTTCTTTTTCTTATCGCAGCCCCGTTTGGCTCCCGTAATAGTGAAGAGGTGGGCAGACATCCTTATATTTTAGTGACTCACTCTCCACTCATGTTCATTTCAAGGACATGCAATTTGCATTGAAATAGAGTAACCACCCTCCATCATTTTTGACAGCAGTCTTATCTAATATCTAAATTTGGTGCACTGCTATCTGTCAGATGTATCAATTGTTTAAAATAGTCTGTTTTTGCATGTAGTGTTTTTGTTTCCTTTCTGTTGATGTAATCTCCTAACCTTCCTGAAGACGATCTATTTTGCATAAGAATTTAATTAGCATATAAGAGTTGTAATGACTTCTTATCTGTTTGCCTTCTGACAATGAATACAGTACATATAAAGGGACCTTCACATAGAATATTGTTGACAAATTCAATTTATGACAAAAAATGTGGAAAACTGTTTGGATGTTTATTTATTTATAAAGTATTTTACCAGGAAGGATACATTGAGATTTCTCTCGTTTTCAAGTATGTCCTGGGATGTTAAGAGTCATTCATAAAAAAAATTAATTGGATATTGAGGTATCGCCTCAGTGTCCCACATCCCAAACATTTAATCTCTCTTTCCAGTGTTTGCGGCTCTTGCACCCTAGAACTCAGAATGTTTGGTGTATACAAGTTATTTGTGGTATTCCATATGAACACAGCATATAATAGTGTACTTTTTACTTTTTGCGGCTCTTGCACCCTAGAACTCAGAATGTTTGGTGTATACAAGTTATATGTGGTATTCCATATGAATACAGCATATAATAGTGTACACTATTATATGCTGTATTCATATGGAATACCACAAATAGTGTACACTATTATATGCTGTATTCATATGGAATACCACAAATAACTTGTATACACCAAACATTCTGAGTTCTAGGGTGCAAGAGCCGCAAAAAGTAAAAAGTACACTATTATATGCTGTATTCATATGGAATACCACAAATAACTTGTATACACCAAACATTCTGAGTTCTAGGGTGCAAGAGCCGCAAACACTGGAAAGAGAGATTAAAAGTTTGGGATGTGGGACACTGAGGTGATACCTCAATTTCCAATATCTTTTTACTAAACAATATAAAAATTCAAGAAGGGCAAGTAAACATTTACGGGCCCAATTCGCTAGTGAACACTAACTGTAGCGTTAACTTCAGAATAAGTGACTTTATCGGAGGCCCCCATATTACCTTCCTAAAACTAACAGATTAAAAAATCCATTAGCTCATTGGTGATTGTGTTAGCTTGCGTGAGCTTACTGTACTTTGTGCATCCTATACATAACATTGGAAGCGCAAACATTAATCAGCGTTAGGATAAGTAAGGTATTACAATGTCCTAATGCTAATTAACACACCGAAGGGTTAACTGATTTTTTTTACCGGCGCCCAGAAGCTGGTGCTAAGGCTAGGGTCAGAGTGGGGCAGTCGGAACGCGCGTGCAGGCGCACTAAATCACGGCGGCAGTAGCAGCACATAACGGCCAATGACGGCCAATATACGCAGTACGTGCGTACAAAAGTGCGCCGACACCACGCAACCGGCAAATGAACGCATTTTTCTCAGAAGGTGAAACCGCTGCTACAGACGTACAGAGTGCGCTGCGGCCGCATGGCAGCGTGTGTGCGTGATTAGGAGACGTCAGACGCTGCTAGTGTGCGGCCTACATAACGTTCAAACAGCCGGATTTCCCTAGAATTGCGTTGGTGAGTACCTGCGACTGTGCGACTGTGGTCGTCTGACCACTTAAGCGTATTCCGTGAAAAAATGCGTGCGCACGCATCGACGTACATTTTGACGGTGGCCGCAGAAAATGCGCTCATCTGTCCCTAGCCTAACTGATTCCGCTTCTGGAGAATCAGTCTGCACCAGCTTAAACCCCCCAGCCCAATAAATCAGATACTCTCCTCTCATCTCGCAGCGACAACGTTGGACCGATCTGCCGCTTCTGGCTGCCGGGACTAGAGTGAGACTGGGGACAAATAGTCCCAAGCCTCCCTTTGCAATCATTTTTTTTTTTTTGGAGAAAGTATTTTACCAGGAAGGATACATTGAGATTTCTCTCGTCTTCAAGTATGTCCTGGGTGGCGAGCTTGCTCAGGTCTCGCGGCCTAGCAGTGCAACCCTCCATGGAGTCCTATGGGCACAACAGCTCATTTGTAAATGTTAACAGCTCCAGTGTTATGTATAAATTTATAAGGAGATGCACAGCTAATGTGAAAAATACAAACCTTTATTGATGCAATTAAATCAGGACAGTGTTATATCTACATCAGTATCAGTGGCAAGTACATCAAGTACATAAATCAGCAATGCATACCACAAATGCAATATATTTAATGTCACTGCAAATTACACTATGCAGCATGAGTATCTTAAAGGATGCTCAAAAAGGCGAAGCATGAAATCTAGTGATAAATGTCAACACTGTCACAAATATGACGAAAATAGCATACATAGAAACAACCGTAAAAAAAACTCAACAAATAACATGTCAAAATCGTTCAAAAGAAATGAATGTAGCATAATGTGATATATACAAATAGAAAAATGTGTGACTTTTGTGTAGTGGGGTTGTATGGAGAAGCATAAGCTTGGCATTTTGAGCGCTGTGTATATTGTACAGTTTTATCTTTTTTCACTAACTCAGACATGGAATGGATGATTATGTTCGAATTGTATGTATGTTCGAATTGTATGTATGAATGTAAGCTAAAGGGTTTGCATTCTTATGCTGGTTAAACGGTGTGACTGCATCTTTAGTTTTTTTTATGTTTTTTCGGCGTTTTTTGGGATTTTTCGGCAAACTTTTTTATAGTTTTTTTATTAGCTTTCTTTTTTTAATGTAACAGACCTTTTTATTATTATTCATAGGACCATATATGTTAATTCCAGACATTTTTGTCCAGAAGTTTTTTTTTGCAAACAGTGTTTCAAATTTGACACTGTCAATGCTTTTTTACCCCTCCGGCGACTTGTCTGCTTTTTCCTGTGGTTGGTCAGCGCTGTGCTCAGCAGCTCGCTGGCTACATTTGGCGACTGTCTGGTGGGTTTGCGGTGGCTTATAGGATCAGATCGGATAAGTTATCGGATCTGTTAATTTCTGTGAATTTTTTTAAAACGGCGCAGACTCACTGAAATTATCAGATCAGTTAATTCCGGCGGTTCTGCGGTGGCTTTTCCCTGCGCTTCGGGGACCCTACATCGAATGCTGAATTCACCGCAGGGTCAGGGAATTTGATTCCCCGAAGTGCAGGGAACGAGAGCGCTCCGAAATGTCGGTGACATTTGGGTGCTCTCTGAATAACCCCTTTAAAGTTGTTTCCTGGTATGGTGGTTGGAATATTGGATTGTGAGTACTTGTTTGTGGTGGTAACATTGTGAAATAGAGATGATATGCTTATTTTGTGGTTAAATTGTGGGTTAGAATCCAGCTGAACCAGTGGTTGAGTTGTCAGTTTGTGCTCGTTTCTTGATATTTTCTTAAATTTCATTTGGAGCCCACCAATTCTCCTTTGAGCTCTGAAAATACTTTTTTTTTCATTCTCAATAATCTCCTTAAAGACCAAATACTGGTATCATAGCAGCTAATATCATCTGCAAACTTTACTGGTACTGGGTTATATCATATGGCAACAGCAAGATTTCGTAGAGTGTTACTTTACCATGTATATGAATAAAAAAACAACAATATCTGAATATTTAGTTATAAGTATTATAAACAATATAAACAATAATAATAATTATAAATAAGTATAATATAAGTATTAGCCATGTAGCCTTTATATGCTGTATCCAGGAAAACCTATACAAATGGGAAAGGAGGAAAATCACAGCACCTCTTTAAATGTCACAGGTTAATGAACTGTATTAAGTCCAATTGTTTGCCACATAAACTATCCTAAATTACCTTCAGATAATATACAGAACATTTTTATCCCAGAAGCCTGTGAGCTGTTGTCATGAACCTGGCATAGCCATAACAAACAGAAGGACACTGTCTAGTAGTCAGAGAGTACTAAGAAGATCTCAGAACACAACTGTCAGCAACAGTAACCAAGGTCACACCTTCAAAAATGATTTTATTTAACAATTAAGTAACATGTTAAAGAATATGGCATAAAACACTTGCAGGGTGAGATATTGTGAAAACGCGTCTGTCAGACATTGATTTACTGATTCTTTAATACATATATCATAGGATGCCCTGTATATCTTAGGATGAGGAGACATCATATGATATATGATGGGTGTAGAGCTGCAATGTTTTATATAGCATCTTCAACACCGTATGGGACCTATAGTTTGTTTTCAGTTTAATCTAAACTTTTACTAGTGCGAAATTGTTGTTCTTTTTTTGTTTCCTCTTTTCCTCGCTGTGCCATCCTTCTTTTTAACTTTACTTTTCTGGTCCTTACTAGTGATGGGCCAAACACCGCCGTGTTCAGTTCGCATTCGAACTCGAACACCCGAAAAAGTTTGACCGCAAACTCGAACACAATGCAGACACCATGCAAGTCAATGGGGCTCGAACGTTTGAAAATTAAGGTCCCCTCCAAGAGGGCATATATGCAAGATATTGGCCATAAAAGGTGTATGGGGGGTCTAGGTACTGTCCTGGGGGACAGGAAACAATGAAAAAAAAGTTATATAAAAAAAAGTTTTTAACCCTTTCACTGCTGAGTGCTGAGCCATTTCACCGCTGTGCACTGAGCTTATTTTTACCGCTTTTGCTCATGTTTAAACGCGATTTGAAGCCATGGGAAATGTTTTATCACCAATGAGTGGGAAATGTTTGACCAACAATGAGTGGGAAATTTTTGACCAACAATGAATGGGAAATATTCCCGTTTTAATTCAATATCTAATAGACCGTTTATTATTATATTCTGCAGTAAAGAGTCTCTTTATTTTTAGATTTTTTTTTTAGCATCTTTTAAGTATTTTTTGGAATTTTTTTGAAAACTTTTTTTTTCCCCGAACTTTCTGCGAACGTCCCAAAAAGTTCAAAGTTTGAGAATTTTTTAAAACAGCTGATGTTCTAATCGAACTTCGAACCGATTCGAACAGGCAGCCCATCCCTAGTGCTTACATCTTTCTTTAATTATTCTTTACTTTCTTGTCAGTTGTACAGTATATTGTCTCTGAAAACACATTATTTTAGAGAAGCCTATCAGCTCTCTCCATGATCCACTGTTTATTTCTTGTTCCATTTTCCCACACAGCCCCCTATGCATCCGCTACTTCACATACTCTGCTATTAACCTCACCTTAATGTTTCACCCCTCTCCTCTAGATTGTAAACTCTCGAGCAGGGTCCTCCCTCTTACTGTTGTGTGTGTTTAAAGGGCCCCTACCACCAAAAAATTAAATGTCCTCATTGTGTGTATGTTATGTTGCTGATATCATACGTGTACTTTGTTTTTTTCCTGTATGTTTAGTTAAGAGAATATTTTACTCTGTGTGTGTGTCACTGGGTGCGTCCATTGTGTGAACTTTTGTGTTGTAAACCACCCCCCCCCCGTATCTTTACATCACTTGCTGCTCTCTCTTTGGCAATAAAATGGAGTCTATGGGTCGATGACTGGCTCAAATCTCATTGTGGGATGTGGGATGTATTCAAAGGACATCACCAGGGGGTAGATTGTATGTCTTTTATGCTCCCTGTTTTATCTCATTCAGCTGCTTATCTCGAGTAGCTTGGAGAACAATTGCCCCCTGCAGTCTTATCTAAACATTCCCTCCTCCAGCTCATTACCTGTTAAATACTGTAGATAAACATAGAAGTGGGAAGACTATGGTAAGCTACAATTTCAGGAATATAAATTTGCATAAGAAAGTGGTTTGGTACAGTTTTAAAGATTTATCTCATTGAACTTTTTTGCTAATTTCCACTGGTTGGAATGACAAATGAAACACCTTAGTGATGATTACATCCTTGCACCTGTTTGGGTATGATGCAACAAACCTTGCACACCGGAGCCTTATTCTCACCATGCCATTACTTAATGCTGATTTTACTGGAAATCATGCTGATTTTACTGGAAGCTTTTCTTGCAGCTCGGCATTAGTGACTCTTTACTGTGACTTTCAGACTTGTAACTGTAACTGTATTGTTATTTTGATTAATTTGTTTACTTTATGTCCTTGTTTGTTTGTAGATGTGACTATGAAAAATTAAGAATTAAGAAAAGAAAATACAGTAATATGTAATTCATAGTTAAATGTCATGGAATGTAGTACATTTTACTTATTTTATTGTTGTTTTATTTATATGCTTGTCTTGATCCTTAGGGTTCTGTTTCGATGTTATCATGTGGTCAGCAAGAATTTTCTAAATAGCCTTGTTTCTTTGGTTTTAAGGTGGTCTAATGGCAGACCTTAAGTAGCAAAAGGACTTCATTACATATAGCCCCTTTTTCCAATGTAGGCCTTAACAAGGCTCCTTTAAAGGGAAAATAATGGCGCAACCCTCTAACCCTGTTAACAACTCTGTCATGACCTAGAGGCTCTATTAATATCTCAAGCCGTAACAGGATGGAGCGACTAACAGGGTTATTCAGAGAAAGGTGAAAACCAGGAGAACTGGCAGGAGAAAAGAACAGTCTAGACCAAATAGCTGATTTGGAAAGTGAGATAAATGAGAGAATTTTTGCGGTTTGGCTATTTTGACCTAGAGGTTTAACTTCTCCAGTCATTCTCCTGAGTGTCACCTTTCTTTGAATAGACCTGTATATGATACCAACAGTGATGCTGATACAGGCATCTGGAATACTGTGCTAGATCAACGTTGGCATGTACATACAGGATAATACTGGGGCTTCGGGAGGACACTGGGAACTTAGTATTCTCCTGCATCTGTCCTCTGCACCACGGGACCAAGGTAATAAATGAATTTTTGGATCTTTTTTTTTTTTCTTGCAAAACCAAGATCACTTAGTACCAGGGATATTCTTTTCGAGCAATGTTGGAATAGCTCATTATTTCTGACTGGCAGATAGCTAACACTTCCTAAACAAAATATGAGAAGCATTAACTTGCAGTAAGGAACCATTAGCAAAGCTTGCAACTCATTCAGAATAGTGACTCGAGTTCTTACGTTAACGAATGGCCTACTCGTTAACTTGGAATAGCACCCATTGCTAAGAAAATATTTTACTATCAGGGTTATTCAAAGAGATTTGAAAAGTCACCACATGTTCGGTGACTTTTCGTTCTCTTCAATTCGGTTCCTTTTGCCGATCCCATTTCGGTGACCCCGCGGTGTATTCAGCAAATACCACAGGGTCCCCGAATTGCAGGGAAAAGCTGCCGCAAACCTGACGAAAACTAACTGCAAAACCCAGCGAATGCACGCCGAAAACACGCAAAAACATCTGGATTAACCTGCCGAAAACCACGGAAAAACCCGAGCAGGAGCCGATTACCCACAGCGAAGCCTCCGGAAAAAGCCAACACCGCAGACAGAGTGAAGTGAAAAAAATAGCAAAACAGTTTGCATGAATGATTGAAAACTGAAACGCTGTTTGCAAAGAAACTACTGAGCAAAAATGTCTGAAATTTGCATATGAGGTCCAGGGAATGATAATACAAAGGGCTGTTACAGAAAAAATAAGTAAACTTAACCACTTCGCTGCTGAGGACGCGCTCAGCGCGTCCTCAGCAGTCCCGCTGGTATGCGGAGGACGCGCTGAGCGCGTCCTCCCATTGGGGTCAGCATTCGGCCGGGTTCCGGCCGATCGCTGGCCCCTCCGGTGCGGGCTGACATCCTGGACCAGCAGCCGCCCGAATTAGGTGTCATCGCGGGGGCATGTGCGGAGGAGGCGCCTGAAAGGGAGGGGGGGGAGGTCCTTCGGACCTCTCTCCCTCCCGATTGGCGGCTCTGCGGGGGTTAACCCAGGCATCATTTGGAAGGGCACAGCCTGCCCTTCCAAATGATGCCTGGCATTAACCCCTGGGGAGCTGGATCGCGAATCGGCGCTGAAAAGCGCCGGTTCGCGATCCTTTCCCGGAGCTGGCCGACATCTTGGATGTCGGCCAAGCCTCTGGGAACTCCCCCAGAGGACTGGCGTCATCGTGCGTAGCACGATGACGCCAGTCCTAGAGTTAACCCCTAACTGCCACCAACTGTGGAGATAGGGAGTTCCAATGAACTCCCTATCTCCCGATCCGTGGCAGCTAGGGGTTAAATTTTGGTATCGTTGGATCGGCTAGAGCATGGCCATTCCAACGATACCAAACATGAAAGTGAAAAATTTTGTAAAAAAAAAAAAAATGAAAAATAAAAATAAAAAAAAATTTAAAAAAAAAATTAAAAAAAAAAATAAACACTTTTTTTTATTTTTTTTGGTTTGTTAATGCAGCAATATTGTTCCCATTTCAATTATAATGTGAACAATGATGCTGCACTAACGATTTTTGTATGCGGTGCGTTTGTTAAAAATAGTGTCATTTTCCCCAAAAAAAAATGTAACGAGACCCCATCTCTAATTATTTTAACAAGCGCACCCCATACAAAATATAACCGCAATTGCTCGCATGTTAAAATGTGGAAAAAAACACTTTACACATTGTAAATTATTGAAAATACATATTTTATTGCATTTTTTGTTATAATATACAGACATGACATAACGTATACATATAATAATGACATATTATGAATCTACCGAGTCTGACGGAAAGAACGATATATAATATGTCTGGGTCATATACTAAAATAAGCCTTCAAAACACGTTTAAACATGATGCGCAAAACAGGTAAAAATGACCTCAGCATAGGGGCGGGAAAAGCCTCAGCAGCGAAAGGGTTAAAAAACAAATAAAAAAAAAATCGGACTTTTAAAAAAAAGAAAATTCAGAAAAATGCTTAAAATATCCTAAAAAATCTATAAATAAAGAGACTCTTTACTGCAGAATTTTATAATGAATGGTTTATTAGATATTGAATTAAAACGTGAATATTTTTAACATTGAAGCCTATGGGATTCTCCTGAATAAACTTGCCGAATTAAACCACGGAATGGCAGGGCATTAGGGGAACCTTTCACTGCTGGTTTGTGTTCTCTGAATAGACGAAGCAGTGCTTTTTCATGGGGATTTCACTGCCCTCGAACAGGCACCGTATGTGCAGGCAATTCGCCAGGATTTGGCAAATTGCCTGCTCTCTGGATAGCCGAATGGCCAGGAAAGGTAACCGAACGCTGATTTTCAGTGTTCGGTTACCTTTCTCAAGCAATTCGGATCTCTTTGAATAACCCTGTATGTGTCACCGATGCAGATATTTTGTAATCTTTTGTGTTGTAAACTGTCCACCAACAGTATCTTTACATCACCTGGCCATCGAATGGAGTGAATAGGCCTGTCATCAACTCAAATCATTGTATTGTTTGGGATGTATTCAAAGGACATCCCCATGGGTAGATTACAAGACCTCTAAACTCCCTGTTTTATCTCATTCAGCTGCCATGTCTTATCTCTGCGAGCAGAGGCAGGACCATAGACCTCATGCTGTCTTATCTAAACATTCCCTCCTCCACCTCATTACCTGTTAAATACTGTAGATTAGATAACACATGGCAGTAAAGTAGAACCGTTGTATACATTTTGCTAAATGTTGGCATCATGGGAAAAATCCACAAAATTGAAGCATTTGTTTGAAGTAATTGTATGTAAAAATGAAAAATAAAGGGAAAACCAAGAACACGTGTTTTATTTATTTATTTATAAAGGATTTTACCAGGAAGGATACATTGAGATTTCTCTCGTTTTCAAGTACGTCCTGGGTTCAAGAACATAAAAATGTGGCTTTATTTGTAATGCACATGTAATCTAGTGAGTAAGTGCTAGCGTCCCTTTAATGCTGCTGACGTACCTTTCAATATCAATAAGGGGAGAAGAACATTGTTTATATTTATAAAGAAAGGTAAGAATCTCAGCATTTCAAATCATATCAGATCGAGGGTCAGAATGTTGGCATTGTCTTTTGGTCCCTCTTGGGTATTTGAATATATGACGGTTCCTATCATTGTTTAGGAGTGTGAGATCAGTTAATTTAACTCCATAAACTGAATCTTTCTGATTTGCATGAAATTGGTTCTCCTCCTTTATTTTGTATACACTAATCCTGCAGCAATCTGTAGGAAGGACCACAACCCATTAGGGTTTGTTTATGGTGAGATCCTGCTTGTTCCTGGAAGAGTAAGCAATCTAAGTGAGGATTTTGCACCGTAATTTGATCAGATCTAGGGTCTGAATTAAGGCAACATTTTTCTGGTCCCCCCTATATTTATACACTTATGCTGGCTCTATCATTGTATAGGAGGGTGTGACTAGTAAGTATCGTTTTGCCTCATTATGCCCTAAACAGCTATGTACACTTAAACCCTGGAAGCTGAATATCCTTGAACTGCACTTGGGTTTCTACTATTGCTTGTGTATATTCGCCAGTGAAGTCCTAGGACAATTTAGTGGAGTGTATTCATACTAGGCTACCGCCATGAATTGGGTGCGGGACACCTCCGCCAATTGGGAAGAGATTAACTCTATATACTGACTTTTTATTTACACCTACCCTACACACTGAACACCTATACCATATAGGCATTTCGCCGGTGCTGACTTATTTACGGATTTACCTGCCTGGTTTGCACACTTTACACATGGTTACTATTTATGTATTTCTATATATGTTTATTTTAGAAGGATTTAATAATTGATATTTGTATTGTATGTCGAATATTTTTGATACCTGCAAAGGTGGCATTGCCAAACCAGTTGGCAGCAAATATTCTTTTTGCCACATTGTTTTTCTTTTTCTTGTTACTACTAATTGAAGGTTTAATCCTATCATACTGGTATTGACTTTGTAGTTCTTTGGACTATTTTTCACAACGTTTGTATAAGAATCTCAGCATTTGCTTATATTAGGCAAACACTATTCCAAATCATTTGTTATTGCACAATACAAATGTGTCTACTGCAAAATCAAACAGATCTTTGGCACCTAGAATATTGAAATGCACGGTGAATGCAACAATTACAGTTAACAAATATATTTTTTAAAATAAATATATTCTGGATGCCTTACCAATGAAAAGAATGCAAAACTATAATAGTTAACATGGGTATTAGCAATAGCTGGTTGATCCAGGGGGAAATCTGATCATCTTTTCAAAGCCAAGATTAATTTCTTACCAGCTGGAAAATGTTGAATAGTTTAGTTGACTTTTTTGTGAGACGCTGAATTTGATGACCATGTTTGTTTGTTTTTTTAAAACAACTTAAATTAGGGCCTAATGAAAGTACAAAATTCATCACAACAGATCTGTGAAATTTTACATGTCAAAATCATGACGAATACAAAATCTGCAAGCGGTGCATGAAGTGATTAAAGATGGTGGTCACTTGTTACACTTATAGAAAATGTAGGAAATAGAGATTCATGCATTTGCTCTTTTTTAATTTTGAGACTGTATTAGTAAAGATATTGCAGAAATTAACTAAGCTCAGAACAAACCATACTATATCTGTCGGATGAAGAACCTCTAGACATCAGGAAGAGCATGATATACCAAGAAAAAACTGGAATGTATTGAAATTCAAGGGAAAAGAAAGGTTAATGTGACTTAGAACTTTTTTGCTTAAATTTTTACTAAACAATCTTACTTTGTCATATGGAGGTTTGATTTCGCCTGAAACAAACATAGCATAAATGAAAATTAAGTAATTCGTACCATGTGACTGGTTGCTGAGCTTGAACATATTTAGGGCCATATTACATACTTGGTGCTTACCAGAGCCATTATAACCTATGGAGGTTTTAAGTTTACAACAGCTCTGGTTAAGTTACCACCAACTATGTAATATGGCCCTTATTGTTAATTAATGCAGCTTACAATAAGAAATGGACACTCTTGAAGGCTTTCTTTTTTTTCTTAGCAGGAAATGAGTTCATTGTAACTACAAAAGCCTTGAGCAGTATAAACAGGAAGTGACATTGCAGAATCAAGATGGCTCTGTCACATGATACTCAGAGTTCTGCTACACATATATGTAATAAGTGACTTCCGTTGACTGAGGAAATGTGGCAGCTAAGAAGCCTTACCCAAACAAAGAAACATTACCAAATTCTTTTCAGTCAAACTTTGTGTCTTAAAAGTGACAGAGTCTTAAACCTTACAAGCTGTCACAGCGGCACCGGCATAAGCGGTGGTGGGGCCCATGTTCTGAGGTAAAAGCCCTCAGGAGATACCACTCAGACAACGACTATAATGACAGAAGGTGAGAACAAAATAAGGCGTGACAGAGACTCCTGCATGGTACTACCAAAAGGAACCCTAATACTGATAGGCCGGTCTTTAGAGTAGCCGGATCTGAGCTAATAGAAAATACAACAGCGTCGTGCAGAATCTCATGATATAAACAGTTTATTCAGAATGGAGTCAGCCTGGTATGAGTTAAGACAAAATTGTGGTCATAGAGTAGCCAGGGATCAGAACACCAGAGAGGGACATCAGAACAAGCCAGGGTCATACACAGAATATCAGCACGGAAAGAACCCAGTGGACCTTTCAGGACAGGGACATGACTGATGGCCTGGGCTTGTCAGTTAAGGAAGGATCTGTAAAGTTATTGGTGGAGCATTGCAACAATGTTTCTTACTTTGGCTATTTATGCTTCTGCTGGGGGGAGTGTTCTTCCTCTGGTTCCCTGACAGCGTGAGAGGTGCTTCAAGAAGATGCCCACCCACCCACCCTGGATTTCGGTTACGTTGTGTCACAGCTTTTAGCGGGTTTCCCTGGACAGCAGTGCTTTAAGGATGGATAAGCCACCTTCGGGTGAGGCTCTGGGGAGACGAACCTCGCTTGCGGGGGGACGAGCTCTTGCTTTGGTACACTGGTGGAACTGCCTATTGCATGGGGGCGATAGGGCAGAATGGAGATTCAAAGCACTGCGACTTATTGGTTATGTATATAGTTAAATAAAGCTGTGGCCCATGCCCATTCCAACTTATATAAGCATTTGTGTTTTATTTATTATGGTCAAGGAGGGGTATGGGCCGGGAAGGTCTCAGGCCTAAGCAGTCAAGGAATAACTAGAAAACGAAAGCAAAAAGGAATAACCAGAAATAAACAAAGGTCCAAATAAAGGCAGAGAAGACAGGGAACCAAAGAAATATAAAACAGAGGGAAAAGCAAATAAGAAAGAAAACAAGACAATGGGGAACAGGGACACTAAGGTAGGGGAAAACAATGAACAAAAATATACAAACAAAACAGAGATACTTGATGGCAACAGGAACACAGGGCCACACAATCTAGGAAAGCCACAGAATGACTGAAGATCATAGAGGAATGCACTATGGGAGCAGTGCTCTTAAATAGGGAGTGGATCAGAACAAAGGGAGACAGGTGAGCGAGCTGACTGCAAACAAGAAACTTCTGGGCTGGAACCCAGGAATGGCAACAGGAACTAAGACCTGAACCAGATCAGCTCACATACAAGGTACAGGGCTCCAAACGTGACAGAAGCATAGTAAATATGTTTACACGTCTCATGTGTTTAAGATTTTGTCACCTGAACACACACATTTTTACATACTATTAAACAATAGTACAAATGGACGGATATTACTGTAAAACGGACTGATGTATTGTAAGCAGGTCAGTGTGGAGGCGGCCATCTTGGAATTGCATCTCGATTTTCAATCCTCATTGAAAGGTACTGATTTAAAAAAAATACAGAGCGCATGCAATATTCTACTAAATTCTGTGATTTGCAGAGCTCCCAGCATTCCATTGTGGATTATTGTATGTTATTGTTATCATTGTAGCATTGGTAATAATGGCAACTCTGTTACACATACCTCTACACAATTTAAAACCAGTCTAGATTCCTAATAAAATTCTACTGCAACGCTGTTACCAGCAATTTACAAAATACATATGTGATCCTATATTAGGGGACATAGTACGATAATACCTGATCTGACATGGTTTTTAAAAAGCGCACTCACCATTCTCACTGCTGTGTGCCGTCTGTCCCCTGTAGGCCGACTCTGCTGATCTCGCATGACAAGTGAACATTTGCAGCTGTGTTTGGACCTCATATTGCTGTGCCAATGTATTACAGACCTATAATCACATATGCTATTAAAAAGGGCCATATTACATAGTTGGTTCTAACTTAAACAGAGCTGTTGTAAACTTCCCAGAGCCATTATAGCCTATGGGGGTTTTAAGTTTACAACAGCTCTGGTTAAGTTAGCACCAACTATGTAATATGGGCCAAAGATGGTTATGCCATGTAGGGAAGTATGAGTAGACGCTTTAACAAACAAACCTCATTATTATATGGAACATGGGATCAATCTGACGCTTACCTCCAGATTTGATGAGACTGAATTATGATGGGAAAAAATGTGACCCTCAGCACAGCCTTCCATGATGCTTTCTGCATATAGTAGAATAGATCAACATGACGAGCGTTCTGACTGAATTTAAGGGTTGGTTTTACAGTTGTGTTCAAAATTATTCAATCCCCAATGCTGTAAAGGGTTTTAGGGAATTTAGTGTACATTTGTAATTGTATTCAGAATGAAATCCTACAAGGACTTTTTAAAGAACCATATGCAACTAAAATGACATCAATTGGTTTTGTAATACAGTAGTAAATGTTTCTTTTGTGAATTCTTCATTGACACAATTATTCAACCCCTTAAAGACTACCACTCTGAAGAACAGCGGTTCATTCAAGTGTTTTCAATCAGGTATTGAAAACACCTGTGGATGTCACGGAGCAGCAATAAAGCATAATAAGCACCAATTAGGCAGCTTTAAAATGACTGTGATACTCAGCTCCTTCTAGACATTTACTGGTGTGGTTACAAACATGGTGAAGTCAAGAGAATGATCCAGGAAGACAAGAGAAGAGGTGATTACTCTTCACAGGAAGGGCAATGGCTATAAGAAGATTGCAAAGATGTTAAACATACCAAGAGAGACCATAGGAAGCATCATACGCAAATTCAAGGTAAAGGGCACTGTTGAAACGCTACCTGGTCGTGGCAGAAAGAAGATGCTGACTTCGACTGCTGTGCGCTACCTGAAGCGTAGAGTGGAGAAAAGTCCCCGTGTGACTGCTGAGGAACTGAGAAAAGATTTGTCAGATGTGGGTACTGAAGTTTCAGCTCAGACAATACGGCGCACACTGCGTAATGAAGGCCTCCATGCCAGAACTCCCAGGCGCACCCCCTTGCTGTCTCCAAAGAATAAGAAGAGTCGACTGCAGTATGCCAAAAGTCATGTGGACAAACCACAGAAGTTTTGGGATAGTGTTCTGTGGACTGATGAAACAAAATTAGAACTGTTTGGGCCCATGGATCAACGCTATGTTTGGAGGAGGAAGAACAAGGCCTATGAAGAAAAGAACACCTTGCCTACTGTGAAGCATGGCGGGGGGTCATCATGCTTTGGGGCTGTTTTGCTTCTGCAGGTAAAGGGAAGCTTCAGCGTGTGCAAGGTACCATGAATTCTCTTCAGTACCAGGAGAAATTGGATGACAATGTGATGCAGTCCGTCACAAACCTGAGGCTTGGGAGACGTTGGACCTTTCAACAGGACAATGATCCCAAGCATACCTCCAAGTCCACTAGAGCAGGGTTGCAGATTAAAGGCTGGAACATTTTGGAGTGGCCATCGCAGTCACCTGACTTAAATCCGATTGAGAACCTCTGGTGGGACTTAAAGAAAGCAGTTGCAGTGCGCAAGCCTAAGAATGTGACTGAACTGGAGGCTTTTGCCCATGACGAATGGGCGAAGATACCCGTAAATCGCTGCAAGACACTTGTGTCAAGCTATGCTTCACGTTTAAAAGCTGTTATAACTGTAAAAGGATGTTGTACTAAGTACTAAGATTGAATGTCACTTGGGGGTTGAATAAAACTGATAATGATGTGAGCACAGAAAAGACATTTGTGGTTATTTCATTATAAATGTTATGTTATATTTGTCTGACCTACACATGCCTCTTTGATTTAATTGTAAGCAAGATGACTGAATGATCAAAATCAATGTCAAACTGGCCAAAACACTCAATTTCAGTGGGGGTTGAATAATTTTGAACACAACTGTATGTTTTGTGCTTAAGTCAGTCTTTGTATCACCTGTGAAATCTACCATCTTCCCTCAATCGGTTTACACCTTGGTTTGACAGCTTCTTTGTGCTTCCACGTACAACACAGATGTTGTGGTCTAGAGCTCATATTCTTATATTTAAACAACATTTCTGTAAAAGATAAGTGAATACAAAAAAAATTAAAAATTAGCAAATTAACATTATTTACATTTTTTGACTATCTTAAATTAACAGTTTCTGTGCAAAACGTCTATTTCGCCCAATATTTAATTGTTAACTTCACATCCTATATTTCAAATAAATGTTATGATAAAAAAAAGAGCTCGGTAGTGAATGGGTTAAAGGGAGACGCTACTCATCCTGCATCTTGACCACTTTATAATTTTAAAGTGGTCAGGGTGTGAGGAGTGCCCCTCCCTTTAACTCCCCCAATTTGTGAAGTGAAGGAGTTTCCTCCACCGCACTCAGCATTACCAGCAGCCTGGATTTTTTAATTTCCCCGCTGCCAGTCACCAGATTTGTCCCTAATGACCTCAACCCCATAGGGAGTGCAAGTACTACATTGTCACTCTCTCTCAGACCAATCACTGTAGTGATGGTCTCAGAGAGGCAGAGAGATCAGATCTGCCCATGTACTCTGTTCCGAACCATCATTCTCTGTAGATGCTAAGGAGCATGTGTATGCAAAGTGTGCAAGTTCCGTTGAGCTGCACAGTTTGCTGCTCCTACGCAACACAAGTTACGTACGAGCACAAATTGCAGAGAAAAGCTTCGAGCTGAGCAGGAGGAGCAGCGTCAATTTTTCTGTGCAAGTTAATACATGCATCATTTTTCTCACGTGTCCACTTGCAGAACGCAGCGCTAACCGCTGGGATACTTATTTATTTATTTATAAAGTATTTTACCAGGAAGGATACATTGAGATTTCTCTCGTTTTCAAGTATGTCCTGGGTTCAAGAACATTCTGTACCCCCGCAAGTATCACTTCCTGGTGACCATAGGACTCCATGGAGAGTTGCGCTTCCAGGCCGCAAGCACTGTACGATACCGATTTTGCGAGATTGCGCTGCGCGTGGAGTTATCACAGAGGAAGACTGAGGACTGTTTGTTCCCAGTCTCACTCTGCTCCCGGTGACGAGAAGCGTCGGATCAGGTCTCTCTCCCTGCGGGATGAGAGGTTAGTATCGGATTTATTGGGTAGATTTTTAGGGGTTGCTACATGGTTCTGCCAATGCAAAGTCATGTAAAAGCAGCATTTTGGTGGTGCTAAAATATGGCTGTCAGCATCCCTGCGGTAATTAGCACTAAAACGATGGAATACTTTACTTATCGGAACGCTAATGTAGGTTTGCGCTCCCCTTGTTACATATAGGATGTGCAAAGTACAGTAAGGTCCCACAAAAAACATTTTGCATAACATGCAAAGAGAATAAGATGTTTTACACAAGTATACATCCATGTAGCACAGAAAAAAAGGTGTTCTTGTAGTACATTCTCAATTGTCAAATTAAACAGCCCATGGCTCAGTTGAACAATTTCAGGGCAGGAGCTTATTTTGTTTATACAATGTAGTTTTACTAAAATAAATACTTTGACATAAAAACTCAAAACCTTTCATTAAGCATGCTCTGTTAAAAACTAACCTTGAAAGTTAATATAAGCTGGCCAGTTTTTCTTTTTCTTCAAAATAAATACTTCATTTTAACAGGTACCATAGTAACAGTACCTGCATTGTTGGACTGCTTGTAAATCTCTAGGCTTAGTATGAAAAGTAAACTCTCCTGGTTTCATAGGAGCCAGAAATAATACCATCCGTAACAACAGCTTTGTTGTTTTGAAGGCCGCCTGCTGAAGATGTGATGTCACCTAATGGGATAAAGTTAATTGAGAAAGCAAGGAGTCTGCAACAGTCCGATGCAGGGTATTTAGAAGAACACTTTCCTTTCAGCATTTTTTAATATATATTTTACTATGTTTCCAACCTGTGTCTCGCGTGTTTGTACAATGATAAAATACAGGCCTGGGAATCACCTTTGAAATTAAATTGCCGGCTATATACTGTTAAAATGATTGTATAAATTAAGAAGATGCTTTAGTATTATTTGTTAAAGAAGTAGAAATGGTTTTAGGAAGCTGTTTATTATGCATTTGTTTATTACATTCAGGACTTCTTTGCAGCAGACTCCATTAACTTGTAAAATATTTCTGCTCGTGCATTCTGCCAGCATCCAAAGCTATTTCACCTATAGTTAGGTGTTACATATAAAAGGAATAGAGATTATTATGTATTACAATTCCCTAACCTCTGAATTGGCGGTGAATTTCACCCTTTGAGGCAATTTCAGACCAAATCATCTATTCACTAAGATGTCAATTAGCCAAATACTGGAGAATTAACAGTAAAATATAGTGCAATTTGCCTCAGTGCGCCGCAATTCGGCACAGAAATTGCCTGATAGAAAACTATCGTGTCTTCTATTCACAGAATGCTGTAAACTGTACTCAAATTCCGGCAAAATGCCCTTATTATCGGTGTTTCAGTTCAACAAGTTTATTTTTTTTTTTTTTTTTTTTTATTTTTTTTTTTTTTTTTTTTTTGGTTTGTGATCCAGCTTTATTGAATTGGACTCTGAAATATTTTTCTTTTTTTTCTTTTTAATTCTTTATTTAAAGAGTTGAAATACAAAGGAAGATCATGAAATCAAATGAATATACGGCCACATATGGCCAGCAAAACCGCAGACGAAGAGTCCGGTATCATAGTACTGCGAAAATGGGGAAAACTCGGGTGATAAACAATGCGGTGGAGGTTAACCTCGTTTATAAAGGATAGTCCATAGAGGAGCAAGAAGACCGTGTCAAAACCGTATAGCAAAATATCAAAAACAACAAAAACAATCAAACAATCCGGGGAATTAGTCGGAAAAGCAATTAAAATAGAAGGCTTATGGAGGGGCAGGATAATTCTCATCCCGGTTGAATCTCCGGCGGGTCCAGGGAAATATCGGTCGTAGCAAGGTCAGTCTAAGCCAAGTCGGGGTCTGTAATCATATACGGCACGTTTCCGTGCGTTACCACCAGCGTACCTGCCGGACCCCACCGGTAGCGAATTCCTTTCCTGCGTAGGGTAGATGTCACATCTTTAAAACGGCGGCGGGCCATCAAGGTCTGGAACGGGAGGTCGTGGTAGAGGGCCAAGGTGGAGCCCTCAAAATGCACTGGATCTCGGGCACCAGGGGTTGTCATAATTTTCGCCTTGAGAGCCACATCACGAAAAGCTACCACAACATCCCTCGGTGCCCCCGTAAGGGATGACGCAGGTCTCCGGACCCGGAACACGGAGCCAACGATATCCGGCGTATCTAATGGGAGCCCAACGACCTGGAGGGCCAAACGAGCAATGTAGGGCAAGAGCTGCTCAGCCGGAACCGAATCGGGGATGCCTCTGACCCGTATGTTACGGCGTCTGTGTCGAGATTCTAACGTTTCCACTGAGCGGGTCAGGACATCCACTTGTGTTCGAAGTGTAGTGACTTGGTCAGAAAGACGTGCTTGGTCCAGTTTCACCTCGGATGTCGCCGTCTGTACCTCCACCACCTGCGCCCGCACTGTAGCGACCTCTTCTCGGACCGCAGCCACTTCTGGTTTCCAGATTTCACGCATCTCCCGTAGTTCGTTCAGAATTCTGTAAAAGTCACCCTTTGTAGCGGGAAGATGGTCATCTTCTCCTTTTGTTGCAGTGGCAGCGGAGCTCGTCCCTGGCGCGGTCACCTTCGCCACCGCCATTTTCGCCGGTAGCACCAGTCCCGGGTCCGGGTGTCTTTTAGGGGCCCCACTGCTGGAAGCGGAAAACTGGGAGTCGTCAGCTGAATCCTCACCAGTCAGGGCCTGAGAGGACTCCAGGACCAGCGAGGACGCCGCCAGTGTGGCTTTGCGTTTTTCTGCGCCCGCTTCTTCGCCGCCGTGGAGAGTGGGCGCGAGTCATGTGGCAGGATCTGAGGGGAGAGCCATGCTATCCCCGCTCCATCCCCGCTCGGCCAGGAACCATCATCCTCCCCGGATGATCCATAATCTGGAGGAAGAGATGAAGACACCATCCTCCTTCCAGTGGCAGACCCACCTGTCAGCGTTTCCCTGATATCCCGCTGGCGGGAGCCCCCTTTCGCTGTTCTGCTGCTTGGCATGTCGCCTCAGTCCCCGCAGATGTAGAAGTGCAGGTCTGTTACCAGCTCGAGGCTTCAAAGATGGCCGCCGTCACTAGGCCCAAGTCTGGGAAGACGCTGCGGAGCTCCTCGGTTCTCTCGGTCCAGAACCTGATACGGAGCGCGGCAATCCTCGGACCACCCCAGAGCAATCGGGCACTGCGAACGGCCGAGTAAAAGGAGGAAAAAGGCAGAAAATCGCTGGGTCGATGCAGAGCTCCTCCAAAACACGGCCGCTCGCTGCTGCAGCTAGCTCCGCCCCGAGTTCAACAAGTTTAAACCGGCGAATCCTTTAGAATTATCCTTTCTAAAAAAAAAATTAACAGACCATTTTTTCTTTTCATTTTCAGAGAAAACTCTTTATTTTTTTATTTTTGAGCACCTTTTTTATTTTTTGAACTTTTTTAGACGACATTTTTGTTTTTCTTATTTTTTAAAAGACTTTTTTTATTTTGTAGCAGTCCTTTTTTTTTAAATTCTTTATTTTAGAATTTTAACAAAGTCAGCGTAGAAAACAAGCTGTGGGTAATGGCCGGGCAGGGCCAGTAAAAGTCAGCAATATAAACACATAAGAAAAATAATAAAACTAAAACTAAAAATAATAAAAGGTAGGACATCAAAAATACTAGAAAGTAAAAAAAAGGGTCATCAGAAAGTGTCTCAGGTAGTCCAAATATTCGTCCCCAGCCAGTGAACTTCGACAAAAAGAGTACTCCAAAGCACTGGTGTATTTTGGCCTAGGCCAACAAGGCCCAGGCCTAGGGCGGCACTTTCCAGGGGGCGGCGGCCCACTGGGTGGCCCCACCCCTAAAAAAAAAAATTTTTTTTTTTTTTTTTTTTTTTACTTTTGCAAACTATTTTACCAGGAAGGAAACATTGAGATGTCACTAATTTTCAAGTATGTCCTGGGCTTTCACTTTCCAGGGGGCAACAAAAAACCTCACCACTAATTGGGTTACTCACAGAGCACCGAAATGACGCCAACATTTTGGTGTTCTGTAGTTCCCTGCACTTTGGGGAATAAAATTTCCCAACCCTGCAGTGAATTCACCATTCACCGCAGGGTCCCCAAAGTGCATGGAGTCGGCCGCTGTATGCTGCCACCGCAAACCCATGGCCTGCTGTTTTCAAAAGAACTACTGAATGAAAATGTCTGGAATTTACATATAAGATCCTATGATTGATAATAAAAAGTTCTGTTACAGAAAAAGGAGAACAGCTATTAAAAATAAGGGGGGGAATTTAGCCCAAAAAATTCTGAAAAATCACTAAAAAGGTACAAAAAAAAATCAATAAATAAATAAAGTCTTTTTACTGCAGATTAAAATAATAAATGGTTTATTAGATATTGCATAAAAAACGGGAATATTTTTAACATTGAAACCTATGGGGTTCGCCTGAATAAACCTGCTGATTGAAACCACCGAACATCAGGGCATTTCACTGACATTTCTCTGCTCTTTGGTGTTCTCTGAATAGATTAACCATTACTTCTCTATGGGGATTTGCACTGCCTTCAAACAGCACCGTACTTGCTGGCAGTTCGCCAAACTTGTGTGTGAGCATATCACCAGAGCAGTGGTGTACTTAGAGGAGTGGCGGAGGGCGGGCCGCCCCAGGTACCAGTGATTATTGGGGTGTCATTAGGGGGTACTAGGAGGTGCCACTGTCACTGTGTGTCAGCTTTGAGCTGTGTTCTCAAACAACAAGCAGCGGAGCATGGCGTTTGCATACGGAATAAAATCGAATAGAATAAAAATCCCCCTCTCCTCCCTCCATAGCTCCTCCCCTGCCCCGCAGCAGCTCTAGGAGAGGGGTGGGGGATGTGATTTGTGTCCAGAGAGAGAAGATGACAGTAAACGGCAGGTAAAGGGGGGGTTTCAGCAGAATATGAAGCCCTGTCTGCTTACTGCTGTTTAAAGTGGACCTTTCCTTAACCAGCACTGCAGTGATAGAAATTTGTCATTGAGCTGCCTGGCTCCTGGTGAGGCTGCTTGCGTGCAGGTCACACTCGGTCCGGCCAGTCAGGTGGTACTGAGTCTCAGTACCACCTGACTGGCTGAACCACGTGACACACATGCACGCAGCTGCCCGCCCTTTCGTTAACATGGATTGTCACTCTATTCTGGACTGAATACCCACCGGGAAGGGAATCCAAGCCACGGTGCACCCTCTGGCAGTGGCACCCCACTGCTGACAAGGTGGCTCCACGCACAGGCACAGCCGTGATCCTAATGTGGCCTGGAGGGACCTCCTGCTGAGTCTGTACACAGTCCCTGCTGACTCTGCACACAGCCCTACTGCGGACAGAGGCCGGTAAATATAGAATAAATAATTGCTGTGTGCTCATATACACTCGGTTTGCTGGGAGTTTTATTGCAGTGGATTCTGATGCACTCATACACACCGCACATTGCATTGCTGGGAGTTTTATTGCTGTGGATTCTGATACGCTGACACACACCACACATTGCATTGCTGTGAGTTTTATTGCTGTGAATTCTGATGCACTCATACACACCGCACATTGCATTTCTGGGAGTTTTATTGCTGTGGATTCTGTGATACACATTGCATATTACTGTGAGTTTCATTGCCCTGGAGCTCTGGGATACGCTCATACACACTGCACATTACTGTGAGTTTTATTGCTGTGCAGTTCTGTGATATGCTCATACACACTGCACATTTCTGTGGGTTTTATTGCTTTGCAGCTCTGATATGATCATACACAGTGCCCATTTCTGTGGGTTTTATTGCTATGCAGCTCTGTGATACGCTCATATGCAGTGCACGTTTCTGTGGATTTTATTGTTCCACCAATTAGAGCGGCTGTGATCCCATTTACTTGACATGCGTGGCTGTTCTTTGTAAAAATACTTGAATTTAAACATTTCATAATTTTCTTTATCTCAATAGATACTTTTGAAATGGTATACAAAATATACAAATAGGCACTTGGTATCCACTTTTAATATAAAGAGAAGAAAAGGCGGAGCTCTGAGAGGAAAAGGTGGAGCTTAAAGATGAAGGGTGGGGATTAACCAGGAAGAGGTGTGCCCTTGACAGGAAGGGGTGCGTCAAATTTAAATTAGGGGGTGCACGAGTTTAGTCAGGCCTAGGGCAGCACAAAACCTAAATACACCACTGCTCCAAAGCGTCTCAAAAGGGCAAATAGTCCTCAGAAAGCTAAAGTGCTAAAGTGGGGGCGGGAAGTAAGGAGAGGTGTCTCAGGAGGAAAAATAAAAGCAAAAATGTCCTCTCAGCCAGCGTCACGGAATGGTAGCGGTCGCAGCACAGGCAAGACGATGCGTGGTGGGCCAGGCCAGGTGGCTAACCAAGGCCCGGTGCGGAAGGACGAGGCCAGCAGGTCAATCAGGCCCCCAACCACACCGCCACAGCCGCCATCAACATCTTTGGCTAAAATCGCAGGCGGAGCGAGGGACGGCAGGGGGATCCAGGTGGAATCCTCCACTTGGACCCCTCAAGGGGGACCTAGCTGCCACTAGACACTGTCTGGCATCAGCAGGCCTCACCAGCACTCCCCCCTGCCCCACGCGGACATGCGACTTTCCTCTGGCAGGCGCCCTTGGATCTGCAGTGGGGAGAGTACCTCCAACTGTGAAACGGCCGCGGGCAACAGGGGATCCGGCTCCATATCCTCGGCCCGCAGTACTCCGTTCTCCGCTTCCTCAGGGGCCAAAAGTCTATACGGATCCACTTCAGACTAATAACCAGAAGCACCGCTGTCCTAGGCCTCAACTCCCCAGTCGGGTTGCATCACGGCCATCACGCAGTGCATGTCACCTCGCATCAGCAGTCTCCCTTCATCTTCCAGGAGCAACAGCAAGGAATCCAGGACAGCCGGGAGATGTGGCCCCACCGTCTCCATGGCCCTCATCACGGTCCCCATCAGGATCAGGGTACTTGAGACAGATAACCTGGGAAGCGACAGGAACTTGGAGGTAGGCCACAAAATGGCCACCGGCAGCACACTCCAGCCGGAGATGTCAGCAAGCAGACGAGTCTCTGGACCGAAGGGGGGGTTAGACAAGCTCCAGTCAGTGCACACCCGATGACTGGCCACTTAGAAGCCTCGGGGTAAAAAATCTCAGCCAAAAAGTTCAATTAAAGGCCCCGGGGAGAAAGGATTGCAGCAGAGCTCCTTCAAGATGCGACTTCACCCTTCCGTGGCTGGCCACGCCCCCTTTTTTATTATGTTTTAAAGGACTTTTTTATTATTTGGACACATTTTTTACTATGTTTCTACTGATTTATACTCCTATTAGGAGAATAGGAGACTTCTTTATTTCTTTTCTTTTTTCCAGTTCGGTGGAATTCGCTGATGCCAATTCAGAGCAATTCAGCAATTCAATTTGGCAGTTTTCGCTGACGTCCAATAACTGCTTCAGCAACTCTAATTTCAGGATAATATGGTGACCATTCACTAAATAGTGAATTCACTGTATATTCAGCGAAAGGACATCGAAGGAAGGCAGTGAATTGCAGCGAAACACAAAGCCCCAAAACTGCACGCAATTTCAGTGCTTTGTGAATAAACCCTTTAATATATTCTATTGCCTACGGTATCATGATTCTCTCTAAACCTGTGGAAAGTCTTGCCAAAGAAATTATATTGTTTCTGATTTCATTTCATTTCTGATTCCCGGCTTGTCTCTTTTCTCTGCACAGAACACCAAGACCTACCTCCCATGCATAACAAGGAAGATAATGAGTCTGAAACTGCAGGATCCTGAAGAGGTTTGAAGAAATAAGATTATCTCCTTGTAGATAGAAAAGAACTAAATAGTTTTATTTGCTAAAATACTTTAATTACCAAATTGGGGCTCTCCTCCAAACCCTGCTGCCAGGTTAACTGCTCGAGCTGTAATACATAGCAACTCTAGTCTCCAGCCATTGCCTTAACAGCTCAAGATGGTATTCCGACCTTGTGGCAAGCTTTATGTATTGCTCAGATTTAGTTGCAAGCTACTATGCATTTTTTTTTTAGAAAGGATACATTGAGATTTCTCTCATTTTCAAGTATGTACCGTTGAGTGTCTTGACCAAGAACACTTACTGGAGAGGTGCTCGTCGGGATCGAGCCCATGACTCCACAGGCTCTCTCCATGCAGAGCAGTGATGTTACCTCTACTCCACCCAGCCGGTACCAACTCTAATACTTTGTTTAGGAGCTGCTAATAATGATTCAGCTGGAGAATAGTGAGCTATTAGAAGGTAACTTGTTGTTCTCGGCTCAAGCCTGTTAGGGGTACCTGAGGAGTAGGGTTGGGAACCACTGCTGTACGTCAAATATAACATATAGAAAAAGTGTCCCAACAGCAAAAAAATCATGCAATCACATGAAGTCCCTTTGCAATAAAAGTGCAATAAACATTATCAGGGTTATTCAAAGAGATCCGAATTGTGGCCAAAAGGTAACCGAACAGTGAAATTCAGCGTACGCTTACCTTTCTTGGCCATTCAGCTATTCAGAGAGCAGGCAGTTCGCCAAATCCTGGAAAATTTCCTGCACATACGGTGCCTGTTTGTTACCTGTTCGAGGGCAGTGAAATCCCCATAGAGAAGCAATGCTTCGTCTATTCACAGAACACCAAACAGCAGGGAAAAGTTGCTGAAATGCCCTGTTAATCGGTGGTTTCAGTCGACAGATTTATTCCGACGAATCCCATAGACTTCAATGTTAAAAGTATTCCCGTTTTAATCCATTATCTAATAAACCGTTTAATATTATATTCTGCAGTAAAAAGTCTCTTTATTAATAGATTTTTTTTAGGATCTTTTAGCCACTTTTTCAGATTTCTATTGCGAAACTTTTATTCCGTTTTTTTAATAGTTTTTTCTTTTTACTGTCCTTTTTGTTATCATACATTTATCATACAGTTTTTTTGCAAACAGCGTTTCAATTTTCCAACTTTCAAGCGTACTGGTTTTTTTTTTCCACTCCATTCGTCTGCGGTGTCGAGTTTTTCCAGCAGTTGCTCTGCGCTGTGATCGGCGGGTGCTCGGGTTTCTCCGGCGTGTTGGGAGGGGTTAATCCAGATGTTTTTGCTGGTTTCGGTGTGCGGTGCATTTTCGGCGGGTTTGCGACGGCTTTTCCCTGCACTACGACGGCCCTGTGGTGCTTGCTGAATACACCGCAGGGTCGCCGAAATGGGATCACCAAATCACGCCGAATTGAAGAGAACGAAAAGTCAACGAACGTGCGGTAACTTTTTGATTCTCTTTGAATAACCCTGTATATGTCCTTGATGTGAATTGCGGTGGTGCACATGCGGGTGCAAATAAAATAATAATATTAAATACTTATATTGGTAAAACAAATCCGTCCACGTTCCTCCTCTTTGTGGAATACTCAGTGGATCTCAAAACATACAGAAAAAACAGGAAAAAACCCAATGGTGCAGTATTGCTATATAGATGGATGTGAGTGCATAGGACAATTAATACGCTTTGATTTATGTGCTTTCTCTCTATACTGTTAATACAACGTTACTGCGCCATTGGATTTTTTTCAGGTTTTTCTGTTTATTTTGGGATCCTCTGAGTATTCTGGAGAGGTGGATCGTGGAGCGATTTGTCTCATTAATATAAGGCCTATATTCCTTTCTTGACGCTAACATGGAGACGGTAAGCAGGATAATGTGCACTTGCGGATTTTCCCTTACTGTCTCCATGTTAACGTCATATACCACGGGAGGTGCTACCTCTCCACCTCACCCCGGAACGCAGCGTTAAGCTCTCTGATACCTGCAAAATGGGATCCACGCCATCGTAACACCTCCTGGAGGCTTGCTGGCTGAGAGCTCTGAGCGACCTCGCTCTAGCTCCCGGGGTAGAAGAACCAGTTGATCGAGCCATGCTTTTCACCACGGGATGTGAGGGGAGTATGGTATTTTTAGGTGGTTTACAGAGGGTTAAATCATTTTGCATTTGCAGAATCATTTAGCACTAGCTTTTAGGTGATTTTAAAATTATGACTTACGAGTCCCGACGGTAAATTGAGCCTGCACTTTCTAATACCTCACTTGACAAGACGCTAAAATTAGATTGCGAGGGGGCGTGGCCGGTTACGAACGGGAGAGGACGCGCTCTGGCTGTGCTCGTCTCGGCCTTCTTGTTTTTGGGACATTTCGCTGACTTGCCTATTCAGATCTTCCCAGAGTGTGGTCCTAGAGTGGCCGGCCATCGTGGGTGAGTCGCCCGGAACCCAATTTGTTCACCCTCTGGACCTGAGACATTTGCTTAACGGCTGTTTTCACTGGGGTGGGTGCTGCCAGCGGCCATCTTGAGGCCTATCTCCAAGCTGCTGTGATCTCCTTGCGGTGCCCCTTGAAGAGTCTGATTCCGTCCGAATTGCTCTCCCCTCGTCTCTGTGGTGTCTGCTGCCCTCCGCTGTGCTTCTGCTCCCTCAATTTCTGCGTAGATGGAGAGGGCTGAGAAGACGGAGGGCCCCCGTCTCTCAGCCGTAACGGCTGACCTGATGGTAGGGGTTGTTGGAGTGCCCAAGGGGTGTGTGGCTCACAATGCCGCGACGGACGCTGGAAGGCACGTCAGTATGGGCGCACATAGTGCGCTCGTCTGACCCCAGCCTTAGCGCCATTTTTTCCACACAGTTCCTCTCCAGATAGAGTTACAGACTTACAGTTACAAGTATTTATAAAGCGTTAACAAGTTCCGTAGCGCTGTTCAACAGAATACAGCATAACAAACATACATGCAAGTTAAACACACAGAACAGTAAGCGAGAGGACCCTGCTCGAGAGTTTACAATCTAAGAGACTCAACTGGAAATATGAAATTGAACGCAGTGGGTTGCAAATCACCACTCCAACCAGAACAGGGTCCCTGGCATTTCTGGAGTAGAGTATGGCCACCACTGCACCCATAGAACATTTATTAACTGAAAACTAAAGTTTAGAAGATTTTGCAAAAAAACGCACATTTTTCATTCAAAATATTGAGCTTGTAACCAGAGATAGTCAGTTTTAATGTTATTTATCATAAACCAGATAAGGGACATCTAAAATGTCAATGTAGGAGGTGAAAAAGGACCTCTTCATCTTCTTCTTGGACACACCAGGCACACCCCCTGTGCAGACCCTATGGGCATAACCAATGTTTATGCTGAGATACAGTCATTATTCATGTAATTTATCATGAAACAGATAAAGAACATCCAAAAGATCTATGTCGGGGGTCAAAGAAGAAACCCTCACCCAACATTAGGGTGTGCCTGGGCACACCAGGCACACCCTGTGCGCACACCTATGATGGCCACCAAGTTTTGTTTAAGATTGATGTTTACTTCATAGACGTTTATAGAGAAATTTTATTTTTGAGTTCAGTTTGTTGGTTTTGATTTACCCCAGTGCTTTATTTTAAAAACTTAGGGCACTATCACCTGGTGTGATCTAATGTTAGGGTCAGCACGTTTTTGCGTTAGCGCTGGCTGGGTTTATTGAGTCTAGTGCCCGACCAAGAGATCGTTCGCCTGTCGTTAAAAAACGGAAAAATCACTTACTACTAGAAAGTCGTACCGCAAACTTACTGTACTTTCCGCCTCCGATACTTAACATGGAGAGCGCTAGAGATCTCTAGAACTTTTGTAAGTAACAGATTACTTGGTAACTGCGCTAATTTCTGGAGGGAAGCTAATTGCAAAATTTTACCTACTGCTCAAAAAGACACAAAAACAGGTCCTCGCCCAAAATTAACAGGCAATTAAAAGGCAATTGAAAGGAATGCAGCACAGGTGTTCTCTTCGCCCCATACACCATAGTAATGGATCTGGTCAGCAATGTTGCTGCTGTTGCAGTAGGCTCTATTATGATATATATGTTTCCTTTATCTACATATATCCTAATTCTAATATATTGCCTAATTTTAAACATTTTATGGTGGTGGTTATTCATAGTATGTTATTCATAGTATGTAAGCGGTTAATTATTAGGGTGACTGTTTGGACCACATCTAAAGGGACACATGCAGGATTATTCAGAGAGCGGTGAAAAGCAGGAGAATGACTGGAGAATGAAAAATTCTAGGTCAAAATAGCCGATTTGGAAAGTGAGTGTCAAGTCCCACGGCGACGCCGTGGCAAAAAGTCCAAGTCATGAGACCAACCCTGGTGGCAAGCTTATGTACAGCAGTATGCCTTAGCCCAGCTTTTGTATACTGCATCAGGTGGATGTAATGAGCACTGGCTGGGTTCTTTAAAAGAACCACTCCCACATCCAGCCAGTGCTCTGTCATTAATGTTGGATTCCTTGTGAAAGAAAGGTGCCTAAATTATCCCAAGAGCCAAGTGACCAGCCTTGCTGTTTATTCTGATTCCCGTGCACCGGACCCCTGGTTATTTCCTCTGGACTTCGCTTCTCTTA
The DNA here is from genome assembly GCA_009667805.1 of Leptobrachium leishanense. NCBI lineage: Eukaryota > Metazoa > Chordata > Amphibia > Anura > Megophryidae > Leptobrachium > Leptobrachium leishanense. Next base: position 105,310,986 of record CM019067.1, on the reverse strand, counting down.
CTCCTTGCCGGTACAGTCTCAAGACCCCTTCTACATTACCCATCCCAAGAGACTTTACATCATCTGCGTTTGTTTTTCAAGGACTTATTATTTATACAGATTCCTGCCTTTTTTATTTGTATCCAGTTATTCAATATAAGTTTCTGCTATTTTCACCAAGCCTTTTGTTGTTGCCTTATTTACTGCATCCTGGGTTCATATTCACCTCACCGGTGTCACAAGAACCCGGTCCCTGACAGTGAGATGAAAGGGAGAATTTTTCTGGTTTGGCTATTTCGACCTAGAATTTTTCATTCTCCAGTCATTCTCTAGTCATTCTCCTGCTTTTCACGCTCTCTGAATAACCCTGATGGTCTTGTCTTGCCATGAAACATGTATTATTTATATGCAGCAGGGAAATTATCGTCACTCACCTGGCCTTCCTTTTGGATCTATTAAATGCAGTGTAATGATTCTACATACTGTTGGGTGGCATTTATCATGCAATGTCCATCAGCCTTAATTAATATATGTGTGCATATAAACATGGATAATACGGCCACCTTGGAGGATTTTAATAATTTAGGGGTGTGAGGGCTCTTCGATGGATACTTATACAAGCTTGTGAGGGCAGAGGATAGATATGGCCCGGCACTCTGCACTTTACACAACAGCATTAGCGCTGGGTTTCAGCCCGGTTCTTAGCGTTTCCCTATAGCGTGCACTAAACGACCTTTTACACAGACTCCCACGGACAAGGTGATCTGTTAGTAGGTCGTCATGCAATACGTTTTAGCGACTCGCACTAAATTTTGCCTTTAGCGATGGCGTTTTAGCTCACACCAGGTGATAGGGCCCTTAACATGTTTCACTTGTTAAAGTTTAGAGCAGATGGAAGTACAATATACTTTAATCGACATTAGGGACAACTGTACAGTGGGACTTAGAGCCAGACACTGTGCTCACACTCCTTGATTGTTTTCTGCTTAGGATACATACACTTTTTTTGGGGAAACTGATTCAATACAAAGATAGTGAAAATATTTCATTATATTCCTATAACACATTGTTTTTTTGTGTCCCAAAGTTTAGTTTTTAGCTTTATTTTAAATCGTTCATTAGATTCCAAATTGTAATTAATAAATGATCAAAGAACCCATTGAAATATGCTGCACAAACTAAGTCCATACTTTTATCCCTGCTCTAGGTATTTGTATATCACTTTAAAATATGTTGTAAATTTTAAGTTGTGAACTTGTTCTTAAGGTTCCTGAGACAAATATCTTAAAGGAATGGAGACGTTGAGCTTGCCATTTCTCAGTGATGAGCAATAACCCTGACTCCAGTGTCTCTGTAATGACACTGAGTGGGCTGTCTGGGGTGGTCTGACACACCCCAGACATCAGGCTAATAAATAGCAATGTGACACTTCTAGATAGCAGATTGTCCATAGCAAGCAAGCTAATACAGTCAAGCATAGGGTAGTATCATGGGAAACATAAACTGGCAAGTCGGACAGTCCCAGATAGATAAGGGCCCAAAACGCACTTCAAAGTTTTGTAAAGACAAGGGAAAAGTATTCATTCCTTGGAAGTTCCACAGGATTGACGCTTGGAAACAGGACAAGACATTAAAGCAGCTTCCTTGTTTTGACAAGTTGTGATGTTGTAACGTTGAAACATTTTTTGGATCGGTTTTCACTGTTTCAATATATAAATAATATTTTAACAATTGGTATTTACAGAAGAAATTGGAATATCAAGACACAAAATGTCAAATATAAGATGTCAAAACAGTCTATTAGTAAAAAGCATATCCAAATAAAATAAACAGTAATTAAGATAAAACAACAACATGTGAAATGGGTCGTTTTGAACAAGCACAATCATAACATACCGGTGCAATATTCTCATATTAACAGATACACTAAAGCACGGTTTTCAAACTGTGCATTGACCCTGGATAGATAAGCGGTGCTTCTTACCAAAGTGGAATTAAACATGGTGGCTTCAACAGAAAGAGAATTGAATCTGGAGATCCACTGAAAAGAGAGAGATAGTTACTTATATGTATATATTACATTTGAATACCCAGTTGACTTTGATACATTTTGCAATTGGTTTTTTTTTGTAATGATAATTATACATTTTCATATAGTGGTGTCTTGGACATGATGACATCACATATATCAGCATTCTTTATAAAATGGCTAATAGGAAATAACTACATCACAGAGAAGTGAAAAAAATAGCCGTGTTAATCATGGTAACTCACCATCAGAATCTGGCAGTGTGGGGTAACAGTGATCCCCTCTGTTGTGTGTTCTAAACACTGCTAATGTGTTATGGTACTTTAATTGCCCATTTTTCAACATATGCTTATGTCTGCATAAATAAACTTATATTAGTGTGATCTGTACTAGAAAAAATAGTGTGGATCTTGTGACATTGGAACCATCATTAATCATTAATCAGTTGGGTGATCTACCAATGGGTGAAGCTAAGGCTAGGGTCAGACTGAGGCAGTGCGAACGCGCGTTCTGGCGCACTTAATCACGGCCGTGCTAGCAGCAGATGCCGGGCAATGACGGCCAATATACGAAGTACGGTCGCACAAAAGTCCGGCTGCGCAACGCAAGTGGAAAATGAACGCATTTTTTCGAGAACGTTAAACCACTAGTACTGACGTACAGAGTGCGCTGCGTCCGCTAGCGGCGTGTGTGCGTGAATTGGAGATGTCAGACGCTGCTAATGTCCGGCCAACATAACGTCCAGACCCAAAAAGTGTTTTATTGATGATCCGTACAAAATCACGGACGAAAACGCGCATTGTATGACCGCTATTGCGTATTCCATGAAAAAATACGTCCATTCTTCGAACGCACATTTTCACGGACAACGTGAAAAATGCGTTAGTCTGACCCTAGCCTAAGTGGGATTTATTATATAAGCTCTATAATATATGCAATGTCCAGTAAAAATGAAAAGTCAGACTATTGTTCCTTCATTATGAAACCTATATGAGTAGAAAATAAAGTTTAATATGGAATTAGATTTAAAGGCAACTTATAGCCACAAACCTCAAATAACAACATGTAAGAAAGGGGAAATTGGTACTTTATTTGTGCTGTAAAATCATAAAACACACAGGTGAATTCTGTTTTTGTCTGACTTTCGCAGCCAGATGTTTGAATCTGAAATGCAGAGAATACTTAACAATCATTGATTTTCAACTTTCATGTTTTTTATTTTTCCAATAAACAGGAAAACAACTCAATGGGATACAGAAGGGAAAAAATTAGATACCCCACAGGAACACGGAGAGGGGAGACACAAAATATATAAGCCGCCAGTCAAAGAACACGAATGAGTGAAAGAAACGTAACACTTTTGCAGACGGATAAGGCTAGGGTCAGACTGAGGCAGTGCGAACGCGCGTTCTGGCGCACTTAATCACGGCCGCACTAGCAGCATGTGCCGGGCAATGACGGCCAATATACGAAGTACGGTCGCACAAAAGTCCGGCTGCGCAACGCAAGTGGAAAATGAACGCATTTTTTCGAGAACGTGAAACCGCAGGTACTGACGTACAGAGTGCGCTGCGTCCGCTAGCGGCGTGTGTGTGTGATTAGGAGACGTCAGACGCTGCTAATGTCCGGCCAACATAACGTCCAGACGCAAAAAGGGTTTTATTGATGATCCGTACAAAATCACGGACGAAAATGCGCATAGTATGACCACTATCACATATTCTGTGAAAAAATGCGTCCATTCGTTCGAACGCACTTTTTCACAGACAACATAAAAATGCGTTCGTCTGACCCTAGCCTGAACCGTATGACCCTCCCGCAGGGAGATATGGAAGAGGAGCCATCAAGGGATCATCATGTTTTTTTCATATTTTATCATCCGAGCCTTTGCAGTTAAAAATTCTAAGGGGTACTCTTGCTAAAAAAAATAGTAATGGTAACCCGTTACTGTAATTTTCTAAGAAAATATGCAATTTTAGCTAAAACTAAAGAAACTAATTTTTTCGTTAGTGCAGCATCATTGTTCACATTATAATTGAAAAGTGCACAATAGTGCTGCATTAATAAATTTAAAAAAAGAAAAGGATACATTTTTATTTATTTATTTTTACACTTAACCTGGTCATGTTCTAGCCTTTCCAAAGATACCAAACATGACCCTCTAGTTGCCACCAATTGGGAGATATGGGGGACCAAAGGACCCCCCACACACACCATAGGGATATTTAATGGGAAATCCATGGAAAGCTAGGGGTTAATTCCCTAACTGATGTCATCGCAGCCATGTGCGATGACGTCAGTGGGTGGGGGAAGGCCCTGGAGACTTGGCTGAAATCCAAGATGTCAGCCACCTCCTGGAGAAGTCTGCGATCCGGCACCTCTCTAGGATACTCTAGGAGCCTTTCCTTTCACCACTGGTGTGCTGTCCATCCTTCTAGTAACCCCTTCACTACCATAGGCGTGTATACACGATCAGTAGTAGCAGACATAGCAGCCCAATATCGTGTTAACAAGATGCGGGGCTATACTATATTATTGCAAAGTAAAATAATTGATGCAAATGAATTGATTTTGCATTTGGGTTCCAGAAGTGGCCCCCAAGGTATTAGCAGCATGGGTGTGATGCCAGAGGTGCTAACACTTTTTAATAACAGCTGGGGAATGTGTATAATTGGTAATTTCCCCAGTTGATCCTTCACAGAGCACAAAACTGTAGTAACTACATTTGGTCAGCAGATGGGGACATCTGCTTGCCAAATAGGTTATAACAGTAAGAAATCCATTGGGAATATTACCAAATATTTCTTATTGTATAATTAATTAAAAATGATTTTCCAAAAGACCACTGGTCCCTGACAGTGGTATTTTGGAAAATCACTTGGTAGTGAAGGGGTTGATTAATGAGGCAGAGATAGGCAAAAGCTCATACTCAAGCTCAGCATCTCCATGTCCCCGATTTAACCCCACCATTCCCCACTCTATTTTAACCTTTAGTCTTTTTTTAAAACGTACCTTAATACCAGTGCCGGACTCCCCTGGCACTGGTCCAGATGTGACAGGCTGCCAACGTTATATAATAGGGCGGGACACTCGGTTGAACTTCCTCCCAATCCAGTGGCTCCCAATGCCAGAGTGTATTGAGAGCCATTGGTAGGGGCTAGGTCTCAAAAGTCATGAAATCCCAGGATTTGAGAAGAGCACTCAGGTTCTGGGTGAAACTAATCCCCTGCACTCGGAGGGCTGAATCAGCCCTCCAAGATCCCCTGTTCCCCCAAGTAGGTCTATCAATTCAATGTGATGACTCAAATTACATTGAATGTTCAGAGTGGCTAGAGCAGGGATCACAAACTCCAGCGTCAGATGTTGATTGCCTACAATTGCCAGAATAATTTGAATACAATAAATGGTTAGAGTATCATGGGAAGTGTATATCTGAAACATCTGAGGAAGCCGGAGTTTAAAATCCCTGACCTAAAGCGTCTTTTTAAGGCCAATGCAATGTCCACCCTCTGATGGGATATCACAGGGAAAATGCATACAGTCACTAAAGGTTCACTTTTACTAAACCTGCAGCCTTCTGTTGCTTTGGCAAGCTTAGCTTACCAGAGCCTTCAATTTACACCTGACTGAGAAAACAGCTCGTAGTTTAAGATGTAGTATCTTACAAATATCTAGACATAACAGTACACAAATAAAAAATATGATATTAAGCTAAAATTGAGAGTTTGAATTGATGGGAGATATGGATAATATTTGGATATTTACCTTTTCAGTTACTACAAAAAGTAAACATGGTACATCTTGTGAACAAAACACTATATGTCAATATTAATAATAATAATTAATAATAAATATTTTCAAAGTGGGAAAATATGTTTCTCTATTGAGGAATAGCTAAACAGCATAGTATGTATTCACTTTTTTATGAATAGACAATAGTTTGCACTGCCTGTGTCTCTGTGATAAACTGCAAATACAATTACATTTTCTGAATGTAACAAATTTTGTTCTAATCTAAATAAATGTGACACAATCTCTAGTATTTTGTATGTTTGTACAACAGTGACACATTGTCTGTGGGGGTAGATTGCTGACAATGGTGCACTTTATACATTAAAGGCAGTGAGTAGGTCACTGTTTCAGTAATGATTTACTCCAGGGCTGCAACCTGAAAAATTAAGGTGTTTTTTTTTGTCCATTCTGACTATTTACACCCCCATTTTACTAACTGGCAGATGGTTCTTCAGAAATCACTGCATTATGAAGCGACTCATTGGGCCTGAGTTTTCTTCATTTTAATTTTCTATTCATTAAACAGCAACAGATTGGAAAAAAAATTATTAAAAAAGATATCTATCCAGTTTGATGTCTTGCTGACAATTTTACAAAATAAATATTGTAAATTAAAAAAGAAGAAATCTAATGCAAAAAAATATATAATTTTTCTGGGGGGTTTTAATCTCAGATTTGGTGGGAGATATTTTTTTTATTATTATTTTTTTATTGTTTTGTTTAAGGTTCCTGAAGCTGTGATTCTACCTTGTCATTTTCTCCATGCATGTGCTAGATTATTTTTCTAAATTGGCTATTTTATCTTAAAATTTTTAAAAAATCCTTACAAGGCAGTAATACTGCTTATTATTAGGCTTTCCTTTTCTCTCTACAAATAACTGAACAGTAAATGTTTTATAAGTCCATATGTTGGACATACTTGAAAACCAGAGAAATCTCAATGTATCCTTCCTGGTAAAATACTTTATAAATAAATAAATATCCTTCTATTATGCTTTAGAGCTAAACTTTCCATTTACAGCAATTGTGATTATTTTAGTTCAGATCCATTTGTGTTGTGGGGATGCAAAGTTTTCAATGCTGAAGGTGAATATTACAACAATGGAATAAAACCAAGTTAATTAAGGACATAGTGGAGATGACGTTATCAATATAAGAAGGGGGGTTGATACATGGCTCTGACATGGTTTTGCCAGACTGATGTCTTTCTACTCCATGGATAGGAAATCGTAGCACATCTAAGTGTTTTATGGAAAGTAATGCAGATTGATTGAGGGTTACACACAGCTTATGAGGTTTGGGTTAGAGGTGGGAGCCAGAGGAGCCAGTGATTGATATCCCCCTATAAGACCTACTGTATGTAGCATGAGTGATTTTCAAGTAACTCCAATGGGAGGAGGGAAAGGAGGGGGCACAGCATGGAGCCACAGCTCTTATCAGCCTGGCAACAATGTATAAAGCACATCCAGTTACATAAACACTCTGGGGAAAGAATGTCTTGGACCCCCTGTCCTACAGATAGCTGCCAGGGTGACCTCTTGCTGGAACCCTCACTAGACTTGTAAACACAGACCATGCCTCCAAATAGTGATCTCCTGAGATTTTTCCACATTTCTGTATTAAAAACATAATATAATGTAACTATGTAAAACGGAAATAATAATACTCCTATTATTAACCTTAATAATGGTAAACATCCCGAATATCTTTTATGATATTATTAATATATTATTGTTATTATTATTTATTTATTTATAAAGGATTTTACCAGGAAGGATACATTGAGATTTCTCTCCTTTTCACTATTATTATTAGTGATAGCAGTATTTTGTTAGAAATAGAAACATCTTGTTACCGGTAGCTTAATTTGCATCATAATCGTGATTATTTTCAACGTTTTATGACTGTTGTTATTATAATAAACATTTTAATATTATTTGTGGTTTTTATTTGCAGTGTCTTGTTATTAATTTTAGATTTTTTATTACTATCATTATCATAACCATTGTTAATTATGGTTGATGTCATTTTTATAATTATGTATTGATGCTTTTTTCATGTTATTAGTAGTACAGTCTTATTTGTAGATTTCGATGATAGCACTATTAGTATATTGTTCTAGTTAGTTTAATTAATATTATCATCATCACGTTTAGCATCCTAGTTATATTACTGTTTATTATTTTATTATTATTATTTATTATTTATATTATTGTTTATTATCTATGTATTATTATTATTATTCTGTTGTTCTATTCCACATCATTACATACTGTATTTTGAGTGTCCATTCTTGTCATAAGCAGGAAAATAAGCTACAGTAATGTATGAGAGCTCTACACACCAAAAACAGGTATCATCTCCAGAAACTCACTGCTTCAAACTCACTGCAACTGACACATCTGTGTATAGGAGAGCTATTTATTTATTTATTTATTTATATATTTGCAAAGTATTTTACCAGGAAGGATAGCTATTCATAAGGGATTTATTGCTTTAATAAACCTGTTTTCATTTAGTATTTTATTGCATTTATTTTAGCATAAAATCCTGAAATCATCTTTGGAAGAAAAAGTGCCTTTACATAGGACTCATTAGAAAGGCAGTACATTCAGTTAAATGCCACTTGTATAAATTCATGTTGTATCGATTTCACAAAGGATTCACTTGTTTGATTGTATGTATACATGGATGATGTGTATATATATATATATATATATATATTCGCATAAAATTGTACAATAATAATAAATAGTAGTATCAATCATGTTACTATATATATATTTCAACAACTACTTAATATTGATATTAAAATAATATGATGATTATTAAATATCACAACCTCAATATAAATAATGGAAATAATACTTTCTCTTCGTATTGTTATTTCTGTGCTAGCAGTGCATCCCTGTAAACCCAATCTGAGATTTTCAGTGAGTGGCAGCCTAAAAGTTGTAGTTACTTATCTTCAATACACCTTGAGAGATAATAAATGTCAGAGCCAGAGGAATAAATCATTTTCCGTTTTATTTCTCTGCAGACCTCTCTGCAAGTTTATAAAAGGAATGGAACATTTCTGTGAAGAATTTGGTAAAAGGAAGACAATGTCATGCCAGGGGGAGATCTCCTCTTTATTTTTATACCAGTAACAGACCATTTTTCTGGCCCTGGTTGATGCTCCTGGAATACATTAGTATGGGGGTGTTCTGCTCCCTCAGACCTGCACATCTCCCAAGATCTCCAATCCAGTGGTCCCAGAAAGTTTATTCAGTAATTGGGGAGGATTTATCCTATTTTGACACACTTGCAGAAAAATAGCCATTATCAAGAAGGTTTTGTTTGATGGTAGTCGGTCAATGTTTATCTATCTTTCTATACATTTATATATATATATATATATATATAGATATATAGATGGATAGATACCTCGCATGATTTTTCCAGACTGCAGAAATCACTGATAAATGGAAAGTATTGCTAGTTAAGGAGCTGGATTTTTTTTTTCAATTTCCAAATATATATGTATATTATTATTATTGTCATCATTTATATAGCGCCAACAATATATCACCTATTGGACTTTTGGTACATTTAAAATAATGTGTGTGTGTGTGTGTATATATATATATATATTTATTTATTTACACACACATTTAAGTTGTGGTGGGGGCAAAAAATTGATTAAAAGCCTCCACCTTCGCTAGAAAAAAAATCCATCTAGTATGGCATGGCACTGGTTAGAGGGTTCTGTGTTAAAACAGAGCCAGCCCAGGATGCAACAAAATGAGAAATTGCAAACGTCATTTGCATGTATTACCCAGAGTTCCGTGCTGCATATAGGGAATGTAGCAAATCATCTCAGTGAAGCAGTTCTCTGAATTGCTGGGATGTGGAAATGTCTTCTGCAATAATCCACTATATAATTATAAAAATATATTTAAAATTATTTATTATATGTTTATATATAAATATTTGAACAGAGACAAACAGAAAATGATGTACAAAGTGACAGTTGCCTCCCTCTTAATAAATAGGTAAACAACCAGCTAATCTGTGGTGACTAAAAATGGCTGGCTGGAGATAAAACCCAGGTCAGCTATAAGTCAGATCCCTGTCCAAGTCTGCACATCTACAGCACATGCTTTTATCTAGAGAGAGGGGGCTTGTTTCAGGCAGACAGAGGTATCTGCTGCTCTCATTGATCTTACTGTTACTCAAGTCATTCATCAGCTCCATATCTCTCTGCTAACCACCAGTCCAGGATTAACAAAAAACAAATAAATGTTTTTTTTAACTATTTGTTGTCTTATTTTCTAGTACTGTGATTTCTTGTAGCTGCCCTAGAAATGTGTCTCCTGTCATTCCACACATGCACAGTAAATCAATGTAATGTTTTTTTTAACATCACTTTAACATTTGGACTGTGAAAGGGGGACTAATTCTTTTTATTTTCTGATGTTAGCTATTTCTTAAAATAAGGTTATGCAGAAAGTGAGGGAATCTGGTCCATCATGTAAAATCCTAAAGGGTTAATCATCTTTCATAAGGGTTCCCCTGGCTCTGGCTGGAGGAGAGAGGAGTGTACTGTTTTAAAAAAAAGAGTAATGTTATAAATCAAAAATCTTGTAATGAACAACAACAACGGGGAAAAAAACTATGAATCAAACACTTATCTGTAGCTCATCCACATTATGGGATTCCCATGTAGGATGCAGAATTGAATATCCCCAGGGGTCAATTCACTAAACAGTGACTTGTGATTACTTGCCATCACCAAGTGTAAATTTAAGAGAAAAAAAAACAACAGATTAAACATCCAAGATGAATGAAAACAAAAACAGCAAGTTGTGGAATTTGATACAAGCTTTGCTAATTATCCTGGGTTTTGTAAATCACAAGTCAGTTGGACCGAAGTCACTGTTTAGTGGATATGCTCCATAAACTATGGTATTTTTGCCTTTTATTCTTTTTTTTTTCAGGACTCATACATTATATCCCAGTGACTGGAGGCAGCATTTCTGCATGAGTTATCTATGGAAATTAACCACACTGTTGCATGTTACCTGGTATAATTTGCTAGTCAGTTTAATTAACTTGCTGTGGACAATGTGTAGAACAGTTCAAACACTGAGGGGATTTTCATAAATAAACACCCTTTAATGCACAGATTATAAACAATACACTGCAAAGAATGCATATAGGATCCAAGAGTGATATAGGATCCAAGATGTTCCTTAATAAGATTTACTTTAAAGAAAATAAACCACTGGTGAGATTAAAAAAAAAGTTAAAGATATATAAAAAAAATGCATCGCAAGGACCAAACAATTTGCTTATACATATATTTATATTTTATACATATTACACATTTGCACTTTTATGCGTGTTTTAATATATAATATATATTAAATATTTATACGTATTTTTAATTTACATAATTTCTTTACACGTTTTTAATACACATACGTTTACTTAGTATCAATATAGTAAACCTTTAGACATGATGTACATTATTATATATATTACACATTTAGACATGCTATATATAAAGTAATTAGAAATACATATAAAACGTAAACTTGACATATTAAATATTTAGTTATTACACACACACACATATAGATATATATATAAATAATATTTACTAATGACTTGTATTCAGTTTAACGAATGAAATGAAATTAAACATATTTTTAAAGTATCCAAACAAAAATATGTATAATAAGATCAATGCAAAAAAAAATCGATTTCTAACTAGGATTCACTGTTAAATCAAAGATAAATGTGTCATCCAAAAAAAAACAGAAAATGGGTAAAAATCTTAAAAACACAGGGTGCAGAAACTCAACCCAATACAGCAGAGCCAGAGCCTTCCTACACAACAACACCGATTTATTCGAGATTATTATAATATATAAATATTTTAAAAATCCTTATTATTTTTTGACAAGGTAACACGTACAGTGTTATCATGTCAGAAAATAATAAGTAAAAAAAATACTGAAAGCTGAATTAGCCCTTTTAACAGCACCGGGCTAAAAATCGGGTTTTGGGGTAAAGAAATATTTTTTAAAAATCGAATTTATTCAGATACAGCGAGAATTCGGAGACAATAATGAGCAAAAATGTAAGAAATATCACTGAGCAATAAGAAACCTGTATCTATCCGTGAAATGACAGTTTCACCACAGCCTGCAGACCTGTGTTATACATGTACATTCATATGTGTCATATATATATATGTATATAGCGAATATGTACAAATGCAGAAATAGATTTAGATATACACACATATATTTACATATGATCTTTCATTCTTACATATAGAACATTTGTAAAACACTCCCTCCCTACATATATTATATACGCATGCCCACAAACACATATATATATACCAGTACTATATGATTATATATAAACGAATATAAAATATGTAGCAAGTATTTTACAAATGTTTTCTCTGTGTGTCAAGTAATCATTAGTTTTCTCTATAGGATAAAGTAATATTTACAATTTATGTATAATATATCCTAAATATATAAACACACAAATGTATCATTATATATATATATTTATATATATTACATATGTAGAACATCATAACTACAGCGCTGCGGAATATGCAGGCGCTTTATAAATAAAGAATAATAATAAAGAAAGATATATAGATAGATAAAACAATCATGGATTGGAGAGTGAAGTCGTGAAACACTGTAAATTCCAGTGAATTAATGAATAATGCCCTGTGTTGTATAATGTAGGTAATTCTAATATCCCCAAAGGTTTGAACCCCTGATAGAATACAGCCTTCCCACACAGGTACAGGAGTGTAAGTGTGCAATACTCTGTGCTGAGCCTGTGCTCATAGTGTGCTCTGTGTACAGCTGCCCCATGGGACGCAGATTCATTGTGCACTCACCTTTACCTATATACAAATCAAGGATAGAAGTCTTGGGGGTCTCTGGGGGGCTGGCACCACTTTCTGCTATTTTTGTGATGAGTGCAAGGCACAGGTATAGACTTCCAATCACACTGGGGAGCCTTTTTTGTTTCAGTACAAGCCAGTGGTGACAGATCTGCTACTGATAACCTCAGTCAGGGGACAGAGTCATTTTATTCGCAGACACTTTGCTGCTAAGTACCATATCAGTGTGTTCCCATCAGAGATAACCAGAGCGAGATAATGCACAGGGGGAGAGAGGCTGTGTGTGTGTCTGGGGGCACCAGGCTGGCATTGTGTGACCTGCCACTGACTTACCTGCACACAGTCACAGAGGAGGAGTCTGCTGGGCAAAACCAGGAGAAGATGATATCTACTAACTGGGCAATGATCACATATATTTTATCTAACATCTACTGTCAACTTCATTTGTGAACACGGTGTAAGATAGTGGATACAATGTCATATTAATACATGTCACTAGAAACATCTGGAAGGAAAACATATATAATAAAGAGAAAAGGAATCCAGGACGGACTATATATTTATATATATATATATATATATATGAACCTCAAGGCCCTTTAGAAATGTATTGTAATACTGGAAATACTTATTTACTGTTACTTTGTTGCAGAGTTTCTGTAACTGTATCTTAATTGGTTAACCCATTCCTTGCTGCCCTGCTTTGGCCAATCAGTATATGTTACAAGAAGAGGGTGCTTGTTATTTTAACCCCCCTCCCCTTTCCCCTCCCTCCCTTTTGTGGGGTGCCCTCCCCGGGGAGAGTCCATCAGTCAGCCTGTATGTAACATGTAAAGTGCTAGGACTGGCACCCCTGGAGAGAGCCATGTTTATTTAGGACTTGATGAATCCAATCAGCAGTTGAAGCAGTTTTCAGGCAGAGCTGTAAGAAGAGCCTCCTCCCACCCTGGGCTGTAATCTGCAGCTCTTGGAGCCATCACCACTAGCCACCCAGACCTGCTCAGCCTGTGCCTCACTGGAGCTCTGGACTGATCTGACACACATGGAAGCTGCCTGGCAATAGGTTTGCACTTTTATTTCTATCTTTTTGGCTGGTATGAGCAGATCGCTGCTGCTTTACATGTTATATCCGAGGAATAGCTCCTCGCTGGCTCTGACTGGCGCCTGGCAGTCCTGGGCTCTAGGACAGGGTCTCTGCTGAGACATGGAGAGCTCATTCTCCTTATCCCATTGCAGGCTTCATTCGCATTGGATCTGCTTGTTCCATCGATTTCTTATTTGGGGCTGAATGACCCCCTTCTAGCCGAGCTGTGGGCTCCCCTGCGCCTTCTCTCGGTGCTCCTCAAACATTTACAACTTGTGACTTCTCTGCGAGACCCCCAGGACCCCCACAGACACAGTGTCCATGGATCTTATCATGCTGCGCCTTGGTGGGGCTCCTGGGGGCCAATCGCTTCCTGGTCTCCCCAACTTTTCGTGTTGATAGTGGAATGCTGCCATTTACAAGGTGTGTTACATGGCTCAGACATGTAAACCCAGGAAGGCTCAGACGAAATGCTGCTGACTGTTACTGACTCCTGCAGGACACTGTCCTCTCCTCTGGGCTTTTCACTCAAAGCATAGCCAGCATAAGAGCCATGAGAACCAGCAGGATGGAGTCCAGAGCTCCTCAGTCCTTGGAAAAGACACGAGGGCTCCTCAGTCCTGGGACACAGGGACCAGAGCTCCTCAGTCCTGGGATACAGAGATCTGAGCTCCTTAGACCTGGGACACAAGGACCAGAGCTCCTCAGTCCTGGGACACAGAGACCAGAGCTCCTCAGTCCTGGGACACAGAGACCAGAGCTCCTCAGTCCTGGGACACAGAGACCAGAGCTCCTCAGTCCTGGATACAGAAATCTGAGCTCCTCAGCCCTGGGATACAAGGACCAGAGCTCCTCAGTCCTGGGACACAGAGACCAGAGCTCCTCAGTCCTGGTATACAGAGATCTGAGCTCCATAGTCCTGGGACACAGAGCCCAGAGCTCTTCAGCCCTGACACATTGTAAATATCTTGGGAATAAAAGGATCTTGGGAATTGTGGACACTACAAAGCAAGTTATGACAAATCCAAGAGCTAGGTAGTCGGTGGCTATATATGCAGTGTTACATTTGACATATATTACCAGATTATTCTACAGAAATCCATATAAATTACATTACACCGAAAATGTGTCTTAAATTTGATATGGATTTGTCAAGCCCTGCTGCAGGAATCATAGGCCACTGTATATGTTTTCTGTTTATTTGTTTCAGACATTCCCATTGTTATGTTTTTTTAACTGTAACTGGTTGATGTAATTAAGAGTAAAGATAGTATGTAATTTAGACTCTTACAATAGCATTTTATACATGCAATGTGAGGTTGTGATGTGATATCTCCCTCTGATCTTAATGATCTCGATGCAGTTACTTGTTGGATTAAAGCCCCCTTTCTACAATTAGACAGAACAAAGGGAATTTTATGTACACTGTGTTTAGAGAATCACTAACATTGTTTTCTTTTGTTCCTGTCCCCTTTCTATTCAGTACATGTGGTTTACTTTTTGAAGGGTTCATCGAGCCCCACGATTACTCCCTTGCGGATCCCAGCAGTACCCATTCCCCAGCAGCTCCCAACCTGGATGGACCTCCATGAGGACTCCTGGCCGGAGGTCAAGAGGCTGAATCCAGGAAGCTCATTCTTCCCTTCCAAAATTAAAGGGACTGACAGCTCTTCCTCATCCCCCTCTTCCTGTTCCCAAGGAGACCCGAGCTGCACCAAGACACAGCTGCTGGAGGCAGAGAGGAACCACCAAGGAACCGAAGGCAGATCACCCAACCCTTACCATCACCACCATCACCACCACTTTGGCCTTTCTCATCTTTCATCCTTGCCAAGCCCAGAAGACCTCATACTCTTCAGGGATTTAGACCACATCAACAAACTTATTTTACCCAACAGAGATTCTCGTTTTGGAGCTTTACCTGAACCTTCTGGGGACATGTACCAAACTTTGACCATTACTGCAGCCCAGGGGCCAGTGGGCTATGATGGTTCTCCAGGCAGCTACATGCACTCCGCTGCCAGCTCTCCGGTGTATGTGCCCACCACCAGAGTTGGCTCCATGCTCACAAGCATCTCCTACCTTCAGGGTTCAGGAGCCTCTCAAGGATCTCACTCTGTAAATAACCACTCAGTATGGACCCAACCATCATCTGAGAGCTCCTCGTATAACAACAGCAGCCCACACGCCACTAACAGATACCATTATTCTCCAAGCCCCCCTATGGCCAATGGAGCCGCCAGGGATGGAGGCTACAGCAACAGCATCAATGGCAGAGACCAGTATACTCCATTGACCAGGTCTCTTAATGGATCCTACCCTAGTCCTTACCAATATATGACCCCACCACTGACCTCTGCATGGTCTTCAGGACACTTTGATAGTCCCATGCTCCACAGCCTGCAAGGAAGGCCAACTCCTATCCAGATGAGAGGAGCAGTTGGAGGTAAGGGCACCAGGCTGGGTCACAACTACTGTACTGCATGCTGGGGGAGGGAGAATTGCCTGGGACACATCACTGACACTATGTTTTATTTTGGTTTCACTGTGTGTGTTTTTTATATTGTATCAATATATTGTCTAGAAAATTGTATTACGTCAAATCAAATAATAATAAAACATATTATTATTATTCGATGAGACAAAGTAGCATAAAGGTTCTGTGTGGAGCACCGTGTAGCAATCATTACTTACAAACATGTCAGAGAAAGTAAACAAAAATATACAAATTCGTCAAACCCGAGAAGACAATATTATGATTAAATTGGTGACTGGAGCTTTTAAGACAAATGTTCCTATTTATGTTTTTTAAAGTCTCTGTTTGCAGAGTTGTGGTCGCAAAACTGTGAGAGGAACCTGTTAGGAAACCGTGCTACATATGGAATAGGATTGTATCAACATGATAAGTAGCTTTCCATCCAGATCAAAGAACATAGTAAATTAGTTGCAAAGTCTCCCAACTGCACATAGGATATTTATTTAGACAATGTATCCATATCACAGGGACCACAAATTAGCACCTATAGTGATAATTACATTAATTAAGTTCATAGAGGGGAACGTGTACAATTAGATTGATCCCTGTGGGCAGCTATATTACTGTCATCAAGTGTCCTAAATTATAGGAATATAAAAAATCTCCAATTTCGCAGGTTATTTGTCTGACATTGAGTCCATGGTTATTCTCAATTTATCAAATCTGATTTTTAATGTACAGCTCTAAAGAGAAATAAGAAAACTAAATAAATAAATGTAAAACAGGAAAGAGTAAACCATAAAATAATAATACAAATAATAACATGAAGAAAAAAGAGTAAAATTCCTAATAAAAATATAATTAAATCGTATACATAAGAATAAAACATATTTTCAGGAATAGCTTTGATGCTTTAAGCTTGTCTCTGGCCATAATAATTCTATCAAATTCATCTGAAAACAATAAATAGGCCTCATTTTAAACTGAGATTATAAAGGGAATTCCAGAGGCCTGTTCCTGTTGTCATTTCTTTGCTATTGTTTTGGGTCATTCATTGAATGATGTATCTGTGGAGAAATTGCAAAGGGGATAAAACGTTTAGGCTAAAGCAGTCAGTTATGTAGACTGGGGGGGGGGTACAATTCTGTGCTGTTTTGGCTTCATATTTTAATTTCTCACAATCGCATTCAAGTTCCCATTTTTTTAGTGAATAAAAAAATATCAAGATAATGTTAACCAGGTTCTAACAAACTACGATATAATAAAAACAACACATGGTCTGGATGGAGAAGGATGACACTGTATGAAATCTCCTCTGGTTTCTTTAGTAAATATCCAGAATAACGTAGGGGCATGTACATGTTTGTTTCATGTCATGTAAATATTAGTGTGATGTTATCCTATCTATAAGAAATATATATATATATATTATTTTACAGGGTTGGGGGCCAGGTATACTCTGGTTCCAAAACCAAAATGTACTCATTATCCTACATAAATTTATATTCAACACTCTGCCAGGCTCCACATATATGAAATATATGTCTATTTGGTTTCTCAATTTTCCAACTCGCACCTAAGATTCATGTATATTTGACAAGCTCTGATATATATATATATATACACACATGTATATATGTGTGTGTGTATATATGTATGTATATTTATATATTATATATACATACATGTTCTCAGGTGTACTTACTTTATAACCAAGTTGACATCACACTTCTAAGTTTATATATATATCTGTGCACTTGGTGTAGATGACATATGCACAAAGTCTTAATACACCCGTATTACCTGCTACAGGTTGGATACCCGGGATTTAATTGGCTGTGTCATATGTATAGGAAACCACTGTCACAGCCAAGGGGAAAAACCCAAATAAGATACAATGGCTGAGCCTTATGAAATGGTGAGATTTGTGGCCTTCGCTTTTTTTCTGTGTAGATTACAGATAATTCGCTTTAACCTGGAAATTCGTGCAGGAATTACATTCGGTTAACATATTATAAGCTAAACCAGCCGAGTTTAAAATATTCTTCACCTATTTTATCCATTTTTCTGTCAGGGGTCTATAATTTCTCATTTTTCTACATAACCATATATAAAACACTGAATAAATGCATTTGATTCACACATAGGAAAATGTTCTGACTTCGAATTGGTAGAAATAATCGTCGTTTGTCTGGTTCTGATTTTTTTTTAAAATTATTATTATTTGATTAATGGTTTGATCACGATTTATGAAGAAGCAGGGGAGCAGGACATAAACTCCTTCATTTCATTACTTCATTACCCATATTTTATTCACCTGTTCAATGGATATATGTTTTCTGTGTTAGAGAACTTTCTTTCTTTCTTTCTTCTTTCTTTCTTTCTTTCTTTCTTTCTTTTTCTCTCTCTTTCTTTCTTTCTTTCTTTCTTTCTTTCTCATTTAAAGGCAAAGTTTTCCGATATTTAGTAAAGTTTTGGCCCCTGGATTTGTCGAGCTCTGACTTTTACCTGCTTGATCTAATTTTTCATGCTCTTCATTTTCACTTCCTCTTTCCCAATAAGTGAGGTGAGCCTGTCCTATACCAACTAGAACTTTATAATAAAAAAAAATACCCCTTCCAGGGATCTGCACTGTGTTCTGGAAGGGATAAAAGACTAAATAACACCCGGATCATCTGCGAGTGACTGACTACTACTACACACAATCCTCAAGGTTTACAGAGTCTGGGAAGAATAATATTAAGGTGCCCAATAGAGGGAGAGCGCCCCCTGTTGAGAACCCTCAAATACCCCAGCTTTGGGTAACTGCAAGTGGGTAAAAAACATATAAGTTGGAGGAAAAGAGGGAAAAAATGATACAGTGAAAACATACAGGGCATAATATATCCACCATTAATATATCCACCTATTAATATATCCCCCTATTAATATATCCCCCTATTAATATATCCACCTACTAATATATCCCCTTATTAATATGTCCACCTATTAATATATCCACCTACTAATATATCCACCTATTAATATATCCACCTATTAATATATCCACCTATTAATATATCCACCTACTAATATATCCCCCTATTAATATATCCACCTATTAATATATCCACCTACTAATATATCCCCCTATTAATATGTCCACCTATTAATATGTCCACCTATTGATATATCCACCTATTAATATATCCACCTATTAATATGTCCACCTATTGATATATCCACCTACTAATATATCCCCCTATTAATATATCCACCTATTAATATATCCACCTATTAATATATCCACCTACTAATATATCCACCTATTAATATATCCACCTATTAATATATCCACCTACTAATATATCCCCCTATTAATATATCCACCTACTAATATATCCCCTTATTAATATGTCCACCTATTAATATGTCCACCTATTGATATATCCACCTATTAATATATCCACCTATTAATATGTCCACCTATTGATATATCCACCTACTAATATATCCCCCTATTAATATGTCCACCTATTAATATGTCCACCTATTAATATGTCCACCTATTGATATATCCACCTATTAATATATCCACCTATTAATATGTCCACCTATTGATAGATCCACCTACTAATATATCCCCCTATTAATATATCCCCCTATTAATATATCCACCTATTAATATGTCCACCTATTAATATGTCCACCTATTGATATATCCACCTATTAATATATCCACCTATTAAGCTCTTATCAATAAGGCACCTTCATGAGCGAAATTTTACACCAAGACTGCACATCCAGGAGCCAGGCAGCCACAGGATATATATATACTCTTAATTGCTGGGATGTGTAAATGATTTCTGCAATAATAAACTATATATATATATAATGTTTATTATTGCAGAAATCATATATATATATATATATACTTTATATGTCTCGCAGGGTTTCCTACGGGCTTGGGTGCTTGATATACATTTGCCAATTCTTGTTCTTCAGTTTACACGTAAATAAAAATACATATTTTTTTAACTGTGAAATTTACACTATTTTCTTAGCTTATAATTATACAATTTTTGCGCTTTTGATATGTGAAAGCGCTAACTATTGTATATCCAGAATAACAAAATAATTATTTAAATAATCCCAATAACAACATTTGCAGGCAAGTTTGGGGGAAATCATAATTCCTGCTATTTTATTGAGGATATTGCAGGTGGGCTGGCTGGGAGTTCACATCGCACATCTCTGTTTATTGGGAATGGGTAGAGCTATAATAGGGAATATTTCACTGGGAATGATGTCATCATCAGGTTATTTCATATAAGGATATGCACTTACAGAACACAATGAATATATTTCCCCTGGCAAAAGCAAAGCATTTAACCTGAAATCCTTTATTTATCAGAATAATTCATCATTCTTTGCCTCTTTTCCCTGCTTATTATTTTGTGCTTTAAAAGGTAAGAGATATAGTCAGCGACGGATATGGATGGTTAGACTAGAAGGTTTAGACATACACATATGTATATATACAGTATTTGTGTATATATATATATATTACACACACACACCAATAGGTGCGTATCGAGCCAGGTAAACAGATATATATATATAGCTACAGATACCTATACGCAGGTAGACAGTAATGAATGAATAGGGTATCATTGTTATAATTATTAGATACTGATAGAAGATATTGGTAGAGAGATAAATATATAAAAAAACAATAGATAGCATTATCAATATTTTATTTGATTTATATATATATATATTAGATAGCAATACATAGAGGTACATATAGTGAAATATAGATACAGAGAGTTAGATAGTGACAGAGATTAATACAAATAGATAAACTACAGAAAGAAAATATCTATAAAATAGATCTATAGGAGATTGGTAGAAAGATAAAGAGATTGTATTTGGTAGAACTAGATATGTATAGATTGGTAGATATATGTATAGATTGGTAGATATATATAGATTGGTAGATAGATAAAGAGATTGGTAGATATATATATAGATTGGTAGATAGATAAAGGGATTGGTAGATATATATATAGATTGGTAGATAGATAAAGGATTGGTAGATAGATATATATATATAGATTGGTAGATAGATAAAGAGATTGGTAGATATATATATATATAGATTGGTAGATAGATAAAGAGATTGGTAGATATATATATAGATTGGTAGATAGATAAAGAGATTGGTAGATAGATAAAGAGATTGGTAGATAGATAAAGAGATTGGTAGATATATATATAGATTGGTAGATAGATAAAGAGATTGGTAGATATATATATATATATAGATTGGTAGATAGATACAGATAGTGTCAGAGATTAATACAAATATATATACTACAGAAAGATATCGATATATATAGATAAAGAAATTGGTAGATAGATAAAGATCTTGCATTGTATTACTTTGTATTTCTGTAACTGTAACACTTCAATGTTCTTGAACCCAGGACATGCTTGAAAACGAGAGAAATCTCAATGTATCCTTCCTGGTAAAATCCTTTATAAATAAATAAATAAATAAATAAATATAGATATATAGATAAAGTGATGGGACATAGGTAGATAAAGAGATAGATAAAGTGATAGGTAGATAGGAAGATAAAGAGCTATTTAGCAGAGGTTTACATGGGCAGAATATTTCTAGTCACACATATTCACATTTTTATTTGTTAATGTTTTGCCAGTACAGGGACTATTTTGTTCGTTTTATGACGTGAAAGGTCAACTTCTTGTAAATGTGCAGAGCTTTTAAAGTTTCTCCCTGTTATTTATACCCATTAGTCATTACACTAAATTGTGCAATAAAATCGAGTCTCATCCAGAGGCTGAATGATCACTGTTTAACCGTAACGTCCTTGAAGTGTCAGCCACTTTATGGATTGCATTGAACAGGCCACAGGGTTTGCCTGAAACAACACACACGCTCACCAGGTGTGCACAACAGCAGCAGCAGCACCCTGGGCACCTCACTCTGCGACACCCTGTGCGCCTCACACTGCGGCACCCTGTGCACCTCATACTGCGGCACCCTGTGCACCTCATACTGCGGCACCCTGTGCACCTCACACTGCGACACCCTGTGCACCTCATACTGCGGCACCCTGGGCACCTCACACTGCGGCACCCTGTGCGCCTCACACTGCGGCACCCTGTGCACCTCATACTGCAGCACCCTGGGCACCTCACTCTGCGACACCCTGTGCGCCTCACACTGCGCCTCGCACTGCGGCACCCTGTGCACCTCATACTGCGGCACCCTGTGCACCTCATACTGCGGCACCCTGTGCACCTCATACTGCGGCACCCTGTGCACTTCGCACTGCGGCACCCTGTGCATCTCACCCTGTGCACCTC
Source organism: Leptobrachium leishanense (assembly GCA_009667805.1). Classification (NCBI taxonomy): domain Eukaryota; kingdom Metazoa; phylum Chordata; class Amphibia; order Anura; family Megophryidae; genus Leptobrachium; species Leptobrachium leishanense. The sequence continues at coordinate 105,288,326 of CM019067.1, read as the reverse complement.
ATTCTGAGGCACCTTGTGCACCTCACACTGCGGCACCCTGTGCATCTCACCCTGTGCACCTCATTCTGAGGCACCTTGTGCACCTCACACTGCGGCACCATGTGCACCTCACACTGCGGCACCCTGTGCACCTCACACTGCGGCACCCTGTGCACCTCACACTGCGGCACTATGTGCACCTCACACTGCGGCACAGTGTGTGAATATTTTTTAATAGTGTTTTCTATATACAATAAAAAAATAAGCAAAGTGAGATTTGTAGAAATATATATATATAAAAAAGTAAGAGATAAAGCTAAACACACACATGTAAATTATTTGTGTATATCTTTGTGTGTGTAATTATTTCTATCTTTATCTCTCTGCATGTGTATATAGACATACATCGCACCTTATTATACAAAGAAATACATTATAGGATACTTTGTTATTTATATATATATAATCAATAAAATGTATCTTGTAATGTATTTCTTTGTATAATAAGGTGCGATGTATGTCTATATACACATGCAGAGAGAGATAAAGATAGAAATAATTACACACACAAAGATACACATATATATATATATGTATTCATCATTTATTCATGTGTATTTCATATATTTTTAAACTTCTCATAATGTTGTATTTTCACTAATTAAGAGACACAGGAGAATAATGAAAAGCTCCCCATCTGGTTGGGAGGATTTGGAAGGTTTGGGTTTTGCTGAAAGTCGGCTGAATCGCCCCCCCCCCCAGATGCGGGTTGTGGTTCAGTCCGGATTATTGATGGATTGAATTAACAATATATATTGATCAGATTCTAAAAGAACAGAATCGGGAATTGACATTGATTATTTATTAATCCTGTACAAACTGGAAAAATAAAAAGCAAGTCTCCATCACCTATAGTGTATTTAAATACACAACCACATCTAGGAAATATAGAAATGAAGTTAATATAAATTATACAGAAACTGTCTCTATATTATTATTATAATATTATTATTATCATCATTAATTTATTAATAGAACGATATCTCAGATTGTACACAATGCCATACTTAGCAATGTGTATATAAATCACCATATTATTAGTAGGCTGTATGTGTTTCTAACTTTTGGTGAGTCTGGAATTTCGACTAATGTAATTTACTATCTAGCTATCTAGTAAATATATACATATATTATTATATTATGAAGGAAAAAATATATAATAATAATAATGTGTCACTAAGTAGAATATATCAGTGTTATTAGTTAAAAAATCATCATTTTCATGATTAATGGTTTGTTTCTTCTATGCATTCATTCCTCACTTCTTGATGCTTGGCTAGATGACATATATTATTTTTTCGAATTGAAAGTTGGAGTATGTTCACTGTATGGCTTGTGGATACACACCATTGTACAGCGCTATGGAACTTGTTGGCGCTTTATAAATACTTGTAACTGTAGATTTAAATGGGAGTCAGACACTGTATGCTATGAAAAGGTGAATTGAGGTCCTTGACCCTATTGGCCTACATAAAATGTTAGTAATATACTAATTAACCAATATTATGTCCGACTATTAAAGTACAGCTATACCTTCCTGTGTAAATTGAAATACATTTTTCTTTTTTCCCCCATTTTCTTAAGGCTTTTTGATTTCTCAAAGAAATATATTCCTCACTTAGCTCTTCACTGTGATCTATATCAATCACTTACTAAGCAGGGAGATATGCAGGGATAAGCACTGTGTCAATGCTGCATGCTGCCTTGCATACATCACTGTTTAGTGAATGAAGCCTTACATGCAACACAATGTGACAAAGGGACTCTATGCCCTGAGCTGGGCTAGGATGATCTGTTGTCCCTAATTGCCTGCTATACGATTTAATATTTTCATACACTGGTTTCTTATATCATTAGGGGTGATGCTTTAGATACATTTTATAGCTTGTTGCTGTGTTGTATTGTTTTTTTTTTTTTACTATTAAATAATGAACAAATGAGCACATTACAACAACAAGGCAGTTGGGCCAAGAACTAGCATACAGTATTTAGCTTTTACTGTTATTTTTCTGTATAGATGTCAAAGGAAAGACAATTTGTAGTAGTATATTCTGCATTTTGTTCTCATTTTGGGTTGCCATCTGTTTAATAACTTTAGTATATAACTTTATAATACTTTATAATAACTAAATACACAACAACATTGTGGTGATAAAATATTAATGACAGCTTACATTCTAACAACAAAAATAAACAGAAAGTAAAGTTATGCAGTTAAGCTAAAATGAGAATATGCACAAATCTATTATGATGTGAGCTCTGTATGTACAGCTGGGTATTTACACCATGTGACATTTCCATTTTATTACACATTTTAAACTGATACATCTATTGAAAAACGCTAATAAAAAGATTTTCTTAACACAAATAATAGAAATTAACATTATCAAGAAGGGGAAATATTTCTTCCATTCCTGTAGTGTCTGAAGTAGGAGTTGGGTAGAGATCCTGCCCCATTGATTAGGCCTCACCCAAATTTGTGTGTTATATCTATGTATTAATCAATTTTAAATCTACCTGCTGAAAACTATGTACCCTGTTCTTGATACCTAGCCTTTCTCCACAAACTCCTCTCATGCCAGAGCTCCACCCTGTGTCTTCATGCACTTTTGAGTACTTCTCTTTTGTCTCTGTGCCCCTATTCCTTCTCTCTGCCCCAGCATTCTCCTCTTGTGCCTCTATGCCCCTATTCCATCTCTCTGCCCCAGCATTCTCCTCGTGTCCCTATGCCTCTATTCTGTGTCTCTGTGCCCCTATTCCATCTATCTGCCCCAGCAGTCTCCTCTTGTGTCTCTATGCCCCTATTCCATCTCTCTGCCCCAGCATTCTCCTCGTGTCCCTATGCCTCTATTCTGTGTCTCTGTGCCCCTATTCCATATCTCTGCCCCAGCATTCTCCTCTTGTGTCTCTATGCCCCTATTCCATCTCTCTGCCCCAGCAGTCTCCTCTTGTGTCTCTATGCCCCTATTCCATCTCTCTGCCCCAGCATTCTCCTAGTGTCTCTATGCCTCTATTCTGTGTCTCTATGGCCCTATTCCATCTCTCTGCCCCAGCATTCTCCTCTTGTGTCTCTATGCCCCTATTCCATCTCTCTGCCCCAGCATTCTCCTAGTGTCTCTATGCCTCTATTCTGTGTCTCTATGGCCCTATTCCATCTCTCTGCCCCAGCATTCTCCTCTTGTGTCTCTATGCCTCTATTCCATCGCTCTGTTCCAGAATTCTCCTCTTGTGTCTCTATGCCCCTATTCCATCTCTCTGCCCCAGCATTCTCCTAGTGTCTCTATGCCTCTATTCTGTTTCTCTATGCCCCTATTCCATCTCTCTGCCCCAGCATTCTCCTCTTGTGTCTCTATGCCTCTATTCTGTGTCTCTGTGCCCATATTCTGTCTCTCTGCCCCAGCATTCTCCTCTTGTGTCTCTATGCCCCTTTTCTATGTCTCTGTGCCCCTATTCAGTCTCTCTGCCCCCAAGCATTCTCCTCTTGTATCCCTATGCCTCTATTCTGTGTCTCTGTGCCCCCAGTGTTTTCCTTCTGTGTTTCAGTGCCCCTGTTCTGTGTCTATGTGTCCTAAGAATTATCTTCTTGCGTCTCTGTGCTCTCATCCTTTGTCTCTGTGCCCCCACCATTCTCCTCTTGTTTTTATGTACCCCCATCATGTGCAAATCCTTTTATGACAGGATTTGGTTGAGTAGAAATTTTGCTGAGTTCCCACACTTCTTTTATAGGACTTTAGCCCTGGCGCCCTTCCTGTTTTCCTGTGCCTTCAGAGTTTTCCTGCTGTGTCTCTTTGCCCCCGTCATGTGTTTCTGGGCCATCCCAGAGCCTCCTATTTTGTAGGAATAATTTTGCAAATCCCAATCCTCCACCTAAACGCCCACACTCAATCACACTCAGAATTAATTATGCAGGGAAAGACAATTCATACCTGGCTGCAATGCATGGATTAAAACCACTTGCTAGGTGTTTAGAAGTAGATAACAGTAGCTGCCACAATACTTTCGAGTTTTTGCAGCCCCCCTCATTACAGGGCTATATATTTCTATACAAGTATTGGTTCATTCAAGGGCATAGAAATAACATACATATATTTGTCTTATGTATGTTGGTTCCTGAAAAGGAAAAAAATCTGTGGTATGTTACTAAGCATAACTAAAACAGAATAACTATGTAACTATGTCCCAACCGCGGTCCTCCAGTACCCCAACAGGCCAGGTTTGCCAGATATTTGAAGCACAGCACAGGTGATATGATTTGCTGCTCAGTGATTGCAGGATTCCGTCTGCATTTCCCCAAGGTGATCCTTAAAACCTGGCCTGATAGGGGTACTTGAGATCTGGAGATGGGATCCACTGAAGTAGAGCATGGTAAACCACTATTATAAAGAACATGTCCAACCAGAATTATACAAAGCATGGCTTAACAAACGCATATAAAGCACCTGAGCCAGGGATAAAGCGTAGCAGTCAACTACATATTTTTAGGAACCAGGCAATGTTTTTCTATAGAGCCTAGCCAACCACTACAATACTAAGCATGGGTCGGCAACCGTTGATTATAATATTCTACAGTAAAAAGTCTCTATTTATAGATTTTTTAGGATCTTTTAGGCATTTTTCGGGATATTGTTTTTTTAAATCCTTTTTTCTGTAACCGCCCTTTTTATTATCATTCACTGGATCTTATATGTAAATTTCAGACATTTTCGTTCTGTAGTTTCTTTGCAAACAGCGTTTCACTTTTCAAACATTGAAGCATACTGTTTTTTTTTACTCCATTCGTCTGTGGTGTCGGGTTTTTCCGGCGGCTGCTCTGCACTGTGATCAGTGGCTGCTCGGGTTTCTCTGGCGTGTTTGGCAGGGTTTATCCAGATGCGGGTTTCGGTGAGCGTTCCCCGGGTTTTGCGGTGAGTGTTCGTCGGGTTTACGGCGGCTTTTCCCTGCACTACGACGGCCCTGTGGTGCTGAATACACCGCATGGTCCCTGAAATGGGATCGCCAAATCGCACCGAATTGAAGAGAGCGAAAAGTCACCGAACGTGCAGTGACTTTTCAATACTCTTTGAATAACCCTGCTTATGTTGTTAAAAATTGCTCTTTGAGATTCTTTGCCCATGGTTTATATTCATTTTTTACATCAATAGTCTATGATAGGATCTTAATATTAGTCTTATTTTCATTTATATTCTTAATATTTTTTTTGATATTGGGTGGGTAGAATGAGAATTTGAAGTGCTTAGGGAACCACCTTGTCAAAATACTCCCCTGGATCCAGCTGCACTTTATTAGGAGCTAGATAATGGTTTTATACACAGAGGGTAATTCAAAGAGATTCGAAAAGTCACCGCATGTTCGGTGACTTTTCGTTCTCTTCAATTCGGTTCCTTTTGCCGATCCCATTTCGGTGACCCTGCGGTGTATTCAGCAAGCACCACAGGGCCCCTGAATTGCAGGGAAAAGCTGCCGCATACCTGACGAAAACTAACCGGAAAACCCGGCGAATGCACGCCGAAAACCCGCAAAAACATCTGTATTATCCTGACGAAAACCACGTAAAAACCAGAGCAGGAGCCGATCACAGCCGCCGGAAAAAGCCGAGATCGCAGAAGAGGCAGTGAATAAATTAGGAAAACAGTTTGCATGAATGATTGAAAAGTGAAACGCTGTTTGCAAAGAAACTACTGAGCGAAAATGTCTGAAATTTACATATGAGATCCAATAAATGATAATAAAAAGGGCTGTTACAGAAAAAATAAGTAAACTTAAAAAAAATCCAGAAAAATGCTTAAACTATCCTAAAAAAATCTATAAATAAAGAGACTCTTTACTGCAGAATTTTATAATGAACGGTTTATTAGATATTTAATTAAAACAGGAATATTTTTAACATTGAAGCCTATGGGATTCGCCTGAATAAACTTGTCGAATTAAACCACCGAATGGCAGGACATTAGGGGAACCTTTCACTGCTGGTTTGTGTTCTCTGAATAGACGAAGCAGTGCTTTTTCATGGGGATTTCACTGCTCTCGAACAGGCACCGTATGTGCAGGCAATTCACCAAGATTTGGCGAATTGCCTGCTCTCTGGATAGCCGAATGGCCAAGAAAGGTAACCGAACGCTGATTTTCAGCGTTCGGTTACCTTTCTCAAGAAATTCGTATCTCTTTGAATTACCCTGACAGATTTATGTAGAATAAATCATAGGTTTGGGAGGCATATATATAATGTTTTGAGGTTTTGGCTTCCTGCTACCTAGATTTGTCAAGTTGTGTTATTTGATCGCCTATTCATCTAGCATTACATAGCGTTTAACCAACCAGTATATGGGGGATGACCAGCAAATATATGATAGTGCAACAGGGCTTGACAAATCCAGCGACAAAGTAGTCACAGGCTCTTAGAAATTCACCTATGACTTCTAAATAAATTAATTTTTGTATACAAATCTGAAGACTGGCTCCTCAAAGTGAGTAGTTAGCTCCTATGTTTTCTTACCTGTTCCTAATGTTGATAAACGTTTGTCACGTTCTGTTATAGCACATGGCTAACCATTGTTATGGAGAGCGTGGGTAAGCTGTGTGCTTACGGTGTGATATAATTAAACCATTGTAATTAAGAAAAGCATGATTTATCTGTTTTAAATAGAGCAAACATAAATCATTATGATTATATGTAGCATTTTATTGGCTACTTATTAGAATTTATTTAAGCAGTGCATGATGGCCATCACCAATACCATGTAAAATATGGCTACCCATCATAGAACTGTGAGACACTCCTTTTGTTAGCTCACGTGGCTTTTTCGAGTGGTATGGATCATAACTATTGCCATCCATGATAAGTAATAAAGTGTAGTAGTATGGGTTAGTGAAAGCCATGCTCTACTTGCCATATTGGCCAGAATATGGCTAGAATAGGCCAGTGCAGGCCTTGTGATTATGTTGCCCCCCCACGTCACTCCGTTTTGTCTAATAGCCATGTCCTGTCCCTGCAGATGTCCTGGACGAGATGCCTGAGAGCAGGGAGTGCGTGAACTGCGGTTCGGTGCAGACTCCACTCTGGAGACGGGATGGTACCGGCCACTACCTGTGTAACGCCTGTGGGCTCTACAGCAAGATGAATGGGCTGAGCCGGCCGCTTATCAAACCACAGAAGAGAGTGGTGAGTAATGTAAAGCCAACCATGTTTAATCAGCAGGCACACCCCACATCACATGTGTACGTAGCTGTGCTGTGTCAGGTACCGCACGCTTCTCACAGGCACGTACCTCACTGATACTATACATTATTAGCACACACAGTCACTGTGGCCCACTACGGCACGACACACACACTCTGCAAGCACGTAGTAATGCTATGAAAACAAATAGAAATACAATAAATGTTTAGTAAGAATATTTAACTGTTACTTGTATAATGCTTGTACCTGCCATATAATTAAGTGAATGTGTGTAATGTGTGTATAGGCAATACTGCGCACCTCATGCTGCACTAAATAGGTATAGGAATGGTGCTGAGTGGATGTGGCCTACGCCCTCTGAATGCTAGTGGCCCATGGGGCAACTGCACCTCTTTGCATGGGGTGAATCTGGTGTGCATTGCAAACTTTAATGCTTGATACTATCTGGCAAACACTTAGGACTGTGTCTCCATTCAATATTAAATGGATTGTATCCCTCTATGAATAACTGGTCATTGTGTCACAAAAATTAATATATGCAAACGTTATTTTAATATAATTGAATCATTGGTCTGCGGGGTGCATCTTTACAGTATGTGCTGCTGCGCACATCATCACACATTGTGTCTCTCCTAACCACATTGTCAATCATCCCATAAACAAACCATTACCACATACTCCTACATGCTGAGCACTGCTAAACAAGTTTTTGATTCATGGTTATTAGTTACTCGGTATGAGTATTCCTATAATACGCATCATTTGGGTGTTTTTTTTCCACTGTGGGTGTTAATGAACCACAAATGAAGAGGGCAGTGATGATGCTGTACGTAACGCTGGGTCACTGTGCTCTGTTGTGTACAATTGGAGGAAGCATAATTACTTTTGGACCTTGACCTGAACGTTTGACTAATGGCTATCTTTGAAGATAATCTCTTATATTGTTTGGAAATCAAACACACGTAAGAAATCCTCGAGATTTGTTTCAAGGGTAACCTGACCAGAAACACAATCATGCCTTACCTATGTTTTTTTTTTTTTAATGCTGATTTACGACTTGGATGCAGACAACTGGCTCAATCCTACATACGGCCTACAGGGACCATGGTCTTCCCCGAAGTTGAAAAATGATATACTTTTCTTATACATTTTATAAAATGATTCTATTTTGTTATTAATAATGTTCTGTCATGGATCTCTATGACTGCGTTAAATATAATTAACGGTTAATTTTAACGTTTTAATTTTTTTTGATAAATATGATATCTATATTAATGAGCATTTGATTACTTCTAATGAACCACCTTTATCTCAGAGTTTCCATACTGAATGGGTCAATATAAAAATGTTATCCATCTTCTAATCAATAATTATTCATTTGAACCCTAAACTATTGGCAGTGGGCTAGGATTGGCTAGGCTGGAGGAATGGCTGAACTGAGAGCACCTGCTCCCAATCAATGGTCAACAAAGATAGGGGAACGCTTGTCCTTCCTATACACCCAAATATGTTTCTAAGGGGTTATATCAGGGGAGACTAATCAGTCCCCAAACTCAAATCTGTGGCCAAGGGGTACGTGGTTACATTAGGGGAGACTAATCAGCCCCCAAATCTGTGGCCAAGGGGTACGTGGTTACAACAGAGGAACTTGATCAGCCTACCAGCTCTAATTTAACCCCTCCTCTGCCAGTCATGGAAGGGATGGTATGGAGCATATAGCTTGCAAAGCAGCCCATCTGATCTGATTTCAATTCAGAGTAGTGGTTCCCAACCGTCGTCCTCAATACTCCTAATAAGCCAGGATTTCCAGATATCTGAAGCACAGCACAGGTGATATGATTTGCTGCTCAGTGATTGCAGGATTCAGTCTGCATTTCCCCAAGGGGATCCTTAAAATCTGGCCTGTTAGGATGCTAGACGCCCTGGCTGGGAACCACTGATCTAATGCAATGTACCCACAAATTGTACCCACGAGTGCTATGACATGAAATGAATTAAATTGCACAAAAGTAATTCATTCATTTGCTGAAGTGCCAAATTGTTGCAAGATCAGGATGAATCTCAGTATCTATCTATCTATCTATCTATCTATCTATCTATCTATCTATCTATCTATCTATCCATCTATCTATCATCTGCCACTGAACAAATAGTCAACTTGCCAATGTGTAAAGTTCTTCCAGTGCGCAGTGTCTTGAATATTGTGAATTTCTGTATTCTGGAAATACACTGTAACATGTTTGGTAGTGATGGGGTCCGTTAGTCTGTTAAAAAAGCATCCTTTATCATGAAAGGCACGCTTGCTCATAAATCTCGATTTCATGTGTAATATGGCTGTGTTTGATACCTTGGCTGCAAAGTCTGCTGGCTATATAGTCATAAAGGGCTTATTGGGAGCATGGACCTTGCTGCCAGAAATCCCCGTTTAGTTTGAGAAGGGATCATGCACTGTCCATATGTCATTTATTACTATGTCCTACAGAACAGGCTGTTTAGTTTTAGTGAAGTGCTGGGGTGGGGGGAAATAATACAACGTCTAAACCCAAGAGATCCCAAGAGCAGCAATGTGTCTGCTGTGTTTTACAATGTCAGATAAAAACTTCAATAATGGAGCATAAATATCAGGCCAAAGAATAACAGAAACAGTATAGATGTTATACATTAGACTGGCAGTAGATATTTCAAGCCAAAATAGTCAAAAATGGAGTATAAACCCAATTATGCGATTCCCTCTCAGCCATTGTGGTCTACATATTGCTCTCTTTCTAGCAAAGTTTGCTCAGTTTCCAGCTTAGTTAATAGTCCGCTAAATTGTAGGATTCTCCACCTGTATACCAGATTAAAAAAGGGACACAAAATAGAGACATGTTTTGCTTAGCAAAGGTGTAGCGCGAGATACAGCCAAATTTTATCTTCAACCAGAACCTTCTCAAAAAGATAGGGACCAATATAGGCCTATGCACCCCATTGTGCATACCTTCGTGTTGTAATGGCAGGTATAACTCAGGGGCATATTCCTGCATTGGCCTAGGCCAGTGGATGTAGGGCCAGACGCGGCCGAGTGGTTTTTTTTCTTTCATTTTCAGTTTAGGTCCAGTATATCAGGGGTGTAACTTCCAGAGGTGCAGTGAGTGCCACTGCACCCGGGCCCTTGTGTCTGGGGGGGCCCACAGAGGAAATCAGTCCCCTCCCTGTAAAAAAAGACATGTTTTGGCAAAGGGTGGTGGGGGGCCTTTCATGGATTCTCACACCTGTGCTCAGAGGTTTCTAGTTACGCCTCTGATATTGGCGGTGTATAACAAAGCTGCAAAGAAATACAACTCCAAGCAACAAGCCTCTAAATAACAAATGTTGCTAGAAATCACATGATGCAAATAAGATACTTTGCTGTTATTCTAAACTACATTTTAATTGACATTTACATATTTACAAGGAATTAACACGTTGAGATTTTCCTTGGTTTCCAGTATTTCCTAGTTCATGAATATTTGTCTTAATTTCGTGTTCGCGGACATTTAAGTAAACTAAAAACCTCTGTTTTTGTTTAGCGTGGATGTTGGAGTCAAAGCACAGATGACATTTTTTTGGTATGTTTTATTCATGAAGTAAGGCTGATTGTTGCCAGTCAAGGACAAGAGAAATAGAGTGCGAGACTGATTTCTGAAATTATTTATTTATAGTTTTTTGAGTTTATTGAGAATTTACAATGTGTCTGTCAGAAGATAAAATACTGGGGTAGCAGTGATTGCTGTCTTCCGTAAAGAGTGTTTAATGTTCGATATATACCATCAGTACAAACCATAACTGAGATGGGGGCACACGCAGGTGACCCTTGGAAAAACAAACCTAGGAAAACTATATTGAGCGCAGGACTTATTTTTATGTGTTTATATCTATTTTCGGATTTCCGTTCATGTAAATTTATTTCTTATTATACACATTTATTTGATTATTTATTTATTGATGTAAATTTGAGGATGGAGGGATTGGATCACCTATGGAAGCATAGAGTTACAAGGTCCTCCATGTTTACTGGACATTTCATGGATGCATGAAGAATTCAATCCTGTAGTCTGTGGAATTCATATGCTGCAGTCAATAAATCAGAGGATTCCTATGTGACATGCCTTAACTAGCTGAATGATTTCCCTAGTCATACGCCATATGAAGTATACATGTTACAGGGCGGCACTCCCTGTGCTTTCCTACTGGATAAAATAGTAATATGTGTCCAGAAAAACATGGTCGACTTGGCAACCCTAGGGAAGCACCAAGCCTAAATATGTTTGGAAGGGGGTGCAGAGTTTGGATCACTTAGGGAATCACGAAGCCTAAATATGTCCCTGGAGTAATATCTTTTTAATCATAAACAGCTTGGTCCTCCCATGTGAATAGTGCCAGATGTTGGCTTGGGGGTCATCACTGTTTTGTAAAAGCTATTTTCGCAGGAGAGGCTACAATCACAAAAATTTGCATTTTATTGTATATTAGCCTGTTTATGCATTGTGGTTGATAATAGGTTTCCACATTGCAGGGTGTGGGTTTGGGGGCTTTTTTTCTCCCTTGCTTATCTTACCTTTGGTGTCCCTTACCTTCACTCCTGCAAATGTTTCATCCCACCCCGTAAATGATTTAAATCAGGGATCTCAAACTCTGACCCCCCCCAGATGTCGATACCTAGAATTCCTAGAATTCATTGAATGCATTAGACGGTCAAAGAATCATGGGAGTTGTAGTTGAGCAATATCTTGGGGACAGAGTTTGAGATCCCTAGTATACATATTACCTGGCCACAGATCATGCTATTATGTCCACAACACCCTTTGTTTTTACTTCTTTTATGATTACTATTTCAATTCTACATACTGAAACATGAAATGTATTCCTTTTGCTTGCTGTCTAATATGTTCGTATTTTATTTATTTTTAGCCATCTTCACGGAGAATTGGCTTGGCGTGTGCCAACTGTCATACCTCGACAACAACCCTATGGCGCAGAAACACCGAAGGCGAGCCAGTGTGTAATGCCTGCGGGCTGTACATGAAACTACATGGGGTAAGTGTCCACATGAACAAAACCACCTCAATTATGCCAAGAGAGAACAACTTTCCAAAAGCAAGCTAGTTAATTTGTGTTTCCTGAGGTGACATAGAATGGAATCAATGGAGTGTAATGTATGAATAATATAAATAAAAAAAATAGTAGATAAATCTGATTAAAGTGAGCCTATGGTCACTACTGGTAGAATCATTTTGTGATACTGTAAGTCACATTGAGGTTAATCAACTGAAAGGGTAATTGTCGAGAACCAATGAGTGAATTTAAATTTAATTAAAGTATAATAATAATAAAAAAATATATAAAAATCACACGGGGTTAATCTGCACTTCTTTGGTCGATACTTTTTCCATTTTAATAAATATACCTTATTACCTAGTTCATCAAGATCTCACATAAATCATTGCATTGCCGGATCATCACAAACGTTTGTAACAAATCTGTTTTAACCATTTATTGGAAATGTTAAATAAGTGAAATAAAAATCAAAATATAATTTTCTAATATAAACTGGGCTGGCATCAGGAATTTTATGGCCCTTACTCCATTCCAGCAACCTCCCCAAAACCGTCCCGGCATACCACCCCCTAACTAGACACATAAATATTTTGTAAAATATATGTGTATTGTTTGATAGGTCTGTGTGTGATGTGTGTAATCTGTGGATTTTATACGTAATGTATGACCCGTGTGTATGTGTAATGTGTGATATGTGTTTATGGTGAGATATGTTGCCTATGATATTCTATAATGTGTGTGATGTGTGTACTGTATTATACGTGTGACTTGTGTGTGATATTTAATATATGATGTCTAATGTGTAACGTGTGTAATATATTTAAAATATGGTATGTGTACTATGTAATACGTGTGTGTGTATGATATAATATATATATATAATATATGTGTGATATATGTAATGTATGTTTGGGTATGGTGGCGTTTTAACGTGTGTTATTTTTTAACTATATATAAATAAATAATTAAATCCAAGACACCCTGCACACTGGCGGCATAGCACATAGAGTATATATGTATACTTACTCAAATCCGGCTGCAATCAGTATAAATCCCAACAAATCCAGGTGCACACAAAGACTTTGCAAAAATAAGTACAAAGTTCATTGCATAGATCAACGTTTCAGTACCCTCTGGGACTTTTCTCAAGAGAAAATCCCGGAGGGGACTGAAACGTTGATCTATGCAATAAACTTTGGATTTATTTTTGCAAAGACTTTGTGTGCATCTGGATTCTTTGGGGTATATATATATATATATTATATATATTTAGATAAATTGTGTTAGTCCAGATGCCAAAATCACAGGTATAGCAGTACGTAGTGATATATACTGTATATAATCCCTGGTGGACCAATGAGCAGTGTAATCTGCACCCTAGTCAGGTCCGACTAGCGGTCAAGGTGCTCGTTGATGATGTGTCAGAGGGTTCTCTGTCCTATGACCCACACTGTGCGCTGACACTGTGCGCTGACACTATGCGTGACACTGTGCGCTGACACTGTGCGAGAGCAGTTTCACGGTCTGGACTTGATGGATATGCAGACCACAATGCGAACCACTAATGATACAGAAGCATTGTATCCCTTGGACTTGGTGGGTCCATGGGCCGGCACCAAGCAGCAGCTTGTCTGAGTGCCAACGGATTTGGCAGGGGCCTGGAACTGCTGGGCACATGAACAAAAAATGGGCAGCCACCATCTAATGGTGACCTTGCATATATTCATATTGAAGGAACACGTTTAAAAAACACACGAGATCTGCAGCTAAACAGCCAAGAGACAATTTGCACTTTAAATAAATATTAGAGGCCAAAAGCATATTGTCACATAGGGTGGATCACTTAGATAAAAGGTATACTCCTTCAGTAAATTATCTTTCACGTTACATAGATAATCAGATGTCTACAACGTAGAACCTGTCACTACTAGGATACTAGTAATTATCCCCATCATAATCTAGATAAACCTTGTTTGCCAATATCAAGCTAATATTATCCATGTCTACAGAGAGAGAAGGTATCTATGCTCCTTTGTCTTTATTTTTTTTAAATTATTTTTTATTTATGAGGTTTCAGGATACTACAAGGAAACGCCTCCAAAAAGATAAAAACAATGAAAATAGTAAAAATACTTAATATGTGGGGATACATTTTCACAAAAATCTGTTTTCTAATAATTAATTTTGGGGTGAGTTGCTGCACACTCATTAACCACATAACATGTTAGTACAGGAATATATTTAAAATATGTTTGTATATTATATGGATGTGGAATATTTACATACATTTTTCCTACAGGTCCCACGGCCTTTGGCAATGAAGAAGGAGGGTATTCAGACTCGCAAAAGAAAACCTAAGAACCTAAACAAGTCCAAATCCTCCTCTAGCAATGGTATTAGAAATATTTTTTGTACAAATTATGGGCCCTATTACCTAACGCAAAAACGCTCACGCAGCACAGGATTTTTTGCGCACAGCATTAAGCGTTAACGCGCGAAGATTAACAGTGGTATTACAATCCTCGCGCATTTTTTCATCCGTCAAAAAATAACATTCGGAAAACTAACACGCAAAAATGCGCGCAAAGCACGTTGCACGCAGAAATCAGTGAGCGCAATGTAATTTTTGACGCGAGTCCGTCATTTTTGACACGAGTCTGTCATTTTGTTTTTACGTGAGTCCGTAATTTTTTTTTTTTATGCGAGTCCGTCATTGTTTTACGCGAGTCCATCATTTGTTTGCGGACTGTGCACAACAGACATACGTTTTCATGGAAGACAAGGTAGTGGCCGTCATTTTTGACAGATCTAGTAAAAAAACATGCGGATCGACGTTCTCCGTTGTGAATCCGCAGTTTGGTACGGTCAGGTTGTTACAATTTGCAGTTACCACCAGCTTTTCAAAGAAGTTAAAATTATGCGCGCAAACGTTGTCCGTTAAATTTTGCGCTAAGATTGTAATACCATGCGCGCACCAGCGCACAAACGCATTTGCGCTCACAATGTTAAGTATAGGACACGCAGAGTTCATTATACTCGCAGGTCCATCCGCGTTAAACGTTAATGTGCATTTTATGCGCGGACGTTGTAATACGACGTTCAGCACAAAGGGTTTTGCCCCTCGCGTTAACGTGTCTTTGCACACGCGCAAAATTGTGCACAAAGAATGTAATAGGGCCCTGTATGTTTATAACATTTTCAGGTAAAATGAGTTTAAAGAGCAAATAACACAAATATGCAGTCCATAATATTACAGACCCGCTTAATCGAAAGAGCAACTGACTCTGAGTTGTACATTAATTTACTTTCCAAACAGAAAATATTAAATGGTATCAATCAACAATTGACGGTATCTGAACTACTGCATACTGCTTAACTATATTGAACGTTTTCAGAAACATGTGTTCTACCTTGTTTATGTTTATTAAATATTGGATTCCATACATTAAATTGGGGGAGGTGGGGAGATGGCACCAGTTTCAAAGTATAAATTGTAAAGTAAAAATAAACAACATTATTAAAAATCGACTTTGAGCATAAATAAACTATTATAAAGTAAAATTATAATTTTCCTTTTTTATTAGTCACTTTGTTTTCAGAGAAATTCTAGAGTAGGAAATATTGCTCAGCGTCGGACGAATTTGGTTGTTTCGTGGTTTAAAGTGAGGAATTGATAATGCCAATCTATTGTTCAGTTTTAAAACAAATATGTATCCTTATATATGATTTATTACCAGGTACCAGCAGCCACCAGGTACCCATGACTCCAACGTCTACAACATCATCCACAAACTCTGACGACTGCATAAAGAATGGCTCCCCTAATAACAACCAAAGCACAGTGTCTGAGGTATGTGTCACATTGATAACACACTCCCTGCGGTTATCTTTCTCATTATCTTATCTGGGAAAGGTTATCTCAAAATATGTTTAAAGACCTGATAGTGTGTACATGAGGAAATTGCCTGTCAAGGCAAACCAATCACAGGCTTCATCCTGAGCATGTATTCTTACGCTGGGTATTGTGTCATTTTCCTGCAGGATACACAGAGCTCACATGAAGAGGATTATGAAGTATTACCATTATTTAATGACAGTGCAATAGTGCACTTACGGCACATTGTAATGCCAACAAATCCATCCATTCCATACAATATAGAACAGCACAAATAATACAAAAAACTGGCAAACTGTGCAACCAAAATATAGAGACCAAAACAAATGATGTAGAAAACTTGTCATATGAGTTTACAGTCTAGTGATGGTGCTGTTTTAGAGTGAAAGCATTGTACATGTATTTCAGCTGATATTTTATTTTGATTTGATCAATTCTCACCATTTGTGAAAGTGTATATATATATATATATATATGTGTGTGTGTTTAAAAAATGCCTCAATCCTCTCCCAGTAATTTATACTCACTTGTATGGCATGAAGTCTTAGGTCCGGTATGATATCTATAGAATTCAAAATAGATGCACTCACCTGCCTTTATGAATAAAGTGATTTATTTTATAAAATCCATATTTATTAAACTTATATTAATTATTTATAATATTAATATTAAATCGACAACTAGTGGTTGTCTACTTTTAATAACAAATATATATATAATATATTAAATTATTTGTTACATTGATTATTACAATATTTAATATACCAATTGTTTACTTATAAATAACAATTATATCCATATACAGTATGCATATTCTAAATAAATTTTTCAAAAGATATTCTATTAAATGGTTAAGTAGAATGATAGCTGCTGGCTTTGAAAAAGTCTTATGATATTCTATTTCAGATTTGCTGTTTTTCCTTAGAATATATTTTTCCACTTACGTCTGGGAAATTGTTGTATTTTATGATTGTTAGTGTATCTGTATTTAGCTTTAGTTCATTCATGTGTGACCCCATACATACTCGGAACCACATAGCTTCAAGTCAAGCCCAAGAACAGATTCTATGAGTCTAAACCTATGACGTATAGGATATAGTCAGAACATGGCACCAGCAAAGAATGCGGGAAGGAATGCGGTGTTTAGGGTACTAAATGGATTTATTGCAAAATATTTCCAAGCACTGCAAGATTCTGGCTTAAATTTATTCAACAGTATATAGAGTCAGCATTTTAATCTTCATACCACAGATAATTCATGTACACACCCAAACTGCTTTCTACAGTCACACCAAATCTGTACCGGATAGTTCATGCATTACCAGAGCACATATACTTTTTATACGTCATCAAAGGCACCTTCTACTTAAATCTCCAAATAGCATGGATTTCTAAACAACAGTGACAGGTCAAAGGGTTTCTGGAATTCTTAGGTGGCGTAATGTGTTACTCATCAGTCATATACCTGTGTGCTGTAATTCTGAGAGCAACCTCTTCCTCTCATAAAAACATGACGTCTGTGTGGGTTGTGTAGGTACTTACTTGAGATATATGTTCATGGATATACTGAAACGATTCAGGCTCACTGTGCCACCATCAGGAGAAGTTTGTTTATTAATCTTTCCTACACCACGATTCACAGGTTTACTAAAACGCATCAGCGTCAAAGTAGAATTTCTCTACAAACCCATGCAACATGACTTACACTTTAAGGGATTTATTATGTCTTGGGTGTTTGTCTAGAGTTTAAATACAAATAAAGTAACAACAATTCATACCAAACAGGGCCGGTCCCTAATTTCAGCTCTCCTTTCCAGCTGTCTCCACTTCTCTCTCTAATTACACTTACTAAGCTCAAACCTCTGGTCCTTCTCATGCAATCCTTATGATATTTTTTCTGGCCACCAGCTCACCTTCCCTCTGCTCCCATATATTTCAGCTAACCCTGTCCCTTACAGTGTAAGCTCTTGGGATGTCTGCCTGAGCACTTGGTTTAAAGTGCTGTATTACCTGAACAGTTAGGCTAGGGTCAGACAAGCGCGTTTTCTACGGACTGTACGCCCGTGCAGTACGGACACACTTTTTGACGGAAGATGTATTAGTGGCCACACAGTACGTTTTTTTAACTGACGTTATTTTTGACGGATGTAGGAGGGAAAATAAATTAAAATGAAAAAACATTTTGTCCGTCAAAAATGCTGGACGTATAAATGCAGTCCGTCTGACCACGTTCCATCACTCACACACAAAGCTATGCGGACATTTCGAACGTAGCACACTCTGCACATCCGTTCTAGCAGTATTATGTTCTTGCCTAACCTGCGTCCGTTTGACGCATGCGTCATGCGTCCCCACTTCTGTGCGGCTGTACTTCGTGTGTGGGGCTCCATTTAACACAATTGTATGCTATCACGGACGTACTTATGTGCGGCAACATGGACGTGATCAGTGCGCTTGTCTGTCACGAGCCTTATCCTATGAGCAGGGTTGCCTTTCCTCTTGTAATGTACATCTCCTGTTTGTGCCTCCCCATTGTAAAGCGCTATGGAATCTGTTGGCGCTGTATAAGTACTTGTAACTGTAACTGTATAACAAATTCTCTTCTAGTTAATCTGTTCTACCATATTTCCGACAAATATTTCTTCTATTTACGTCCTCCATTTAATTCCTATATACCATATTGGATGTTTTAATCTATTCTTTATCCTGTAACCCAGTCTTTCATGTACAGCTACTCTGTCCCCCACCGTTCTCTCACTGATAAAAAGCATAGTGCATCTCATAGGTTTTCAAGGCAGTTTATTAGAGCTGCAGCACGATGCCCATTACTTTCAGATAAGCCCTGAGAAAATTACCTATTTCAGGGATTCCAACAGAATCGCAGTTGAGTGGAACAGGATGGGACAGGCACAATAGGAATAAGGATGGGACTGTGATTCCTCAAGAGTTTCTGAGGAGAGGTAGATGTCTTTAAAGACCTTAAATAGTAATCCAAATAGCAAATAGATCAACTGCACATGGCTCCCAAAGTCCAGGAATAATGTGAAAAGGGTTTGAAAAAAGATGCCCAGTCGGATGGAACATCACACCATTTAGTTAACAAAGATGCCTTAATGGAGTTGGATTGTTACATGGATACCATGCATGCGCATCTCACCCGGGTGCCATGTATACACATCTCACACAGATACCATCCATACACAACTCACACTGATACAATGAAAACTCATCTCACATGGATACTATGTATATGTTACGGTTAATCCTAAATTACCCGGGTAATCCCGACATTACCCAAAACCACCGTGTAAAGCTGCAAAAAAATTTAAAATTGAGACTTTACCCAGGTAATCCTGACATTACTTAAAACCGCTGAATAAAGCTGCAAAAAATGAAAATTTTGAACTTTACCTGGGTAATTTTAGGACTAACCAACTGGGTAACAGTCTGGAAGAGCGGAAAAATCCGCACTTTACCCGGATGATCTGTAGACTATCCAACCTTGTGCGGTTAAAACCAAATTTTGTTACCGTTCAGATAAAAATCTGAAGCTTCACCCGGATAATCTGAGGACTATCCACAGCGTCACCTGGGTAATCTGCAGAGCATCCAACCCTGCTTGGGTAAAAAGTGAATTTTGACAATACCTATGGATATTACCAATGAAAAAGGCCAAAAACAAACATTATATATTCATTATATCCTTAACATATTTTAGAGTAACAGGATATGTTTCTTATATGAATGTTAAAGAGTGGTATCATCTTTATTATGTGTCATATGTGCTTATATATCATTTATAAAACATAATAACCATCAGGTTACTCTTTATATAATGTCTTTATCTTCATAAATAAATTTTCAGACAATTAACTCACAGAGTAACATGACAGTTATTTAGTGCGGTTTGTGACTAGATACAATTTCATTAAAAATAACAAAAAACACAATTTTGTTATCATTCAGATAACAGTTTTCAGCTTTATCCGGGTAATCCTCGGAATTCAGTCAATTGTAACCTGCTGAAAAACCAAGAAAAGCGGAGTACCCAGAGGCGTTTGAATACTTTGCAGTTTACCCGGATAAAGTCTGAAGCTTCATTGCACATCACATTTTATCCAACAACACTAGGGTAATGTGCGTTTTACCCGGGCAAAACACAGCAGAAAACCGGAATACCCAGAGGCCTCTGGATACTTTGCAGATTACCCAGGTAAAGTCCGAAATTTCATTTCACTTCGGACTTTTGCTAATGACGCCTGGGTAATGTCAGGATTACCCAGGTAATTTTAAGATTAACCACACTTTGGGCTTTAACCGTAACATATACACAACTCACATGGATACCATATGTACACTTCTAAATCGGATATCACGTATACACAACTCACATGGATACCATACATACACAACTTACATAACTACCAGGTTTGCACAAATCAAATGGATACCAAGTATAAACATTTCACATGGATAATAATCATACACAGGGCTCAAAATTTCAAGTCCCAAGCTACTAGCCAAGCCTTAAGAGTTACTCGCCACTAATTGCCTCTGGATACTTTGCAGATTACCCAGGTAAAGTCCGAAATTTCATTTCACTTCGGACTTTTGCTAATGACGCCTGGGTAATGTCAGGATTACCCAGGTAATTTTAAGATTAACCACACTTTGGGCTTTAACCGTAACATATACACAACTCACATGGATACCATATGTACACTTCTAAATCGGATATCACGTATACACAACTCACATGGATACCATACATACACAACTTACATAACTACCAGGTTTGCACAAATCAAATGGATACCAAGTATAAACATTTCACATGGATAATAATCATACACAGGGCTCAAAATTTCAAGTCCCAAGCTACTAGCCAAGCCTTAAGAGTTACTCGCCACTAATTGCCCCACCTAACCCCTATCCTGCCCTGCCTGCCTCTGCATTTCCACTCGCCCTCATGTAATTTCCACTCACCAAATGCGAGCAGGCGAGTGGAAATTTTGAGGCCTGATCATACACATCTCATATGGATACCATATATACATTTTACATGTGCACCGAACATACACATCTTAGATGGATACCATGCGTACAGATATGACGTGGATACTACGTATACATATATGGATATCATCGATACAATATAAATACATCCCACCGAGAGCCAACACAAGTGGGAATGCAGTTCCTCCGCTATTTTCTTTGAGGGAACGGAGTTAAGTTTTGGCAGACACACCGAGAATGTTTATTAGGTTCTAATCACATGTTTTCCTATTAAATCCCCAGAAATATATGTTTTGTATTAAAATTATCACGATGATCCCCTAAAACCCAGACTATTTTGTTGGTTAAACATTGATATCAAATTTGCATGTGGAGGGGTGACTTAAGAGTAACATGTCAATAGTTAATTGAGGAGCAGATATCTTCGATATATCAGAGATCTTATTTTGTAGGACTAGACCCCTACTCTCATACAAATTATGTTTCATGCAGATTCTGTTCTTTTACTTTTGCAACTTTACTATAAAATTAAACTCAGCTGACATGTTTGTGCCCATATGTACTATACACATTTTCATACATTGTACAGCGCTTCAGAACTTAGCGCTTCGTAAAACTTGTAACTGTAACATATGTTACATAAACACCAGACAAGCTGATCTTTAAACACACACAGGGTTATTCAGACAGAGGTGAAAACCAGGAGAATGATTGGAGAAGCAAAAATTATAGGTCAAAATAGCCAAACCAGAAAAATTCTCCCATTTATCTCACTTTCCAAATCGGCTATTTGGTCTAGATTGTTCTCTTCTCCTGCCATTCTCATGGTTTTCACCTCTCTCTGAATAACCTTGACAGTGTGCATAGAATAAGAAATGTACTTTTACAGGGTTATTCAAAGAGAATCGGAAAGTCACCGTACGTTTGGTGAATTTTGGTTTGATTCAATTCGGTGCGATTTGGCGCTCCTATTTCAGCGACCCTGCGGTATATTCAGCAAGCACCACAGGGTCCCCGAAGTGCAAGGACAACCCGCCGCAAACCTGACAAACACTCACCGCCAACCCGCCGAACATTCACCGCAAAACCCGCCGAATCCTCACTAAAACCAACAAAACAGCTGGATTAACCCCGCCGGAGAAACCCGAGCAGCCACTGATCACAGCGCAGAGCAGCCGCTGGAAAAAGCTGACACCGCAGACAAATGGCGTGGAAAATAAACAGTTCACTTGTTGAATGTTTGAAAAGTGAAACGCTGTTTGCAAAGAAACTACAGAACGAAAATGTCTGGAATTTACATATAAGATCCAATGAATGATAAGAAAAAGGGCTGTTACAAAAAAAAGTAAAAAACAGTAAAAAAAAAAAACTGAATTTTTTTTCGCAAAAATCTCTAAAAATGCCTGAGATACTAAAAAAATCTGTAAATAAAGAGACGTTTTATTGCTAAATATTATAATCAATGGTTTTTTAGATATTGAATTAAAATGTGAATATTTTTAACATTGAGGCCTATGTGATTCGCCTGAATAAATCTGCCGCATGAAACCACCGAACAGCAGGGCAATTCGGCAACTTTCACTGCTGGTTTTTGTTCTCTGAATAGACAAAGCATTGCTTCTCTATGGGGTTTTCACTGCCCTCGAACAGGCAACGAACAGGCACTGTATGTGCAGGCAATTCGCCAGGATTTGGCGAACTGCCTGCTCTCTGAATAGCCAAATGGCCAGGAAAGGTAACCGAACGCTCAATTTCACTGTTCGGTTACCTTTCAGCCACAATTCGGATCTCTTTGAATAACCCTGACTGTATTCTCTTTGAATGACTAAAATAAAACAACAAAACAACAATAAAACAATACGTGAACAATAAAGAATAAAACAACAACATTTGAGTCTAGAGTAGGGTACATGTTGTTTTCTTTGCCTTTTTACTTATTATTCTCTTGTATTGTTAATAGTTTAGAAAATAATTATACAGTTATTTTATTTACTTTTTACACACGATGGATTTTACAGTTCTTAAAGGGAAAGTGGAGTGATTGTAATTAATCAAAACCAGCTTAAAAGACTCACAGAACTTCATAAAATTGGCCCATTACTACAATTCCAAAGTTGTTATAGCCTTCCTACAAATCTTTGTGCCATAATTTACACTGACAACTTAAGCATATGGAATTCTTGCTGGCCTGCTCATGAAGTCTGGCCGAGTGAATTCCACAGAGAGACAGAACATGTCTCTAGTACAGCTTGCCTTTGGATGGCTGTTCACAAAGTAATGGATATTGTTGAGAAATGCCATTTTTTTCACTAAATAAATAAAACAAGGTAGATATGTTTCTTAGACAGTTTCTTAGATAGCCTTTTCTTTCTATCCGAACAGCTCAATAATTATCATTTAGATCTGCAGTAATAAGTATATAAATGGCAGTAGGAGAAATATAATTAAAAAGCAGACGATTCATTTAGTTGGGTTTTCATCGATATAGATCATATTACTAAAATCCCTTTTTGATTTCAATATTCACTACACAAGGTTTGCTTGTTCCCCACCAAACTAAAAGTTCTTTTCGACAATTAACTGCAACAAGTTGAAAAGTCAATTTTTCCGTTTCCATTTTTCTAGTTTCTTTCACTTCACCAAAATTCGAAATTAAATCTCTGTACAAATTTTAAAGTTAATTTTCGTTTTTTGTGTTTTCTTATCATTTAAGCCAGAAGTGTTTTCTATAATCTAAATAATGCTAGATGTCACTTACAACAAAAAAACAAACAAGTTACAGGTGAATCACGAGGTCACTTTTGACTGTAAAAGTGGACAATAATAGCTTGTAGTTGTTCCGCCTATTTACATAAGGATGGATGAATTGATTTTAAAGACAAAGCCTTCCCTTATGCTATAATTTGTTTACTCATTGGATTTTTAATTTTTTGGGTCGCAGTTTAACTTTAAGCACAAGCAGTTTGTTTTGCAGAATAAAAATCATCGTATTTTTTTTTTTTTTTAAGAATATCTCACTTTGCGCTATGTTACATACTGAACGCTAACTGTAGCATTCGGGTATGTTTGCGGTAATGTCATAATAAGTGACTTTAATGCATGCTCCCCTGATTATCTTCCTAATGCTAAACAGTGAAAAAATGTCTTACTGCAACTGTGATTGCGCTAGCTTGCGCAAGCTTTACTGTACTTTGCACATAATATGGGAAGTGTAATCATTAATTAGTGTTTGTAATGCCTTACCTATCCTAAGTCCTAGCGTTAATTACCACACAGATGGGGTAAAATCTTTTTTACCATCATCCAAAAGCTGGTGCTAAATCATTCCACTTTTGCAGAATCATTTAGCACCAGCTAAACACCTCCCCATTAAATCAGATGCTTCGGGCTGCCAGCAGCAAAGTGAGACTGGGGACAAATAGTCCCCAGTTTCACTCCACGATGCTGCGCAATCACGCGAGAGCGAGATCGCTCAGGGCTCGCCGCTTAGCAGCGCTGCCGCATGGAGTCCTGTGGACTCCAGGAAGTGATACTCGCAGTGGCCAGAAGTGCAGGTTTTCCCCGCTAGCGTCCCCATTTTAGCATTACGTTTGTAATATGGCCCTTTGTATTTTACGTATTACTCTTTCACCACGAGAGTTTGTTTTATAAAGAAAATTGACAAATGTGTTTATATCTTCTTTTTTTTTTTCTGTAACTTAGGTGGGTTCATCGTTGATGTCTTCTCAGCAAAGTGGGAGCACCAGTCCTGACAACAATGCACTAAAATATACAGGTCAAGATGGCATGTATTCGACAGTCAGTATCGGCTCAGCTTCTGACGTTGCAGCCTCCGTTAGACAAGATTCTTGGTGCGCTTTGGCCTTGGCTTGACAATCTTCACTGTAAAATGTTTCAGCACAATATTGTTTATTCTCAATTTTCACAAGTCCTTGGTTTTTGCTTCTCCAAAAGAAATGCTCGTTGGACATTTGTTTGTATTATTTGGACTTTCTAAAGTGCTCGTGCCTTGATTTTGGAAGAGTTTTGTGAATAATGATATTTAGCTCTTCATTTATGAAAGCGAAAAAGAGACCAAGAGATGCGAATCCTTGTATAATTGTATCATCAAGACAAATGGACTTCTTGGCTTGGATGGAAATATTGACTATTTTTCGAACAAGGCCTTCATACTCCCAGCGTGCATTGATATGTGCTGCCTCCTGGAAGGAAATTTTCCACACTTCCTTTCTCAAACGTTCCCAGTTGCCAAAATTTCCCCCAACTGCCTAAGGTTATAGCATTCCACACATTACCGCAAATTAAAGCACCAAAGGCATGTCATCATCTATGACCACTAGTGTCTCAAAACAATTTGCCATATGACCATGGACGTCCAATGATTTCATGTTGTGAGTAGTATTGGCCGAAAATCACAATGATTTATTTTAACAAGAAAGACTTGGAGACTGTTGAAAAGCTTGGACACATAATGCATTATATTAATTTGTTTGTATCCACAAACAAATACCCAAAAATCCATAGTTCGTAAACAGGGGCTGGCTGGCAGATTTCTGTTTGGGTCATTACAGCATACAATGTGATAAACCTATTGATTGTTTGTACATCAAATTTTAGTCACACGAAGACATGGTTAAGAGCATTTCCACAAGTCACCCTAAAGTACCCAGGAGAAAGTCAACGGCATCTGATGGGTTACAAGAATTTTTGACTCCTACATTTTCAAAAAATTCTTCATAAACCTACATTGAAAATTCTGCCTGGTCTTTGGAATATGCCATTGGCTCCTGAGTTTTCTGATTGGCTTCTATATTAGATATACATTTGTCAAGCCCTGGTTTAATAAAACCTTGCAATATCGGACAGTTGACCATAGATTATTGTAAATAGGTCATTCACATAAAATTGATGTCATTCTTTAATTTAATAGCTTATCTCACTACAATTTTGGAACATTCACACACCAGCCGGACTGTTCAGTGGACATCCTCCCATTATTAGCCACCCGTGCACACACTACCTGTTTATGAGCACAGCATAAGTGATCACTACCTACTAAAAACTAAAACTTTGCTGACATTTTCTATACGTGGAAGACTGACATGCAACAACATTCATAAATGGATGCCTAAAAACCGGGAAGGGGGGGGGGTGTTCTCCAAGATTGGTCATGAATCTTAAAGCAGGATATTGTGTATTGTCTCCAAATCGCACAAGCACCTTTTGTCGTCCATTGCAGGAAATCAGGCGTTCAATAAAGGAGATTTCCCACCTAAATCACACAAATAGACAAGCCCAAAGGGACAGCTACCCCTGAGCCAGCCTGCCCCTGTTAATCATAGAGCAATATCTCATTGGGAACTTAGTTTTCATGTATGTTCTGCCTGAATTAGAATTTCAGGAACAGAATTCTTGATGTGGTACACACAGAAGAGTCTTGAATCTATGGTTCAAGTTCAGAATATATACATCAATCACCTTGCCTAACTAATTTTTTTTAAAGTGTCTACAATTTGACTGGTTTAACTCAGTCTCAATTTTCATACAGGGTAACAATCTATTCTTTTTCTTCCATATATACACTATTTTTGTAGAGAGAAATAAAAAAAAAAAATAGAAGTGCAATCCCCATTGCATCAATCAGTGTTAAATCCTCGAAACATGATTTAACAACTTTTTTTTTAAACGAATGTAAACTTTTTAACTTAATGGTACTTTAATAATTTAATAATAATGTTTTACTGGCATTCTTACAAATTCCCCAGATTGTGACATGCATCCCACAAATGATTTAAATTTGTATGTTTTTTTTTTTTTCAAGAACAAATCTTCTCAGGAAAAATGGGCTTTATTATTGTGTTTTATAGAAAAGAAGAAAAAAAAAACCTAGCAACCCCACTACCTATTTCATCATTTGTGAAACTATGACAGATCTGAAAAAAAGAAAAACAAAAAGATTATTACGTAGATGTTCATTACGATAAAACATCATAGTTGCGTAACTGACACATTGTTAAGTTTAATTTTATATTTTTTTGAGGGGGGGAGGTATCTGGTTGTTTCCCTATTTTTTTTTTCCTATGGGATGCTGTTTGGAAGGTTGCCTTAACAGAGCTTTTTAAGAAAACTGAAATAATAAAAACGTTATTGTTTTTAATGCAGGATTGCTTCAGAGTTTGTCTCAAAAATATTTGCTTTTAATGTTGATTCAATTGTCTTACATGATTGCATTTCATGTCATCCACATATCATAAGGCATTTTTAAATACAAGGTGATCGTCCACTTAGGCTGGGGTCAGACTAACGCATTTTTAACGTGCGTTTAGGTGCACTTTATCACGGCTGCAGTAGCAGCAAATGACGGGAAATGACGGCCAATATACAAAGTACGGCCGCACGAAAGTCCGGCCGCGCAACGCAAGTGGAAGATGAATGCATTTTTTAGAGAACGCAGAACCGCTAGTACTGACGTACAGAGTGCGCTGCGGCGGCATAGCGGAGTATGTGCATGATTAGGAGATGTCAGACGCTGCTAATGTCCAGCCCAGTGGCGTCACTAGGGTTGGTGTCACCCAGTGCGGTAACTTATGGTGTCACCCCCCCCCGAGTTTTACGGATTTTTTTTTTAACTACTCTTACTCCTAAATCAGTACTCCCATATAACACTGAATGCTCATACACACAGCGCACATTACTGTGAGGTTTATTGCTGTGGAGCTCTCTCATATGCTCACACAAATTTTTGCCAACTGCCAGCAAGTACGATGCCTGTTCGAAGGCAGTGAAAGCACACATGGATATATATTGCCCCCCAGCAGCTCTGGATATATTGCCCCCAGCAGCTCACCCATGGATATATATTGCCCCCAGCTCACATATGGATATATTGCCCCAGTTCACAATTAAATATTGCCCCCAGCAGCTCACCCATGGATATATTGCGCCTCAGCTCACATATGGATATATTGCGCCTCAGCTCACATATGGATATATTGCGCCTCAGCTCACACATGGATATATTGCCCCAGACAAGCTCACACATGGATATATTGCCCCAGACCAGCTCACACATGGATATTGCCCAGCTCTCATGGATATGCCCCCAGCACACATGGATACTGCCCCAAGCACACATGGATACTGCCCCCAGCACACATGGATACTGACCCAGCTCACATGGATATGCCCCAGCTCCTCTCATGGTTATGCCCCAGCTCCTCTCATGGATATTGCCCCAGCTCCTCTCATGGATATACTGCCCCAGCTCCTCTCATGGATATACTGCCCCAGCTGCTCTCATGGATATACTGCCCCAGCTCCTCTCATGGATTTTGCCCCAGCTCCTCTCATGGCTATGCCCCCAGCTCCTCTCATTGATATTGCCCCAGCTCATGGATATGCCCCGGCTCATGGATAATTCCCCAGCTCATGGATAATGCCCCAAGCTCATGGATATGCCCCAGCTCATGGATATGCCCCAGCTCATGGATATGCCCCCAGCTCATGGATTTGCCCCAGCTCATGGATTTGCCCCAGCTCATGGATACTGCCCCAGCTCATGGATACTGCTCCAGCACATGGATATGCCCCAGCTCATGGATATGCCCCAGCTCATGGATATGCCCCAGCACATGGATACTGCCCCAGCTCATGGATTTGCCCCAGCAGCTCATGGATATGCCCCAGCTCATGGATACTGCCCCCAGCTCATGGATATGCCCCAGCTCATGGATAATGGCCCCAGGCAGCTCACCTCCTGCGCCGCGTGTTTGCTCCCTCTGAGCGTCCGGCGGCGTGCAGTTTGGGCGCTCGCCTGGGGGAGCCACGTGACCAGCTGTGATCGGCTGGTGACGTGTTTCCCCCAGGCGTGCGCCGAAGCTGCATGCTTCGGACGCTCGCAGGGAGCGAACACGCGGCGCAGGGTGAGACACCCGCCCTTAGGGTGACGGTGTCACCCTAAAGGTGGGTGTCACCTGGTGCGGGCTGCACCCCCCGCCCCCATGTAGCTACGCCCCTGGTCCAGCCTACATAACGTCCAGACACAAAAAGTGTTTTATTGACGATCCGTAAAAAAAAATCACGCACGAAAATGCGTGTCGTCTGACCGTTTTTGCGCATTCCGTGAAAAAATACGTCAATGCGTTCGGACGCACTTTTTGACGGTCACTGCGAATAATGCGTTCGCTTGACCCTAGCCTTAGTATTGGATATCTGAAACCGCATTTTAAGTGGGATAGTGTGTAAGGTAAAGAAATTAAGAATATATTTTTACATAAAATGAAAGGGGCTATTCAGAGAGAGACAATCTGGCCCCGAAATGTCACCGAACAGGGAATTTCCCCATACAGTGACATTTCGGGGCCATGCGGCTATTCAGAGAGCAGGCAGTTTGCCAAATTTTGCCGAGCTGCCAGCAAGTGCGGGGCCTGTTCAGCAGTGAAATCCCCCATAAAGAAGCAATGGTTAATCTATTAAGAGAACACTGAACAGCAGTGAAAAGTTGCAGAAGTTCCCTGCTGTTCGGTGTTTTCATTCGACAGGTTTATTCAGGCGAATCCCATAGGCTTCAATGTTAAAAATATTCCTGTTTTAATACAATACCTAATAAACCATTTATTATTTTAATCTGTAGTAAAAAGTCTCTTTCTTTATTTATTGATTTTTTTAGGATCTTTTAGGAATTTTTTGGCAAAATTCTTAAACTTTTTTTTATAAAAGCACTTTTTCTTTTTTCTGTAACAGACCTTTTTATTATCATTCATAGGATCTTATATGTAAATTCCAGGCATTTTCATTCTGTATTTTTTTTGTGAAGAGCGTTTCAATTTTGACACTTTCAATTGTATTTTTTTTTCTTTACCTCGTTCGTCAGCTTGACGACTTTTTCCAGCAGCTGCTCTGCGCTGTGATATGCAGCTCGTCAGCTTTTTAGGGTGTGTTTGTGGTGTTTTTTGCGGCGGTTGAGGCAGGTTTTCGGCAGGATTGCAGCGGGTTTTCTCTGTACTCTGGGAACCCTGTGGTGAATGCTGAATTCACCACAGGGTGGGGAACTTTGATTCCCTGAAGTGAAAGGAAGTGCGAGGAACGAGAGTGCACCGAAATGTCGGCGACATACCCGCCATAGGGTTCAGCTAGCAAAACCCAGAACATTAATTTATTAGTTGTATTGTCAGCCATATAACCCATATTTATCCACAACACATAAAAGGATTTCAGCATACTTGTGTCCTATGTTATGTTTCCTGAAATCTATATTTTTCGGTACATACTTGGAACTCTACTCCACATTACTCTGGGTTAAGTAGGTTGAGTAAATTTTTATATTACATTTCAGATAATGCAAGTACAAACTGACATTCCAGAATCAAAAGTACAGTTTTGTAAAGAACATAAGAAGAGCTAATTGCCTTCTGTTGCATTTGATAGAAGGAAACTTGCAGGCAGCTGCACCAGAATGGGAGAAGTAGTGGTTTGGGGAAGCGCGTTTCACTGTTCTCACTGCTCAACGGTAATTCTTGCATCCCAACCGTTGATCGCTATTATTGCATGACGTCACTCCGTGTGCCAGATGAATTATCCAGTAGCTTTAAGTCCTAATGCAGATTCATCAATGCTTAGGTGGCAGTGCAACCAATTTGAATGTCACATAACATATAAAGAGTTTTCTTGGGACCTTTTAAAATTGTAACTGATAGAATAACTTAAAATGTCATTTTTATAAAATGCAAAATGTACAACAGATGATGCATGTGATTGTGGGAAAAGCACTGGGTTGCTGATCTGAAATGGTGGGTGGTAAAGGAAGTCATGGAAATTAGAATGATCAGTACCAAATGGAGTAGGAGGAGAAATGTAGATATAAGTGACAAGAGAGGTAGCTAAGATGTGTTATTTTGTGCTAAAAATGTGGGCACTGTCTACTGCTCCACTTCTTTCCTATATCCTCTTTCTTATCTTTGCTAAAAGGGTCTTTTCAGAGGGGTAAAAAAAAAAAAAACAAGTTACAAAATTGAAACACTGTTTGCAAAAAAACTACTCAATGAAAATGCTTGGAATTTACATATAAGGTCCTATGAATGATAATAAAAAGGTCTTTTACAGAAAAAAGAAAATCCCGAAAAATGCCTGAAAGATCCTAAAATATTAATAAATAACAGACTTTTTACTGCAGATTAAAATAATAAAAGGTTTATTAGATATTGCATAAAAACAGGAATATTTTTAACATTGAAGCCTATGGGGTTCGCCTGAATAAACCTGCCGAATGATACCACAGAAGAGCAAGGCATTTTGGCAACTTTTCACTGCTGTTTGGTGTTCTCTGAATAGATAAACCATTGCTTCTCTATGGGGGGGATTTCACTGCCCTCGAACAGGCACCGTACCTGCTGGCAGTTCGCCAAAATTTGGCAAACTGCCTGCTCTCTGAATAGCCGAATGGCCCCGAAATGGCACCATATGGGGAAATTCCCTGTTTGGTGACATTTCAGGGCCAGATTGGCTGTCTCTGAATAACCCCTTATGACATTAGGCATGCAATAGTTGTATTTTAATATTATATATACATGAGCTAATGTGAGCCTGGGTTGTAATATTTATTTTATTATCATATACGATGAGCTTACCATGAGGTAAACAAAGGTTGAAGGCAGGAGTCGAGTCCTGCGGGAATGTACAGGAACGGTAGGTTCCCGCTGTGGGCAGCCGGGGCTGCTAGCGGAATGCAGCCGCTTGGCTGGCCGTGTTCCCCCGAGTGTGCGTGTGCCTTTCTCCCTCCTCGCGGGCCCGCCTCCTCAATCCAGTCTGAAGGCTGTGACGTGGCCTGCAGCTGAGATCTCATGAAATCTCGCGAGAGCGTGTCACAGCCTTCAGAGGGCTGAGGAGGCGGCCGCGTGCAGGCACACGTCTGAGTTGCTCCAAGGAACACGGCGGTCCTGAGGTCTGCAGGCTAGGTAAGTATAATTCCGGGGGTCCCTGTCTGTCTATGATTAATTCTGGGGGGCATGTGGCTTGTTTTAATTAATTCTGGGGGGCATGTAGCTGGTTATAATTAATTCTGGGGGTCCCAGTCTGGCTATAATTAATTCTGGGGGGCATGTGTCTGGCTATAATTAATTCTGGGAGGCATGTGGCTTGTTTTAATTAATTCTGGGGGTCCCAGTCTGGTTATAATTAATTCTGGGGAGCATGTGGCTAGATATAATTAATTTTGGGGGTCCCAGTCTGGCTATAATTAATACTGGGGGGCATGTGGCTTGTTATAATTAATTATGGGGCTCCCAGTCTGACTATAATTAATTCTGGGGGGTATGTGCCTGGTTATAATTAATGCTGGGAGTCCCTGGCTGGCTATATTTAATTCTGGGGGGTATGTGCCTGGTTATAACTAATTCTGGGGGTCTGTCTAGCTATATTTAATTTTGTTCAATTCTGGGGGGTCTGTGCCTGGTTATACATGCTTCTTAGGGGGGGTATATATATATATATTACACTTTTTCTTTCTCTTCGGGTAATGGGGGTTGTGGAATTCTTGGGTGAGTTCCCCCACTTTTTTTCCCAGGACTTGACCCCTGGTTGAAGCCCATGAGGTCTAAATTTGGGAAATTCCAAGGAAAATATATCTAGCTTTGAAGAACAGCATTCACCAGCTTTGAGATAGATCAAATGAATTCTCTCTAAGGTTTAGTCACCCTAATAGAAGAAATAGGTACAGTACTTTGTATTGTTGGCTCACTGCTGTCAGCTTTGTTGACTACTTCACTGTTAAGATTACTTAAAGGAACACTCTACTCAAAAAATCACCCCCCGTTTTTTTATCCTAACCTATCCCTATTCCCTTAATAAATCTTTAGATTTTTTATTCTTTTTTGTAACTGTAATACTTACCCTAACATCCTCTTGTTTCCAGCGCTGTTTTTTTTTTTTTTTATACTCACCTCCCTCCTCTTCCGCTCCCGTCCTTCTTGCTGCGTCTTGGCTTCTGGTTTACGTGAGAAGCGCGCATGCGCGCCTCTCACATAAGCCAGCCAATCGGCAGGCTTCCTCCCGGCTCCCTCTGAGGATTAGTGTTGCGCGCAAGAGGATGCACGCAACACTAACCCTCAGAGGGAGCCGCCAGCTTCTGCGGTGAGTAGGAGACGTCATCGTGCTGAAAGCGCGATGACGTCTCCTACTCGGCAAAAGTCGGCAGAAGCGGGAAATATGATTCCCGCTCTGCTGACTGACAGCTGGGAGGGAGGAGTAAACTCCTCCGCCTCTCTCAGCTGTTTTCAGCTTTTTCAGCTGAACCGCTGAGCGGAGGGAGGGGGGGACAGAGGGCAGGATACTCCGGGCATCATGACCACCTAAAATAGCTTAGGTGGTCATGTTGCCTAGAGTATCCCTTTAACTAAAGACTAGAAATCTCTTCTTTGCCCTCCTCCATTAACCAATGTCATTCACTCATTCACTCCCTGCCCCCCCCCATTCTACTACCTTGGCACTTCTCATATCCTCCTGCCTGACCATCTGTCCGCTTGACCCCATCCCCCCGCACCTTATTCGGTCTGTCTTACCGGTTATTGTCCCTGCTTTGACTCATATTTTCAACCTCTCCCTCTCCTCTGGTGTCTTCCCCTCTGTATTCAAATGTGCTCAGATCACCCCATTCTAAAGACGCCACCTCTTGGCCCCACCTCCCTCTCAAACTACCCTCCCATCTCTCTTCTCCCCTTTGCCTCCAAAATCTTAGAACACCTGTACAATGACAAGCTCACCGGTTTTCTTGCTGCTAACTCTCTCCTTGATCCACACCAGTCCAGCCTTCGCTCCCAGCACTCCACTGAAACTGCTCTGACCAAGGTGACTAATGATTTAGTTGCTGCTAAAACCAAAGGTCACTTCTCCCTCTTTATTGTTCTTGATCTTTCCTCTGCATTTGGAACTGTCTCTCTTCCTATTACTGTCTTCGCTCCATCTGTGTCTCCTTTGCTGGTGACTCTTCACCCCAAGTTCCTCTCTCATTTGGGGTACCTCAAGGCTCTGTTCTAGGTCCCCCTACTCTTCTTGATCTATACCGCCTCTCTTGGCAACCTCATCTCTTTCTCTGTATTCCAATACCATCTCTATGCTGACAACACCCAAATCTACCTTTCCTCTCCTGATCTCTCTCCTCCAGTGTTGGAGCGTGTTACTGCCTGCCTGTCGGCGGTCTCTGACTGGATGTCTTCTTATTTCCAAAAGTTTAACCTCTCTAAAACTGAACTTTTAGTCTTCCCTCCCTCTAAAACCAACATTTCTGCACCCATTTCCCATCAGATGAATGGTGCCACTATTAGTTCTGCCTCTCAGGCTCATTGCCTTGGTGTCCTCTTAGACTCTGATCTCTCTGTCACTCCCCACATTCAAATCCTGCAACTTCCACCTAAAAAGCATTGCACGGGTCCATCCCTGTTTAAATCAGGACTCTGCTACAATGCTCATCCAAGCTCTTTTTATCTCCCGCCTTGATTATTGTAACCTCCTTAAAAATTTGTTTCAGATCGATTTGTTACATTTAGTTCATTTTGGTGCATTCGTTATGTTACCATCATTTGTATTTCAGATCGATTCGTTATTTTGGGAGATTAGTAATTCGTATTTTGTATCGATTCGTCATTTCATTTTTTTTTGTTACGTCATTTTGATTTTGAATGTGAAATGGATGAATTAATTACTTAGATTAGGGTTAAAAAAAAAAAGATACCTAATCCCCCTGTTCTTTTCAAATTAATATTTATTAAAGGTTTTAAAACTTTTTTCTGTTTCTGTTCACAAAAATAAATATTCACAACACAAGCAGTCAACTAATTAGGGATACAGAAAGAAAGAGAAAAAAAAGGGAAAGTGAGGGAGGGAGGGGGAAGAATTCCATCCATCTCATAAAATGTTTACAATATAATATTCAAGCAGTTCAACAATAAGTACTAATAAGTATACAGTGACATTAAACATAGTTATTTACAGAAGTACACACATAAACTGAAACGGTCAAATCAAACCCATAAAGCGCGGCCATTAACAACTCTCCCTGGTCTTGGTGCTGAAATAAGTTTCAGCACCAAGGACAGCAGCTCCCTTGGTCTCCAGAGAAAAATATCCCCCTATCTTTGGTCCTGAAATAGGTTTCAGCACCAAGGACAGCACCCACTGAATGCAGCCAGATGGAAGGAAAGAAAAAAACTGCTGCGTTCGGGAAAGCGAAAAAGCCTGGTCATTTTAAAAGAATTTGGTAAAATTCTAAAAAAAAAAATCAATAAATGAAAAGGCTTTTTGCTGCAAATGAAAAAATAAATAGTTGAATAAATATTTATTAAACAGGGGATTTTTTTTTTACATTAAAACCTATGGGATTCGCCTGTTTAAACCTGTCAAATGAACCACTGAAAATCAGGGCTGTTCGACGTTCTCTGAATAGATTAAGCATTACTTATCTATGGGAAATTTCACAGCTGCCGAACGGCACCATGGTGCTGTCCATGGCCTGTGGTGCTGATTTAGCACCACACCCAATGAACAGGCGACGCGGTGCTGAGTCTGTGAAACAAGTGAAATGTATAACAAATCGATTCATGAAAACAATATCAATTCGTTATATTTTGTTTCATTTTATTTTCGTTCCGTTTCAGACGGAAGTGCTTCCGAAATACGAATCGGTATAATTTTGTCCGAATTGCGATTCGAAACGGAACGCACATATCTACTAAAGGCAAGTTCTAACAAATCAAAGAACATTGTATATCATACTATATACGGTCAGGGTTATTCAAAGAGGATCGAAAAGTCACTGCACGTTCGGTGACTTTTCATTCTCTTCAATTTGGTTCGATTTGGCGATCCCATTTCGGCAATCCTGCGGTGTATTCAGCAAGCACCACAGGGTCCCCGAATTACAGGGAAAGGTCACCGCAAACCTGCTGAAAACTCACCGCAAAACAAGGGCGAACGCACACCGAAACCCGCAAAACATCGAAAACGCCAGAAAAACCCGAGCAGGAGCCGATCACAATCAGCGCAGCCGCTGATAAAAGCCGACACCGCATACGAAGGAGGTGAAGGAAAAAAAAAACAGTTGGCTTGAATGTTTGAAAAGTGAAACGCTGTTTGCAAAGAAACTACTGAGCGAAAATGTCTGAAATTTACATATAAGATCCAATGAATGATAATAAAAAGGCTGTTACAGAAAAAAGAAGTAAAGTTAAAAAAATTAAACAAAATCGGATTTTTTTTAAAAAAAATCCCGAAAGATGCTTAAAATATCCTAAAAAAATCTATAAATAAAGAGTCTCTTTACTGCAGAATATTATAATCAACGGTTTATTAGATATTGAATTAAAATGGGAATATTTTTAACATTGAAGCCTATGGGATTCGCCTGAATAAACCTGCCGAATTAAACCACCGAATGACAGGGCATTTCAGGAACCTTTCACTACTGGTTTGTGTTCTCTGAATAGCCGAAGCATTGCTTCTCTATGGGGATTTCACTGCCCTCGAACAGGCACCGTATGTGCAGGTAATTCGCCAAGATTTGGCGAATTGCCTGCTCTCTGGGTAGCCGAATGGTCAAGAAAGGTAACCGAACGCTGAATTTCAGCGTTCGTTTCCCTTTCGGGAGCCATTCGGATCTCTTTGAATAACCCTGAGTGTGTCTGTGCCAGTTCTGCCAATAGTAAAGAGAATGCAAAGTGCCATGGTTTTACACATCCAGCCTTGACTTGATAGATCAGTTTGTGTAAATCCATCACAAGTTCAGCTTTAAATCCCCTTCAGAGCACATCATGTGTTGCTAAATCCACCTAATGATAAATATAATTGTGTTTGCTGATGTCAACTGCCAGTAACATGCATCATGTCTTTTTCTTCCCAAGTTTGCCCAATTGTATAGAAGTCTTTACCAAATCCAACAGGTATAAAGCTCTGCCATTCTGCAGGGAATACATGTTATAGAACCAAGCTACTGGTATAAATATATATAAATATATTTGAATGTTTAATCAACTCAATCAGTAGCCTAGAGGTATTGTTTCATGTCTTCACTGATTATTGCCATATGTCTGCCTTCTTTCTTTCTAGCGCTGTAGATTAGTAACATATTTTTCTGTATGTCTCTCTTCTTCCTAGAAGCTTGTTCACTAACACTTACACTAACACTAACACTAAGCCACTGATGGTTTAGTCTTACAATAATTTCACTCACTGGTCCATAAGCATCTTTAGCAAGTATTTAATCTGAAAAATATATATGGCTTGACCTTATTTAATAAGCAGTTATTTGGTGTAGCCTTGTATGGGCAATGAAAATGTTTCTTTTTAAATATTCAATCGTAATGGATGGAATTTTCAAGTCAGTTCTAAAATTTATCTATCTTAGTCTATAGTTTGAATTCTCTAGCACAGTGTTTCCCAACCCTGGTCCTCAGACACTCCTAACAGACCAGGTTTGCCAGATATCTGCAGTACAGCACAGTCAATCTAATTTGCTGCTCAGGGATTGCAGTATTCAGTCTGCATTTCCCAAACATAATCTGGCCCATTAGGGGTACCGGAGGACGAGGGTTGGGAACTATTACTCTAGTAATTGGCTGATTAGTGAATAACCGTTATCATTGTAGCGCTGTTAAAGATTGTGTTGCTGCATTTGCTCGTTATGGCCACCAGAGGGAGACAGGAGCTATATGACTATGCTAGACCTAAACGAACTACAAATTCCATCAGGCTTTGCGGTGGATATAGGAAGTGGGTGGGAGAGAGGGGAAGGACGTCAGCAGCCTCGTGCGGAGGAGAGGCAGAGTGAGCCGAGTGGCGAAAAGTGGAAGACGCACGTGAGACTGCCAAGGATCATGACCAGGCCCGGAGAGCAGGCGCTGCCTTGCGGGTGCTGGAGATCGGGACAGTGACTTTTCAGAGACCTACCTACGCACCGCCGAGAGGTTTGCACAGAAATTTAGTTCCGGTTGGACCCCGAGTAAGGAGACCGCGATGATCCATTGGGATTGCAGGCGGTAGGCCGTAGTTTCGCATTGTGGAGATCGGACAAGCAAGAGAGCTGATCCGGTGGCACAGAGTCCCAGTGGTAAAGCGGAGAGACATCCTTGATCGGGCAGCGGGACAGATTGTCTAACGGATGGGTGAGAGGCCTTCCAGGCCGCAAATTCCAAGTATAACAAAGCACGCTGCATTATTGTCCAAATCTACAGGGCCCCAACGTGACTAGTCGAAGATTTGCTCATTTCATTCACTGGCCAGTTGAATACAGTACCCGGGTACCCGGGATCATACACACACACACACACACCTTTTTGAGACATTATTTTCACGGGACTTACACTCCAGAACTGAAGGGGTTAAACTTTTCTTTTACCACCGCATGTTTTTTCCTGCATTACGAAATCCTGTCATTCATATACCGTATCTACATTATATATGCCGCTTTATTGGGATCAGTAAAGTATATAATCTATAAAATCCACAACAGTGCTGGTGTATATTTATTCCCTAGTGCAGTGAGACTAACCTGAGGTTAATTCAGCGGCTCCTCCGGGGGTGAGCGCTACATCATCATAAACCATATCTTACAAGGTCTTAGCTCGGTGATGATACCTGTTCCTGTACAGGTCATCATTGTGGTAGCTCATGCACACCTGCCTCATTTATGATACAATGTCCTTTGGTTTGTGGCTTCCTCATGCATTGCAGATATCAGATTTGCCATTTTGCTATCAGTATTGGATTAGGAGCTTCATGGGTCTGGAGCTCAAGATTTGAGTGTGTATGTATCTCATCCCTTTCGGCTCCATTGAGCCTCTATCCATTCTTCTCAACTCCCAATGTTCTATTCTTCTCACCTCATATTGTGCCTCATGCTTCTCATGTCCCATTGTGACACTAGCCTATACGTTGTTACCTCTTTTTTTGATGGCAACTCTTTCTGACATAGCTAACTGTCTATGGGGGCATGGGCCTGAAACTTCAGCTCCAATAGCCCTTATATTAATCCTATATCGTTGAAATTCAACCAGGACAGTCACACACATGCAAAAAAATATTGTCATACAATCTTCACCCGTGCGTCTGAAAAATCTGGCTCGTGTATTGTTTAAAATAGATTACCTTGGCTGCTAGAATTAGGAAAAGTAGCCTATTTTTGCTACAGTGTTTCAAAACATTTCCCACACTTATTTCTCTTTAATCAAAACCTTTCAGAAATTTTAAACGTTTTCACAGGAGAAAGGGATGTAAAACCATATGCACATAGAAACTGAGATAGCCAAGACAAAGAAAATGCAGTTATATTGGTCACTTTTGATGTGGCTTCTGAGATTTTGTCTTGACCTTTAACTCTTGAGCTTCACGGTATATTTTATTAATGATGCTGTAGCCTACGATCTATACACATATTACCTAATATGTATGGAAGAAGGACATTTCACAGGATTCACTCGAAAATGATGTCATACATTCTCAAGCTTTGAAAGTGTTTAGAGAAGTCTTATTTTGTTGTATTTGGCTCTTCTCCTAGAAATACAACTGACATAATGATGAAAAAATACTTATACTGAAAAACAATTATCCTCCCGGGACAGCAATAGACCCCATTGTTTCTTTTATAGTTTGTCTAAAACAGAGTT
This sequence comes from Leptobrachium leishanense, assembly GCA_009667805.1. Taxonomy (NCBI): domain Eukaryota; kingdom Metazoa; phylum Chordata; class Amphibia; order Anura; family Megophryidae; genus Leptobrachium; species Leptobrachium leishanense. Next base: position 105,248,476 of record CM019067.1, on the reverse strand, counting down.
ATGCATCTTACACCATCCCTCTTCAAGCAAAGCCAACTGCAACGCCACCTATAACACAGTCAAATATGAATATAACCCAAAAAATGACATTGGACAATAAATGTTCACACAGTACTGCACAACAAAAGCGAGTGATTGGAACAAGAGATCTGTGAGAATTCCTGTAAAAAGATTGCTAAATATGACATCTTCATTCAATAATTAGGGTTTTTCCGAATGTGCAACTGTACCCTCAATTCTTTTTTCATTGCTCTCTCTCATTTCTTTATTTTTAAAAGCCTACTAACAGGTATAAAGGAATACTATAGGGTTAAAAGGGAAGGGAACATTAACCTCTCCTGACTTCCTCTGCACCTCCTCCCTTTTAAACCCTTTAGTTTCCTTTTAAAATACACCTTAATCTGGTGCTGGTCACCCTCTGATCCCAACAGGATGTGACATGCTGCCAGCCACAGCTGTGAGAGCCATTGGACAGGGCTGGTTCCCAAAGATCCTGAAGCCCTGAGGTCTGGTTCTGGCTGGAGACAAGCCCTTGTATTCCAAGTGCTGAGTCAGCCCCTCCAGACCCCCCTCAGAGAGGAGAGAGGGAGCAGGGAGTTAATAGCACTGTGAGCACTCAGATAATATTGATTGGTCACACTGTATAGACTGACCCTTTATAGAGGACCTGGCGATTATGGGATGACCTTCCTTGCAATGTCACATAAGACATGGATATTACATTAATGTTAAAATGTAGGGGGGTTCCAGCACAATGTGCAGTAATACGCAGAGAAGGCAGGTATTGGAATGGGAAAAGCATTTCTTGGTATAAATAATATAACAAGGTAACAGGTATAAATGAAGAAAATTAAGGTATACAGAAATATTGGTAGGAGAGTAAAGGAGACACAGGGAGACTGGTGCGAGACTGAAAGACAAGCAGGAAGTTGAGACAGGAATAAGGCTGGACACCGAGCGAGGCAGGAATAAGGCTGGACACCGGGCGAGGCAGGAATAAGGTACAGAATAGACAGAGATGAGGATGGCACAGATACTGGCTGGAACGGAGATTTGGGAGAAACAATGGACTCAGGTGAAGTCACAGAGGCTGGTAGACGGCACATAGGCTAGTAGAAGGCACGACTTGCCACAAGCACTGTGGGAGCAGCGGAGGCTGGACTGGCAAAGCGAGAAGACAGTTTGGATACTGAGGATACTTGGGAGGTTATTCACTAACCTCTGAATTGGCCCAGAATTGTACTGGATGGTGAATTTCACCGTTTGGTGCAATTTTGGGTCAATTCATCTATTCACTGCAGTGAATTGCACTGTAGTTTGCTGTCAATTCGCCAGAATTTTGTCAATTGACAGCAAAAGAGGTGCAATTCACTGCAATTCGGCAGCACCAAAATTGCCCTATAGCAGAATATCGTGTCTTCTATTCACAGAATGCCGAATTGCATCGAAATTCTGGCGAAATGCCCTGAGTATCAATTTGACAGGTTTAAATAGGTTAAATTTGACAGATTCCCATAGGATTCAATGTAAAAACGAAATATCTTTTTACATTTTTTTAAGACCCTTTCTTCTTTTCATGTTTTGCAAAACCCCTTTTTTATTCTTTAGAGCACCTTTTTGTATTTTTTGTATTTTTTTAGAGGACATTTTTGGTTTTGTCATTTTTTAAAAGACTTTATTTTGTAACAGACCTTTTTATTATTATTTAACCCTTTCGCTGCTGAGCCATTTCACACCTCTGTGCTGAGCTAACTTTTACTGGTTTCGCTCATCATGTTTAAAAGGCGATTTGAAGTCGCATTTTATTATACAACCAAGACATATTATATATCGGTCTTTCCGGCAGACTCGGCAAATTCATTATATATCATTATTATATGTATACGTCATGTCCTGCCTGAATATTATAACAAAAAATGCAATAGAAATTGAATTTTCTTTTTATTTTCAAGAGTTTTTTTATTTTCAAATACAGCAGTATTACAGGAGACAAAGAGATTGCGAAAGAATTCGCATAGTATAAATGCAAATATGATTATCAAATAACTGAGTATAGGTCAGTATCCTATGGAAAAGAGGCTACACAACAATGTAGATAGAGGCACACAGCAAATACGGAACAAACACTCTGTGGAGCGAAGCATCTCCGTGCTTAATTAAGAGGAGGAGAAGAAAAAAAAAGGGTGGAGGGGCACAGAACCAAGAGAAGCACCCTGTCCAAAGACACGTGGGGTTCAACGGCTCGCCCCTGTTCCTCCGAAGGGGCACAGGGGGCCGAAGAGGTAACCACAGGGTAAGGGCCGTGGCAGGGCCTAAAAAGGAAGCTAGAGCCTAGGTGGCCACCCCAAGGCTCACCCACCACAAAACCCTGCTCCCGGGGGTGGGGTAATGGGGAGGGAACGGGAAGGAAGGAAGGAACAGAAAAATAAATAAATATATATATAATATAAATTTCCCCCCACTCCGACAAAAAGCTCCTCTTGGTAAAGGGTCCGTACCATCCATAATAACCACAAATGCAATGGAACAGGAAACGAAAGAAGGCTAGCAGACGGAGAACATCGGCAGTGTCCTCAAGGGAAGCAAGTCACTCAATCCGGGGCGCCTTGCAGCACAGAAAAGTCATCCAAGTGGTCTGCAGCGACGTCGTTTGAAGGTCCCCGAAGTAAGCCCAGAGCTCGCAGGTGTGTAGAAGCCACCTTGGCTGAAGAAGCCACAAGCGAGCTGCCATCCTCCCGGCGTATAATCAGGGTACCTTGAGCACCCCATTGATAACTAACGCCCTGGGCTCGAAGTAGAATCGTCGCAGGCCGAAAATGGCGCCTGGCAGCGAGAGTAAGATAAGGAAGGTCCCGGTACATGGCAATATTTGCCCCCTCGAAGGGTATCACAGCTGTATTCCTCATTGCCTGAAACAGTGCAGAGTGTACGGAGATATCCCGAAATGTCACAATGACGTCTCGTGGTTCCCCCGGCAGGGGCCAACGCGGCCTTTCGTACCCGAAGGGACATCAAGACTGGGTCCCCAAGGTTAACCGAAGAGGGGAGAATCACAATCACAAAGCGGGAGACATAGGATGGTAAGTCCGGGTCCTTTACCGACTCCGGCACCCCCCGAAGCTTTACATTTTTATGCCGGTGTCTGGATTCCAGCGCCACCACAGCAGACTGGAGGCCGTCCAGTTGACATTGCATTGCTTGTTGGTGGAATGCAGCCTGTACCTCCTCAACCGCCTTAGTGCAGGCCTGAACGTCCACCAGCTGGGTCTGGGCCACCTTTAAGTCAGCTCCGAGGGCTTGTAGATCTCCCTGCCAGGACTCCCGAGCGTCAGCCAACAGGGTGCGTATATCCTGCTTAGTACCGGGGAGATCTTCATCTGCTGGATCAGAGGACGCCTCGTGCGGAACAGGTGGGGTGATAGTAGGAGCCGCCAGCTGTGGGTCAGAGGGCCCGGGTTTAGGTAGTTCTGAGCCTGGTTGTTTTTGTCCCAAACACCCTCCCAATGAGAGACGAATGTCAGGAGCAAGGTTGTTGTCCGCGGCACCGCCGGCTCTCGTCTTCTTACCCATTCCAGGGCTATGCGTCGCAGCGTGTGTCCATGGGTCCGCAACCACAGAAGGCCTCAAAGATGGCCGCTGGTCCGCCGCTGTGATACCACGTGCGCGGCTTCCACTGCTTTTGCAGGTCCGGAGGTGGGAGCAAACAGGCTACGGAACGTTCCACTTGATGGCCGGCCACATTCGAGGTAGGGAAGGAGAGGTTCTACAGGTCCGAGTCTCCTTAAAGCGCCGGTTTCGTCAGGTATATATCACAAATTGAATTTTCAATCATCTACCTTGTGTAAAGTGTTTTTTTTCACATTTTATTATGCAGTTATATTTCTATGGGGTGCACTTGTTAAAAAAATTAGAAATGGGGACTCGTTACATTTTTTTGGGGGGAAATTATGTGTTTTTTAGCAACGCCCCACATAAAAAAAAAATCTTAGTTAGTGCAGCATCATTGTACACATTATAATTGAAATGAGAACAATATTGCTGCATTAATAAAACAAAAAAAAGAAACTGCTTTTTAGATTTTTAATTTTTTTTATTCTTTTAGAAACATAGAAACATAGAAATATGTCGGCAGATAAGAACCTGTCGGCCCATCTAGTCTGCCCAATTACATGGATACTTTACCTGGATTTATCTTTTGTTTAGGATAGCCTTATGCCTATCCCATGCCTGCTTAAATTCAATTACTGTTTTGGCCTCTACCACTTCAACTGGAAGGCTGTTCCATGTATCCACCACCCTCTCAGTAATATAATGCTTCCTGATGTTACTTTTAAGGCTAGGGTCAGACTAACGCAGTATCAACGTGCGTTTAGCAGCACTAAATCACGGCCGTGCTAGCAGCAAATGACGTCCAATGCCGGGCAGCATACGAAGAACGGCCGCACAAAAGTGTGGCTGCGCAACGCAAGTGGCAAACAAACGCATTTTTTCGAGAACGTGAAACCGCTAGTACTGACGTACAGAGTGCGCTGCGTCCACTAGCGGGGTGTGTGTGTGATTAGGAGACGTCAGACGCTGCTAATGTCCGGCCAACATAACGTCCAGACACAAAAAGGGTTTTATTGATGATCCGTACAAAATCACGGACGAAAATGCGCATGGTATGACCGCTATCGCGTATTCCGTGAAAAAATGCGTCCATTCGTTCGAACGCACTTTTTCACGGACAACACGAAAAATGCGTTAGTCTGACCCTAGCCTTAACCTTTGCCCCTCTAATCTAAGACTATGTCCTCTTGTTTTGCTACTTTGTTTCCTTTTAAATGTACTCCCTTCCTCTACCTTGTGGATTCCCTTTACGTATTTAAATGTTTCTATCATATCTCCTCTGTCTCGTCTTTTTTCCAAGCTGTACATGTTAAGATCATTAAGCCTTTCCTGGTAACTTTTCTCTTTCAAGCCGTACACCATTTTAGTAGCCCTTCTCTGAACTCTCTCTAAGATGTCTATATCCTTCTGGAGATACGGTCTCCAGTACTGCACACAGTACTCCAAGTGAGGTCTCACCAGTGCTCTGTACAGTGGCATGAGCACTTCCCTTTTCCTACTGCTAATACATCTCCCTACACAACCAAGCATTCTGCTAGCATTTCCTGCTGCTCTATTACATTGACTACTTACCCTTAGATCCTCTGAAATAATAACCCCTAAATCCCTTTCCTCAGATGTTGAGGTTAGGTTTAATTTCATTTTTATTTTTAACTTTAATGTTTTACATTTTACATGGTCATGTTTGGTATCATTGGAAAGGCCATGCTCTGGCCGTTCCAATGATACCAAACATTAACCCCTATCCGCCACGGATCTAGCGATGATAGGTGGTTCCAATGAACCCTCTATCTCCACCATAGGTGGCAGCTAGGGGTTAATTCCAGAACTGACGTCATCGCGCTATGCCTGATGACGCCAGTCATCAGGGGGATATCTCAGAAGCTTGGCCGACATCCAAGATGTCGACCAGCTCCAGGAGGGGACGCAATACGGTGCCTGTTGGCGCCAAATTGCAATCCAGCCCCCTTGGGGTTAAGGACAGCAGCTGCTTGGAAGGTCAGGCTGTGCCCTTCCAAGTGGTGCCTGCCTTTTTTTGGAGCCCCGCATGGATGGGGAGGGAGAGAGGTCCAAGGTACCTCCCCCCTCCCCTTCAGGCACCTTCCCCACACTGGCGGGGGGATGCCTGTAATAGACGTCATCACGCTGGCGCGATTACGTCTATCATGCCCGCCGGGGTCCCACATCCTCGATGTCAGCCCACCCTGGGGGGGCGCCGCGATCGGCCGGAATCCTGGCCCAGCGTGTCCTCCGCAGCGAAGTGTACATGCGGCAGGACGCGCAGAGCGCGTCCTCTGCATGAAAGGGTTTAAAGGATCTTTTTAATTATTTGGACACGTTTTATTGATTTAATCTCCTATTTGGATAATAGGTGTCTTCATTTTTCTTGCAGTTTGGTGGAATTTGCCGATGCTAATAGGGCACAATTTGGCGGTTATTGCTGCAATACGGCGATTTTTGCCGGCGTCCGATAACTGCTTTGGCGGCTCCAATTTCGGCAAAATACGGTGAACTTTCGCTTAATAGGAAATTCACCGTATTTTTTGCAAAATAGAATTGCGTATATTCGGCGAATTGCAGCAAAATACACAAAGTGGACCAGTACAAAGGAAAACAGAAATAAGGCTGCTGTCCAGGTTTATATGGTGGCAGCACCAGCGCGGACACAGGCTCTACAGCGCAGCCTATGAGTCCCCTGGCATGATACCTTACAATTAATCATAAATATTATATGATATCTGGATGATATTGCAAACTGCACCACACATTTGTCTAGTGGCAGATACCACCAACACACTGAATTATTAGTGATGCATAATGAAGGCAACAGGGAAACTCCTGCAGTCAATACCCTACCAGAAATGAGCATATAGGAATGCCTACATGATATCCCTTTGAATTTCTGCTATAACCACTGTTGGCAATTGTCAATGGAACTTAGTTACATAGTTACATCGACTTAAAAAAGACATGCGTCCGAGTTCAGCCTTTCATACATCATCTACTGCTGTGTATCCAAAAGAAGGCAAAAAACCAGTCTGAAGCGCTCGCCAATATGCAACATACTGGGAAAAAAATCCTTTTTGACCCCAGAATGGCGTCAGATTTCTCCATGGATCAAGCAGCTTGTACACGTACATATTAAATATTATAACCTTTAATATTATGTTTTTGCTGTCATCTAGTTGTTGTTTAAAAGTCAGTAAAGTCTTGGACCCAACCACCTCAAGAGGCAGAGAATTCCACAGCTTTATTGTTCTCACCGTAAAATAACACTTCCTATGCTTTAGGCTGAATTTCCTTTCGTGCAGTTGAAATGGGTGACCTTGCGTCCTGTGTATAGTCCTATTAATGAATAGGTTTCCAGACAATGCTTCATAATGGCCCTGTATATATTTATATAAATTTATCAGATCCCCTCTAAGGCGCCATCTCTGCACTGTTTCTAGCGCTATAATATCCTTTCTTAAGACAAGTGCCCAAAATTGCAAGGTGCAGTCTTACCATTGATTTATACAGAGGCAAAATTATGTTTTCATCCCAAGAGTGAATTCCCCTTTTAATGCATGCCAATACTTTGCTGGCCTTGGCAGCTGCTGTTTGACATTGGGCATTGTCACTTAGTTTGAAGTCTATGATTATTCCCAAATCCTTCTCCTGCTTTGATTTCCCTAACTCAGTACCATTTAGGGTATAAACTGCTTGTCTGTTCTTCACTCCAAAGTGCATAACCTTGCATTTATCTACATTAAATTTCCCCTGCCACTTAAGTACCCAGTCCCCCAATCTATCTAAATCCCTCTGCAGCGAAATAACATCCTGCTCACAATGTATTACTTTTCCTAGTTTTGTGTCTTCTGCAAACAGTGATACATGACTTTTGATGCCTATTTCAAGGTAATTTGTAAATAAATTTAATAGAATTGGTCCTATAACAGACCCCTGAGGGACACCACTTACCACTGGTGTCCATCTTGAAAATTTACCATTTATGACCACTCTCTGTTCCCTATCTTTTAGCCAGTGTTCTTTCCATAACCTGTTGTGTGGAACTGTGTCAAAAGCTTTGGCAAAATCCAAGTAAATCACATCTACTGCGACCCCCTGATCTATACTGATACTTACTTCTTCATAGAACGCAATTAGGTGACATGATCTGTGTTTCATTAAACCATGCTGATTTATTATAATTACATTATACCTCCCAATGAATACCTGAATATTATCCCTAGTAACTCCTCAAAAGCTTTCCCAGCCACAGATGTTAAGCTCACAGATCTATAATTCCCAAGCAGACATTTTGAACCTTTCTTGAATATAAGGACTTTAGTCCCTATTAGTGATACTAATTCATTTCAAAATGAATAAAGCAAAAAGTTTTACTATACATTGTGTTGGACAAGTTGAGAGCAGACATGCAGAATTTATTATACTATCGAATATATACGTGTTTCAGATATAGGAGGATCACTATAAAAAAAAAACCATCCCCCAACATCCTGCTTTATCAATTTTATATCATTCGAGGACAACCCCAAGTCAAATATCTTAGCCACTCCAATCCCCCCAACATGATCCTCCTCTCCTTGCTTCACTATGCTCCCTAAATTAAATTGAAATAGGGCTTCTGATGATTGTGCTATTTATTTTACTTGATTGCTCTTGTTCAAATAAACCTGTGTAGTTGATTGCTGGACTTAGTGAATGAATTTATCTGCTCCATATGTAATACTCTGCTGTATGTTTTGTCTGATGCAATAAAAATATACAGTGAGGTCCAGAAATATTGGGACATCGACATAATTCTAACATCTTTGGCTCTATACACCACCACAATGGAGTTGGAATGAAACAAACACAATGTGCTTTAACTGCAGACTGTCAGCTTTAATTTGAGGGTACAGTGTAGGACTTTCAGCAGTTTGCAGATGTGCCTCCCACTTGTTAAGGGACCAAAGGTAATGGGACAATTGGCTTCTCAGCTGGTCCATGGCCAGGTGTGTGATATCCCCTCATTACCCCAATTACAATGTGCAGATAAAAGGCCCAGAGTTAATTTCAAGTGTGCTATTTGCATTTGGAATCTGTTGCTGTCAACTCTCAAAATGAGATCCAAAGAGCTGTCACTATCAGTGAAGCAAGCCATCATTAGGCTGAAGAAACAAAACAAACCCATCAGAGAAATAGCAAGAACATTAGGCGTGGCCAAAACAACTGTTTGGAACATTCTCAAAATGAAGGAATGCACCGGTGAGCTCAGCAACACCAAAAGACCTGGGAGACCACGGAAAACAACTGTGGTGGATGACCGAATAATTCTTTCCCTGGTGAAGAAAACACCCTTCACAACAGTTAGCCAGATCAAGAACACTCTCCAGGAGGTAGGCGTATGTGTGTCAAAGTCAACAATCAAGAGAAGACTTCACCAGAGTGAATACAGAGGGTTCACCACAAGATGTAAACCATTGGTGAGCCTCAAAAACAGGAAGGCCAGATTAGAGTTTGCCAAACAACACCTAACAAAGCCTTCACAGTTCTGGAACAAGATCCCGTGGACAGATGAGACGAAGATCAACTTGTACCAGAGTGATGGGAAGAGAAGAGTATGGAGAAGGAAAGGAACTGCTCATGATCCTAAGCATACCACCTCATCAGTGAAGCATGGTGGTGGTAGTGTCATGGCGTGGGCATGTATGGCTGCCAATGGAACTGGTTCTCTTGTATTTATTGATGATGTGACTGCTGACAAAAGCAGCAGGATGAATTCTGAAGTGTTTCGGGCAATATTATCTGCTCACATTCAGCCAAATGCTGCTGAACTCATTGGACGGTGCTTCACAGTGCAGATGGACAATGACCCAAAGCATACTGCAAAAGCAACCAAAGAGATTTTGAAGGGACAGAAGTGGAATGTTATGCAATGGCCAAGGCAATCACCTGACCTGAATCCCATTGAGCATGCATTTCACTTGCTGAAGGCAAGAACAAGCAGGAACTGAAGACAGTTGCAGTAGAGGCCTGGCAGAGCATCACCAGGGATGAAACCCAGCGTCTGGTGATGTCTATGCGTTCCAGACTTCAGGCTGTGATTGACTGCAAAGGATTTGCAACCAAGTATTACGAAGGGAAAGTTTGATTTATGATTATTATTCTGTCCCATTACTTTTGGTCCCTTAACAAGTGAGAGGCACATCTGCAAACTGCTGTAAGTCCTACACCGTTCACCTGAGTTGGTTGTACATACCCTCAAATTAAAGCTGACAGTCTGCAGTTAAAGCACATTGTGTTTGTTTCATTCCAACTCCATGGTGGTGGTGTATAGTGCCAAAGATGTTAGAATTGTGTCGATGTCCCAATATTTCTGGACCTGACTGTATTTATTTAAGAAAAATGTGTTTTTGGACAATATTTCTAATAACGAGCACATTGTGCATTCTCATTTGCAAAGGTAAAAAAATCAGAGTTGGCTATTGGTTATCTGAATAAATCAGTGTTGTCCTCATTGAGATGTTTAATCATGTTGTTGTTGCTCTCTAAGGTCTCAGGATTTAATTAATAACTAATGGAGAATTGAAAACTGACGCATGTAGCGACTGGATGAAGTAAAGGTAATATCACTGCTCTGTGGAGAACCAGGTTCAATCCCGGCCAGAGCACCTCTCCAGTAAGTGTCCTTGGGGAAGACAGCTAACTGTACATACTTTCCTACCACACAATATTGACTGTGGAGTCCAACTTCTCTGCCCCTCGACTGTGGAGAAGCAAGTCAAATCCCTTTCAGCAAATCCCTCTAACACAACTGTGGAGAAGCAAATCTCGACTTTACAACAAGCGGGTTCAACCTAACCACCAGGTCGCTGCTCTACAGTCATGGAAAGACAACCTGATCCCATTCAGGAGACGCCACCAGCGAGTGCCCTTGGGCAAAAAACCCAATGATATGAATACGCCTACCTCACAAAATACTTGTACTTCTTATAGCTTGTAAGTTAGTTCCCTTGGGAACAGGGCAGGGGTCAAGTCCTGGGAAAAAAGAGAGGGAACTCACCCACAAATTCCACAAACCCTATTACCTGAAGGAAAAATATTTATATCACGAGTATAGCAGTACGTGGCGATACCATTTTTATTGGGTTAACATTACATTTAAAAGACAAGCTTTCAAGAGTGTAAACTGGAAACTATACTGATCAGTGAAAGGTATCACTCCGTACAGGTATACTCGTGATTTTGGCAACTGGACTAACGCGTTTTATATATAATATATATATATATCACATACATATATATATCTATCCAGGCACAGACCCCCCAGAATTATATACACAGGCACAGACCCCCCAGAATTACATACACAGGCACTGGGCCCCCAGAATAACATACACAACACTGAACACCCAGAATAATATACACAGCACTGAGCCTCCAGAATAATATACACAGCACTGAACCCCAGAATAATATACACAGCACTGAGGCCCAGAATAATATGCACAGCACTGAGCCTCCAGAATAATATACACAGCACTGAACCCCAGAATAATATACACAGCGCTAAGCCCCCAGAATAATATACACAGCACTGAGCCCCCAGAATAATATACACAGCACTGAACCCCCAGAATAATATACACAGCACTGAGCCCCAGAATAATATACACAGCACTGAGCCCCCAGAATAATATACACAGCATTGAGCCCCAGAATAATATGCACAGCACTGAGCCTCCAGAATAATATACCCAGCACTGAGCCCCCAGAATAATATACCCAGCACTGAGCCCCCAGAATAATATGCACAGCACTGACCCTCCAGAATAATATACCCAGCACTCAGCCTCCAGAATAATATATAAGGTTATATGGATATATTTGCCCCCAGCTCATATGGATATATTTTCCCCATCTCATATGGGTATATATTGCCCCAGCTCACATGGATATATTTTCCCCAGTTCACATGGATATTTTTTCCCCAGTTCACATGGATATAATTGCCCCCAGTTCACATGGATATTTTTGACACCAGCTCATATGGGTATATATTGCCCCAGTTCACATGGATATGCCCCAGCTCATGGATATGCCCCCCCAGCTCTCATGGATATTGCCCCCCAGCTCTCATGGATATGCCCCAGCTCTCATGGATAATGCCCCAGCTCTCATGGATATGCCCCAGGTCTCATGGATATGCCCCAGGTCTCATGGATAATGCCCCAGCTCTCATGGATAATGCCCCAGCTCTCATGGATAATGCCCCAGCTCTCATGGATATTGCCCCTGCTCTCATGGATATGCCCCAGCTCTCATGGATATGCCCCAGATCTCATGGATATGCCCCAGGTCTCATGGATATGCCCCCCAGCTCTCATGGATATGCTCCCCAGCTGTCATAGATATGCCCCAGCTCTCATGGATATGCCCCAGGTCTAATGGATAATGCCCAGTTCACATGGATATATTTTCCCCAGTTCACATGGATATAATTGCCCCCAGTTCACATGGATATTTTTGACCCCAGCTTATATGGATTTTATTGACACCAGCTCATATGGGTATATATTGCCCCAGTTCACATGGATATGCCCCAGGTCTCATGGATATGCCCCCAGCTCTCATGGATATTGCCCCCCAGCTCTCATGGATATGCCCCAGCTCTCATGGATAATGCCCCAGCTCTCATGGATATGCCCCAGGTCTCATGGATAATGCCCCAGCTCTCATAGATATGCCCCTGCTCTCATAGATATGCCCCAGCTCTCATGGATAATGCCCCAGCTCTCATGGATAATGCCCCAGGACAATGCCCAGGATAATGCCCCAGGATAATGCCCCAGCTCTCATGGATATGCCCCAGGTCTCATGGATATGCCCCCAACTCTCATGGATATTCCCCCCAACTCTCATGGATATGCTCCCCAGCTGTCATAGATATGCCCCAGCTCTCATGGATATGCCCCAGGTCTCATGGATAATGCCCAGCTCATATGGGTATATATTGCCCCAGTTCACATGGATATGCCCCAGCTCATGGATATGCCCCCCCAGCTCTCATGGATATTGCCCCTGCTCTCATGGATATGCCCCAGCTCTCATGGATAATGCCCCAGCTCTCATGGATATTCCCCAGGTCTCATGGATAATGCCCCAGCTCTCATGGATATGCCCCAGGTCTCATGGATAATGCCCCAGCTCTCATGGATATGCCCCAGGTCTCATGGATATGCCCCAGCTCTCATGGATAATGCCCCAGCTCTCATGGATATGCCCCAGGTCTCATGGATAATGCCCAGGTCTCATGTATATTGCCCAAGGTCTCATGGATAATGCCCCAGCTCTCATGGATAATGCACCCAGCTCTCATGGATAATGCCCCATGTCTCATGGATATGCCCTCCAGCTCTCATGGATATGCCCCACAGCTTTCATGGATATGCCCCAGGTCTCATGGATAATGCCTCAGGTCTCATGGATATGCCCCAGGTCTCATGGATATGCCCCCCAGCTCTCATGGATAATGCCACAGGTCTCATAGATATGCCCCCAGCTCTAATGGATATGCACCCCAGCTCTCATGGATATGCCCCAGGTCTCATGGATAATGCCCCAGGTCTCATGGATATTGCCCCCAGCTCTCATGGATATGCCCCAGCTCTCATGGATATGCCCCCCAACTCTCATGGATATTCCCCCCAACTCTCATGGATATGCTCCCCAGCTGTCATAGATATGCCCCAGCTCTCATGGATATGCCCCAGGTCTCATGGATAATGCCCAGCTCATATGGGTATATATTGCCCCAGTTCACATGGATATGCCCCAGCTCATGGATATGCCCCCCCAGCTCTCATGGATATTGCCCCTGCTCTCATGGATATGCCCCAGCTCTCATGGATAATGCCCCAGCTCTCATGGATATGCCCCAGGTCTCATGGATAATGCCCCAGCTCTCATGGATATGCCCCAGGTCTCATGGATAATGCCCCAGCTCTCATGGATATGCCCCAGGTCTCATGGATATGCCCCAGCTCTCATGGATAATGCCCCAGGTCTCATGGATATGCCCCAGCTCTCATGGATAATGCCTCAGCTCTCATGGATATGCCCCAGGTCTCATGGATAATGCCCAGGTCTCATGGATATTGCCCCAGGTCTCATGGATAATGCCCCAGCTCTCATGGATAATGCCCCAGCTCTCATGGATAATGCCCCATGTCTCATGGATATGCCCTCCAGCTCTCATGGATATGCCCCACAGCTTTCATGGATATGCCCCAGGTCTCATGGATAATGCCTCAGGTCTCATGGATATGCCCCAGGTCTCATGGATATGCCCCCCAGCTCTCATGGATAATGCGCCAGGTCTCATGGATAATGCCCAGCTCATATGGGTATATATTGCCCCAGTTCACATGGATATGCCCCAGCTCATGGATATGCCCCCCCAGCTCTCATGGATATTGCCCCTGCTCTCATGGATATGCCCCAGCTCTCATGGATAATGCCCCAGCTCTCATGGATATGCCCCAGGTCTCATGGATAATGCCCCAGCTCTCATGGATATGCCCCAGGTCTCATGGATAATGCCCCAGCTCTCATGGATATGCCCCAGGTCTCATGGATATGCCCCAGCTCTCATGGATAATGCCCCAGCTCTCATGGATATGCCCCAGGTCTCATGGATAATGCCCAGGTCTCATGTATATTGCCCCAGGTCTCATGGATAATGCCCCAGCTCTCATGGATAATGCCCCATGTCTCATGGATATGCCCTCCAGCTCTCATGGATATGCCCCACAGCTTTCATGGATATGCCCCAGGTCTCATGGATAATGCCTCAGGTCTCATGGATATGCCCCAGGTCTCATGGATATGCCCCCCAGCTCTCATGGATAATGCCACAGGTCTCATAGATATGCCCCCAGCTCTAATGGATATGCACCCCAGCTCTCATGGATATGCCCCAGGTCTCATGGATAATGCCCCAGGTCTCATGGATATTGCCCCCAGCTCTCATGGATATGCCCCAGGTCTCATGGATATGCCCCCCAACTCTCATGGATATTCCCCCCAACTCTCATGGATATGCTCCCCAGCTGTCATAGATATGCCCCAGCTCTCATGGATATGCCCCAGGTCTCATGGATAATGCCCAGCTCATATGGGTATATATTGCCCCAGTTCACATGGATATGCCCCAGCTCATGGATATGCCCCCCCAGCTCTCATGGATATTGCCCCTGCTCTCATGGATATGCCCCAGCTCATGGATATGCCCCAGCTCTCATGGATAATGCCCCAGCTCTCATGGATATGCCCCAGGTCTCATGGATAATGCCCCAGCTCTCATGGATATGCCCCAGGTCTCATGGATAATGCCCCAGCTCTCATGGATATGCCCCAGGTCTCATGGATATGCCCCAGCTCTCATGGATAATGCCCCAGGTCTCATGGATATGCCCCAGGTCTCATGGATAATGCCCAGGTCTCATGGATATTGCCCCAGGTCTCATGGATAATGCCCCAGCTCTCATGGATAATGCCCCAGCTCTCATGGATAATGCCCCATGTCTCATGGATATGCCCTCCAGCTCTCATGGATATGCCCCACAGCTTTCATGGATATGCCCCAGGTCTCATGGATAATGCCTCAGGTCTCATGGATATGCCCCAGGTCTCATGGATATGCCCCCCAGCTCTCATGGATAATGCCCCAGGTCTCATAGATATGCCCCCAGCTCTAATGGATATGCACCCCAGCTCTCATGGATATGCCCCAGGTCTCATGGATATTGCCCCCAGCTCTCATGGATAATGCCCCAGGTCTCATGGATATGCCCCAGGTCTCATGGATATGCCCCCCAGCTCTCATGGATAATGCCCTAGGTCTCATGGATAATGCCCCCCAGCTCTCATGGATAATGCCCCAGGTCTCATGGATATGCCCCAGGTCTCATGGATATTGCCCCCAGCTCTCATGGATAATGCCCCAGCTCTCATGGATAATGCCCCAGGTCTCATGGATATGCCCCCAGCTCTAATGGATATGCCCCCCAGGTCTCATGGATATGCCCCCCAGCTCTCATGGATAATGCCCCAGCTCTCATGGATAATGCCCCCAGCTCTCCATGTCTCATGGATATGCCCCAGCTCTCCAGGTCTCATAGATATGCCCCCCAGCTCTCATGGATAATGCCCTAGCTCTCAGGGATAATGCCCCCCAGCTCTCATGGATAATGTCCCAGGTCTCATGGATATGCCCCAGCTCTCATGGATAATGCCCCAGGTCACATGGATAATGCCCCAGGTCTCATGGATAATGCCCCAGGTCTCATGGATATGCCCCAGGTCTCATGTATATGCTCCCCAGCTCATGGATATGCCCCAGCTCTCATGGATATGCCCCCGGTCTCATGGATATGCCCCAGCTCTCATGGATATGCCCCAGCCCTCATGGATATTATTGCCCCAGCAGCTCAGCTCACCTCTCTGTTGGCCCGAAACGATTGAGCAGGCCGCCGCCATCGCACATTGCCGGCGGCCACGTGCTTCCTGCTAGAATGGCCGCTGACAGGAAGTGCAGCCGCTTGCCTGGGATCGATGAAACAGCCTGTCGCGATCTTGCGAGACCGCAGCTGGCTGTTAGATCCCAGGTGAGCGGCTGCACTTCCTGTCAGCGGCCGTTCTAGCAGGAAGCACGTGGCAATGTGCGGCGGCGGCCTGCTCAATCGTTTCAGGCTCGGGCAACAGCGTTCCCGCTGTGGGAGAAGTGCGGGAACGCCGTTCCCGCAGGACTCGAGCCCTGGAACAGGGTCCCCCTGAATCAGGACATCATCCATGTGTGGTATTCTAATGTATCAACGCCTTGTAAACTGATCTTGTAAAGTGCTGCAGAATTTGTGGCAGTATATAAATAAAGGATAATAATGATCTTAAATGCAAAATTATCATGTAGAATAAATTTCTTGAGATTGTGCCTAAGAAATTTCATTATATGCATTTAAGCGATTGTGGGTAGATTCAGCATTATTAATTTATTCATGAGTTGAGCATTTTTTATTGCAATTGGTTGTACAGAAATATACATTTATTAAGACTTTTCCTGGCTTTATTGAAACCCAGTCCCAAATTCACTATGCAATTCCCAAGTTTTTTCTTTTGTTAATATAAATAAGTAAAACTTATGCTGGGAACTTGGCATCGACCGGAAACATAAATTGTAAAAGGTTGTTACATTTATATTTCCCATATATAAAAGCTTAGTCATCTAAAATTCACTTACTTTTACTGGTAGTTATTCAAAGCAAAATAGTTTTTATTCCTAGAATTGGGAAGATGAGCAACATAAACTCATTCAACAGGAGCGCAAACAGACAATGTGCTGAATAAGCATGGGAGGAACCTAAGCTGACCCCTTATGATAATGCATGTGTCCATATAATAAATTATACATATGTTCTATCTACATTATTCTCTTTGTATCATCCATCCATCCCTTGTTTTAATGATTCAGAATTCAGAAGATGGAGTCCCTTTGTTCTTGTAGAGTATTATTTTAGATTTGCAGTTCTTGATTCCTTAAATCTAACTCTACACTGCATAATTTCTGAGACAAGAAAAAGTACAACCACCAGTTGTCAGTTGTCCTAGTGCATGGTACAGTGTAGGAAAGTCCTCAAGACCTTTTGAATACTAACATGTCTCAATTCTGGGCAGTGGAAGCTCATCCATAGAGTCACATGGGGCCGCTCCCCACTAATAAAAGCAGCAAATATACTTTATAAAGTTGAAAATGAAAACCCCCAAACAAACAGATTCCCAGAGAAATATTTAACCCCTGCAGCCTTGGTCTGTCACAGTGTTGTTGTTTCTTTAATAGTTACTGTACTGGAATGCCTCTTCCCTGGTTTTTGCCTGTCTGGGGATGAAAGTATGTGAAGCTCTGGGGGCTTTTATGAAAACTGCCATTTACTGCATGGTCAGTCTGTTCTCTAACTGGATTTGTGATAACAGTACAGCAGAACGCAACGAGCAACGAGAGCCCCTAGTGGCCAGCCAGTGAAGCAAGGTGCTCCACCGCAGGTGAGTCACTTCTCCCAAATATTCTGATATAAAATACAGGTCATTAGGCAACTCAATGCTGGCAATAATGTTGGACTTTACGGAAGACAAAAACAATGATACAGCGCAGGGTCGCCGAAATGAAATTGCCAAATCGTACCGAATTGAAGAGAACGAAAAGTCACCAAATGTGCGGTGACTTTTCGATTCTCTTTGAATAACCCTGTGTGTCTGTGACTGTGTGTGTGTATGAGTGACTATGCGGCAGGGTATGTGGATGTGTGGGCTCTGTGATACAGAAATGTGCGGTGTGTATAAGTGAGTTTTATTGCTGTGTTGTTCTGTGATATACTCATACTCACCACATATTACTATGAGTTTTATTGCTGTGTTGTTCTGTGATATACTCATACTCACCACACATTACTATGAGTTTTATTGCTGTGTTGTTCTGTGATACGCTCATAAGCGCCGCCTGTTTTGTTTTATTGGAGGGGCAACATTTCATCCTTGGACCCAGGCAGAACAGTGTACACACCACAGCTGGTCGGCCTCATTACCAGGAGCTGCAGGGCGGGTCTTAAGAGTGTGCACTCTGTGAAATGCGATCACACACTCTAAATTGTCACCACACTTTAGTTTCCTCATAGCGTCAGGCAGCCGGCACACAAGCATACTGTACTGCGTCCATTACGGACGCACTTTTTCACGGGAGATATTGTGAGTACTGCATAAAGTGCGTCCGTAATGTCTGATGTCTCCACACCCTAGGAAAATACATGGCAGCGTTGTTTCTGCATCCGTTTAGCTTTTTAACGTCGATGTTATTTTTGCGTCCGTGGCTTTATGCTTTGCCCGTCCGTGAACAAGTGCGCAGGGGCTTTGTGTGGTGTGTTTAATTGACTCCTTTATAAAGCTACGATGGACAGCAAACAGTACGGTCAGAAGTACGCAAAATGTTTGCTAGTGTGCCGCCAGCCTCAGAAGCTGAAAATGGGGCGAGAGAGAGAAGCTGAAAAGGTGGAGAGAGAGAAGCTGAAAAGGTGGCGAGAGAGAAGCTGAAAGGTGAAGAGAGAAGCTGAAAAGGGGGATAGAAAAATACTTAAAAGGGAGAGAGAAGCTGAAAGGGTGAAGCTAAAAAGGAGGAGAGAAGCTGAAAGGTGGGGGAAAGAGAAGATGAAAAGGAGGAGGGAGAGAAGCTGAAAATTGGGAGAGAGGGAAGCTGAAAGGGGGAATATAAGATAAAAAGGGGGAGAGAAGCTGAAAAGGGGGAGAGATGATGAAAAGGGGGAGAGAGGAGAGCCTAGAAGAGGGAGAGAGAGACCAGGAGCAGACAAAGGGGATGAGCACAGAAAGGGAGAGAAGGGAAACAAGCACGAAAAGGGAGAGAGAAAATGGGAATAGAAGGTGGGGAGTGTGAACATCAGCATTGAAAAGGGTGTGTGAGGGAAACGGAGATTGGAAGGGGAGAGAATAGGAGCATGGAAGTGGAGAGAGAGAAAGAGAGTAAAAGAAAGGGAAGAGAGAAAGGGATTGAAAAGGGGGAGAAAGATGGGAATAATGAGGAGACAGAAGGGGATGAAAAAAGAGGAAAGGGGTAATAATGTGAGGAAAAGGGAACATTGCTCTTATAGGCAGGATTAGTTTGAGGTAGGTGGGACATTGCTTAGAGTTAGGTGGTATTGATGGGTTTTTGTTCGTTTACGTTTGCTGAAAAGAAACAATAATTATTATTTATTTAAAACACCCTTAAAATGTAATTTATTATGTAATTTGTTAACCATGTGGGTTTTTTTAATTTAAGGTGGGGGGCAAGTTTCTCCACCATGGGCCTATGAGTTGTACTTGCCCCTCGGGCCAAACGTTGCCAGTCAGTCCCTGACACAGTGACACATATAGAGTAAAATATTTTCTTAACTAAACATACATAAGAAAAACAAAGTATATTTGAGCTATCAGCAACATAAAATAAACAAATCATTTCATTTTTTTGGTGGTTGTGTCCCTTTAAGACAAAAATTAAAGTACTGTTTCAGACTTCTTCTTACTGCCTCTGATATTAAAAAAAATCTTTAAAGTGGCAGCATGTTCCAATCCACACAACATTAATAATAAACATTGCCAAACTACTTCAGAGAATAGTGCAGATCGGTTACATCCACTTATATTGTCCTGCTACCAGGCGCTCCAAGAGACAACAGTAAAGACCCCCTAAGAAATCTCACTTGCTCGTGAAACTCTCGGAGAGGGGAAAAGACAGGCTCCAGAGAAGAACGGCGAAAAACGAATGCCTGTTATTTTAATCTGAGCGAAGCACTGAAAGTATTTAAATATTGGGAAACCTCTCCTTTATGACTACAAAGAGCACATTAGTAATTTTTAGCTTCCATGATTACAGTAAAATGAAGGGCTCATACATACAGTACTAACAACGTGGGAGAGGTGTATTTTCTTGCCTTTCCCTTTCCAGTCGATCATATATTAGTGAAATATTTTAAATTCCTTACTTATGAAAACGATAAACAGACCATGAGAAACTCCTAAATGAAACCTTTTTGATAAAAAGGTAAGATTTGTTGGTTTAAATCCATTCTTTTATAATGGCAGGCTTGGTCCAGTGTAAGAGCTGTCATGCATTTGTTTTTAGATCCAATTTTTGGAGGTTTGGAGTGTGCCTGATATGTAGGCAGCTCTCTTTATTGCAGCAGGAAATTGCCTGTTTGAAGTCTGAGATTTGTAAATTATCTGTTACACAAACTCAGGCTATGGCTATGACTGTTACAAAGCCACTGCCACAGAGGCCTCCTAGGAGTGGCAGATGGACTACTGTAGGATCTGGTAGACTTAGAGTTGTGGATAGAAGGCATGTCCCACAGTCTGTGGCTCTTCTTAATTCTTTTGAGGCACTTTCAGAGTGTAGTGGTGAGACGGAAGTAGGCTCAGACACCATAGGTGAGGAACCACCATCCCCTATGCCTAAGGTATGCAGGACTGCAACCAAGAACAATAAGGAAAAGGTGGGACATGATAGAAGGCAATTATTGTTGGGTGATTCTATCATAAGAGGTGTTGAGCTGGAGAGTAGTGGTTTGGTAAGATGTCTTCCTGGGGCTACTGCTCGTAGAGACAAGAGACGTATTCTCAATATTGTCAAACAAGCAAAGCAGCAAGGGGAAGTGGATGTTCTAGTCCATCTAGGGACAAATGACTTGGCTAGCAATGAGGTTTCTGAGATTAAGGAAGATTTTTGTGTTCTTGGAGGTGAAATACAGCAGATTGCGTCCACTGTGTCATTCTCTGAAGTTTTGCCTGTGCATAACATTCAGGATAGGCAGATGCGCAATAGGGAATTTAATTTGTGGCTTCGGGAATGGTGTCGAGAGCAAGGATTTGGCTTTGTGTCCCATGATAGCTCTAATTGGAGCAGAAAGGAACTGTATAAAAAAGATGGTTTGCATCTTTCTCATGGGGAACATATGTTCTCAGTGAGAAGTTCAAAGGTTTCGCAAAGAAATATTTAAACTAGGAGGGGGGGACAAAAGGGTAAAAAACTATCTGCCTGATTGTCCCCCAAAACTAAATCGGAGGGTGCAAGCAACAAGCGGGGAAAAAAATGACAAGCTCAGAGTCGTGTCTATAAATGCTCGCAGTTTAGTCAATAAAATCAATGAACTGGAGGCAATGATGGCAGCTGAAAACGTAGATTTAGTTGCGGTTACTGAGACATGGTTCAGTGAGAAAAATAACTGGGACATAACAATACCGGGGTACTCTTTATATAGAAAAGACAGAGAAGGTAGGAAAGGAGGAGGAGTGGCCCTGTATGTGAAAAACAACATAAAAACGAACCAAATAAAAGTGAGCGAGGTGAACATAGAGTCAGTTTGGGTTACGCTAACATTTGGCAATCATACAGTAGCTCGTGTAGGTGTGATCTATAGTCCCCCTGGACAAGTAGAAGAGCTAGATAATCTGCTGCTTGAGGAAATAGCCAAAATGGCAATGAAGGGGGAAGTTATTATCATGGGGGACTTTAATCTTCCTGATGTGAACTGGAAAACCAAAACAGCTGGGTGCACCAGGAGTACAAATATTCTAAACTCCCTACTGGGATTATCTCTAACACAAGTAGTTGAGGAGCCGACCCGTAAAGAGGCCATATTGGATTTAATACTCACAAATGGAGGTTTAGTATCGGACGTTGTTGTAGGTGAAAATTTGGGATCTAGTGATCACCAGTCAGTATGGTTTAATATAAGAACAGGGATGGAGCCGCACCACACAAAAACAAAAGTTTTAGACTTTAAAAAAACAGATTTTTCTAAAATGAGACTTTGTGTGAAGGAGTCATTATCAGACTGGAGGAGTTTAAAGGGAGTCCAGGAGAAATGGGATTATTTAAAGGAAGCATTATTGAAGGCCACAGGCAATTGCATTCGGCTTGTTAGCAAAAACAAAAAAGGGAAGAAACCACTGTGGTACTCTGCAGAAGTGGCCAAAATAGTGAAGAACAAAAAGACAGCATTCAATAATTATAAAACAACTCAGAGTGAAGAAGATAGGCAAACCTATAAGATTAGGCAGAAAGAGGCAAAGCAATTTATAAGAGCTTCCATAGCACACGCAGAAGAGAAAATAGCTCAGTCAGTAAAAAAGGGGGACAAAACATTTTTTAGATACATAAACGAGAAAAGAAAAGTAAAACAAGGATTAGTTAGATTAAAAACAAAGGAAGGAAGGTATGTAGAAGAGGATAAAAGTCTCGCTGACTGCCTCAATGAATATTTTTGTTCAGTCTTTGCAGAAGAAAAGGAAGGAAAGGGACCTCAGTTAGGAGGAAACACTAACGAGACAATTACATGTCAGTTTACAGAGGAGGAGGTTCTACAGCAGCTGTCTAAAGTACAGACAAATAAGTCAATGGGGCCTGATGGGATCCACCCTAAATTATTAAAAGAGCTCAGTGATGTAATAGCAAAACCGTTAGCAAGGATTGGTTAAATAAATCTGTTAACGGGAGTCGTCCAGAAGACTGGAAATTAGCAAATGTTGTGCCCATTCACAAGAAGGGTAGTAGGGAGGAATCTGGGAACTATAGGCCAGTTAGTCTTACGTCAGTAGTGGGGAAATTAATGGAAACCATGTTAAAGGAAAGGATTGTTGAACATCTAAAAACACATAGATTACAGGATCAGAAACAACATGGGTTTACCTCAGGGAGATCATGCCAAACTAATCTTATTGATTTTTTTGATTGGGTAACAAAAATAATAGACACAGGTGGTGCAGTAGACATTGCTTATTTAGATTTCAGTAAGGCTTTTGATACTGTTCCGCATAGAAGGCTTATCAATAAATTGCAGTCTTTGAGCTTGGATTCCAATATTGTTGAATGGATTAGGCAGTGGCTGAGTGACAGGCAACAGAGGGTTGTGGTAAATGGAGTTTATTCGGCGCAAGGTCTTGTTACCAGTGGGGTACCTCAGGGGTCAGTACTTGGACCCATTCTATTTAATATTTTTATTAGTGATATTGCAGAAGGTATTAATGGAAAAGTATGTATTTTTGCTGATGACACAAAGATTTGCAACAGGGTTGACGTTCCTGGAGGGATCAGCCAAATGACAAATGATTTAGGTAAACTAAAAAAATGGTCGGAGCTGTGGCAATTGAGTTTTAACGTGGATAAGTGCAAGATAATGCACCTGGGACGTAAAAACCCAAGGGCTGAATATAGAATATTTGATACAGTCCTAACCTCAACATCTGAGGAAAGGGATTTAGGGGTTATTATTTCAGAGGATCTAAAGGTAAGTAGTCAATGTAATAGAGCAGCTGGAAATGCTAGCAGAATGCTTGGTTGTGTAGGGAGAGGTATTTGCAGTAGGAAAAGGGAAGTGCTCATGCCACTGTACAGAGCACTGGTGAGACCTCACTTGGAGTACTGTGTGCAGTACTGGAGACCGTATCTCCAGAAGGATATAGACATCTTAGAGAGAGTTCAGAGAAGGGCTACTAAAATGGTGTATGGCTTGAAGGAGAAAAGTTACCAGGAAAGGCTTAATGATCTTAACATGTACAGCTTGGAAAAAAGACGAGACAGAGGAGATATGATAGAAACATTTAAATACGTAAAGGGAATCCACAAGGTAGAGGAAGGGAGTATATTTAAAAGGAAACAAAGTAGCAAAACAAGAGGACATAGTCTTAGATTAGAGGGGCAAAGGTTTAAAAGTAACATCAGGAAGCATTATTTTACTGAGAGGGTGGTGGATACATGGAACAGCCTTCCAGTTGAAGTGGTAGAGGCCAAAACAGTAATTGAATTTAAGCAGGCATGGGATAGGCATAAGGCTATCCTAAACAATAGATAAATCCAGGTAAAGCATCCATGTAATTGGGCAGACTAGATGGGCCGAAAGGTTCTTATCTGCCGACATTTTTCTATGTTTCTATGTTTCTATGAACACTATACAGTTTGTTCATGTGTTAATTGTGAGCTCAAAGAGAAAAAGGCACATGGTGTAACTACAAGGGTCGCAGTGGTCGCACTTGCTACTGGACCCTGGCATTCCACCACTGGAGGGGGGCCCAGGCAGTGGTGGAACCACTGGTAACCCTTTAAGGACCAAGGGTGTTTAAAGTCAATGCATTTATGACAGAACAGTTCTGTCATTGGTCCTTAAGAGGTTAATTAGGTAGCAGAGGCCTTGTTATTTTTCCTCTGGCTATCTATCATGAGTCTGACACTTCCTGGTGTCTCGTTGCAGGTCTGGTGGTTGCTTGCTTGTGATCGCTCAAGTGTGATGTGTCCCAATCTGTCTCTTGAAACAAAGTAGTTCTTCTGCACACTGTTTTCAAAAATAGTCACAAAACGGGTGCTCATCTGCAAGAAGGACTCACCAAGGTCCTATAAATGAGTAAGTAAACCACAATAAATCAAGAGGGCACAACCATGAAATAATATATACCAAAAGTATAATAAAAAATATATAGATGTCAGTAACAAGAGTAAAGTATCACAAATGTTACATATAGTTACAGTACACAAAATGCAGCATATAGGGAGGCGGCCCCACAGGCTCAGCAAAAATAAACACAAGAAAAACCAAATAGCTGACCCATATGAAATATGCAATATTAGGGAAACCACAATGCGAAAAGGAGGCAAAACATAAAGGGCCACATCACAATCCTAGCGTTAAAACGCGGGCACAAGGGAGGAAAAGCTGCGCCCGCAGTTTTCCCCCTTGCGCCCACGTTTTAACGCAAGATTACAATGCAGGCGGAAAAAATGCTGCCAGCATTGTTACAGAGTGGTAAAATCGGGGATGCTCACGTCAGCGCTGAGCACAGCCACGAGCTTCCACTCGATGGAGTCCATAGGACCCCATTGAGTTTCCCCCTGCCGGTCACATGACCATCTGGATCTCACCTCGCTAGATCCAGCCGGTTGGCATAGTGATATGCAGGGAGAGACTGGGGGGACTTTTTCCCCCAGTCTTTCCCTGCTCCCGCCGGACGGAGGAGGCGGTCATAGTCGCGGTCCTCGCAGCGGGACAGGAGGTAAGTATCTGACTTGTTTTTTGTTTTTTTTGGATGGTGTATACGGGTTCTCCAGAAGCGGAATCCGTTAACACCAAGTCCTGGCTCTGGTTAACTTTCCGCTAACCAGAGCCGGACGTTAATCAGCGTTAGGACTTTGTAATCCTAACAGTGATTAACACTTTGCATTCCCCATGTTAAGTATAGCGAGCGCAAAGTACAGTAACCTCACGCTGAAAAGCGCAAGGTACCAAACGCAAACGGGTTACTTAACAAGCGAGCGTTAACGTTAGCGTCAAGAATGTAATGTGGCCCAAAGTGGGTCAGTACAAGTCCTGCTAGCCAAGACAAGGCACCCCAACGTTTTGGCGTTCTATCGCCTAGTATCCCTATTATATACCCTATTATATATGCATTAGCTATGGAATTGAATGCTATGGTAATATTAATATAATGGGGATACGAGGCGATAGGTTATAATATTATTAGGTTTGGAAACCAGCAATTTTTGGATAACGCAGGAGACATGTATACAGGTATTTTTGCAAAATGTTTTTAGTAAAAATGCAAAACTCTCTCGCTGGGGGGGCCATGGATTATTGCACCGGGGTCCTGAAGTTTCTAGTTACGCCTCTGGCACACGGGGAAAGTTTTTAAAGGCTTGGTTCCTCTTCTCCAGAGCATGTCTTCATAGAGCTGTGCTTAAGACTGTTGTGTTCACAGTTTTTTTTGTAAGCGCACCCACACAGAATTGAATTCCAGCCATGGCGGTTGATACATCCTTAGTTCAAAGTCTTAAAATTTCAAAAGGAATGTGTGAACTGCATAATTCTTTATGTCAACATTCCTTTGAGGAGACTACATTCTGCCAAGATTTGTTAGCATGCTACCTAAGAGAAGTCACCCTTACGCAATGCCTTTGATAAGGGCATCATTTCCACTCAACTATCATTATTCCTATGTGAAGGTAGATCCCAGGAATTCTTTAACGTATGCCAACCGAAGTATAATTAAATCCAATTTCTACTCCCAAATAATAGCCCTCTATTTCTGCTTGCAGAGGTGACAGGCCAGTCAATGCTCCTCGTAACACACTACTAACCGAATTTTCAGTGAAACAGCAGGTAATTACTAGCAGCCGCTGATATCCAGAGAGATGACATGCGCCGCTGGTGGTATACTCTCCCAGAGGTTTAAGTTTCCATGGAGTGCTGTGTGAGACTTAGGCTGGCTGTCCACTGGCACTGTAGTCGGGCGACTGACTTGGTTACCTGACTAAGGACAATGCCATCGGTCGACCACGGTCGTCCACTGGAAGCGTCTGTGGATGACCCAGAACGACTGATGGACAGGCCACCGAAAACCCCCCCAAAAACCTCGCTGCGGGAAAGAAAAACCCTGTTGCAGGGAGAAAAAGAAACTCTGTTTCAGCTCCAAAGACAGCCCCCGTCCAGCGCAGTCAAAGCAGAGAAAAAACAAATCTTGCCAGGCTGCAGGGGAGGTATTAACCTCCTTGTCCCTGGTAAATTTCAGCACCAGGGATAGCAACGCCGAATGCAGCTGGCTCGCAAGAAAAAAAAAAAAGAGACACTGGAGAAAAAAAATACCTAAAAAAACTCTAAAAATTCAATGAATAAAAAAGCTTTTTGCTGCAGAATAAAAAAATAAATGGTTGAATAAAAATTAAAATATTTTTTACAATGAATCCTATGGGCTTCACGCACGGCGGTTTTACTATACAATGCATCTTTTCATGTTTACCCGAAGCACAGCGATTTTATTATACAATGCATCTTTTTATGTTTCCCTGCACACAGCGGTTTTACTTTACAATGCATCTTTTCATGTTTCCCCGAAGCACAGCGGTTTTATTATACAATGCATCTTTTTATGTTTCCCTGCACACAGCGGTTCTACTATACAATGCATCTTTTTCATATTTCCCTGCCGCGGCACAGCGTTTTAACTATCCAATTCATCTTTATCATGTAAATTGTATCACATCATCCCGACATCGTCCGATTACTCCCATTGAAATGAGAAAGATCGCTAGTCTGTTGTAGTCACAAAAATTCGTCTGAAATCATCCGATGGTGGCCAGATGCAGTGGAAGAGGGCTGATTCATCTGCATGTCGTAGGATCGGTCGAACGACTTCAGATGATTTTGGATGATCACACAAATATGGTGGCAGTGGATGGCCAGCCTAACACAGGTCTACTCACATAGGTCTATTTAATAAAAGGTGACATTCAGGAGAATTGGCGGGAGAAGAGAACAATCCAGACCAAACAGATTTGGAAAGTGAGATAAATGGGAGAATTTTTCTGGTTTGGCCATTTTGATCTGGATTTTTCACTTCTCCAGTCAATTCTCCTGAGTTTTGCCTTTATTGAATAGACCTGTAAATGGTGAAGTTAGGAGAATTGACTGGAGAGGTCAAAATAGCCAAACCAGAAACATTTTCCCATTTAGCTAACTTTCCAAATTGGCTAATTGGTCTAGATTGTTCTCTTCTCCTGACAATTCTCCAGACTTTCCAGACTGAAAGGACCCTACACTGTACAAAACGGCATGCATATGCGACACCACAAAGTCGATATTCCTTTAAAACCGAGATTTTTATTATTTAGTATGTTGTGCGTGTAATCATTTGATTTCTATAGGATCTCACCCTCTGCTATAGCTGCTTCTTTTGTTCCGGTAGTATAGCATGCCTCTCCTGTTTTTTTGCAAGGTACTGTACTCTGCTTTTGCTTAACGTGTTTTAGTCATTTCAGAAGCTTTTCATTAGTTCTCAAATACGGTAACATGTTCCACTTTCCCTATCTGACACTCTTCCCCTTGAAACCTGAGAAATGTTCAGTTTACAATCTATTCTTTATCTCCAGAGGTTCCTAAATAGCTGGGCAGTTTTCCAGTTTTCCAGCAGTGTGCTCAGATCACAGATTTCTTCTTTAGGTTTGGACTTATTTTTCTCTTTTCAAAGAGCTTTATTGGCAAGCTGGCAGGTTGCAAGCTACAAATGATTTGCAATGTCTCAAAAGCAACAATACACTAATGGTTCTATACTAAAGGGGTTATTCAGAGAGCATCGAAATTTCAGCGAAATTTCTGTGCTCCCTCGTTCTGCACACTTCGGTGTGCTTGGGTGATTTCAGTTCATCGACCCTGCCATGAATTCAGCATTCACCACAGGGTCCCCGAAAGTGCACAGAATGGGATCCGCCGAATGCTGCCGATCAGCCCGCCGAACACTGCCGAAAGTCGTCAAACTGGTAAAAAAAACAAAAACTGCCATTTATAATAAAGGTCTTTAAAACAATAAAAATGGATGGATATAATAAAAAAGGTCCTATAAAAATATTAAAACATTGTGTGACAGAATTTAAAAAACTAGGAATTAAAAAAAAATGGGAATCAAAACTTTTGCCGAATAAATCAAGAAAAATACCTACAAATTTCTAATAAATAAATAAATTAAAAAGCTTATAGCTGCAAATGAAATAGGACGTTAGATGTAAATTCCAGGCATTTTCGTTTAGTAGTTTTTTTGTAAACAGTGTTTCAATTTTGACACTTTCAATTGTACTGTTTTTTTTTTTTTGTTTTTTTTTACCCCGTCCGTCAGCTATTTCCGGCGGCTGGTAAAATGTCGGCAACATTTTGGGGCTCTCTGAATAACCCCCTTAGTGACCTATAAATGAGGTTTGATATAGGATGAGCATTTTCAGAGAAGATGCATTAATGTTTTGTCACAATAAGTGTGGAAGAACGTTTCTTGAACATTGACATAAGGAGTGTATCATGATCTATAAACACTGATCAGAAGCAACATTAAACCCACCTGACTAATATTGTACATGTCACCCTCATGCTGCCAAATAGCTCTGATGCATCAAGGCATGGACTCCACAAGACCTCTGACCGTGTCCTGTGGTATCTGGAACCAAGACGTAAGCAGCAGATCAACAGATCCATAAAGTCCTGCAAGTTTATAGGTGGGGCCTTCATGGATGCAATTGGTTGTTCCAGCACATCCCACACCTGCTCATCTGGGGAATATGGAGTCTAGGGCAACACCTTGAAATCTTTTTCATGTTCCTGAAGTCATTCCTGAACAATTCTTGCAACGCTTGCTTGAAGAGGCCACTGCCATCACATACACCATTGCCATGAAGGGGTTACATGTTCTGCAATCTCTAGGTAGGTGGTATGTGGCAAGTGTGTTCTGACAACTTTCTATCTTGGCCAGTATTACGTATTCAGCAATTTAAGCTGCAGTAGCTCATCTATGTGAATGGGGCCAGACAAACCTCACTCCCCACGTGACTCGATGAGCCTTGGGCACCCATAACCCTGACTACCAGTTAATCACCAGTTGTCCTTCCATTCTCCACTTTTGGTTGATACTAACCATTGCATACCAGGAACACCTCCCACAACTTGCCGATTTTAGATGCTCTGACCCAGTGTTCCATCCTTCACTTTTTGGCCCTTATCAAAATCAATGAGATCTTTCCACTTGCATTGTTCCTGCTTCCAATTAACCAAGTTAATTCAAGAACAGACTGCTAGCTTGCTGCTTAGTAAGTACCACCCCCATGTTAATGATATAATCAATGTTATAATATATATATATTTATATACTGTATACAGTATGCCACATGCTGTCAGTAATTTCAGCTGGTTCCAATAAAACAAATCCTACAAAGTCACCTAACATTATTTCCTTTGCTATATGATCACTAATGAATAGGAAAAAACTATCATTACTTATGGGCCTTCACTGATCTTTACTTGACATAAATAATAAAGGAACATAGTTCTGGTATTTGAGTAAGAACAGTTTCTCCCATGGTCCAAATTGTGACATTCCCATTTCAATTCCCTATGATTCCTGGTTTAGTCTTTTGGCCCGATTTAAACAAAAAAAAAAAAAAGCCATGAAAAACATTTATTTTTACTATTTCAACAGACAGTCAACAAACTTGAAAGTCTCATAGAAGGACCGTTTTGAAACATTGCAGCTAATGGAAAGGAGACTTCAAGTTATTTATGGACCTTCTTTAATCATTACTCTATGTAGCATGTAAAAATAAAAATAATAAAAAAAAAGGTTCTGCCAGTAGACCAAGAATCGCTACTCTAATGGGGGCTGCAGACAGTATTCAATCATATTTTATTTATGTGTGGTCATGGTATGACCCCAGCAGTTAGACGCAGCCCTGAAAAAGAAAAAAGAAAAACAACAAAAACAGTCTACGGGGAGAAAATGCATATTGTCCAATCTGCAAAAAAAATGAATAATAAAAAAATATATATATATATATACTCACATATTATTTTTTTTGTGTGTGTGTGTGTTTGTGTTGGTTCTTTATTTATTCTCTCTTTTTTTTTTTCATCACATGAGCTAATTAGTCTAGGCTCCAGTTGCGCAAAGTTCCAGATACAATCACACAATATAAGTCTCCTGGGAGGAAAGTGGGTGTTATAATAAGGCAGAGGAATCTGGGTGATGGTAGCTCATGACTGTAGAATTTCACCCCGGCCATGCAGAAGTGCAGTTTGACATTTGACAGATTGAGTGCAATGCGCAGGATTTTTGGCATTTCTTCCAAATCCGTCTGGAAAACCCAGTTTGTCTCAGTTGGACACCTCTCTCCCTCTTTCACTGGGCTCTTAAGAGCTCGGGAGAAAAGGGTTAAATAAATGTTTGTGATATGATAAGGTAGTTGTTTATGTAAAGAATGACAGATTATTGGCTCCAGTTGCAGGCCCCGAGACGCAGCACATAGAAATTGGCGCTCCCTTCTGAAATGATGTGATTTCCTCTAAGGTTTTACTATTTAGGAGGAACCCACCGCTCTGGGAATTTATATGATTTTTTTTTTTCATCCTACAAAGATGATTTCTCAAGTACTGGAGCCCGTGGAAGTGGGAGTTTGGATTCCATGTGTGTTAGCGTAGAGGTTTTCATGCTTGTTATGGTTAGCTGGTTGCGTGCACAAAATATAATGAAGGAATATAGTACAAGGAACAGAGCTCTCTCAGAAGCGGTGTAGCTGGAGGTCACGGATACTCTGATGATATTCAATCACACAAATACTGAAAATACTTCATAACGCAAGAAAATTTAAGTTCTAAAAAATACTACCACATTAGTAGGTATAAAAAATTGAACAACCTAGGAGCTGGATGGACGCACTCAAGGACTTCAAAAAACAATTAAAATCAATGCTTTATTGAGTCATGGTATTAAAATCGTGCCTGTATCATATTCAGACGTTTCTGCCCTCTCAAGAGCTTTTATCAAGGTAACAGGCTGTGGGTAGTGTACATATATTTATATAAAAAACATCAACAATACACTTACCGAATCAGATTCGGTAAGTGTCTTGATGATGTTTTTTACCCATTTTCCCATTCTCTCCATTACCGTCTTAGATCTTCACGGTCGGAGAAGATCAGCCAACCAGTAACAAGAAAATATGGTTGGTCTGCATAACAGCCTACAAATCTGCATATACTGTATCTACGTGTTTCTGTGTTGATTTAGCATTCTGTTTATCGACAAATATAAATAATGATTACTCCTGTTGTTACATTATTATCATCATCATCATCATCTAATTTTTTATATAAAGGTTTGCCAGAATGGCCATGTTTCCTTGAATACATACAGGGCTGGTGGAAGACACTGTGCTGCCTGGGTTCAAGGATGAAATGCTGCCCCTCCCCCAAAAAAGAAACACGCGGATTGTATGAGCATTTCACAGAGCTCCACAGCGCTAATCCAGCAGCCTGCACCGTAAACTGCGCTAAACCTCAGGATGCTCGAACCAGCACTAATGCACCGCCCCGACCATTCCCTCCATGGGACTCCATTGAAGCTTTGACAGCCGGGTCACATGACCTGCAAGATCTCTCGGCGTGGTTGCAGAGGGAGACTGGGGACTTTTTTCCCCAATCTCACTTTGCTCCAGGCGGCAAGAAGCGACAGATTGGGCTGCTGCTCTCGCTGTGGGATGAGAGGTGAGTATCTGATTTTGGGGGGGTTTGTAGCTGGTGATAACTGATTCTGCAGAAGTGGAATCAGTTAATCACAACTAAGAGCTGATGCTATCTTTTCAGTTAATCGCAGTGGGACATGATTAGCGTTAGGACTTTGTAATCCTAACGCTAATTAACTCTTTGCCCTCCCCATGTTAAGCATAGGCAGCACAAAGTACAATCGCTCAATCTCCGAAATCCCATTAGCGTTCGGGAATGTAACGTGGTCGGCCCGCACTAGGGCCACTTAACCTAATGTTAACGTTCACGTTAGCGTTAGGGCCTAGTATGTTTCTCTTTATTCTTCATCAAACAAACTTGTAACAGTATTGTATATCAGACTCAAAGTAGATTTCTCAGGTATATGTTACTTAATTGTTACAATATTGTTTTTTCTCCTATTATCTGGGGAGATGTTTAACTGCTCCTTATTAGCTCACTTTCAATAAATCACCCATGCTGCCCAAAATGTGTTGGAAGGCTCTCATTGAAGGAATCGTAACATCCTACAGAAGAGAGGTCAGATATTTATACATGATGTAATACTGTACTTCTAATGGGGGCTGTAAAGATACTTATCTTTGTCTTTTGTGTGAAAAACAGCTCTGTTTGCTAGTTTACATTTTCTACATGCTAGCAAAAACATGGCATGGCTTAATTTCGACTCACATGCAGCACTTCAAAAGCAGTACTTATTACCGAGTGTCTGTCTTCCATTTCTCACTGAAAACTGTTATCTCACAGACAAGCAGTGGTTTCATTGTGGCAGACTTTGCAAAAACTCTGAATTCACGGTTTAGGGAACTGCTACTGGAGTTTGCCATAGTTGGTTCCTGCCTTAGGTAATCTGTGTGGTAGCGCTCAGTATAGGTTTCACTGGTAGTTCTACCTGTGTTTCCTCCATAGTTGCTGCCCTACGTAAATTGCATAAATGGTATTGTTTGTTCCAGTTTTGATCAAGGGGAAGTTATCCCAGAGTTGTTCTTATCATTCTTATCAGCATTGTTTGTATGGGAAAACTATGGAGACAGCCACCTTAATACTGCTGAAGTATAGCCACCATTGTTTCAGGCATGACTGAAACAATAGTTAGGGGAGAAAAATGTTATTTACGTAAGAACAATGCTGGTAGTGTTGTTCACTATTCTTCACCTACCTGTGTTGGACCTACGTGTGATGGATTGATGTTGTTCAGTGTTTTCTTTTTTTGAGAAAGAATTTTACCAGGAAGGATACATTGAGATTTCTCTCATTTTCAAGTATGTCCTGGGTGATGAGTATGTACCAAGTGCCCAAGGACACTTACTGGAGAGGTTGCTTGTTGGGATCAAACCCATGTCTCCACAGGCTCTCTCCATGCAGAGCAGTGATGTTACCTCTACTCCACCCAGCCGGTATTTTATGTAACAGTCAACAATAGCGCTGTAGGGGTTATTCAAAGCGAGCCGATCTTGCTCCCTAATTTCGCCGAACAGTGAATTTCCCCGTCCGGTGCAATTTCGTGGCAATTCAACTACTCAAAAAGCTGACAAATCGCCAAATATTAGCGAGTTGCCAGTGAAATACAGTGCAATTTGGCAACAGTGAAATCCCCCATAGAGAAGTGATGGTTAATCTATTCAGAGAACGCAGAACATTTCATTTGCAGCAGAAAGTCTCTTTATTAATTTGTTTTTTAGAATTTTTTAGGCATTTTTCGGGAATTGATTCAGATTTTTTTTTTTAAATTCTGTTACAGACTTTTTTATTGTTATTCATACGACCTTATACATTATTTCCATGCATATTCATGCATTATTTTTGTTTAAAACTCCATTTAAAAGTTGCCATTTTTATTTATTTACCCCTGTTCGTGTTGAAACAACAGAAATCTCAATGTATCCTTCCTGGTAAAATACTTTCTCTAAATAAATAAATATAAGTACTATGGTAATCATGCATGTATATGAGGTGTTTGATCAGGCAAAAAGTTCAAGTCCTCTTTAACCCTAATAAGTTCCAATTGCAAATGTGCTGCTGACTGAATCAAGTCAAAAAGGCTGAGCTGTGACAGTAGAAGAGATATCTGCACCCCAAGATGAAATTTATGAGAACTCTGAGAATGGACAGCAGCCACTGTGGCCTGTTCTAGGGCGGGTTCCCGCTTGGGTCTCATAAGGTTTTATCTCGATGGTGCCATTACAGAGAAACCTAAACCATATGCAAATCAGACTTCTATCACTCAAAAAGGCTGGCCAGTACTGAAATGCCAAAGTAGTCCTTTCTGCACAAGAGATACCTCAACCCCCAAAGATCGTTTCGACCTGGTTTGGCCTCATTAGGAAATATCTGTATTGTTTCACTACAAATACATGTATTCAAGTTTTTTCTTTGAAATACAATGTCTAAATAGTCTGAGGATCTTCTAATATTTACAGATGGGGCTGTTATATTTGACGGCTCACTTGTATATATTTGGGTGGAATAGGCCCCATTTTGGGTAAAATACAGACGAAGTATAAAGAGTTTTACACAAGCAATATGACCTCTTATAGATAGCTGATTTAAAGGTCAAGCAAATGTACACAAAACATGGACTATTGTTTAACTCTACAAAGTTTAATACCCGATGTGGCTGTGGTGACCCATCTTACCTTTTTGGGAAAGTGTGTTAAAATCTTGATAATCCTCCTGCAGAAAAGACCTTTCCTTATATATTCCAAATTAGCTCCACCACACTTTTCTATAAGCCCTAAAAAAATTCTCCACAGTTCCTACATCAATATCATTCATAGAGAATAAGTTACTATCACAACATTTTATCACGTGCATATTCCATTTAATATAGATTTCTTCTTTACTCTTTTTTAACAATCACAGAGACCCTCCGTGATGCGTTTTGGAACCTGGCATGTCTGGGTCTGCTATAAATATCTTTTCGTGTGGAATTTTTTTTTCTATATGCCAGTGCTCGTCACCAGTCCCCTGTCCTGATAGTGGAAGTATTTTAAGTATGTGATGGGTCAGAAGGGTGTTTAGGTGGTTACATACACAGTAGATTGGTTAATGAAAAGGGCCTGCTGGTCTCCACTATAGCGGCTCCATGAGTTACAGCTTTCCAAACAAGTTAGGAGTGTGGGATAATCTTGGTTTCCATGCAGCTCAATACTGATTAGACATCACTGAATATTGTCCACAGGATTAATTATGACTGGTTCATAACAAGCAGTTCTGGAGCAACACTGTAGATGGGGAGCAGTCACAATGGATATCCCAGTGATCTCCATGTTGCCCGCAGTTTATTTTCTGTCTCATAATTCCCTAATAATTTTTGATGAATGATTGATAACGGCAGTAGGTCTAATCATAATTAAATCACCTTGTAAATGTGCAACACTATACAGATTTTCAGTTTCTCTTTGTGTGAACAAGGCTAGAGAAGCATGAAAGCTTCCATCTTTATATAAGCACAGGTTTTCCATTGATCACAAGTCAGAAATGTAGTGAAGATCTTGCCTGGAAAATAATGGGGAAGGTTAACATTTGACAGTCAAGCTATAAAGAAATACTCATCTTATCATGCTCTGCAATTATCCACACCAGTTGTGGACTACACCTCCGAATATTGAGTCAGCAATCAGCCATATTGGTTTCAGAACCTAGATTTTACTGATCTAGAATCAAGTTACAAGTACCTGCACAGGAATTACAGCTCCACCGATGCAGTGTTCTCGAAGATTCACCACCTAAAATGAAAACCATAACCTTCCCACCATTGTACATACAAGTGCTCAACAGCAAGTGTAACCGTTTCACTACTAAATCTACATAAGCTCTATTTTGTATCGTAATACAAACAATACCAAAACGTAGCAAATAAAATTGCATTGGATTCTAAAGTAAACAGGGAGCCGGTGTAGAAATTAACAAACAGGGCGTGAAGTGGATGAGTCTGGCAGAGGGAGATTCTGGGTTCTCTTAAGGCCAGTGAGGAGACAATAGTCAAGGAGGGAGGTAATAAGAGTTTGGATGAGCCTTTTAGTAGTATCTACCTTCATCATATTTACTGCATTTAGTTCAAAGGCCATTTCGGTCTATATTCTAAAAATGCAGACCCCATGTGACATTGTGTGAGAATAGAAACATCTAGAGCACTATTCCCTTCTTATGCTAGCGTTAGCGCTCATATAAGTGAATGTTGACGCTAAGTGCCTTTAACGGACACCCCACAATGCGAACGCTAATGGGTAAAAAAAACAATTAGCACATCGGTGATTGTGCTCCCTTCCGCGACTTTCCTGTACTCTTGCGCTTTATATACATAACATGGAGAGCGCAATCAGTAATTAGTGCTAGGATTACAAAGTCCTAACGTTAATTACCGCACCACTGTGGTAACTAAAAAGTTAAGCACAGCTTGAAGCTTGTGCTAACTGATACCACTTCTGTGGACTCACTTAGCACCAGCTGAAACCCCCAAAAAATCATATACTCGCCTCTCATCCTGCGGCTTGAGTGTTGGCCTGATCTGCTGCTTCTGGCCGCCGAGAGCAGAGCGAGACTGGGAACAACTAGTCCCCAGCCTACTTCCGCAAATCACTCTGCGGCCCTGAATGATCTTGCGAGATCATACAGGTTTCGTGGTCCGCCAACACAACCCTCCATGGAGTCTTATGGACTCCAGGAGGTGATATTTGCGGCGGCGTGTTAGTTTCCAGAAGCATAACGCTACGTTACGGGGCAGGCCGATGAATCAGTGCCTGACGCGTAATATGGTGCTAAAACGGGGACTCTAAGGGGAAACCTGCAGATGCAGGTTTTCCCAATTGGTCTCCCTGTTTTAGCGCCTAGCAGGGAATAGTGCCCATAGAGTTCAGGATTTTTCATTTCAACAAATTATTTGTAAAGGATTAACAAACTCACAAAAAAAAACACATTTGCAAATTTACATAACTTTCATATTTTCACTATTTTGGAATAACAATCTTTATGCAAAATTTACATTTTACTCTATATTTAATTAACTACAAATCCAATGTTTCAAATAGAGGTTAAGATATTATTTTCTTTAACAAAAAGTGCTTAGGAGTTCTGTTCATGGCGACAAAAATACAGAAGAAGCTTAAAATGGGAGAGAAAAATTCAAAGTTTGACCACAAAAAAAACACAAATTTCCCCACAAAAATTGCACTTCATTTAAAAAGGTCTAAGGCCGGGGCTAGATAAGCGCACTATGTGCGTCCGTACTGGCATGTCTCCCAGCGTCCATCACAGCGTTGTGACGCTTCGACGGAGCTGGCCACACGCTGCAATGGCGCATGAATTGCGCGCGCTACAGCGGATGTGCTGCGGCTGTGCTGAAAGCCTCCCCATCGAAGCACTACAACGCACGTTCCCTGGGGCTGCAAAGTGCAATCCTAGGAGGATCAAGCGTTGCAGCGCTGAGCCCACTAACTGTGCTCAGCGAGGTGGCCAGACGGTCGTCAGAGTGGAAGGAAGGTCCACTCTCACAGACGTTCCTTACGCTCTCAAACATTCGTCTGAGTCCAGCCTAAAAATAATACCACATCATAAAATCGCAAAACGGAACATTGACACATTGCAAACTCAGAGCTGGTGGTGCTTAAATGTCAAGTCAAGGTAACTCGTAAACTCTCTGCATTGTCCTAAAGAATATGAACAGATCACTGAGGTTTACAATCCCATGCACACCCAGGTCACCCAGGTTCAACCCCATACAAATCCAGTTAGGACTGGCTAAAACAATTGAACGGATTCCAGTAAAGGCTAGTAGTTAAGCAATTAATTAACCTTTTAGACATGTTATATATATCACTACTATCCACTGAAAATTGATAATATACTAGGTCATCATGAACTCATTCTCGACTGTAAAATGTAGATGGCTGAAAATGCAGTGTTTAAATGGAATTATCATTACTATTATTATCATCATTTATATAGCGCCAACAGTTTCCGCAGTGCTTTACAATAACCAAAGGGAACGAGATACAGATAAACGGACATATGATGGAAACAAAAGGTGTAGAGGGCCCTGCTCATAGGAGCTTACAATCTAGAGAATCTTGTAGTAAAGGAGCAGCACAGACCTTCTCATCAGCGAGCACTGCCTCAGTCTCAGGTGCACAAACCATCCAGCTCTGTCACAAATGAAATTCGAATACAATAAAGTAATGGAATTACACTTTGAATATTTTTAATTGCTGGGATTTATTTAGCAAAGCATGTGGATAAGCCAACATTTCAGTCCAACACAAGCACCTTTCTGAAGCCAGGGATTAGTCATTTTAAATTTTAAATAAATCCACAAAAACAGTGCTTTTTGCAGCTTATGTGAACTGTGAAAGACAGTACTATTAATTAAACATGTAATCGCCAAGCATTATAACATTTTGAAACTAAACTAAAAAAAATAATAGAATTGAACAAAACACAATGATACAATAATAATAATAAGGCCGCTTGCTAGCTGTCACACGGTAGTGCACTAGTTCATGACGTGTATTGACAGCAGCACTCCAGTAAGTTCTGCTTTTGCTATAATTTCAATCAGTGGTATGCACTATAGCAAACCAACATAGATTCACATGATCTGGAGACGGTTGGGCCCCATGGACCAAAAGGAATGATCATTTCTGATACAAATCTAAAAATGACAAGGGAATCGGGGCGGGTAAAAGGTTACATGATTTCCATTAATGGTAATGAATGTTTTGCTTTTTAATAGACTTTTTAATGAAATAAAATACTTAATCTAAGTGACTGTCCAAGCAATTTTGACATTGTGTAAATCTTTCCAACACCTCTTAAGCAGTCATTATGCTATGCTCCACTCTTCAGAAGGATGCCTGATGCTGTCTTCTCCAAACAGCACTTAACTCCTTGACACAAGGTCAGTGCTTTTCTTCTTTTCCATCATTGTTTAAAAAAATGTTTTGTGTCTTTATCTAGCGAAACAGACCTTCCCTGTGACAGAGACAGGGAGATGTTTGTAGTGTCTGCTGATATGTGTTCCACATTTGATTCATTCTCCTCCTGAATCTTCCTACTCTATTTGGGATTGCTTTGATCAGTGACATGGATGAAGCAAAAAGGGAAAATAAAAGAGGTCGTCTCAGATGAAGATTAGACTGTCTCTTTACTAAATCACGCCTGCAGCCACTTTAAAGTCAGGACACCCATAATGTGTGGTGTACTATGAGCAAAGAAATGTTGCATCCTACAAGCCGAGCCCCAAAATACAGCATTCTTACAAGATATATAAGGCATGTGTTCTTTTGTAGCTCTTTAGTGTATTCTAGTCTTAACGTATAATGTATTCAATGTGTGTTGCCTGGGCATTTTATTATTATAAATAAATTATTAATGACCACTGTTTTATTATTTACACCATAACACGAAAAAGGGAAGAATAGTTTTAAAAAAATCCTTTACCAGTAACACATAATTTATTGGAGCAGAAAAGCAAGGATATTAGAGAGAGTAGAAACAGAGGAAATTACCGTTTATTGCTATTAATAAATAAAAATAACATATTACAATATTTTAATAAATAAACATAACATAATGATATTTTTATTTATTAAAATATTTTAATATTAAAATATTTTAATAAATAAAAATAACATTAAAATATTTTAAATTTGAAAACTTGTTTCGTAGCAAAATATTACATAAAAATACCAGTTTTTAATTAATTAAATTACTAAATAATAATTCAAACTGAAGAAAAAGAAAATCTTTACAGTAAGAAATACAGAATTGATTGTATCTGGGGTAGAAGAGAAAGTTACCTTTTTTCTGATGTAAGTCACTATGTGCTAGTAGGACATGATTGCTTATAGTATATTTGTTAATGTGATTAGATAACATTACTTACATTAGCTGATAAACGTGTGGTGTAATGTACCTTATCCTTTAACAACACAATGTGTCTGAAGCTGGAAAAATACATTAAAGAATATTGACAAGGTGGAGATCCACAGTCCAAGTGGAGCCCTGAGTGCCCTTTGCCTGGCTCCATGGCTATGTCTGGCAGTTTTATAGCCTTTATTATTGACCTCTGTATCACAGTTGTGCTAGGCTCCATCTAAGCAGGAAGAAATAGATACAATCATGGGTATAGTCCGCTGCAGCGAAATCATTAAAAAAAGGTCTCACACTTATTCTATCAATTTTAAATTAATTTATT
Organism: Leptobrachium leishanense; assembly: GCA_009667805.1. NCBI lineage: Eukaryota > Metazoa > Chordata > Amphibia > Anura > Megophryidae > Leptobrachium > Leptobrachium leishanense. The sequence continues at coordinate 105,208,015 of CM019067.1, read as the reverse complement.
AATAATAATCATTGCAAAAGAGTGAATCCATAAAAAGCAAAGGTACTTAGAGAATTGGGGTTATATTTTCAAATGACTTAAAATAATGTATATTTTATGAAAATATAGGAGAGAAATCCAAGTGAACATTTAGGTGAAAAGACAGATTATTTAGTAATTAGCGAAAGGTATTGCAGTCGTGTAATAGATCACCTGGAGCAGGAAAAGATCTCCATGGACGTATATTTCAGATATAACTACAATAATATTTCATCAGCAGGATAGACGAGAGAAATCTCAATGTATCCTTCCTGGTTTCATACTTTATAAATAAATAAATCAAAAATACGGAAAATGCTACATGCAGATAACATACAGTTGTGTTCAAAATTATTCAACCCCCACTGAAATTGAGTGTTTTGGCCAGTTTGACATTGATTTTGATCATTCAGTCATCTTGCTTACAATTAAATCAAAGAGGCACGTGTAGGTCAGACAAATATAACATAACATTTATAATGAAATAACCACAAATGTCTTTTCTGTGCTCACATCATTATCAGTTTTATTCAACCCCCAAGTGACATTCAATCTTACTATTGCTCCCATAGTTCCTGACGTTACAACGCTTCTTTCCTCTGTTCCCGCAACACACAGTCATTTCACAGTCATCGGCCTAAAGAACGCATTTTTTGGCATTCCTGTGGACCCTGACACGGCACTACTATTTGTTTTTTCTTTTGAGGGTTGTTAGTATACACGGAAGCGCCTCCCTCAGGGGTATATTAATGCCCCAGTGGTTTTTGCCATCGTGCTTCAAACCGCTTTAAAATCGTGGCACCCCAGCCAAGGTTCAGTCCTGCTACAGTACGTGGACGATCTCCTCCTCTGTAGTCCATCAGGCGAAGCCGCCAAGGCTGACGGACTGTCACTCCTACAATGGTTACAAGATTGTGGTCATAAGGTTTCACTTGAAAAATTACAATGGTGTCAAACACAGGTTGAATATCTAGGTTTTGTTTTACGGCAGGGGGAAAGGAGTATCAGTCACAAAAGGATCCAGACTGTCATGGGCCTGGTCACCCCAAGTACCAGAAAAGAAATGCTATCTTTCCTGGGAATGATAAACTACTGTAGACAATGGATACCTGACTGCTCCTACTATGATAACATCCTGAGACAACACACTGCGGGGAATCCAGGCAAGCTCACCTGGACCCCTGAAATGACAAACGCATATAATGCTCTTAAAGAACGCTCTTATGTCCAGTCCAGCCTTGGGGCTCCCTGATTATATGTTACTATTTTATTTGTTTGCAAGGGACAACTGTAAAACCATGGCCAGTGTGCTCACCCAGGAACATGGGGGCCGCTTGCGTCCCATAGCTTTTTTCTCTAAAGTCATGCCAACTCCAGTCCAAGGTATGCCCTCTTGCCTACGCTCTTTGGTAGCTAGCTCGATGGCGGTGCGAATGGCTACTCAGTTCACTTTAGGACATGAAATCCATTCACACACCTCCGATGACGTACTAACCCTCCTCAAAGGTATACACACCCACCATATGACATCACAAAGACTCTCAGGCTATGAAGTGACTCTTCTCAGCAACCCGACCCTACATATCGAGTATAGTATCTCCATTGTAGGTCCTTCCGCTATCCTTAACGCTCTCCTGGGACGTAAGGTCACTGGTGACAATACCCCACCAGAACATGACTGTCTTCTCACCATTGACTCTGATACATCCCCCCGCCCAGACATGTACACAACCCCCGTACCAGAAGCTGACGTAGTATTCGTAGACGGTTCCTGTACCCGTCCCACAGACACTACCTACCATGCAGGTTATGCCATAGTCTCCCTGCTGAATATTATCCACGAGGCGGAACCTATCCCCTACCGCTCTGCACAAGCTGCCGAGCTCATTGCTCTCACACGCGCTTGCATTCTGTACACAGGTATGCCCGTTACTATCTACACTGATTCTAAATACGCCTTCGGCGTTGTCCACGACCATGGTAAGATATGGCGGAAACACGGCTACGTAGCAGCGGATGGTAAACCCATATCACACTCATCCCTTGTGGATGATCTCCTAAGTGACCTCATGCTCCCCTCTGCCCTCACTGTTCTGCACTGTAGAGCACACACACGTAACAATGATGTCGTCCCCCAGGGGACCAAGTTAGCTGACATGGCTGCTAAACGTGCGGCCTCCACCGGCAACAGCCACCTACACCTTCCCATGTTAAAACCCCTTTCTATTGCTAATGAGTTTCTCTTCTGTGAGCTACAGCGGTACGCCATAGACACAGAGTTAGAAGACTGGTGCTATCCCACTCTACACAAAATTTCACCTCTGGTTTGATTACCAAGGACGGTAAAGTATGCATACCCCAATCCAGTGCCACACTTTTCATTGATCAATTTCACGGCGCCAGCCACCACAGCATCAACACTACCAAACGGTTGCTTGAGTCTCATTTTTATATCACTGATTTTCTAGCCCTCACGAAGGATTATGTTTCCCGCTGTCTCATTTGTCTTCGCAACCACCCCAACAACCCTCACTGTATCGCACATCAGCATCTAGAGTACCCCACGACTTTTTTCACACATCTGCAGATTGATTTCACACGTATCCCCAGGGTTGCTGGTAGGGCTCAGGAGTACGCACTTGTCATGGTAGACATGTTCTCCCGCTGGCCAGAAGTATTTCCCACTAGGGCAGAGGATGCTAAAACAGTGGTTCGCATTTTGGCTCGAGAAGTAATTCCCCGGTGGGGGATTCCTCTCCAGCTCAATTCTGACAGAGGCCCCGCAGTACTTAGTACAACATCCTTTTACAGTTATAACAGCTTTTAAACGTGAAGCATAGCTTGACACAAGTGTCTTGCAGCGATCTACGGGTATCTTCGCCCATTGGTCATGGGCAAAAGCCTCCAGTTCAGTCACATTCTTAGGCTTGCGCACTGCAACTGCTTTCTTTAAGTCCCACCAGAGGTTCTCAATCGGATTTAAGTCAGGTGACTGCGATGGCCACTCCAAAATGTTCCAGCCTTTAATCTGCAACCATGCTCTAGTGGACTTGGAGGTATGCTTGGGATCATTGTCCTGTTGAAAGGTCCAACGTCTCCCAAACCTCAGGTTTGTGACGGACTGCATCACATTGTCATCCAATATCTCCTGGTACTGAAGAGAATTCATGGTACCTTGCACACGCTGAAGCTTCCCTGTACCTGCAGAAGCAAAACAGCCCCAAAGCATGATTGACCCCCCGCCATGCTTCACAGTAGGCAAGGTGTTCTTTTCTTCATAGGCCTTGTTCTTCCTCCTCCAAACATAGCGTTGATCCATGGGCTCAAACAGTTCTAATTTTGTTTCATCAGTCCACAGAACACTATCCCAAAACTTCTGTGGTTTGTCCACATGACTTTTGGCATACAGCAGTCGACTCTTCTTATTCTTTGGAGACAGCAAGGGGGTGCGCCTGGGAGTTCTGGCATGGAGGCCTTCATTACGCAGTGTGCGCCGTATTGTCTGAGCTGAAACTTCAGTACCCACATCTGACAAATCTTTTCTCAGTTCCTCAGCAGTCACACGGGGACTTTTCTCCACTCTACGCTTCAGGTAGCACACAGCAGTCGAAGTCAGCATCTTCTTTCTGCCACGACCAGGTAGCGTTTCAACAGTGCCCTTTGCCTTGAATTTGTGAATGATGCTTCCTATGGTCTCTCTTGGTATGTTTAACATCTTTGCAATCTTCTTATAGCCATTGCCCTTCCTGTGAAGAGTAATCACCTCTTCTCTTGTCTTCCTGGACCAATCTCTTGACTTCACCATGTTTGTAACCACACCAGTAAATGTCTAGAAGGAGCTGAGTATCACAGTCATTTTAAAGCTGCCTAATTGGTGCTTATTATGCTTTATTGCTGCTCCATGACATCCACAGGTGTTTTCAATACCTGATTGAAAACACTTGAATGAACCTCTGTTCTTCAGAGTAGTAGTCTTTAAGGGGTTGAATAATTGTGTCAATGAAAAATTCACAAAAGAAACATTTACTACTGTATTACAAAACCAATTGATGTCATTTTAGTTGCATATGGTTCTTTAAAAAGGCCTTGTAGGATTTCATTCTGAATACAATTACAAATGTACACTAAATTCCCTAAAACCCTTTACAGCATTGGGGGTTGAATAATTTTGAACACAACTGTACCTAGATTGAAGGTTCATTAGAATCTTTTTTGCAATTTGTCGAGATCACTTCGGCATGTCAAAACCAGCATCTTTCCTAAAATGCTTTTATTTCCTATTTATCAAATGAGTCCATAGACTTCTTCGTCTTCTAAACACGTGTGCTTTACTTACCAGATAAGTAGTCAATTTTAGCTTGGCTGTTTTTACGGGGGAAAAAATATATATTGGCTAGATTTGGACAATTTTATTTTAAAAATTGGTTGATTTAGAAGAATGGATTCGACCAAGTGTTCTGAACAATGTCCCCTTCTTGAGAAAAAGTGGGCCAGTACTAAGCCTGAAAAACCAAAAAGCCTGTCTGATATTGACATTATTAGTGAGCCTTTTACCTTGGATATCAATAGTAGCATGGGTTTAGCACTTCTGTGCAAATCAGGGAGACTTTGCACAAAAGCTCCCGGTGTCCTGGAGTTAGAGACAACACAGTCCAGAGAGCAGTATCTGAGGGGCAAGTTGATGGCTGCCACTGACAATGACCACTGGCTATACAAACAAGTCTCTCTGCTTTAAAGGGTGAATTGATAATCTGACACTACAAATACATTTGAGAGTTTCATTGTGATTTTCCCTGTTTCCCTACCTGTAGAGCAATTTATCAACGTCTTTCAGTCCTTGATATTTTTGATGAATGTGGCTTATCGTTAAAATCAAAGTGAGTTGCTAAACCCGTTCTTTCCAAATCAAATTTTTAACAGGAACTCAACTATCTTCTGAACTGAAAAATGGCCAAATTGCCATAAAAAAGTAGTAGATTCTGGTGATCAAGCCCAATATTGAGATGTCTTTAAAGACACCATCTGGTGCTTTGATAGAGATATCTCAATATGCTGATCTGCAGCTCAAAATCAAATGAAATTCATTTGCTGCAACCAAATTTTGTTTGGGGCAACTTCTGCAGCCCAAAAGCAAAGTTTTAGCAAAGAGCTAAAACTGTAAAATCAGCTGCTGAAAGATCTGAAATATTGGGCTTTCAGCAGCCGATGCAGGGCGAAATAGAAGTAAATAGACCAGCTGCTCAAAAGGCTGTAACTCAATTTGACAGTGGATGGCGCTATCTACTGGCCAAAATAGGTTATTTACAGTAAGAAATACAGTGGGTATAGGCCCAAATATTTCTTATTTTACAATTAATTAAAAATGATTTTACAAAAAAAACACTGGTTTCCGACAATGTTGTTTTGGAAAATCACTTGCTAGTGAAGGGGTTAAGGAAGCCCTAATTCACTTTACAAACGCCTGTCTGAATCAGGAGTCAATACAGTGGCTTGGTAGGATAACTAAAGCACATGTGTTTATGTGTGCTTTATATAGAAATAACTTTCTCAAGGTAGGAAATATACCATCTATACATCAGTTAATTCTTCAAATTAAAAGAAGAATTCAAAATGTATCTCATCATAGGATCTCTTATTATATGCTGTTAGTAGTAACATACTATCATTCTATACTCCGCTTAATCTTTATTATTATTATTATGATTTCATTTAAACATGGTAAGATTGCTGATTTACAAAGGCTAAAATTGCTGAGAACAGCAAAATACTACTTAGGAATCTTGCTGTCCAAAATGAAACTATTACCCAATAAATCTCAGAAACACTGATAAATTCATGACAAGGTCATCTTATATATATCTATTGTGAAAGCATTTGTGAAGAATGCTTACTTAGGACCCAAGGGCTCTGTAAAAGTTGCTTCTCATTAATGTTAGTTGAAACCGCATCGATCAACAAGATGGATACAGATTTTTATTAAAATAAATCTGCAACATCGAAATAGCAGAATATATACAAGTCTGTGTTAACAATGAGATAATTTAAATAAATCACATGTCTAAACAAATAGACCCATCAATGCTATGAACTCTGTAATTCAAAAAAGGAAATTAAAGGGACACTAGACAGTTGCTGCTGTGATCTCCCCTCCCCAGTGAGAAGTGTTCAGAGGGCTGATTCTGTCACTCAGATGCAGGAGCTTACTACTGACCAGAACCTCAGCACAGAGATCCCTCAGCTCAGGTATATTAGCTCCATCCAATAGTATCATAGCCTTCTTGCACCGAGAGCCACTGAATTGGCTGGGGTGCCTTGCCCCCTGTGGTCATGTGACATGCTGCTGCTTGTGCGTTTCCCAGACCCCCTTTTTGTCACATGACGTGCTGCTGCTTGAAGCAAGTCATATCCTGCAGGGTTCAGAGGGTGCTCAGTACTGGATTCTTGTGTTTTGGTTATTTTCACAGGAAACTAAAAGGGGTAAAGCAGAATAGCATGGAGGGGTCAAGAGGAGTTAATATTTAACCTGTCTCCTACAATCTCATTATTTAACCCTGTAGTGTCCCTTTAGCAAAGCAATATTTTACTAGACAATTGATCAAACAATAAATTTTTTAACCACTTTGCTGTAGGCAAGACGTCGGAAGCAGAATTCACAGGAACTGCTGTGTGCAAGCGATGCCTGGGAGATGCATCTGCAATGCTTACTTTTTTGCCCATTCACACGGTGATAGACAGGCCACTCTGGGGGAATCCTTGGAGTGCGCTGCCGTCACAATGTCATGATGTCAGGAACGTCTCCTTTCAGAAAAGCTGGAGAGAAATTAGAACAGGATAGTCCTTTGAACTCTTGTATGTTGACTTGTTTGATGTTTGCAGTGATTCCAAACATGGCTATCTATAATTAAAAAAAAAAATGAGAGAAAAAAGTTTTATAATGAAAAAATAAAAAATGTGAATATAACGCAATGGGTCATTTAAAGCGCAAGGACTGCACTGATGAATTTTACTTGATAGAGAAGGGTTGGGGCATTTACACCCATATCTGTTATTTTGATGCCTAGAGGCCCCAAACATGCCTTATGTAAGGGATAACCATTTGATCTTTCCAATAATGTTATTAATTTGTTTATAATTTGAGTGGGGAATGAAGAGGATGTCTCTGTAATGTCCAGATCTGAAATGGGATCTTTCCCATAATTTACACATTTACTTACCCTCCAAATATCACAGGGAAAACCATCTTCCCCACCAAGACAGTCAGTCAGGGTAACACCAGATGATTGTTGACATCATTATGTAACAACACAGGGATATCACCTTATCCCTAGCATAGCTGACTACAATTTGGATGTGTCGCTAGAACCCATTATCTTCACTTTTATAAGTCCTAGAACAACAGAACAAGTGTCATTTGAAATATTTTACTTTTTTGCACAATATCACTGAACACTGGGGTCTCCGAGCCAGCATTCATTTTTGAATACCAACTTGAGTGAGAATGACATACCAGGGAATACCTTGATATTCTTCGACTGGTCGATAGTTAAAGCTTCTTATATAAACTATAGGAAAACCTACATGACAACAGTTATATTGGAAGTAATCAAATTTAGCCATTTCTACAATTCATTATTTTCCAGCAAATAAAGGAAGCACACCTTTCACAATTTAGGTTAGTTGGACTAATGGCTATTCGGATAAGAAATTAAAATACTGATATTGCAGGTAAAGGAACTTTGCAGTGTTTTTTATTCAAAATTATTTATTTTGAAAACAAGACAGCAGTACAACAGACATAGATAAAAAATAACAGGAGTAGCCAGCAAGGGTCATCAAAGGTAACAAAATAAGAGAAGGTGAAGGACACTCAAACAGACATGAGATAGTGGTACCAGGGTGGTGGTTGAGTCCACACGGAAGCAGAAGGTGGAGTACCTAGGCAGGCAAAAGAAAACAAAACAAGAGGAGGGAGAAGAAAGGTGGGGGACTGCCCGGGAAGAAGCGGCATTTCAGCTCGCTCCGGTAACCCCACGGGGAAATGGAGGCCACGAAAGAGACCACATGGCCGGGTGACCTGGGGCCAGAGGAAGTGGTCAGAGCAATGGAACCCGCTACAATGGCTCGCCCAGAGCAACCCAACGTCCCGCACACCAAATAAAAAATAAAAGGGGTGGGAGGAAGGCCAGACGCCCAAACAACCACATAAAACCACATCTCGGATATGTACAATAAAGTCCGCAGAAGAGTGTCCAGAACAGGGGGGGAGGTGAATCGGCACGTGTCCTCAAAAAGTGTCTCTGAATATACCTGTATACATAAACAGGGCAGCAAGAAGGGGTCGAGTCACAAGGGGAGAGGGGAACATACACACATACAAAAAGCCACGTCCCAGAGATGCAAAACAGAGTCCTCAAAAAAATGTCCACAATGGGAGGGGGGTCTCATCTGGGGGGTGTGGGGGTCATCAGCTGCAAATTCTCCAAAAAAATGAGGGACACAGAGAGATGCCAGACAGGAGATCTGCATTCTGTGTCCAAAAACAGGGACATACAGGGCACCGTCCCCGCAATCCTTGGCGACCAGGGCCAACCGCACATTGCCATGTATCCCCAGCAGAAAAGGCCAGCCATCAGGTAAGAGAAGTGTCAGGCCAGACGAGGAGGCCTCCTATGTAGGAGAAGAGACACTGCCACAGAGCAAAACCTGCAGCAGAGCCACAGCAGCAGTGGATCGACCATCACTCTCCTCGACAACCGGGGCCAGCCATTAATCGTCATGGATCTATGGGCTCTGAGTAAATGCCACCAGCCGCACCGTGGGTAACATTGCTGGCATCCACTCCTCCGTAGCCCCAGCATGCGTCTCGGGACCTGCCAGCGCCACCGCAGCTACAAGGTTGGACTGTTCCATATCGTGCCGTCCACTTGAAAGGCACCCTCCGGGGTCCCCAAGACAGGCAAGCCTGTACCGGAACACAGCACTGAAATCTTGGCCGTACATATCTCTCGCAGCTTCTCGAGGAGGAGCCTTAGGTCTCCCCTAGTAGCGGCCCTATCATCTCCAGGCCGGCGATCGGGCACCTGCGGGCAGCATCCGGAGTCCCCATCTGGTCAAAGGGAGGGAAAGGAACCCCTCCTCCTGGAATCTTCCAGGTCTGGCATCAAGGCCTTCACAGCAGTCAGCGTGCCCATCTGGGTTCCAGGAGCCAAAGCGCAAGACACAGGGATTGTGGCCATGCTAGGCCTCAAAGATGCCACCGGCCGATAGCAAGAATTACCCCAAGGCATCTTCTACCCCAATCGCAGGTCCGGAGGGGGGAACAGAGCAGGCTCCGGAGCACTCCACCTGATGGCTGACGGCAGAAGGGTAATAGGGGGAGACTCCCTGATTCAGGATCCCCATAACACTCGCGGTTAGCACGAGAAGGATCAGAGCTCCACATAAACACGTCTGCTCTTGTCCGCCATTGGCCATGCTCCCATGTTTTTTTTTTTTTTTAGAGTAAGCATTTGTAGCGCTGGTTTAATTCTGCTGCCATAATTACTAGTTTCTGGCCACCAGGGGGAGACGAGCTCAATGTAAACCATACTGGACATTTTTGGACTACGTTTTCCAGCATGCTTTGGGGCAGGGACAGGAAGTGGGTGGAGAGCACGGGGAGACATCCGCAACCTCGTGCGAAGGAGAGCCAGTGCGCGCCAAGGGGTGAACAGAGCAAGATGCACGGGAGACAAGGAGCAATTGTGACCAGGCCGGAGCGCAGGTGCTGCCTTGCGGACACTGGAGATCGGTTTCAGTGACTTGCCAGAGACCTAGTAATCCACCGCTGAGAGGTTTACACAGATACAGAGCTGCAGATTGGACCCCTAGTTAGGAGACCGCGATGATCTAATGGGAGTGCAGGCGGTGAACTGAGAATCTTGTGGCAGAGACGGACAAGCAAGACAAGTGGATCCGGTGGCACAGAGTCCCAGCCAAATCGAGCAGAGAGATGTCCTGGGTCGAGCAGGGTGCAGAGTATCTGGCAGATGGGTGAGAGGCCTTCCAGGCTGCAGTACAGTAATAAAGCATGCTGCAGTTTTGTCTAAATCTACAGGGCCCCAACGTGACTAGTCGAAGACACATTGAACTCATTCACTGGCCAGTTGAATCTAGTACCCGGGTACCAACACACGCATACACGCACACCTTCTTGGGACACAACCTGTACGGGACTCACACTCCGGCAACGAAGGGGTTAAAATTCCTTTTCCTTTTCCGCTGCGCGTTTCTCGTATTACGAATTCCTGTAAATATATATGTATACCGTGCTGATTTATATATGCCAGTTTATTTGAGACCAGTAAACTATATAACTTATAAAATCCACAACAGTGCTGGTGTATATTTATTCCCTAGTGCGGGGAGACTGACCCGAGGTTAAATTCAGCGGCACCTCCGGGAGTGAGCGCTACACGTGGGGGCTCGTCCGGGATCCAGTCTCTGGAAAAAACACATTTAAAGGGTTAAATATGGATCCAGACACTGCTGCCAAATGGTGTGAGGAGCAAAGTAGTCAGATAGAGTTATGCATAGTCATGGATATTCCTGCAGACACTTGGGCCGAAGATCAGATTCGCCGGCTGTGGCTGAGCTGACACCAGATCATCGGGGGTTAATCCTGGACATTAAAGCAAACCCAGATACCTCTCACACGTATGTTCTTTTTGAATGGAGAAAGGGTGTTCCAGTGTGTTTTCAGGGCGCGAGCGTGAAGCTGACCGATGAGGTGGAAGTTCAACTGATTCAGCCAAGTGCACCACGTGGCGATCCCGCGAGTGTTCCCGCGCCCAGTCCGCTGGCCATGATCGGGCCTGAATTTATAGTGGCTATTGGAGATTTGCTGGCTAAATGTCAAAGAACAAGCCCAACGCACACTAACTTTGGTTATCGACGGTTGAGAAATTTTACAGGAAACGTACCAACTCAGGCGGGAGAAGAAACCTTCGAAGAATGGGTAGAACAGGTGATGCAGGCTCTGGATGAGAGGGACGTCCCCGAAGTACAGAAGAAGCAAAGAATTACTGAGAGCTTAAAGGGACCTGCGTCAGAGGCTGTAAGAAACCTAAAATTGAGTAAACAAGACTGCACCGCTTTAGATCACCCAAAAACTTCCTGTAGTACGTTTAGGTAAACGGAAAAGGCTGCGGAGCTCGTGTACCAGTGTGAACATACTTACCAGCGGAAAGGTGAGAAGATGACTGAATATATGAGGCGCCTAGATAAGATTCTGCACCAGAAACCTCTTAAGAAAGGGGCCAAACCGGCCAAAATAGATAAGATCCGAATACAGCAGATCCTGAGGGGCGCTCAACCTCTAGATCCTGTGATGCTACAGCTGAGAACCAGAGAAGGTAACCGAGAATTGAGATACCTGGAACTGATCCGAGCTGTCAGAGAGGAAGAGGCTCTACTCCAAGAGAAATCCCTTAGGAGAGGAGAAAGAGCTTACGCACAACCCGTGAGGCATAACGAATGTTTGCAAGCGGAAGATGATTCGTTAGACACCTATGGATCCGAAGTGGACGAACAGGAGCATCTGGTTGTTCCTAAATCCACAGAGAATGCAGCAAGAGAGCAAATTATTCCTACATACAGTGAAATTCACAAAACTGTTAAGAAAGTGCAAGAAGCTCAAGCTGAATTGCAACAGGCACACACGGACCTGTGCCGAGTGCTTTTGAAGGTGGCAGAGACACAGACCGATATGCAGAAGTTCCTTACTGATATGCGGACAACTAGAGTTGCTGTGGTGTCTGACCAGGGTCCTTCAACTGAATCACGACAGGCAAGTGCTTCTCCATCTTCAAAGAAGAGATGTTTCAGTTGTGGGGAAATGGGTCATTTCCAAGCGCAGTGCAAAAGCCGAAAGCCTGAAGGAAACAGGGTAGAAGAGTTTTAAAAGCCTTGGAAGGGCTGCTATCTACCTCACCGGTGGGAAACGCCAGAGGGCCCAAGTGAAGGAGCAAACTGGGTGCCCAATGGTTAAAGACCGCTCCAGAAATCAAGCCGGGACTGAAATGGCGAGAAGGCCCAGAGTTTCGCCCACTGCTGAACCTACCAGGACTGAAAGAGTTACTCCCTTAGCATCCGGTCCTACGTCATGGGGAAGCAATGCACACCCAAAACCTACACGGGTCAAGAAGAAGGCCAGGGTACAGCAAACGGGGTCTAAACTTCCTGCTACTACGACAAAGTTTCCTGACCAGCTTATAGGTCCTTCTCCCATCGTTCCAATCCAAGTAGAGGGAGTCTATAACAAAGCTCTGTTGGACTCAGGGGCTCAAGTGACATTGATCTACCGAGACTTCTATGAGAAGCACTTGAAACACATACCTCTACAGGAGCTGAAGGAACTTGAAATCTGGGGTATCGGAACTGAGAAACTTCCCTATGACGGATATCTACAGGTGAAGTTAGAGATCGGATCCGAAGTTATCGGACAGTCTGGGGGTTGTGATGCATTGACCATTGTGTGTCCTCGACCTTCAGGGGCCAACCGAAGTTCTATGATAGTGGGGACGAATACTGATCTGGTGCGACGTCTCCTGGCTCCTATAGTACTGGAAGAAGGTTCTACCGAGGGAGTACACCCGATGTTGTGTACAGTCTATCAGCGAATGGTCGAAGAACAGAAGGCACCTGCCGAAGTGGGGCGCCTGTGGAGATTGGGAGGAACAGAAAAGGTTCTGCAATCAGGAGAAGTGGCGAGTTTCCGGGCTTCAGTCAAGTTCAACGGATCACAACCGGGTCCCTATGTGGTACTGGAAACTGATTTCAATCATGGGAGTGAAGCCGGAGTCGAAGTAATCCCTGAAATAATCTCCACAAAAGCTTTGAAACGAACACGAGGAAGAGTCTCAGTGTATGTAATGTATCTGATTCTCCAGTGAACCTGAAAGCACGAATGCCTATCGGGCAAGTGACGTCCGCTACGCCTCTCTCTCCTACCAATTTAGGAGGGGGAGTGAATAAAGAGATTCCAGCTGACAGGTTCTATCCCAAGGACGCTCCCATCTCGCCTGAATGGAAGAAACGTCTTCAGTGCCAGGTCCTAAAGTGGAGGGACTTGTTCTCAAAGGATGAGTTTGACGTAGGCCTGGCTAAGAGTACTGAGCATCGCATTCGACTGCAGGAAGATAAGCCATTTCGAGTAAGGTCAAGACGAGTTCCGCTGGGAGACTTGGATGATCTAAGAGAACAGCTGAATGAACTGCAAAGAACTAAGGTGATTCAAGAGTCCAGGAGTCCGTACGATTCTCCCATAGTGATGGTTCGGAAGAAGAATGGTTCTGTCCGTCTATGCATAGACTATCGCATGCTAAATCGGAGAACCATCCCAGATCAATATGCCACTCCTCAGATTGAAGATGCCTTACAGTGTTTGTCGGGAGCAAAATGGTTTAGTGTACTAGACCTGCGAAGTGGGTATCATCAGATACCAAGGCATCCTGAAGACAAAGAGAAGACTGCGTTCATCTGCCCACTGGGGTTCTTTGAGTTCAACAGAATGCCTCAAGACCTTACGGGGGCTCCAGCCACGTTCCAACGGTTAATGGAGAAGACAGTCGGGGACATGAACCTGATCGAAGTGTTAGTGTATCTGGATGACATAATTGTGTTTGGAAAGACTTTGGAAGAACATGAGCAACGGTTGGAGAAGGTCTTGAAGCGGCTCCATGAAGAGGGGTTGAAACCGTCTCTAGAGAAGTGTCAATTCTGTTTACCTTCCGTCACGTATCTGGGACATGTTGTTTCAGCAGAAGGCATTTCGACGGATCCTCGAAAGTTGGAAGCCGTAGCTTCCTGGCCTAGACCCCGAAATGTTACTGAACTTAGATCTTTCTTGGGATTCTGCTCCTATTACCGAAGATTTGTAGGAGGATTTGCCAAGATAGCTCAACCACTGAATAAGCTCCTGCAGAATTAAGATGCAGAAGAAGGCCACAAGGCCTCTGACCGAAATTTGTCGGCTCCAGGGCCAAGGAAGGCTCGAGAATCTATCCAAGGAGAATGGACTAGTCAATGCGAAGGTGCTGTCTTGGCCTACGCTCATCCTCATAAGCCGTACGAATTGCATGTAGATGCCAGCAGAGAGGGTCTAGGGGGAGTCTTATACCAAGAATATGGTGGATTGTTGAGGCCTGAAGCCTATGTGAGCTGGAGTCTTACGCCTTCAGAAAATAATTATCCTACCCACAAGTTGGAGTTCCTCGCTTTGAAGTGGGCGGTGGTCGACAAGCTGAAAGACTATCTGTATGGAGCCAAATTTGTGATAAAAACTGATAACAATCCTCTTACCTACGTCCTTACTACTGCGAAGCTGGATGTAACGGGACATCAGTGGTTGGCCGCTCTGTCAGGGTTTAGGTTCAGCCTGAAGTATCGCCCTGGAGTGAACAATCGAGATGCTGATGCTTTGTCGAGAAGACCCTACACTACGGAATGGACTCAGTTAACTCCAGATGGGGTGCAAGCTTTATGTCAAGGAGCAGAGCGCCGGGTCAAGGGAGGGATTGAAGCAGAAGCCATAGGAGTTATGGCTGCGACTGTTCCAGAGTTCTATTGTAATCCTACGCAGCTGAGAGATGAAAGTTTGCCTACTTTTTCGAAACAAGACCTGAAAGCTGATCAGGCTGGAGACCCTTTGATTGCATTAACCGTGAAGGCCCTAAACGCGAACCAACGGGAAATTCTTCTGACAAATTCCCCAGAAGAGGCCAGATTGGTATACAAGGAGTGGGAACGGTTGAAGATATTGAATGGGGTGGTCTACCGAAGGGGCCCCTCAAACAATGCTGGAGAGACACCAAAACACAGAGAGGGTGTGCTGCGGTCATTACACGATGACCATGGACATTTAGGTGCAGAGAGAACTTTTAAGCTGGTGCGAGACAGATTCTATTGGCCCTGCATGAGACCTGAAGTTGAAAGTTACTGCCACTCATGTCTGAGGTGTATCCAAAGGAAGACTCTACCAACCCGAACTGCTCCAATGAGCCACCTACAAAGTCAAGGACCCATGGATTTGGTGTGCATTGATTTCCTGTGCTTAGAGCCGGATGCTAGTGGGCAGGGAAATATTTTAGTGGTGACTGATCATTTCACGTGTTTTTGCCCAAGCTTTTTCTACAAGAGACCAATGTGCTCCTACGGTGGCGAAGGTTTTAATGGAAAAGTTTTTTGTTCACTATGGGCTACCAAGGAGAATACACTCGGATCAGGGTAGAGACTTTGAGAGCCGGCTTGTTGAACTGCTGGGAATTCAGAAGACCCGAACTACACCATATCACCCTCAAGGTGATGCTCAACCAGAAAGGTTCAATCGCACTCTGCTAAATATGTTGGGGACATTATCAAACAGAGAGAAGCAGAGCTGGAGTCGTCACATAGCCACGCTAGTACATGCATACAACAGTACGGAGAGTGACGCTACTGGATACTCACCGTACCGTCTTATGTTTGGAAGGGAAGCTCGACTGCCGGTTGATTTGGCATTCGGGCTATCTCTGGATCAGTAGCCTCTCATAGGAATTATGTGGATAGACTTCGGAAGAATTTGGCCTCTGCGTTTGAACAAGCCCGTTTGACCTCTGGGAACAGGGAACAGAGGAATAAGCAAAACTACGATTTGAAAGTTCGGATACAGGATCTACAACCCAGTGATAGGGTTTTGTTGAAGAACTTGGGTGCTTCTGCCAGGCATAAGTTGGCGGATAGATGGAGTTCTCAGGTCTACATTGTCTGCAAGCAACTGCAGGGTCTGCCAGTTTACCAAATTCGACCTGATGGAAAGGCTGGGCCTCTTAAAAATTGTCACTGAAACCATCTGCTACCTCTGAAGGAAGCTGTAAGGATACCAGTTGGAGACGAACTTTCTCCGCCTAAACCCACCTCCGCCTGCTCCACGTTTGACTCCCGTTACTCGGTCTCAACAGACACGAGTTGTTGAGGAAAGTGAAGGGGATAGTGAGGAAGAAAGCTTTTGTCTGGATTAGGTGCGCTCACCAGAGCCTGAAGGGGTCATCCCAGTTCCCGAACAGTGGGAAAGTAAGGCCTGAGGCTCCAGAATTCCAGCTGGAAATTCCTGAACCTTATGAAATTCCTATAGTTCCTGAAAACGCGTCCTATTATTATAGTTCTATGCCTTCACTGGAAGGATCATACTCCGAGGAGATGTCTGTTCCAGTTGTGGATGAAAGAACTGAACCCGTATCTGTAGTACTTCCGCCTGAAGAAGGGCTGATGGAGCCAGAACCAAAATGTTCTGTCCGACCCCCTAAGAGACTCACCTACGACTCACCAGGACATAGCACTGAAGAGGCTGTTACCACAGTGCGAAGGTTGCCCGAAGTGTCTGCTATGTTAGCTGAGGTAGCAGAAGTATGAGTAAACTTGAGGACGTATACCTAACCCATTGTATGTTTGCTGCTGAACCTATATATATTGACTGATGTAATGTTGAAATGTAATGTAACTGTTACACCTCCTTGGAGAGACCCAAGAGTTCTAGGAGGGGGAGAGTGTAGCGCTGGTTTAATTCTGCTGCCGTAATTACTCGTTTCTGACCACCAGGGGGAGACGAGCGCAATGTAAACCATACTGGACATTTTTGGACTACGTTTTCCAGCATACTTTGGGGCAGGGACAGGAAGTGGGTAGAGAGAACGGGGAGACATCCGCAACCTCGTTCGGAGGAGAGCCAGTGCACGCCAAGTGGTGAACAGAGCAAGACGCACGGGAGACAAGGAGCGATTGTGACTAGGCCGGAGCGCAGGTGCTGCCTTGCAGACACTGGAGATCGGTTTCAGTGACTTGCCAGAGACCTAGTAATCCACTGCTGAGAGGTTTACACAGATACAGAGCTGCAGATTGGACCCCGAGTTAGGAGACCGCAATCATCTAATGGGAGTGCAGGCGGTGAACTGAGAATCTTGTGGCAGAGACGGACAAGCAAGACAAGCGGATCCGGTGGCACAGAGTCCCAGCAAAATCGAGCGGAGAGACGTCCTTGGTCGAGCAGGGTGCAGAGTATCTGGCGGATGGGTGAGAGGCCTTCCAGGCCGCAGTACAGTACTAAAGCAAGCTGCAGTTTTGTCTAAATCTACAGGGCCCCAACGTGACTAGTCGAAGACACATTGAACTCATTCACTGGCCAGTTGAATCTAGTACCCGGGTACCAACACACGCATACACGCACACCTTCTTGGGACACAACCTGTACGGGACTCACACTCTGGCAACGAAGGGGTAAAATTCATTTTTCTTTTCCACTGCGCGTTTCTCGTATTACGAATTCCTGTAAATATATATCTATACCGTGCTGCTTTATATATGTCAGTTTATTTGAGACCAGTAAACTATATAACTTATAAAATCCACAACAGTGCTGGTGTATATTTATTCCCTAGTGCGGGGAGACTGACCCGAGGTTAAATTCAGCGGCTCCTCCGGGAGTGAGCACTACACATTAATAAATCTAGTCTGCCAAAATATGCATTTTACCAACTGAATCTAGTTACCTAGAGGGGTGTCAGCTATACCCTCCTGACGAGGCCCAAGAAGGCCGAAACGGTCGTCGGGGGTTGCTGCACCTCTCGTGCAGGGATGACGTCCTTGGCAGTCAGCACTGGCCACCCTTTCTGGGTGAGAGCAGGCTGATTTGCATATGGAAAATTCATCCCTGTAATGGCACAAGCAAGCTAAAAACCTTGTTTGTGAGACCTGAGCGGGCACCCACCGTAGAGCAGGCCATTGTGCTGTTGCTCGTTCTCAGGACCCTCACAAACACCCCCCTTGTTTTTCACTATATTTTTTTAACCTAAAAGGAGCTAATCTTGCTTATTCTTCAGCCTTCAGCATTTTCTGCTGCAATGTGTGATTGGAAGAGAGCTTATATCAGGTTACAGAGTGAATACACAAGAAGACAGCAGGCTGTAAGTCACTGCTTTTTTCAGCTAAATTGTAAAAAGTCATCATTATTATTAACATTTACGTAATAAGATGTGCATTGGGAAAACATGCACAAGCTGAGAATCTGTAGACATCACTGACTATTGATCTGTGAATATACTTTTCTACATTATATGACAAATAACCAGAAGATCCTAGACCGAATGATGGAGATTATGGTCCGGACAAAGGGGGTCCAACTCTCTTTGGGACTAAACCCACAAATTGAATCACCGAATAAAGATTGGGATCATAGAAAATCTAGTGAGCGTAAAAGAGACAGGAAGAGCCTGATGAGGCTAAAGGACATACATACTGCCCTGTTATTGGATTGATTTATCAACCGTCCCTTATCCACACACAAGAATATAATTGATTTAACCAAATATAATCACCAGTTAAAACACGGCCTATGCCATCATTCTGCAAACACTGACGTGCGTTTCGCCGTCTTACTTCACGGCTTCATCACGAGCATAAACTGGCCTTGCTTCTGTCACTTCTTTTTCCTGGGGTTGAATGATCCACCCATCCTTAGCTCCAGGTGTAGGTAATCCCTGGTATGTCTGTCTAATGCTTCACATACCTTGTGTCTGTATCGGCATCAGCCCACGTGTTTACCATTCCACATTACCCACCATGCTTACTTTGTTTACCTTTACTCAAAAGCGTGTCAAATAGACACGTGATCGATAGCGTCTAATGGCTAATACTCAACTCAAAAGACACGTCACCAGTAATCTAAAGCCTTACATTAGGGGGCGGTCCTTTCCTGTCTCGTCAGCCCCACTTTCCTCAAAGATAATTATTAACTGTAAGCGCTAGCATAAGCTCAACTTCCCCTAATGTGTATCGCTGAGCTTACATGTATTTCGCAAGGGACATTAATATGGACATGTCATGATTTCCCAATCATGATTCCAGATCAATACTTCTAAATATGGTCATAAATAATCCACATTACGTGAATACAAATACTCCTCTCACGTTCCCCCTGTTGATCTCATAATGTGTCCTATATACACCCCGTTATATTCCAGGAAATATCTAGACACAATTTCCTAATGGAATGCAACCTCATACTATTCTTCCAATACATAACTATCGCGACTCGCATAGGCCAATGTTTTAATTAAAATCGATGCGTTTAAAAGGCACATCAATGTATTCCAAAATATATGTACATTTTTTAACACACTGAGTATATATATATCCTTAAACTCTTCTATCTCAAGAGGCAATCAAATAAAAGGTGGGAAGGTAAAGCCTTCATTAAGTCCTTCCTGTGCCAAGGTATATAAGGTATAGATCCAGAAGCTTTCCCTATGCCTGAGTCTAAAATCGTAATTTCCTTTCCTTTGATGATGCTTGACAAGTTCTATGCCACAAAATTCCATGTGGCTAGTGTCGCCTCTTTGACATTCCCTAATGTGTCTCTCCCTGGTATATGATTATGGTGTATCATTATGTGAGGCTGTGTTTTTGCTTCTTTTCACTAATAATGACATCTTAAAACAAAACTGTAGTCAGTGGACTGGACACATTGAAGATTAACCTGATGAGGCGTCCAAGATTGCACAATCCTGTACAACGAAAGCCAAATTAATTTTGGTAAACATTACAGTTTCTAATAAACAGTGTCATTACAATGCAATTTTAGGTGAATAA
Source organism: Leptobrachium leishanense (assembly GCA_009667805.1). NCBI lineage: Eukaryota > Metazoa > Chordata > Amphibia > Anura > Megophryidae > Leptobrachium > Leptobrachium leishanense. Next base: position 105,188,338 of record CM019067.1, on the reverse strand, counting down.
ATCCCATACATGTTTTCTTCTTTATTTTCTACCCTGCCTTATTAAACTTATTAGACTAAATATTTGTGCTCAAAGTCTACGAAACGAGAAAAGTCAAGACCCAAGTGACAGACTCTTGGCAGAGCCACGAATATCAGAGTTCCAAGCAAAGCTCAGATCTTGAGAACATTTTGTCTGGTATTGTACAGTATATTTTGGATTGCACAATTTGGGAAAAATACTATTTCAATCGGAATTTATAGCTTTTCTTTGTCACCAAAATATATTTTATTGCACAATGTGAAGACTAAAAGCTGTATATAACTCTGCTAAAATATCTAGCCTTTTGTTTATCAAAAGGGTGGCGTGATAAATGGTGAAATACACATACAAGTTCCTTTTTATTTAGAGCAGTGTTTCCCAAAACTGTCCTCGGGACCCTCCGCCTCACCAGGTTTTTCAGATATCTGAAGCACAGGTGATATGATTTGCTGCTCAGTGATTGCAGGATTCAGTCTACATTTCCCCAAAGTGATCTGTAAAATATGGCCTGGTTGAGGGTCCCGAGGACAGGTTTGAGAAACACTGATTTAGATTGTGCATTTGTTTCAGCAAGGTTTAGTTTTCTATCACTCACTAGCACACAATGAGTATCCTCAACCTAATGATAGCAATAGAGGCTCCTGCAGAATGTCTCTTTAGGGCAGAGGAGCCCCTTTATAAGGCCTTCCCATGCCTAGTATAGAGCCTTCTGATTGGCTGTTTGCTTGTTCTGCCTGGTATCAGCATACCTGGCAGAACAGGCAGTTCCATGGGTGGTGACTGGCATTGGATGCTGCCATGTCTACCTACCTTGCATTGTAACTCAACTAGATACTCACCAGCCAGGGCCTGGGAGAACCTATGATAGTCACCCTGGTCATTATTAGCAGCTGGTCAGTAATAGCTGCTCAGTCGCTACTATTTATTTTTTTTGAGAAAGGATTTTACCAAGAAGGATAAATTGAGATTTCGCTTGTTTTCAAGTATGTCCTGGGTGGCGAGTATGTACCGTTAGGTGTCTTACCCAAGGACACTTACTGGAGAGGTCCTCTTGCTGGGATCGAACCTGTGTCTCCACAGTCTCTCTCCACGATTATAGAGCAGTGATGTTACCTCTACTCCACCCAGCCGGTTTATGTAACACCAGAGATGCTGGTATAGTACTGGATTTAGCTGATATACCCCACCCACATCATGTGAGAAAATGCCATAACGTCTTATTGGGATATTCTGATATCCATATGCTTTTATTTATTTTTCAGTGGAAACTGTCTAGAAAGTGCTGCCCAGAGACCACTAAATTAACACTCTCAGGGCCAGCAGACTTCAGGCAAACCGAATCATCAGAAGATTCAAGACAAATAAATTCATACAACATAATTATTCTTTTGCCATACACACGTATATTCAGTTCTAAAGACTGCAGGCTTTTTTGTGTCTTTTTCATGTATGTGCATAGATTTAACAGTAATGTGGTGTGACTTAAGACCCATATGAGAAGCACAAGGCAGTTATTTGTGTTTATCCGTGTAATACATTGTGTGTGAGCTGAGCAGTAGCATCACTTCCAGTCATTGCATTTTTCTGAGCTGTGCTTCTCATAGTCTTCTTTTTTTTTACTGGAAAAGTTACCAAGACTAAGGTTCTCCATAGTCCTATCCACTTACTTGAAAGACCGCTGTTACAGAGTAGTAGGGGATTTTGTTACCTGCAATGGATCCTGACAAACACATTGATATGAAATGAGCTTACAAAGACATCCCTGGTCAGACTTCCTGTTTCTGTGCTTCATTAATTACAAATTTATTGATATCATTTAACTTTCTATAATCCGCTAAGTTACCACAAAGCCAACATCAATCACTCACTATGGCTACTAAACAAAGACATATGTGTGGAAGTACATGTGTTTGGATAATAATAGCAAGCTGCACAGTGCCTTATCGGTTCCACTATCTTATCTAAGGGAAGTTATCTCAATAAACATTTTGACTGATAACATAGATAGATTAGCAAATTAACCATGAATGTAAGCAGAAAGACTAACAGACTTGGTTTCTAAAGTGTGTCTCCCTGTGCTGGGTAATTCCGAACTATTTGGCAAAGATACAAAACTGGCCTGAAGCGTAAATAAACCAAAGGCAAACTATAGGTTTTATAATATTGCAGATAAAGTAGTTCATTAAATACAGTTGGGTTTCTTTGTAGCCAATGGATAATGGGGGTTATTCAGAGAGCACCAAAATGTGGCCGACATTTCGATGCTTTCTCCTTCCCCGAATCCCCGCACTTTGGGGAACCAAATTTCCCTGCCCTGCGATGAATTCAGTAATCACAGCAGGGTCCCCGGAGTCCAGGGAAAACCTGCTGCAAACCCACCGAAAACCTGCCGGAACTGCCACAAAAAACACACCGAACATGTTGGAAAATGCAGATGAGCCACCGAACACATTGCAGACCAGTTGCCGGAAAAAGCCGACAAGCTGACGAACGGGGTAAAAAAACCAAAAAAAAACAATACGATTGAAAGTGTGAAAATTGAAACGCTGCTTTCAAAAGAACTACTGAACGAAAATGCCTCGAATTTACATATAAGATCCTATGAATCACAATAAAAAGGTCTGTTACAGGAAAAAGAAAAAAAGCTTTTTAAAAAAGAATGGAAAAAAAGTTTGCCGAAAAAATCCCGAAAAATGCCTGAAAGATCCTAAAAAAAAATCAATAAGTAAAAAAACTTTTTACTGCAGATTAAAATAATAAATGGTTTATTAGAGATTGCATAAAAACTGAAAAACCATCGAACAGCAGGGCACTTCGGCAACTTTTCACTGCTGTTCAGTGTTCTCTGAATAGACTAACCATTGCTTCTCTATGGGGGATTTCACTGCCTTTGAACAGGCACCATACTGGCTTGCATTTTGCCAAAATTTGCGAACTGCCTGCTCTCTGAATAGCTGAATTGCCCTGAAATGTCACTGTATGGGGAAATTCCCTGTTCGGTGACATTTCGGGGACAGATTCGCTCTCTCTGAATAACCCCTATGGTCTCTGATGCTGAACTCAAAATAATCACTGCGGCTGTTAACAGGTCTATTCACAAAAGGTGAAACTCAGGAGAATTAACAGGAGAAGAGAACAATCTAAACCAAATAGCCAATATAGAAAGTGAGATAAATGGGAACTTCTTTTCTGGTTTGACTATGCAACCTAGATTTTTCACTTCTCCAGGAATTTCACCTGAGTTTCACATTTTAGTGAATAGACCTGAAAGGTTCAGTTTCAACTCTTTAGTAATTTGGACATAGAGCTTCAGAGTGGCGATGCCATTGGGAGTTTTTTTCCATAATATACTTTAAAAACATATACAGAAGGATATTATTTCTACTAGATTGTAAGGTTACTAGAGCAGGGTCTGCTTTTCCCATCGTTCTCCTTGTGCCAAAAACATTTGTTAATTGTGTGTCCTACATTCTGCTTTAGAAATCATTTTAATTGTACTAATCAAGCTAAGGTAAATCTAGCAGTAATTTTCACTTCACATTCTGTCAGTGGTTCCACACGGAGGCAGCCATCTTGGAATTGCATTATGATTTTTACAGTGTGTTTATTTTAATGTGGGAGTCTTATTGTCCTGGGCAAAGGAAAGGTATAAATTAAAAAAACAAAATCTAACTTGATACAGTAATAAAAATCAATATAGCTCTCAATTCTGTTTCAAAATAAAAAGGGTCTATTCAAATAAAGGTGAAGCTGTGGAGAAGTGGCAGGAGAAGTGAAAATTCTAGGTCAAAATAGCCAAACCAGAAAAAATTCTCCCATTTATCTCACTTTCCAAATCGGCTATTTGGTCTAGACTGTTATCTTCTCCTGCCAGTTCTCCTGAGTTTCAACTTTCTCTGAATAACCTTGAAAGTTTTTGGGACACTGTATATTTTCTCTGCATACCTAATTACATTAAATAGAATCCTATCAAGATCTGCATAGAATTGGATTCATTTGAACAAAAAACATACTTACATTGCCTGCCTTTTATGAAATATTATAAGATAAGGTACAATCTATAACCAAAAGAATAACTGCAGCCTCCAATAAACCTTTACCTTACACAATATTAAAGGAAGTCATATTAATATTAACTCACATAATGTATTTTTTTAAGCCAAATATTAAAAATAACCTTTTTTGTACTATTTATCGTAATTTCTAAATAGTTGTTATCTATGTTTAGTGTTAACAGAAAGAATGATGGGTTTATATCGCTTATATCACAGTCAAAATATGGTTTTCTACATTTCCAAATCGTTGATAATTGCCAGTATTTAATGCTGCTCTGGTGTTGGGAAGAGCCAGGGCTGGATTTATAACTGGGCAGAATAGGCATGTGCCTACAGGCGCTGCCACAAGAGGGCGCCTTGTTCTGTAGAAAAAAAAAAGTAAAATGATTGGGATAGGTATTATCTATATTTTATGCCATCTCAGATGTCAGGACCAAGGACAGAGGTCAGGAGGAGGACACTTCAACATTTGTCATTGTCAAGACTGCCTGGGAGCAGAGATCATACATGATTAAGGCTAGGGTCAGACGAACGCATTTTTCACGTTAAAAAAAAATTGGGTAAAAAACCAGTGTGAGCGCACTTAACTTGCAAGAGTAGATCTTTCAACAGTGATCCTGGAGAATTTTGATGCCAGAGTCAGAGTGATATAGACCTAATAATGGGAAATAGAGACAACTCCATGGTGCAAATAACGTATATACATGTTCCTCCAGAGTATGATTAACATCATCTCCAAAAATATCCTCTATATTAATCCTGGATTTTTTCCTAAAATCCATAGTTGTCAGCAGCCTTCTCCTTTCCTGGGTTATAAATATTAGAGAATAAAAGCAATGTGGGAGACAATCGGCGCTAAATTACGATCATAAATTGGATAATAAACCAGTGCTGCTCAATAACACTATGTTAACCCCTAACAATGTTCACATGAAAAAAAATTGGGTAAAAAACCCAGTGTGAGCGCACTTAACTTGCAAGAGTAGATCTTTCAACAGTGATCCTGGAGAATTTTGATGCCAGAGTCAGAGTGATATAGACCTAATAATGGGAAATAGAGACAACTCCATGGTGCAAATAACGTATATACATATTTCACGTTGTCCGTGAAAAAGTGCGTTCGAACGAATGGACGTATTTTTTCACGGAATACGCGATAGCGGTCATACGATGCGCATTTTCGTCCGTGATCATCAATAAAACCCTTTTTGCATCTGGACGTTATGTTGGCCGGACGTGTGCAGCATCTGACGTCTCCCAATCACGCAAACACGCCGCTATGCGGCCGCAGAGCACTCTGTACGTCAGTAGTAGCGGTTTGACGTTCTCAAAAAAATGCGTTCGTTTGCCACTTGCGTTGCGCGGACGAACGTTCATGCGGCCGTTCGTCGCATGTTCCCCGGCATTGGACGTCATTTGCTGCTAGCACAGCCGTGATTTCGTGCGGCTAAACGCGCGTTAAAACTGCTTTCGTCTGACCTTAGCCTAAGGCTTCCAGCCCAAATGTCGTATGTTTTACCCTCTATATGCGGTGAGATATGAGAAAAACGAAATTAAGAACTGTTGGCGATTTAAAGATTCGGTGTGGCCCATCCTTTTTCTGAAAATTCTTGAAAGAGAGAGAGAGCTCTCCAACAGAACCTTGTAAAGAAATTCTTTAGTTTCTGTTACCGAAATGTAATAACATGAATGTCTAACATCTGCTCCAGGCTAGGTTCCCATATATCCCTGACTTTTACTGGACATAGTGGTTAAGTGCACATGATGAACCTATGAGACGTCTTCCAATGAATTTACCAAATATTTGCAATTTAACAGAAAAGGTGGGGTGCGGTTTCAACATTTTAACTATTTTTAGTTCAGAACAAATATGTCATTTAAATTTAATTTGCAATATGCAGCAATGCTCTTTCTGGCAAGTACCGTGATTTCTTCTGAGAAAAAATGTCATGGACTTCATCCAGTTGTAAAAAGTAACAGTTTTGCTGTTGTTTTTCCTTGTGGACTCTGTTCTCACACTGCTAAGTGGTTTGTTGCAGATCTGACAAACTTTCAAGACTCTTTATTCATCCCTATTCGTTGTTAGCGGTGTGTTTCCATAGTTTTGAAAGTTTTGTTATTTTTGCTTTGTGGCTGTGTCGTACAAAAGCAAATAAACCGAGAAAATAAAAGTCCTGCGTAGAATTTCTAAGCAGTTTTCACCATAAAGCATTGCAGTAGTGGCTGTTTGGGGCTCTCCTGTATAATTTTTAAGGTCACACATTAGCAATACATGAAAATATACATGCAAGAGGCTAAGGTACCTGAGTTGGAGACAAAATCTACGACATAAAATACCTATACGTTAGAATTGGGTGACTTCCAAAGTGGTTTAGCAGAACATCTCTTTTGCTTCTACATCCATTATTGATCTTCAGATCTCTCATTGTGTCTTCTTTCGACTTTATTTTTAGTTTTTTTTTTGAGAAAGCATTTTACCAGGAAGGATACAATGAGATTTCTTTGGTTTTCAAGTGTGTCCTTGGTGGTGAGTATGTACTGTTAGGTGTCTTGCCCAAGGACACTTACTGGAGAGGTGCTCTTGCTGGGATTTGAACCTGTGTCTCCACAGTCATAGAGCAGTGACGTTACCTCTACTCCACCCAGCCGGGACACTTGCACATATTTTCCGACTATATTTTATACAAAATTATATAAAAGCCAAAAAAAGCCACAAACTCTAATATTTAATTGGACCACTTTTTGCTTTGATCATGGCACGCATTCACCGTGGCACCACTTTGATATGCTTATTTACATATGTCACAGAATCCCAGAGGGGTTAGATTCTGGACTCTGTGGTGGCAAATCCATGTGTGAAAATGATGTCTCGTGCTCCCTGAACCACTTTTAAACAATTTGAGCCTCATGAATCCCGGCACTGTCATCTTGGCCACACCATCAGGGAAGGAAAAATCTGTTGATGAAATAACCTGGTCATTCAGGTAGTCAGCTGACCTCAACTTTTGGGCACATAATGTTGCTGAAACTAGACCAGACCAACTGCACCAACCCCAGATCATAACCCTGCCCCCACAGGCCTCTACGGTAGGTGGTGATTTATTTTTTCCAGGCAGTGTATTTTTGGTTGTTTGTATGACCCCACTAGGATCTATTTAAAACATTTAGCTTCTCTTTGTCATAGTGTTGCACATATGCTGAAAGTATGGTCAATAATTCCAATGTGCGAAGGGAGCAGGCTGGGTGAAACCAGAAGTGTTTTTATTTAAATGTTTTCTGCAACACATAAATCATGACTTCAGTTCTGATAGGATTTGCACTTGAATACTTGGTTCCTTAACATTAATACACATTTAGGCAGATACCGTAGCATTCACCTATGTAGCAATAACGTCCTTATAGAAAATAATAAACAATTAAAAATGTACAGATATATGATTACTCAATCTACATTATAGTAGGCTAATGGTGCAATATAATATAATCTAATCACATGAGATCCTATAGTCATCACATTCCCTGTATGCTGGTGCTGTATAACACATCAGCACAACCCACTGACATCTGTATACTGTCTTATCTAATTATTCAAAAGTGGCAACAGCCTTTTCTAATCACAGGGATGTGAATTAAATCACTTTTGCCCTGTTTATAACCCTGGATATGCTCCCTCGTACCTGCAACACATAAAGCATGATTTCAGTTCTGGTAGGATTTGCACTTGAATAATTGGTTCCTACCAGAAATGGAAGCTCTGCTCTTTTGGTTCCCCCCTGCTCAGGGAAACATCTTGCATGAACACATGCTCATCATTCAGGCTTTTCACTCTGCTACCATCTACTGGTGGTTTAATAGAAATGCCATTAGTTTACTTTATAATGTAACATTTTAATGGGGTACTTGGTTTATTTTAATGGGGTACCTGATTTTGACATACCTTACACTAGCAATAAATTATCTAATATCCTGCGTGTATTTTTTCTTACGTCTCTACTAGATAAAGACTTTTAAATGAAATATTCAGTTCACCAGTGTTAGCAAATTTCCCATGGTAGACTAGGCACAACATATTACATTTCACCCATAGGTGTGCACAGAAGGGTATGCCTGCTTGGTTAATTGCTTCTGCTTTCAAAATGTTAGGCTCTCATCTACACCTTTTTCATTTTTGTTTTTGGTTCTTGAAAAAGAACATGAAAATATACAGTTTGTGATTATGTACCATTTATAAGTAATGGTGTCACATCTGAACACAACTAAAATATGTGGTTTAACTACATTCTTAGGGAATCGGGGCTCTTTTAGAAATGTGCATAGGAAGCCTGACGGTGGAAGAATAATCTTATATCGAACAAGGAAAGGAGTAACATAATTAAAACAAATAATAGTAGCACATACTTTTCATTATTTAGCCTGCTGATAACTATAAATGTCATCATATAAAGTGGTTCAGTGAAAGATCTTGAGCAGCTACAGTGGTTTAATGAAACCCAGCAGCTGAAATGATAGCACAAATGTCCAAAGTGCACATTTATTCATTGGTCAGCTTCAAATGGAAAAAAAATATATTGAAATTCAGATAATACTAACAATATTAACAGCGGTTATGTCTATTTTCACAAAGCAAATACAGCAAATGTAGCACACAGTAGACCCCATATTTTTGCTACTAAAAGTAACAGTAACTTTTCAAGAATATATTTTGTTATTGTAAATACAAATAATGTTTTTTTCTATTTTTCTTTATTGTATTCGTAATATTTTTACTTTATGTTCTCTTGCAAGAATTCTTAAAAAAGTCTATTGTCCACATCCTAAACGCTCCTGAAACATTTCTCAACTTTTCATTTTAAGAACTACATTGATGCATATAAACACGCAGCAGAGTTCAAGCTGTGGTCATGTTTAAACAAAAATTCCCGAAATATTCTACTTTCATCATTACAACTCATTCAACAGAACCTTGGCTTAGATATATCACTTTATGTCTAAATAATTAGTTATTTCAGGGTAAATGATTGCGATATTAAAACAAGAATGTTGAATTGCTGGATAAAAGCGTGTCTTTCATATAATTTAAACATTAACATTCTTTCAATGGGTATGCAACTGAAATTAAGCTGGTGCACACACTACATTTCATTTTTGCATCGCAAAGAAACAGTATTAATAGGGGTATATTCATTTGGAAAAGCAAAACATTTGACAGCATTGTAGCTCATTTTTGCCCTGCAGGATCCATGGATGTTTTAGAACTCCTAAAGAGCAAAGACCAGTGATTCTAACTCTTTTATGAAGTGACTTTTCGGGTTTCTACGACTGATAGGTGCATTGTGATATTAATTATAGACTGTCAAACTTGTTTCCTATCCTTCATTCCGTTCACTCGAACTCTTCCAATAAGTATAAAGCATTAAGTGAAATCTTGACATCATTATTCATCGTTGCTCTGTTCTGCCTGTGTATTGTGAAACCAGATATGTATTTTTAGGTAATTGTTTCTCAATCTACCATATATAGACATGTGTTTGTGTGCAATTAGCTGCCAACACGTAAAAAGTAACTTTGGCAACTCACCAACTTCTCCCAATTGACAACTGCCATCTTACATTTAATGTAGCACACACTCAAATGTAATATACACTGCCTGGCCAAAAAAAGTCACCACCTACTGTACAGGCCTCTTATGAGCTGGGGTTGCTTCAGTTGGTCAGGTCTAGGTTCAGCAACATTATCTGCCGAATAATGAAGTCTGATGACTACCTGAATATACTGAATGAACAGGTTCTTCCATCAATGGAGTTTTTCTTCCCTAATGGTTTGTGCATATTCAACAAATACAATGCTGGGATTCATTGGGCTCAAATTGTGCATGAGTGGTTCAGGAGAATAAGAAATCATTTTCACACATGAATTGGCCACCAGATAGCACAGGCCTTAACCCCAATGAGAATCTTGGGATGTGCTGGAGAAAACTTTATGCAGTGGCCTGACTCTCCCATGATCAATACAAGATCTTGGCCACAAAATAACACAACTCTGAATGGAAATGAATGTTGTGATGTTGCATAAGCTTATTGAAACAATGCCATGCATAGGCTGCACAGGGGGTGTGCCTGGTGTGCCAAGGCACACCCTAATGTTTGGTGAAGAAGAGGTCCTCTTTCACCTCTCACATTGACAGTTTAGATGCCCTTTATCAGGTTCATGATGATACTGACTGTCTGGAGAACTTCTGGAGAAGTGAAAATTCTAGTTCAAAATAGCCGATTTGGAAAGTGAGATAAATATGATAATTTTTCTGGTTTGGCTATTTTGACCTAGAATTTTCACTTCTCCAAAAGTTCTCCAGAGTTTCACCTTTCTCTGAAAAATTTGCCTTTTGTGCAAAACCTTCTATGCATATGTTTTCAATTAATAAATGTTCCATGGGTGAAAACCCTAATGTAATGGACTGTGCATGCCAGTGATGCCATGTGCGACCTCTTTTTGCCAGGCAGTGTATATACATATATACACACGGTATGGGCTGTGTTTTAGGGAAAATATACGATAAAGCATGTATTTATTGTGGCTTATCAAAGAAATGTATGACTGAACACCTGTATAAAACTTTATAGTGTGTGGGACCAATTAAAAATTAGTTCCCCTTCTAAATCTAGTGGAGGAACTAGGTTCCCATTCGTTACTGCTCGACTTGTCCCCTTTGTGCAGGCTCTGTGTTAGATTGAATGCTAAAATGTCTGAAAGAAACAGATTTGCATATTGCTTAATAAATCCAGGTGATATCTGATACTTTATCCAGTTGGGGCCTATCCTGTATAAATGGTTCTGTACAACAAATCAACTGCTTCAAAAATCTGTTTATTCCCCATAATTCATCTTGTTAGAAATCGCAATTGCTAGTGTCATTATAGCAAGTGAATGTCCTTATTTAATCAAGGCCTGAATCTTAATTCTCAATTACAGTTTGGCACTAAAGCTTCCCCATATCCATCAATGAAGGGTACATATCATATCTAATTTTCCTAGTATCAAATAGTTAAAGTGCAAAAATGAAATCATGAAAGGAAAGTAAAATTCTTATAATGTAATGTTGTTTATACCGACATACCACGCTGATGGAGGTGCACTTACATTCCCTAGAGAGAACAGAAACAAATGATCCAATTCCCTTTGCTTTTTCCTCCCTGCCCCCATAATTTCATTCTTCGACCTCCGCTTGACCCTCTGAAATTTTGTTCTCTGCAGACTTCCCCGCCACACAGAGCCGGTGCCAGAATGCCGATACCAGGCAACTGATACTTGTGTTTCAGTCCAAAACACTCATGGAACTCGCACACCCACCACATATTTTCAAGGTGAGAAACATGTACTCTGATTCTGACGTTAATACGCTTCAGTCTCAGGACTCTTTGGTGTGTTTTCATTCAGAATAGCTATCCAATGCTTTAATATTCCTGGAGACTGTAACTACGGTATCTGAACTATTCATATGTTAACATGTCATATTATATTGGATCTGGAGCTTTTACCCAGACATTATGGAAATGAGAGGAGTCTTTAGGTTTGTATCAGTACCTGACACTGGATATGATTGATTATATAGGTGTATATGACGATAAACCGGACGTGAAGAACAGCAGAAAAGCACACACACATGTACATGTCTTATTTTTTATCAAACATGGGATCGTTTCACTTCTGGTTTCCAGAACTTCTTTGTTTTTCTGGTCATACATTAGACCTTCAGGGAAGATGAGGCACTGTACCATATAGATCTTGGAGAGGGAAATAAGTTGGGATCCCACACCTGAATAGTGGCCTGTTTTCACTCCCTCCGGCAGAATGGCATGCATGTTACCTAACTTACCATTCACACTTTCATGTTTCGCACAAGACATGTTCTAACAGGGTTATCCAAAGAGATCCGAATTGCTTGAGAAAGGTAACCGAATGCTGAAAATCAGCGTTCGGTTACCTTTCCTGGACATTCGGCTATCCAGAGAGCAGGCAATTCGCCAAATCCTGGCGAATTGCCTGCACATACGGTGCCTGTTCGGTCCCTGTTCGAGGGCAGTGAAATCCCCATAAAAAAGCACTGCTTCGGCTATTCAGAGAACACAAACCAGCAGTGAAAGGTTCCCCTAATGCCCTGCCATTCGGTGGTTTCATTCGGCAAATTTATTCAGGAGAATCCCATAGGCTTCAGTGTTAAAAATATTCCCGTTTTAATTCAATATCTAATAAACCGTTCATTATAAAATTCTGCAGCAAAAAGTCTCTTTATTTATAGATTTTTTAGGATACTTTAAGCATTTTTCAGATTTTTTTTTTTTTTTTTTTAAAAGTCCGATTTTTTTTTATTTATTTTTTCAGTTTACTTATTTTTTTGTAACAGCCCTTTTTATTATCATTCCCTGGACCTCCTGTGAAAATTTCAGACATTTTCGCTCAGTAGTTTCTTTGCAAACAGCGTTTCTTTTTCCGAGATTCATACAAATGGTTTTTCTAATTTATTCACTGCCTCCTCTACGTCACAGCTGCTTCGGCTCTGTGTGATTCGGCTCCTGTTCCTTCGAAGGTTAATCCAGATGTTTTTTGCTTGTTTTCAGTGCATTCGGTTAGTTTTCGTCAGGTTTGCGGCAGCTTTTCCCTGCAATTCGGGGACCCTGTGGTGCTTGCTGAATACACCGCAGGGTCACCGAAATGGGATCGGCAAAAGGAACCGAATTGAAGAGAATGAAACGTCACCGAACGTGCGGTGACTTTTCGAATCTCTTTGGATAACCCTGTATGTGTTGAAAGCTGTACAATCACACGTAATGCCAAGTCCCTCACTATTCTACTGCCAACCCTGAAAAAACACTATCAGGGTAATTCAAAGACATTCGAAAAGTCACCGCACGTTCGGTGACTTTTCGTTCTCTTCAATTCGGTTTGTTTTGCCGATCCCATTTCGGTGACCCTGCGGTGTATTCAGCAAGCACCACAGGGTCCCCGAATTGCAGGGAAAAGCTGCCGCAAACCTGACGAAAACTAACTGCAAAACCCGGCGAATGCACGCCGAAAACCTGCAAAAACATCTGGATTAACCCACGTAACACCACAGAAAAACCCGAGCAGGAGCCGATCATACGCAGCGAAGCCGCCGGAAAAAGCCGACACCGCAGACGAATGAAGTGAATAAATTAGGAAAACAGTTTGAAAAGTGAAACACTGTTTGCAAAGAAACTAGAGAGTGAAAATGTCTGGAATTTACATATGAGGTCCAGGGAATGGTAATAAAAAGGGCTGTTACAGAAAAAATAAGTAAACTTGAAAAAAAAAAAATATAGGACTTTTTAAAAAAAATAAAATCCAGAAAAATAGTTAAAATATCCTAAAAAATCTATAGATAAAGAGACTCTTTACTTAAGAATTTTATAATGAACGGTTTATTAGATATTGAATTAAAACGGGAATATTTTTAGCATTGAAGCCTATGGGATTCGCATGAATAAATCTGCCGCATGAAACCACCGAATGGCAGGGCATTTCGGGAACTTTTCACTGCTGGTTTGTGTTCTCTGAATAGCTGAAGCAGTGCTTTTTCATGGGGATTTCACTGCCCTCGAACAGGCACCGTATTTGCAGGCAATTCGCCAGGATTTGGCGAATTGCCTGCTCTCTGGATAGCCGAATGGCCAAGAAAGGTAACCGAACGCTGATTTTCAGCATTCAGTTACCTTTCTCAAGCAATTCGGATCTCTTTGAATTACCCTGTATATGTGACTCTACCATCTGTAGGTATTGTACTGTACTTGCAAAACACCAGACATAACGTTTTTGGCTATTGTTGGTACAAAATATAAGATGTTAGGCAAATTTATAGTTTGAACGTTACTTAATTTCCTTTGTGATGTTATGGAACACGGCTTTACGGAGAGCAAATTATGTATAAAGCTAGGAACAGGCTGAAATGACAGCATCATTTATCAAAACTATTTATAGAGAAGTAAAGAAGAGACAAGTAGAGTTAAGTTCTTGTAAATCTATGAATGCAAAAATAATTCATACTTTTCTGTAGATAATATTGCAGGAGAAAATCCCTATTAAATTCCTATAACGTCCATTAATGCAATGTATAGGAGCTGTTAATATACAGTAAGGAGTACCCAATGTCTTAACTATTTTTATTTATTTTATTTATTTATTTATTTTTTATTTATTTTATAAAGGATTTTACCAGGAAGGATACATTGAGATATCTCTCGTTTTCAAGTATGTCCTGGGTTCAAGAACTGAAGGCAAAGCTTGAAAGTTTGTTGGAAATTACAGCTCAAACCGTTAGCTTGACAGCACGTTGGAATCTGGGCCAGCACTTTTATTGTGCCATGCAGTAAAACTGCATTACTAAATAAATCTGCAAAAATATATGTGAACAATACTGAATTGTATCAACAGAATACAGGGCCGCCAGTATAGTTTGTGGGGTCCCATTCAAGAGGAAATTTTATGTTGGCCACCACTGTACACATGAACATGTGTATATCCATTTGCAAACCATCACATTCATATACATAAATACATTCTTACATACATACAACACACATTCTACCATAAAACACATGTATGTGCATAAATACACAATGTCATGTATATAGACTCATACTCCAATACATACATAAGAACACATCTACATACACATTCTCACATACATACCCTGTTCTATTATCCTTTACTGATATAATTCCATTTACACCAAGTCAAATTAAATAACAAAAATAACAATAACAAACAATGGAAAGTTGATACTGTTCTTTTCTGTTATACTGTTATGTATAAGCCTGTGTTCGCTAAAAAATAAATCAGAAGTTGCTTGGTTGCAAAGACTGTAGAGACCATAATCCAGAGTCTGTCATTCTTTCCGTGCGCACGAATACCCGCTAAGTTCTCAGACTAATTCGGACGGACATCGACATTCGTCAGTAGACGTTTTGTCTTCCACCACAATACCACTATTGCTTACACCAAGAGGATCCAAACTATCTTTCCAAGGGATGTGTATATTGTGTAAATATTAAATCCTAAACTTTAATAATTACAGAGTTAAACAAGAAGTCCCGAGCCCCAAGACAAAAGATATTAATTATATTAATTATTAGCGGATTTTTTTGAATTGCAGTGCCTGATTGTAATGTCATTTTGTAGAATAAGAAAAAATGGAGAGGATCTTTATAAACTGGTTAAAAAAGGGATTTCAGAAGCAGGAGTGTTCTTTGAATGATGGGTAAATGTTCTACTGCAAAGTGTTTGGTATGCGGGGAAGAATTTTACAATTTAATATGTACAAAACATGGCAATAAATAATATTAATAACAACGGAGAAATGATACAGAGTTACCAGCATTTTCATTTTCAAACCACAAGCTTAACGCTCCAACTAATGCCGAGGGTTACCTTGCCAGGCCATTATTTGAAATACAAATTTATAGGGTATTTCTACAGCTCAAAGGCTATATAAATTCTGAAACAATAACAATGGACATGAGGTAGGAGCCAGCAGAAAAATATTAATCAAGATGTCTACAAATAAGATAACACTGGATATGCTCCTTCTTCAACCAAATCATGCCATAAATTTATGTCAAATTCTACGTTAGCCCTGCCAGAAAGGATCCAGGCAGATACTCCTCCACAATTATGCACTGAAGTAGCATTTTGTGTTAAAATATGCAGCACATTATACTCAGTTAATACACAAATAATCTATTGTAGCTCTACATAAGATGGAAAGGTGCTCAGAGAACTCCGTGCAAGACATATTCTCTACTTTCCCTTGTTACATACTGTACCTTTGCTGCTTTTTTATAATGGCTGAGATTTATTATACATCATTTTGTGAGTGTGCTACCTCAAGCAAAGTGAGGGAAGCAGTGGTATTTATTATCTCTTACTATACTGCACGTTATGAGGACTTCGCAATGTGGAGAAATAACTAAAATGGAGTGAGCTGGCAACAATAGTAAAAGTTCACACAGCACGACACAAGTTTTACAAATAATGTAATAGCATTACATTTTAAAATCACTTTGATGATGCAATTACAATGGGCCCTCAGAATGATGCCAGCGGCACACGTTGATTACATCATTATTCCAGGCCATTTTCCAGCCTCTGAAGTTACTATGCCTGCACTTGTGATCCCTGCCTCCCAATTGGACAAAGAGGAGGACCATCCCACACCTGAAGCAGCTTCCCCATCATCATTCCTATACATAACAAACACTCCCTCTCCTCCATGCTTGGATATTCAGATACTCTGGTACCTGTGACCCAGCATTCCTAGATCCTGTTTTCCCCTCTGTTTCCTGGCTACCCTCCTCTCTATCCCTAGCTTTCTGACCCCTGATTTGCTCCTGATCCCATTGCCAGTATTCTACACTTGATTGCCCTTGTTCCTTGCCTGACCATCTGGCTACCAACTCCAACTTTGTCTCTGACCACGCTTCCCGCCTGCTCCCTTGTTCCATGACTAACCATCTGGCTACCAACCCCAGCTCTGCCTCTGACCACGTATCTAATTAAGAATTGTGAGAGGTCTCCTAGTAGCCTGCCATTGGATTCCTTTTCTCCAAAATACCACGTTCCTCCTAATCGGACATGGCACAGATGGTGAACAAGCTATTCCAACTAGCTTCTCTCCATTTGCACCTGACATTATTCAGGTTTGATAACGTCGTTCAAACCCTGGTGTTAAGTGACTGTGCTTCTGCACAATCACTTAACACATAAATGTGACCACACCAAAAAATCCCATAGTCACATCTGTGCGCTCACATCTATCTCCATGGAGTCCTATGGACTCTAGGAGCTCATAACACAGCAGTACATAGCTCTGTTGGTGTTATCAAGTTGTGGCTCAGGTGTATTATGACTCAAGCTGCTGCGAAAGTGACTCGGCTGTAATACAGACATTAACCCTTGAGCTCTTTCTTGGTGACGTTTTTACTTTTAGCAGCTCACTCTATATATGAAGGAGTCCTGTCTATGCTGTAGCTTTTTCAAGCGTTATTATAATTATTATGAGCGGGTGTTTTGAGCGTTGAAGTGTTTAATGTTTTCTTTCCTTCCCTATGCCATTCTAGATCTATTTTTTAGGATTTATAAAAGCAACAGCTCAGAAATCGTTCAAATTTATGGACGGCTTTAGGAAGTAGGTATTTGTATTCACTTTTCTATATTGCAACCATCCTCATACGAGTAGATGAGGTTTTAGTGTCCTTGTGAAAGGATATACAATATTTGTGTTTTTTAGATTTGTATGGAGGAGGGAGCGCACTCGTATTTTAAGAGAATATGAATATGGATTATTCTGACTTTATGGATCTGCTTGATTAATTGAGAGCTTGTGATACTCTGGGACCACATTATTTATTCATTATATAAGTGTATTTCCTATTTTGGTGTTTGTTTGTATCAGTATAATTTTTGTATACTCTAATAAAGTGTATTGCTACATTTTTAACACCCAATTTAGTGGTTAGCCCTGTGGATAAGGGCTTCCACAACTATAGAAAGGGGCTTGATACATTTAAACCAAAATGTATGAGCCCGAATGAACACATCAGCCAACTACACATTTCATGGCACCAGACATTCACAGACATGATGTACATTTTTATATAGTTACGTGTATATTAATCCATAAGTGTAGGAGCCAGGTGTAAAATTCTAATAGCCAATGCTGGATCCTAGGTTTGTCAAGTCTTGTATGAAGGACAGAGGTAGACAGAAAGATCGGCTATAAAAAAACAAATACTTACAGCCGGACAAACATTGTTGAACTTAAGCCAGTTTGAATCTAATATTTTAGGGTTGGCCACTCAAACAAAGCTTGTAAAATCCTTTGATGGGTCCCACCATAAAAATGCCTACAGACAAAATCAAGATGCTCTCAAGAGGCTGATGTCAACCAGTACGCCGGCTTGCGCAATTATTCAGATATTCAGAAAATCCTCATGGACCACAAACTCTTATGACTCACCCAAATCATTTGTATTTGGTGAAAGGGAAAGTCTGTAAATCTAAGGTGCTTTAGCACGTAGAAGAAAATAGTTTAGTTATCTTGTTGTAGGAGGCAATTAAAAGGCCCTTTGGCTCATCCGTTAGATTAGGATGATCAGCAAGATGAACATACTGTGATCAATCAAAAACACATTTTCGTTGCCACGACTACAAGAAAATGTGATGCCTAAACAACCTAAAAGTTGAGAATCACAAATGCAAATCAGTAAATGCTTAAACTAACCTTGTTTCCCAAAATGTAACACTAAAAATAAAAAATAAATGATCAGAGCCCCTTTAGATCTCTATAACTCTTCATCTTGTAGTGCCTTCAGTGTGTTAGATAAATGTATAAGAGCTGTGCAAGGTTATGGTTAGGTCAACAATTAGGATTTAGTATAAGCACGGTAATAATTTAAAGTTTGCAGTGAAAGCCTGCAGACAGTTCAGAACAAAGTCGAGATAATGAATCCATCTCTCAACTGATCTAAGCAGTAGACTGGTGTTTATACGAGGAACCTATTCCATCACATGAATCCTGTCTTTTTTTCTTCTTAATAATTGTGACATTTTTATCAAAAGAACTTACATTTTTCCTGTTTGTTTGCCATTAAATAATACATTTTACAGATAATAATAACTGATTCTGCACAGAAAAGTGAATTATATTGTTGTTTTGGCAATTAAATATTACTATAAGAACGAAGGCGCTGGATGGTGGAAACAGCGGCTTACAGGGTTATTCAGAGAAAGGTGAAACTCTGGAGAACGTTTGGAGAAGTAAAAATTCTAGGTCAAAATAGCCAAACCAGAAAATTCTCCCATTTATCTCACTTTACAAATCAGCTATTTTGACTTAGAATTTTCACTTCTCCAAAAGTTCTCCAGAGTTTCCCCTTTCTCTGAATAACCCTGTTATTAAAAATATTGTATTGCAGCTGAGGACTAGGCTTGTGCACCGATTTTTTTTTCGGTTCGATTCGGTTCGATTTGTTCGGATGTTTAAACTTTTCGATTCGGCTCGTTTCGACCGATTTCTGTTTCGATTCGGTTCGGCTCGACTCGTTTTTCGTGTACATTTTTTTTTCGGAATATCGACCATTTTTCGTATTTTCGTGTCACTTTGCTCGTTTTTTGTATCGACTTTTCGTGATTTCAGGACTTTTCGTTTTTTCGGAACGTCTGTTCTCCTCGACCATTTTTCGTATTTTCGTGTCACTTTGCTCGTTTTTTGTATCGATTTTTCGTGATTTCGGAAATTTTCATTTTTTTGGAACGTCTGTTCTCCTCGTTTCAAATCTGTCTAACTCTATTCGTTTTGACGTAAACTACTATGGTTTACTTTTTTATACTTTATATATTTTTTTATAATAAATTTTTGGTTTGTTTTTCGGATCCGATAATTCATTCTGTCGATACGATAATTCTGGCGATTCTATCGTGTTTTTTTTTAATTAAATAAAGATCCTTTTTTTCTTATGAATATACATTTCACAACTTTATTTAATCACATTAAAAAATGGTATGAAAGCCAAGGAACAAAAAAAAAAGAACAAAACGATTTAAAAAATGCTAAACTGACCCGAATGGTCTGACTTTAAAAATAAAAACCAGAACAAAAAGGTTTTAAAACGGAAAAATAGTTGATCAAAATGATCTGAAACGAAAAAAATAAAAAATGATTTAAAACAGACAAAAAAAAAATTAACCCTTTCGCTGCTGAGGCATTTCACGGCTTCCCTTCACGCCTGTGTGCGGCACTGCGGTCTGCTGCTGAGCTAATTTTTAACAGTTTCGCTCCTCTTGTTTAAACGCGTTTTTTTGAAGCCTTATTTTATAATATGACCCAGACATGTTATATATCGTTCTTTCCGGCAGACTCGGCAGATGATTCATAATATATCATTATCAAATGTATGCGTCATGTCCTGTCTGTATATTATAACAAAAAATGCAATAAAATTAGAATTTTTAATGTTTGTTTTACAAGGTGTAAAGTGTTTTTTTCACATTTTAACATGCGAGTGTTTGCGGTTATATTTTATGAGTTGCGTTTGTTAAAAAAATTGAAATGGGGACTTGTTACATTTTTTTGGGTGAAAATTACACTATTTTTAACAAACGCACCACATACAAAAATCCTTAGTGCAGCATCATTGTTCACATTATAATTGAAATGGGAACAATATTGCTGCATTAACAAAACAAAACAAAAAACCTGTTTATTTTTTTTATATTTTAATTTTTTATAATTTTTAACATTGTCATGTTTGGTATTGTTGGAAAGGCCATGCTCTGGTCGATCCAAAGATACCAAACATTAAACAACCGATAGCTGCCGCGGATCGGGAGATAGGGGGTTCATTGGAACCCCCTATCTCCACCATTGGTCGCAGTTAGGGGTTGACTCCAGAACTGACGTAATTGTGACGAGGTCTTGGGACTGTCGGCAGCTGCCGTTCCCCCACGCTGTTGTCTTCCTGCAAAGACGTGACCATGTTGGCGGGCAGCGTCTTAGCGTGCAGCGGTGGGAGAGAGAGAGCTCATAGCTGGGAGGAAGTGTTGCGTGAAGCTGCAAACAGGGACAAATAAACTAGACCTGAGCCGCACTGAGGATCTTTGGGTTGTGTCGGAGAAGACTTCACGCAGTGCTGCCATCAATATTTTTTGATAAATTCTTGGTTATACAATGAATGTGACTGTGGACAAAAATCCGTGTTGTTGTGACATCGCCTAAGCTTAACAAAACCATGCCACGTCGGTAATCAAATCTCAAGGCAGTACAACAAGGTTGTGTTAGTGTGTGACATTTTTTGGCCAGGCAGGAAGTGTAGAATGTGCACAGTCACATTCATGGCCACAAATTTATGACAAAGGGTCCATAGAAATGTCAATATATTTATGTACATATAATTTTAACAGTGTGGAAACCAAGCAATACATATTAACTTATTAAGTAAGGAAAAGCAACGCACACAAACAGGAAAATATAGAAAAAATAGAAAATTTATTTACAACATGGGGAACGGAAGGGAACATGCCAAGGATGGCAAACTGCCCAACAGGGGCACAAACAACACAAACAAACATAGTGTAGTGGAAATAGACTGGAAGATGGCCGCCATTGTAAGCCAGGCGACCATCTTGTTCAGAATATTGGTTCACTTGAGATAATTAGGCAGTTTTTAGCTGAAATTAGAAGCAGGCATACATAGAAACTTAGGAATGTGTTGAGATTGGAAGAAAAACAATCAAAGCGCTGAGAAAGGTCTCTGCTGTTTTCGACACAGAGAAAGGATACATCAAGGTCGTTGGGGCCCGCAGAAATACAAAGGAGTATAGAGATCAGACCAGGTGCCTTTTGTAACAAATGAGTGAAGACGCTAGGGAACGGGGCGCAGCCCGGAACAGTGGGAGCAAGTAATTATGTTTCACTGAAACTAACATGAAGTTTGCCAATTTACAGCCAAATTAATGAAATGTCTTTTGTATTAGCCAAAGGGAGGTACTAACCCACGTGGGGTGGG
Organism: Leptobrachium leishanense; assembly: GCA_009667805.1. Lineage (NCBI taxonomy): Eukaryota > Metazoa > Chordata > Amphibia > Anura > Megophryidae > Leptobrachium > Leptobrachium leishanense. The sequence continues at coordinate 105,166,686 of CM019067.1, read as the reverse complement.
ATAGCGTAACCGGGAGGTGGGCTAATTGGGATGTACCTAATCATGTATTTTGAGGTATAAAATCTCATGTCACTGTGAAAATCGCTGCTCATTCTTTGCGATTGAATCCTGTTTGAGCATCTGTTGTGATATCACAATAAAGTTTGCCTTTCCTGAAGAGACTCGTGTTCAGACAATTCTTGCTCGTGTCCGGTCCGGCCTCGTCTTGAGTGAACCTGCAGATTCCGGTTACATTTCGGGAGGAGGTTGGTCTCACTGCCGCTCCAGGATGTCAGCGGCATTGCTTATATGCTCCCGCAATTCCTGGAGCAGTTCCTGGATGGCATCGATGGTCGTAACAGCCAGGCGTAGCTCGCCGATCGACTCCCGATTTATCATCCTGACACTGGAGGACGTGTCCGGTCTGGCTTCTCCTTCTATATATCCAATAAATGAAAGAAGGAAAATACAGTAAGTAAAGCAGGTTTCTATTTTTGACTGAAAGTCTTGAAAAAATATAACAGTAGTATATACCAGTGCTGGCGGCCTCCTGAGGCTCTGACTCCTCCGACTCCTCCGACTCCTCCTCCTCCACCACCACCGTCACCATCTCATCCGGTGCTATATCTAAGAAATTAAAGAAATAAAAAATACAGTAAACAACAAAACTGATTTATTTTTGAACAAAAGTCGATGCAAAATACAACAGTAAAAAAAAAAACCTGGACTCGCGGCCTCCTGCTGCGGCTCCGGCTCCCTCTCTCCATCGCCCTCCTCCTGCTCCTCCTCCTGCTCCTCCTCTTCCTCCTCCTGCTCCTCTTGTGCTATACATAAAAAAATTAAATTAAAATACAGTAAACAAAAAATGTTTCTGTTTTTGACCAAAAGTCGTTGCAAAATAAAACAGTATATACCAGCGCTGGTAGTCGCCCGTGGCTCCTCCTCCTCCTCCACTGGGGCACTGGTGCCTGCCGGGGCAGATGCTGCCTTCTTCCTGTCTTCTGCCAAATCCAAAAAATAACACGTAAATAATGCAGACTGGAAAAATGGTATATCTATACAATATATTGCCGAAAGTATTGCGACAACCCTTCACTACCCCACTACCAGCTTGACCCACCACTACTCCCATCTCATAGGTCTAAAGTCACAAAATATTTATTTATTTCCCCTGCACATAGACATATATTACCGTTCAATTATATATTTTTTTCAGAAGTAAACATTACGTTTATTCAATAAAAACTATTATTTGTGTTGTGTGCATACAAAACGCATTGTGCTGACTGATTTTAGTTATTTTATAGATGCCTCAGCCTCAGTTTCACTTTCAGTTTCTGCTAATAAAACTGGATATTGCAGAAACAACAGAAATCCGCCATTTTGTTTTGAAATTTGCATCTAAAGCGTTCAATAATGACACTGCTGCTGCAAACTGAATTGCTGCGCTGCAACAATTCAGCAGCTGCTGAGGATGTATTGAACGCGGCTCTGTTTGGATGCACTTTCAGAAGAACTACATGTCCCATCCTACCACTTAGCAGAGACGCAGAGATTTTTGTTGATGCGCAGGTGGGCGCCAATATTGGGCAAGCTGCGGGTCATCTCGTATGCATCACTCAGTCACAACAACCTCCCCCCCAGCACACTACAGTACACACAGTGCCAAAAGAAATCCAGCATTGTAATTTCATCTACATACATCAAATGTCACAATTTTCACGAATACGTAAAATCACAAAAAGGAAGAACTATGGCAAAAATGCATGTATGACGAGTCGTGTGTAACGTTGAGGACAGCAAGTCTGATGCTGCTCGCTGACCACTGCCCGGTTTTAATGGAGACAGGCAGGGAGGTGATTGCATGAGGTGTGGCTTGAGTGGGGGGCATGGCCTGGTGAAGGTTTTTAAAAACCCTCAGTATAGTTTCAGAAGTTGCCAGATCGTGGTTATCCATACCTGAGCTCCTTGTACCTGACTGCTATATTGATTTAACCTGTTACTGACCTCTGCTTGTGTTCTGACCATTCTGCCTTCTGTTGCCCTAGACTATTTGCTTGTACTACGCTACTGCTCTGATACCGACCCGGCTATTCCATTTGACCATTCTGAACTCTGTATTCCTGATTCTGGCTCGGCTGACTCCTCTCCGTATTGTTAACCCTTTTCTGTCTAGCTAGTTTACCTGGCCAATTCTAAGGACCAGACAGATAGGGATCATTCACAGCTACACTGTTGGTAGCTTCTGGGTTTTGTGGAGTGTTGGGGGTTAAGTACTGCGTGGTGGGATCCGGGAACCGTGACATTACGATCTGGCCAATATGGATCCCGCAGATTTAACACAGCACTTGGCTACCTTTGTATCCAGACAGGATGAGCAGGATCATAGGATGGATCAGTTTGCCATTGCCTTACAAACTATCCTGAATCGTACTGCACACCTGGAACCAGTTGGGGTTGCACCCCCGCCTGCTATACCTGTGCCCCCTGTCGTTCAGACATCCCAGGTACACATAATGAGGCAGCCAGTACATAGTGAGCAAGCAGTAATTCTAGAGGTGCTGGAGATCCTGAGAGGGGCTAACAAGCTCATTACTCAGCACCTGGATATCCTGTATGCAAGGTTGCTGCAACCTCCTAGGGACGTCTTCCCAAAGGAGCCTGTTCCAGTTCCAGTTAAAGGTTCCAGAGGACCCCTGACCCTGGAGGAAAGGGTATGGAGGAAGACTCAGGGCTTATGCTTTTATTGCGGTTCTTTCCTGCATAAAAGAATGGACTGTCAATTGCGCCCCCAGAAGTTACCCTCCATGTTCCAGCCTTACCAGGCCCCAGAGTCCACTGCCCTGCACATCGCAGGACGTCCAAAATCCACTGCCCAACAGGGAGAGACCAGGTGTAATGCCCAGCAGTGGGAAGTCAAGAGTGCTGCCCTGCAGCATGAACAATCTAAGGTGGCTGCTCAGCAGCACAAAGAATCTGAGTCTGCTGTTTGTCAGCTTCAAGTCCTGTCCATGTCTACTGTGCCTAAGCTAGCAGTTCCAGTCAAGAGTGCTGTCCTGCAGCACGAACAAATCAAGTCCACTGCCTCACAGTGCAAGATCTGGTCCACTGTTAACCAGTTTGAGAGCCAGTCCACTGCACAGCAGTTCAAGAGACAGTGCCAAGCCAAGGTGGTTGCAAAGCACTGTGAGATCAAGATTGTTGCCGAGCCGGTAGCTGCCAAGCCACGCTCACCCGAGCCGGTAGCTGCCAAGCCACGCTCACCCGAGCCGGTAGCTGCCAAGCCACGCTCACCCGAGCCGGTAGCTGCCAAGCCACGCTCACCCGAGCCGGTAGCTGCCAAGCCACGCTCACCCGAGCCGGTAGCTGCCAAGCCACGCTCACCCGAGCCGGTAGCTGCCAAGCCACGCTCACCCGAGCCGGTAGCTGCCAAGCCACGCTCACCCGAGCTGGCTGTTGCCAAGCCACGCTCACCCGAGCTGGCTGTTGCCAAGCCACGCTCACCCGAGCTGGCTGCTGCCACCATGTCCGTCGCCGCAGAGCCGTGCTGTTGCTGCCATGTCCAAGTCACCACAGAGTCGTGCTAAAGGCGCTGCCCCTCCTGTCCTTGCCAAGGGTGCTACCCAACCGGTCCACACCAAGGGCGCTGCCCCACCGAGCCCAGCTCCCGGTGTCTTCGAGCCAGGGGCGGATCCAGGGGGGGGCAACGGGGCAATTGCCCCCCCCGAGATTTGAGCCGGGGACCCAGATGCCGCCGGGCAGCGCAGGAGCGCCTGCCCGGTCCTGAAGAGTGCGTCCTTGTAAGGGGATGCGGCTGCGTGGCGCGTGCAGGCGCAGCCGGTCACGTGGTCCGGCTAATCAGGTGGTACTGAGTCTCTGTACCACCTGACTGGCCGGACGCGTGACCTGCGCACGCACGCAGCCGCATCCCCTTTACAAGACACACTCTTCAGGACCGGGCAGGCGCTCCTGCGCTGCCCGGCGGCATCTGGTCCCCAACACCGGAGCTGGAGGCCTGGAGCAATATCCAGGTGAGAGCTGGCAAATCCATGAGCTGGGGGTAAATCCATGAGCTGGGCAAATCCATGAGCAGGGGGCAAATCCATGACCTGGGGTAAATCCATGAGCTGGGCAAATCCATGAGCTGGCAAATCCATGAGCAGGGGGCAAATCCATGAGCTGGGCAAATCCATGAGCAGGGGGCAAATCCATGAGCAGGGGGCAAATCCATGAGCAGGGGCAAATCCATGAGCAGGGGGCAAATCCATGAGCTGGGGGCAAATCCATGAGCAGGGGGCAAATCCATGAGCAGGGGGCAAATCCATGAGCAGGGGGCAAATCCATGAGCTGGGGGCAAATCCATGAGCTGGGGGTAAATCCATGAGCTGGGGGTAAATCCATGAGCTGGGCAAATCCATGAGCTGGGGGTAAATCCATGAGCTGGGCAAATCCATGACCTGGGGTAAATCCATGAGCTGGGCAAATCCATGAGCTGGGGGTAAATCCATGAGCTGGGCAAATCCATGAGCTGGGGGCAAATCCATGAGCTGGGGGGCAAATCCATGAGCTGGGTAAATCCATGAGCTGGGCAAATCCATGAGCTGGGCAAATCCATGAGCTGGGGGCAAATCATGAGCTGGGGCAAATCCATGAGCTGGGGGTAAATCCATGAGCTGGGGGTAAATCCATGAGCTGGGCAAATCCATGAGCTGGTAAATCCTGAGCTGGGCAAATCCATGAGCTGGGGGTAAATCCATGAGCTGGGGGGCAAATCATGAGCTGGGGGTAAATCCATGAGCTGGGTAAATCCATGCGGGGTAAATCCATGAGCTGGGGCAAATCCATGAGCTGGGGGCAAATCCATGTGTGAGCTGGGGCTCTCTGCTCCTCTAGATTGTAAACTCCTGGGTGCCCTGCTCCCTCTAGATTGTAAACGCCTGGGTGCCCTCTGCTCCTCTAGATTGTAAGCTCCTGGGTGCCCTCTGCTCCTCTAGATTGTAAACTCCTGGGTGCCCTCTGCTCCTCTAGATTGTAAGCTCCTGGGTGCCCTCTGCTTTTCTAGATTGTAAACTCCTGTGAGCCGGGCCCTCTGCTCCTCTAGATTGTAAGCTCCTATGAGCCGCCCTCTGCTCCTCTAGATTGTAAGCTCCTATGAGCCGGGCCCTCTGCTCCTCTAGATTGTAAGCTCCTGTGAGCCGGGCCCTCTGTAAATTCTCGTGAGTCGGACTCTCTGCTAAAACACCTTATTTTCTGTCAGTGCCCCTCCCGAGACTAGTCTCTGGATCCGCCCCTGCTTCGAGCCCAGTGGTTCCAGTCCAGTCGCCGCAGAGCCGTGCCAAGGTCCCTGACCCACAGATCCGTACCACTGGTGCCGTGTTCGTGTTGCCGCAGTGCAGAGAGGACACTGTTGCTGTCCATTCCGCGTCCTGTACCAGGGGTAGGAGACGCAAAAGGACTGGTGCCAGTGCCTTCCAACCTGGACCCAGCTTTGGCTCCCAAGAGGTCTGTACCTCAGGCCCGCAAGCCCGAGAGTCGAGTCCTGTCCCTGCTGGATGTTTCCGAGCCTCTAACGGTGCTATTATATGCCTTGAGGACCGAGAGGTGTATGAGAGGGCTCTACGTATCTACAAGACCCATTGACTTTTTTCTTGTCATTTTTCTTGTTGTCCTCTTTTGAGCATCCGGCGTCTGCTCATGGAGAGGGGGGTACTGTAACGTTGAGGACAGCAAGTCTGATGCTGCTCGCTGACCACTGCCCGGTTTTAATGGAGACAGGCAGGGAGGTGATTGCATGAGGTGTGGCTTGAGTGGGGGGCATGGCCTGGTGAAGGTTTTTAAAAACCCTCAGTATAGTTTCAGAAGTTGCCAGATCGTGGTTATCCATACCTGAGCTCCTTGTACCTGACTGCTATATTGATTTAACCTGTTACTGACCTCTGCTTGTGTTCTGACCATTCTGCCTTCTGTTGCCCTAGACTATTTGCTTGTACTACACTACTGCTCTGATACCGACCCGGCTATTCCATTTGACCATTCTGAACTCTGTATTCCTGATTCTGGCTCGGCTGACTCCTCTCCGTATTGTTAACCCTTTTCTGTCTAGCTAGTTTACCTGGCCAATTCTAAGGACCAGACAGATAGGGATCATTCACAGCTACACTGTTGGTAGCTTCTGGGTTTTGTGGAGTGTTGGGGGTTAAGTACTGCGTGGTGGGATCCGGGAACCGTGACATCGTGAAAACGCAAAGCTATACACAATCACATTGCATGAAAAAAGGACTAGATAAATCAACGTATTTCTGTGCACATTAGCACATGCAAGCACATTATTATTATTATTCAGGATTTATATAGCGCCAACAGTTTGCGCAGCGCTTTACAATATAACATGACACTTACGTTTGGCTATGACGCGACGGATCTGCCTCAGCTGCTCCTCCTCGTGCACCTTGAGGTCGGACCAGCGTTTTCGGAGCTGGTCCTTCGTCCGGTCCTTCCCGAACAGCTCCAGGATGGTGGTGCGAACCTTATCGAGGATACGGTCCTTTCTTGCATTATTCTTCCTGCCATAAGGGCCCTTACGGCAGTCGTAATCTCATTTATCAAAGATGCGGACCAGCTCCAGCATCTCGTCAAATGCCATGTTGCTGGCCCGCTTCTTCCTGGGTGGTGTTTCATGGGTGCAAGAAGATGAGGAGGTGTCTGAATGGCACTCGTCTCTTGCAGCCATGATGAATAATAAAAACAATATTTTTTGGCCTGTCCAAAAAGTTGTCAAAAAACTGGCTCAATAAAGTTACGACATCCTTGCGCGCTCATGCGCGACCCGCGGACGAATCGGATCCGACCCGAATACGAAGGAATTATCGTATCGACAGAATTATCGGATCATTGGAAACAAAAAAAACAAGTGATACACATTTACAAATACAAAATTTACAGAATCAGCGATATAACCGATAATAGTTAAATATACGATGTCCAGAATTACCGAAATGGAACCGAAATCCCGAATGGAACCGAAATCATGAATAGAGCGAAAATAAATTTCGATTTGACACATTTCAAGTCCATTCGAAAATTCCGAAAATATTTAGTTTCGGCTCGGAAAACTTTTCGGATCTGTCAGTTTTCGGGTCCGATCCGATTCGGAAATTCGGCCGAATCCGAAAACACGAATCGGGAAATTTCGTGAAAATTCCGAAATTCCGAAACCCGAAACGCACATCCCTACTGAGGACGATCTCATATCATTGTACAGTGAGGTGGCATTTAGAGCATGACAGTAATTACTGAATTGAATTGTAAAATGATTTTACTACACTGGTCAAACAACTGTAATATTATGCATATGTTTTACATAATTGGATGGCCGAACCCCAGAACTACTTACATAGGTAAATAACTTTTACAGTCTTTGTGGGAAATTGTGACATTTTCAGCAACGGGACCTCTTTGCAGAGAAATTGCCTGTACGTAGCAAACACAGGTGACTGGATGTATGTTAGAAGACTGAGTCCGGTCAAACCTGTGATCATGGCATTGCTTCAGGTTTGTATCGTAGAAGCAGTACCGGCAAGAATATTCCAAAGGCTTGGTCAAGGTCAAGGTCAAACGGCAGGCGGCAAGCTTCAAAGTCCAGGAAACAAGCAATGGGGGTCAATAATAAGAAATCAATCGGAAGCATAAACAATTCACATTAGTTCTTAGACAAATTACGTTATCAGAGCAAGGATTCATCCTCCGACTTGTTTTTAAATAGCAGGATCAATTTGGGGCAGCTTATGAATGTCACGCCAGGGCGAAGCATCATCACTGTATGCTGCTGGCACGTCCATCATAAAATGTTCACTGGGAGATGCACTCATGCACAATTAATTTGCAAGCTGCTGTCCTTGTGGCGTGTATCCTCAAGAGCAGTGTTTTTCAACTCCTGTCCTCAGGACCCACTAACAGGCCAGGTTTGGCAGATATCTGAAGCACAGCGCAGGTGATATGATTTGCTGCTCAGTGATTGCAGGATTCAGCCTGTATTTCTCCAAGGGAATCCTTAAAACCTGGCCTCTTACAGGATCCTGACTGGACCGAAGTTGAGAAGCACTGCTCCAGAGCACCCGGTCAAAGCTGCCAAGGAGAGATATCGGTGGGTAGTCCTGGATATCGCAGGCGGGCGCTGTTGGTTTGAGCCACGGGTCCTTTGACAATATGTGACAAATCATTATTTTTTACAAAACAATACATTTATCAATATAGTGCCCTCCAGTAATATTGGCAAATGTGAGCAAAGAAGGCTGTGAAAATCTGTATTTATTATTTAACTTTTTATTTTCAAAAAATACACAAAAATACTCTGCTCTCATGGATATCAAACAAAGACAATCTCAACACCTGTTTATCCAAAAAAAAATCTTTGTTAAGTAGGTGGGTGGCCCAGTTATTGGCACCATTATGAATTCGTATGAGAAAAAAATATATTTGAAGTATATTTATTTTGGTATTTTACATTATTTAGTACACCTGGGTGACTGGGAACAGGAAATTGTTCAACCATGGCTTTTGTTTCACAGGGTATAAATATGAGGTAACACATAGTCCAAATCCCCTTACAGTAGTCATTCCTCACCAGACTGGGTAAGACCAAGGAATATAGCTGTGATGTGCGGCAGAAGGATTTTGCACTGGAAAGCACTGTATTTACTTATCAAAAAGTTGCTTTTCTACAAACCTAAGTCGACAATTCACTCCGAATTTACTTTTGTTTATATACATTGACAATGAAATGTAATAGCTACAAAGAGTCCACGTCCGTGCACCATTTCCTAAAGTGTCTACATGTTCACCCTAAAAATCTGAAAGGAATAATTAAAAAAATATATACTTTAAACCTGTCTCCCAGAAATATATATCTTTCACTTAATTATTTTATTATTATTATTATTATCCTCTATATGTCCTGACAATGCCAGATAGTGATACATGGTTCATTGTTAATACATAAAATTGATTACCATTACTATTATACTTTATTTAGAGAGTGCCAGCAGATACCGCATCACTGTACAAAGGGATAATCAGAAAAATACAGGCCCTATTACAATCTTTGCGTTAAAACGCTTGCGCAACGCGTGAATTTGTGCGCCCAGCGTTAAACATTAATGCCGTAAATCAACGTTGGAATTCCAAATTCCTCGCGCATTTTTTCATCCGTCGAGCAATAACGCGCGTAAAACGGACGCGCACAAACGCACGCGCAGCAACGTTGCGCACAGAAATCAGTGTGCGGACTGTTTTTTTCACGCGATTCAGCCAATCAGAATTAAGAACCACAATTGTCTCACGTTAAGTTTTTGCGCCTGTCAAAGTCAATCTGCGCATATATGCTGCATCAATAAAAAATGCACAAACAACTTCTCAAATTTATTGGTTTGGTATGAGTAGAATGTGTAACTATACTTAGCTTCATTTTTTTTTCGGCTGGTGTTTTTGGTTTCGCCCAGGTTGATAGAATTTGCCATTAACACCAGTTTTTAGGTATTGCTAAAATTATGCGCGCAACGTCTATGTGTTAATTGCGCTCACATTTGCGCTCACAATGTTAAGTATAGGACGCGCGACGTAGAGTAAGCTCGCGCAGCGTCGCGCAGGTTCACCCGCGGTAGACGTATACGCGCGTTTGTTGCGCTGACATTGTAATACGATGTTCAGCGCGAAGGGTTTTGCCCCTTGCGTTAATGCGTTTTCCAGGATTTTGCTTCTCTACAGTTACAGAGCAATGGTGTTACCTCTATTCTACTCATCTGATATTATAACATCTGTTTACATTGTCAAATTATGGGAAAAAAGAATTAGAAGTTCTGCATTGTTTAAATCACAATGCCTAATATCCCCAGCATATTAATTTCGAGAAAATACTCCCCTGCGAATGAAACCGTAAACTGCTGAACAATGCACTTCAGGGTTTAGTGGTCAAGGACTTGCTAACAAGCAAAAGAAATCGTTTGGAGGAATAAGTGTGGGTAAAAAATAAATGTACACTTAATATTCCATAATTCAAAGGAGGTTCATGCAAGATCAGAGTTTAAAAGTTTAAGTTAGCATCCAGCTTTAAAAAGACATTAGAAAAAGGCAGTCTGAGCACTTCACATTTAAACCCGTAAAGTGCGTGGCCATTCTTAGGTTTAAAAACCCGGGGTTCTGTCACCTCCTTCAAGCTAACAGTAGCTTCATCATTAGTGTTGGCTTATAGGAGGTCATAGCGCTGCGCCCAGATCGCCTTTGAATCGCTAATGGGTTAAAAACCCTGTTAACGCTCATTAATTAGCGATTCATTGCACAAGTTTACTGTACTTTGTGCTCCCTATACTTAACATGGGTAGCGCAAAGTGAAAGCACAGATTAACTAGCGTTAGGATCACATGGTCCTAACGAAAAAGTTACCACCAGCTCAGAGGTGTAGGTAACTCCGCTGCCAGACTCGACGCCTGCCCCACGATCTGCTGGGAAATCTGGGACGCTAAGGGAAAATTTTTGAATGTTATTTTTCCCCTTAGAATCCCGGTTTTAACGAGGAGCAGCTGATAGAAGTCCGAAGTGTTAAATTTGTTCAACTTTGTGCATATTTTTCATCTTCTGAAAGCAAGAATAAAATGAATATGTATGCAAAAGTGACATTTCTAAAGAAACACTTAAAAACAAAAATGATCTAGCGCTGACTTTGGGTAAAAGTATTTTCCAGATAATAATATGAAAAATTACCCGTAAAGGACTTCATTGTATGTACATAAAGCAGAAGGTTTGGTGGTCAAGACACAGTGAAAATAAAGATTTCTGTTCAGATATCAGATTTTTTTTAAGTTGTTACATTATATTAGCTGTGTTAGCATCATGTAAAGAGATTACAAACGTGTGGTCTCGCGGTACTGCTCGATACAATACAGTGGAAGGATAGATACAGGAAGACTCTTTGTTCTCAGTGTCCTTCACTTTGCTGTTGTCACGTTTCGTCGTTCCAGCCCTGTCCCCCTGCCCTCTGTATTCTTGCATTTTCATATGCTGGCATTACCCCAGGCTGCTAGACCTAGGTTGCAGCTTAAGGGTTAACTGCTTCCTTTCTGCTGCAGCTCACCTGTTGGTCCTTATGTGCTGATTCCTCCCTATTTAGAGCAGTGAGCCCATATCCCATTGCTCTGTCATTGTTCCAGTTTGCTTGTGTATCCAGTCTGCTGTATTCTGAGCTCCTTGCTATTTATTTCCAGTCCTAATTTGTATATTTTTGTTTTTTTGTTCTGTTTTCCCCTGTTTGTCTGTAGTATCTCTTGGCGCTGTGTCTTCTGGTTCATGTATATTCCTGTGTATTTAATTCTTAGTTGTTTCCCTCGCTGTTATTGGTTTCCTGTTTATGTTATATGTTATACTGATTACCTGGGTTTGACCCTTTTGCCTGGCTGACTTCCCTCCCGGTTCTGGATCCCTGGCATATGTATTAGGTTCTTGTTCTGGTTCTGATTCCTGGCTCTTCCACTTGACCATGTTCTTGCTTTATTCTAGTCTGTACTGTTGTTTTTGATAATCCTGCCTCCCCTGTATTTCCCAGACTCTGTACGGTGCTGCGGCAATATCTCTTCTATAGAGCAGAGCCGGCTATTCTCTAAAGACCGGTCTATCAGAACAGGGCTGCTGTGGTATATTCGCTGTGCAGAGGTCTATGGTTTATACTGTGGTACTCGGTGTATCAGTTGACTGAATTAGGGGGCTTTCCCAGGAACCAGGGCCTCACCTTGGCGCACTCCAGGTACCTCCATTGTGACAGCTGTGTTTGGTTTTAAGTGATTTAGCAGATGTCTACTTTTGAGAGGAAGTGATTTTGTTCTGTTTGCACCTGCTGACATGAATAAAGAGCTACATTAGAATTGCTGGTCATTTATTCTCACTGCATTTTACGTTTCCTATACAAAGTATATGAAGCATAATAGTACAGTAACCTAGCTCTAAACCCGAAATGCAACTCCTGTTGTCTTGGAATGGCATGAGAGCCATTACCATTAACGAACAGGGTTGTTATCTTCAATGGCTCACTTGATAGTGTTAATGGCCCCACTGGAATAGGGCCCCTTGTCCTGTGATTAGAGCATGTACTGTTTGCAGGCTGCAATATCCCCTCTAATGCCTATTGTAATACAGATGCTTGATTGTAACTAAGCGACCATAATTAATGTCTGTTGTCACAAAACCATTAACATTCTGATTATAGGAGCTGGAATTCATAAACATTCCATCAGATTAATTCCAAACACCCTCCAGTATGGTATCAGACTATTTTAGTTTGTGTTTATAAAATGTAAATGTACCAATATGCTATAAAACATATTTTTACGCCGCATTGTCTGAGTTCCAACTTTCTGGTAGGATTGCAAACACCATGTGCTCATTCTAGAGTTTAGCATGTATTTTGACACATCAGACACAATGTATGGAGCTGACCTCATTTGTTATGAATAGAACATAGACTACAACATGTTCTACGAGGCTCTTCCTGTGAACCTGCCATTGGCAATTAACAGTCCAGCCAGACTTCCTTCCTAATGCAGTGTCTGAAATTTACTACAGTAAATAAGTCATGGAAAGTAGATCTCACAGATACCAGTACACCAATGTGTTTATGGAAACTAAAAATCTGCTGAACAAAGCTACTGTTGAGTGGCTGACCCACTAAATTGTGAATCGCCAGAGGTTGAAGAGCAGCTGTAAAGTTATAAAACAGACACTTATTGTCGAAAGTGAGAGTATTAGTATTAATATTCATTTATTTACATTTCACCAACATATTAGTGAACTAATCTTGGAAACAAGTCCAGAGATAAACTCTAGAAATAACACTTTGTATCTGATATGCTCAATATAAAACATTCCTAGTTACATGTAAAGATGGTATATTTACATATTATTACAGATGAATTCTTGTAGTAGAGCTGGCAACACGCTTCAACGCATCCTGATCTTCACAAACCTCTATTTACACAGTACACCATGGAGCAAACATAGTTTGTAACATAGAATAATTTATGTTTTGGTGAAGATGTCTCTGAAATCAAAATAAAGCTTTAATGAATATATTATTGCAGAGGATATTCCATAACCTTTCTGCGACACCCTTAATATTTACTTTAAACACAAAAGCGTATTAGAGTAGCTTAACCTACAATAAATATTTCATAAAAAAAGCTTTCCTTTCCTTTGGGCTAGTATCATCTCATGAATATCAATATGCATATAAGCAGAAATAAAGGACTATTTTAACGAAGACAGTAAATCCATGCCTTGATGTCTTCATTGCTCAGTATTGCTATGGAGATAAAAATGATGATTCAGATGAGCAAAGACATGAAGCTAAATTCCATAGTTGTTCTGGTAGCTTCTCGATATGTAATTGTTAGCGTTAGAATTAAGAAGTTTAACATCTGGCATCGATATTCCAAAAGTTGACACTAAACTGGTGTGAAATCAGTTAGAGCTTCGCAGCTTGGACCTATTGTCTCCTATACTTACCATGGGGAGAGCAATCAGTTTTTACCATCTCGACAAGTGAGGTGGGCAAGGTGCTGGGCAAGTTAATGTCGGGACTTGAATTGACAAATTTTAACTCCTCAGAGCTCTAAAACCCCCTCTAAAAAGCCTATATTCAACTCTCATCCTGTGGTGAAAAGAGCGGCACGATCCAATGGTTCTTCTCACCAGAAGCAGAGTGAGACAGGGAACAAAGAGTTCCTAGTCTCCTTCCGTGGACACTCCGTGGCTCTGCAAGATCTCACGAAAGTGAGCTTGCACAGAGCTCGCAGCTGGGAAAAACAAGGCTTCATGGTATCAGTGAGCTTGACACCTTGTTCCGGGGTAAGGTTCCAACAGGGCCGGATTTATAACTAGGCAGAGTAGGCATGTGCCTACAGGCACCTGCCACAAGGTGGCACCTTGCTCTGTAAAATAAATTCCTTTTTTTATAATTTAGAATCATTTAGGCCTCTGTATCTCAGAAGCCCCAAGGGCTAGAGGGTCAGATATATATGTAAACATAAAATAACAAATAAAAAAATAATTTTTCTCTTTTATTCAGTTTACAACTATAAAGTGAACAGTGATGCTGTGCTAACTCACCTTCTCATTTCCCAATGCAATCTATGCTTTTACATATAAAACAAACAATGCCACTGCACTAACTCAACTAAGGCAACAGTTTCTGCCCCTTCTTATGAGCGCAGAGAAAAACAGTTTTTTAGTTTTTTTTTAAATGTGTTTTTTTTATTCTTTTAGGTTGTCTCAAAATGAAAAACACATTTCGGCATGTGTCTTTTTTTGGGGGGAGGGGTGTTAGGGGAGCTCCACATTTATATGCCTACAGGCTCCTGAGATGCAAATCTGCCCCTGGTGCCAAGAGAGCACCTACCCCGGAATACAATGTTAAAATGCAGACAGTAAGGAAAAAATTTGCTTACTATCTCGATTTTATCGTCAAGAATGGAATAAGGCTCAAGGTAGTTATGGGCTGGAACACTAAGGGCATAGTACAGGAGGGGTGGGGTCTTGCCTATTCCCCGATGGGGCGGCTGCAACCACCAAATGCCTCCAGCCCAACTAAAGGACACTAATTCCATCCTATGAGGAGTGAAAGAACCTCCTTCCTGAGGTCCGGATTAATGTCAAACTATCGTTGCTGGTAGGGATGGGCTGGCGGTTCGATGCGAACATGAATTCGCATCGAACATTGGCCTTTCGACAGTTCATCGAACAGCGAACATTTCCGCGTGTTCGCCCACAATGCACCACAATGGACCACAATGCACTTTTCCACTGGCCTGAAGCTTGTAATTGGCTACAGCCTTGCACCTGACCACAGGTCAGGTGCAAAACTATGCCAATCAGGGCTCAGAGTCCTGATTGGGCAAATTTTGCCCAATCATGGGCTCACAGAGCTAAGTCCCACAGCACACTATATAAGGCTTCCCCGCAGCCCCAGCATGTGTGTTGCAGGAGTGAATCAGAGAGGAGAGGAGATTGTTGCATATCAGGGTGTATCACTGAGTTATACCAGAGTTCTGGGAATTTGAATCTGTGTCTTGGCACTGCCAGCTATCAGGGTGTATCACTGAGTTATACCAGAGTTCTGGGAATTTGAATCTGTGTCTTGGCACTGCCAACTATCAGGGTGTATCACTGAGTTATACCAGAGTTCTGGGGATTTGAATCTGTGTCTTGGCACTGCCAGCTATCAGGATGTATCACTGAGTTATACCAGAGTTCTGGGAATTTGAATCTGTGTCTTGGCACTGCCAACTATCAGGGTGTATCACTGAGTTATACCAGAGTTCTGGGAATTTGAATCTGTGTCTTGGCACTGCCAGCTATCAGGGTGTATCACTGAGTTATACCAGAGTTCTGAGAATTTGAATCTGTGTCTTGGCACTGCCAACTATCAGGGTGTATCACTGAGTTATACCAGAGTTCTGGGAATTTGAATCTGTGTCTTGGCACTGCCAGTTATCAGGGTGTATCACTGAGTTATACCAGAGTTCTGGAAATTTCAATCTGTGTCTTGGCACTGTCAGCTATCAGGGACAGGGTGTATCACTGAGTTATAACAGAGTTCTGGAAAATCTGTATATCTTTAATCTAATTCTAGACAACATAGAATAGCACAGTTGAATCAGAGTTCAGCTGTATCTTTATTCTGTATCTTTATCTATTCAGAGTTGAATCTGGGTCTTGCCAGCTATCAGGGTGCTGCAGCCTGCAGGAGAGGAAGTGAATCAGAGAGAGAGTAGAGGACATTGGCAGCCTTGCAGGGAAAATATCAGTGAACTCGCTGACTTATAGCAGAGTTCTGAATATCTTTAATCTAGATAACACAGTTGAATCAGAGTTCTGCATATCTTTAATCTATATATCACTCACCATGTCAGAAAGACCAAAAAGGACAGGAAGACGCTCCCAGACACAGATAAGAGGGCAAGCAGCCTCTGTGTCGGAAGGCTGTGCCCCTGGTCATCGTGGATGTGGTGCATCCTCTGCAGGGGCACACTTGTCCTTTCTAACTGGTGCTGGCCATCTTATGCAGCATCAACATACACAGAATTTGGTGGATTAGCTAACCAGGCCATCCTCATCCTCCGAGTCCTTTGCCAGCCAGGCTTGTAGTGGTTTACAGTCCACCTCAGCTGCCAAAATATCAAATTCAGCCTCCATGTCCACAGCTGCTCCTGCCGTAGCCTCAGCATCATACACAGAGGAGTCAGCTGAATTGTTTGACTACAATGACAGTGACATGCTGCTTGAGGATGCGCAGCAACTCCAGTGCTCTGATTCAAACTCTGAGGTTGAGGAAGGGAGTATAATCAGCCTAGAGGGAGGGGGTGCCAGTGACACACAAAGAACTGGCACTCATGTTCCCCCAGCAGCTACAGCATACTGCCAAGTTGGCACCAGTACGAGGAGATAGGGGGTGATGACGATGATGAGGTCACTGACTCCACCTGGGTGCCTGATCGAACAGAGGAGTCAAGTGAGGATGAGGAGGAGGAGGCACAACAAAAACGAGGCACAACTTCCTCTATGAGTAACCGTAGCCAGTCCAAGGCATCAGACGTCAGAGCTGCTCAAGTACAGAGCGCTGTTGTCTCAAAGCACACGTCCAGGAACTCCACTGTCTGGGAGTTCTTCACGACATCTGCAGCAGACCGCAGCGTTGCTATTTGTAAGCTATGTCTGAAGAGGATCAAGCATGGGAGAAACATCAGCCACTTGGGTACCACATGCTTGAAGCGACATATGGCCACCTGTCATGCATCCCTTGGCACAACACTTCCCATCGGTCCTCATCTATCTCTACCCCCACTATATGTCATGCCATGTCTACAATAGGGATGAGCCAAACACCCCCGTGTTCGGTTCGACTTCGAACTCGAACAATTTCAAAAGAACTCAGATTCAACTCTGGTATATAGATTAAAGATTTTCAGAACTCTGATATAAGTGGGCGATTTTACTGATATTTTTTCTGCAAGGCTGCCAATGTCCTCTACTCTCTCTCTCTGATTCACTTCGTCTCCTACAGGCTGCAACACCCTGATAGCTGGCAACAGCCATATTCAACTCTCGATAGATAAACAGATGAACTCTGATTAAACTGTGTTATTGTATGGTATCTAGAATTAGATCAAAGATATACAGATTTTCCAGAACAACGCTATAAGTCAGTGATACACACTGTCCCTGATAGCCTGGCTGTGCCAAGACAGATTCAAATTTGCTGAACTCTGGTATAACTCTCTGATACACACTGATAACAGGCTGTGCCAAGACAGATTCTAATTTGCTGAACTGTGGTATTACTCACTGATTACAGGCTGTGCCAAGACAGATTCAAATTTGCTGAACTCTGGCAGAACTCACTGATACACACTGATAACAGGCTGTGCCAAGACAGATTATAATTTGCTGAACTGTGGTATAACTCACTGATACACACTGTCCCTGATAGCCTGGCAGTGCCAACACAGATTCAAATTCCCAGAAATCTCCTACAACTCACTGAAACAAACACACTGTCCCTGATAGCCGAACATGCGGCAAACACACGGAAATGTTCGGAGTTTGACGAACAGCCGAACGGGTGATGTTCGAATCGAACTCCGAACAGATCTGAACCGAACGCTCATCCCTAGTCTACAAGCTCCACTGACAGGGATGGTGTTATAGTAATGAGTGTACCAGGTCCTTTCTCAGAATGTGACAGCATCCCATCAGCTGCAGATTTACGCAGTCAGATTTCATTGCCCCAGCTGCTGCAGCGTAAGAAAAAATATAGTCCCAACCATCCCCTTGCACAGCGTCTAAATGCCAGCTTGGCAAAATTACTCACATTACAGCTGCTGCCTTTCCAGCTGGTGGACTCTGCCTCCTTCCGTGAATTTGCCGAATGTGCTGTACCACAGTGCCAGGTTCCAAAACGCCAGTTCTTTTCACGGAAGGCCATTGCAGCACTATACCAGCACGTGGAAGACAATGTTATGGAGTCATTGGGAAAGGCAGTCAGCAGCAAGGTGCACATTACTTTAGACACGTGGTCCAGCAAGCATGGACAGGGCCATTACATTTCCTTCACGGCACACTGGGTAACTCTGCTTGCAGCTGGGAGGGATCCAGGACGAGGCTCTGTGCTGGAGCTTGTTCATCCACCACGCCTCCAGAAAGCTGCTTATATGAGGTCTGTCTGCTCCACCACCTCTTCCTCCTCCTCCTTCTCTGTCTCTGGCGAAGTGGCAGTTAAACCGATGCATGGCAGGGGCTACGCAATGGCTCAAGCAAAAAGATGCCATACTGTGCTTGAGCTGGTTTGTTTAGAGGACAGGAGCCACATCAGGCCAGAAATTGTGTCAGCTCTGCAGGGGCAGGCGCAGAGATGGTTAACACCATGCCAGCTTGAGCTGGGAATGGTCATCTGTGATAATGGCAGCAACCTTCTCTCCTGGGTACGCCTGGGTAGGTGATGCATGTACCATGCCTAGCACACGTCCTAAATCTGGTGGTACAGCGTTTCCTAACCAGGTACCCATGGCTGGCAGAGCTTCTCAGCCAGACCAGAAAAGTCTGCAGCCACTTCAGACAGTTATTCCCAGCAAGTGTTAGCCTGGCAGAAATTCAAAGAGAATTCCAAATTCCCACAAACCGTCTGATCTGTAACATGCCCACTAGGTGGATCTCGACATTGGCAATGCTGCAGCATCTGCGCAAGCAGCAGAGGGCCATCAATGAGTACCTGTGTGAGTATGGCACAAGGACAGGTTCAGGTCAACTTCGTTTCCCCCCCCCGCAGTGGCTGATGATCAAGGATACATGCACTGTACTGTCACCATTTGAGGAGGCAACGAGGATGGTGAGCAGGGACAGTTCATGACACAATTCCTTTAGTGTTCCTGCTGGAGCGCTATCTGCGGGGAATTATAGATGTGGCACTAGAGGCAGAGCAGCGGGAGGAAGAGGAGGACATCACTAGCTCTCAAAGCCCCAGTCTTTACGTAGACAACATTCCTGCGGGTCCTCAGATCAGACAGGAGGCGTATGAGGAGGATGAGGATGAATATTTAAGTTGTGGGGGCATTGAAGGAGGGGATTCCTCAAGGGGGGATTTTGTGTCCCCAGAAACCCAAGGACTAGTATGTGGGTGGGAGGAGGTAGTGCACGATACGGTCATCCTCAGCGACCAGGAACACTTGGAAGCTAATGCCACCTCCAACCTACGCTGCATGGGCTCCCTTATCCTGCAAAGCCTGCTAAAGGACCCCAGGATTCGTGCTATCAAGGAGAGAGATCATTACTGGTTGGCAACCCTTCTTGATCCACGTTACAAGGGTAAGGTTGCAGAGCTCATCCTGCCCTCACAGAGGGAGGACAGGATGAAACAACTTGAGGACGCTCTAAAGCGACACTTGTATAATACCTTTCCAGGCATTGCTAGGTTACCAAGTGATGACACAGGTGCTTCTGAGACTGCGGTTTATCAGAGGAAGAGCGGTGAAGGGGGCCGCTTGACTGATGCCTTTACCAATTTTTTTAGTCCACGACGCCCAGGGACGTCAAATGTAGGCACCCATTGCCAGCGTCTTCACCATATGGTGCAGGACTACCTAGGGGCAAGGGCAGACCTGGATACCCTTCCAGCAGATGATCCACTGGCTTACTGGGTGTTGAGATTGGATCCCTGGCCAGAACTTAGCCAATATGCTATGCAGCTACTAGGCTGCCCTTCATCTAGCGTGCTTTCTGAAAGGACGTTCAGTGCCGCTGGATGTTTTGTCACAGACAAAAGAGTGCGCCTGTCCACCGACTCTGTAGACCGGCTGACATTTATAAAAATGAATCAGTCCTGGAACAGCAGCTATCAAGCTGTGGAATTCTCTGCCTGTTGAGGTGGTTGGGTCAGAGTCTGTACAGACTTTTAAAAAACGACTGGATGACTTCCTGCAGACACAGAATATTAAGGGTTATAATATTTAATATGTGGGTAAAAGCTTCTTGATCCAAGGAGAAATCTGACTGCCATTCTGGGGTCAAGAAGGAATTTTTTCCCAGTATGTTGCATATTGGCAAGCATTCAGACTGGGTTTTTTGCCTTCTTTTGGATCAACAGCAGTAGGTTATGTGGGAGAGGCTGAACCCGATGGACGCATGTCTTTTTTCAGCCTATATAACTATGTAACTATGTAACTCCCCTGATGCTGATGTAACTGAATAGATCGGGGATCTCTTCTGCATTCCCAAAACCTCCACCACTGCACTCTTCCACAATACCTCAGAGGGGTTACGTTGTGAAGGCACTAGCTGGCACCAAAGGCCCAATATTTGGGTGCACTGCCACTGACGCGTGTACCAGATTCATACCATTTTAATATTTGACTGCAGGGTCCACCCCTGCACTCTTCCACAATACCTCAGAGGGGTTACGGTGTGAAGGCACTAGCTGGCACCAAAGGTCCAATTTTAATGCACCTGTTGTTACTTTAATCCAAAGCCTGCATAAATTTCACCATAATGTAGCCAAAAAATCACTAAACTTGTTCTGCGTATCCTAAAACGTCTCCTCTTTTCATACAGGCTGCCGCCCCAAGCAGTTGCTTATGAATAGATTAAAGGAAAACCATTAACCGTCATTTGAAATATCATTTTTTTCTTTTTAAATGTTTCTATACATCCTACAAATCCGCCACTTCACGGGCAGGTTATGGGGACCTCCTAGGCACGATATTTGAAGGAATTTTTCGTTTTTATTCTTAACCTTTATGTCATGGAAAAATCACTGTTCCTTTAAAAACGTTTTTTTAAAACTTTTTTCCTTGTTTCCTGTCCCCCAGGGCACTACCCGGGCCCCCATACACCTTTTATGGCAAATATCTTGCATATATGCCCTCTTGGAGGGCACTCTAAAATTCGAACGTTTGAGTCCCATTGACTTGCATTGAGTTCGAATCGTGTTCGCGTTCGAATTCGAACTTTTTCAAATGTTCGTGTTCGAATGCGAACCGAACACGGGGGTGTTCGGCCCATCACTAGTTGCTGGCCCGTGCAATAAAATAGTTTCACTGAAAAGTTAACTAGACCAGCACAAATGGTCACCAACATAATGAGATGCAGAATGATGGGGCACTGTGACAATGAAGGTGTGTGGGTGTGTGAAGAATGTGACAGGAACACCGTGGTGGTATAGAAAAATGGAGCAGACGAACAATGAAAGATGGAAAGAATGGGATACAGGAAGGATGCAAGGTGAAAAGAATGTGAAAGAGGTACAAGGAAAGAGGAACTAAAGAAGGTGATAAGAATGGGGAAGAAGAACAGTGGAAGATGAGAAGAATGAGAAAGAGGAACAAGGAAAGTGGTAAAATGGAAAGCAAGAAGAACGGATAGAGATTTATTGTATCTGCTGTACACCATATTGAATGATCACGTTTTTAACCTGCCATATATGGACTTATCTACCCTTGACTGCCAGTCACTGTCCTCAAACCAGTTTCATAATAATTGGGAACAGAAGTCAATAGATTCACAACGCAAGGTGAAAAGTAAGTTTGCTATTTAAGGGTATTTTGTAGAGACCAAGTACATATAGCAAGTAGATTACACATAATACTGCGGTACTTTACAGTAAGTCAAAGGCAATACAGATAAAGAAAGCATGCATCTTAATACAGAGGAAATCACATACAAGGCTCTTATGAATATTTATTAGGATCACATCACAGAATTCCAAGAAATTAGGTAAAATTAAATCCAGTAAATGAAACTTAATTAGCCACTAGAGTTTCAGGAACATACTGTATCTTTGAGGTGTGTTCAAGCTTTAAATAGAGGTGTACATTTTTAAGTCAGCCAAACCTACTTTAAATTCCTGCCAAGTTCTCTGTCTACATCCAACACAGATAAGAAATGAAGGCAAGGTAACCCTTTCAAGAACAAAAGAAGGTGAGAAGAATGTGGCAGAGCAGCAATGGAGCTGAGTGGGATACAACAGCAGTCCACCAAAATCTTAAATCTGAGGCACACAAAGCCCTTAATTCAGCACTGCTCAAGGTTTTCCCGTATGAGAAGCTCTCTGTGCGGCAAGAATGATTCAAACTAAGCATTTGGAAGCGCTTATTGTTCTTGGAACAATTTTTTTTCTCTGATCTCATAAACATAGAAACATAGACATAGAAACATAGAAAATGTCGGCAGATAAGAACCTTTCGGCCCATCTAGTCTGCCCAATTACATGGATACTTTACCTGGATTTATCTTTTATTTAGGATAGCCTTATGCATATCCCATGCCTGCTTAAATTCAATCACTGTTTTGGCCTCTACCACTTCTACTGGAAGGCTGTTCCATGTATCCACCACCCTCTCAATAAAATAATGCTTCCTGATGTTACTTTTAAACCTTTGCCCCTCTAATCTAAGACTATGTCCTCTTGTTTTGCTACTTTGTTTCCTTTTAACCCTTTCACTGCTGAAGACGTGTGGGACACGTCCTCATTGATGCACGTTGCATGCTGAGGACGTGCCCCACACGTCATCAGCTGTGCGGGACCCCCGGCGGAGATACTCACCTCTCTGTCCGGGGTCCCACGGCGTTCTGACTTCAGCGTCCTCAGACGCTGAAGTCAAGCTCCTCCCGGCGTAAATGACGTCATCGCGCCATGCGCGATGACGTCATTTCCAGGCGACCCCCCGGCAATGCCGGGAGATAGCCTGGAAGGGAGGGGGGGATCCGTTCGGATCCCTCTCCCTCCCGATCGGGAAGGAGCAGCGGTAAAAGCCAGGCACCGCTTAAAAGGGGAGAGTCTCCCCTTTTAAGCGATGCCTGGCTTTAACCCCTCAAGTGCTGGGTTGCACTTCAGCGCCTTGCGGCGCCGAAGTGCAGCCTATCTCCGGTGGGGGCCGCCATCTTGGATGGCGGCTCCGCCCCCGGGACTCCCCTCGCTGTCTGACGTCATCACGCATAGCGTGATGATGTCAGATAGCCGGCGAACCCCTAGCTGCCTGGGATTTCCCAAGGAAATCCCCTGGTGGAGATAGGGGGTTCTTGTGAACCCCGATATCTCCAGAACCGTGGCAGCTAGGGGGTCATGGAGGGTGTCATTTGAAAGACCTGAGCATGGCCTTTCGAATGATACCCAACATGACTAGATAAAAAGTAAAAAAAAAAAATTAAAATAATAAATAAATTAAAAAAATAAATAAATAAAAAAAAACATGTTTTTTTTTTGTGTGTTGTTTTTATTAATGCAGCAATATTGTTCACATTTCAATTATAATGTGAACAATGATGCTGCACTAATGATTTTTTTCTATGGGGTGTGTTTGCTAAAAATCACGTAATTCCCCCCAAAAAAAGTAACAAGTCCCCATTTCAAATTTTTTTTACAAGCGCACCCCATAGAAAACATAACCGCAAACGCTCATGTGATAAAATGTGAAAAAAAACACTTTACACACTGCAGATGATTAAAAATTCAATTTTTATTGTATCTTTTGTTATAATATACAGGCAGGTCATGACGTATACATATAAAAATGATATATTATGAATCTGCGTAGTCTGCCGGAAAGAACGATATATAATATGTCTGGGTCATTTATTAAAATGTGGCTTCAAATCGCGTTTAAACATGATGAGCGAAAGCGGTAAAAATGAGCTCAGCACACAGTGGTGAATTGCCTCAGCAGTGAAGGGGTTAAATATACTCCCTTCCTCTACCTTGTGGATTTCCTTTACGTATTTAAATGTTTCTATCATATCTCCTCTGTCTCATCTTTTTTCCAAGCTATACATATTAAGATCATTAAACCTTTCCTGGTAACTTTTCTCCTTCAAGCCGTACACCATTTTAGTAGCCCTTCTCTGAACTCTCTCTAAGGTGTCTATATCCTTCTGGAGTCTGGAGATACGGTCTCCAGTACTGCACACGGTACTCCAAGCATAGGCGTGCGCACGGGGTGTGCCGGGTGTGCCTAGGCACACCCTAATGCCGGCCCGCGGCACATTCTGGGTCCTGGCTGGCCGCATCCGATGGATAGCCGCCGGGACCCCTCGTCTCCGCGGGCCTGGCGGCAGCCTCCGCTTCCCTGGTGGTCCCTGTGGTTCGTGGGGTGCTGCACTGCGATCTGTGCATGGCGCACAGACCGCACAGCACATCCCTCACTGACACGAGCGGCCGGCGATCTCTGATGACCTGTCACCTGACCGCCGGCGCTCTGACACAGACAGTAAGCGCCGGCGGTCAGGTGACAGGTCATCAGCGATCGCCGGCCGCTCGTGTCAGTGAGGGATGTGCTGTGCGCCATGTACAGATCGCAGTGCAGCACCCCACGAACCACAGGGACCACCAGGGAAGCGGAGGCTGCCGCCAGGCCCGCGGAGATGAGGGGTCCCGGCGGCTATCTATCGGATGCGGCCAGCCGGGTTACCCCTCTTTGACCTCTCCCCCATCTGTGCCACTGGACCACCAATGATAGATATCCAAACACCCTCACTGCAAGCAAAAAAAAAACAAAGGTAAGCAGGAGAGGGTGCAATTTTCATATATCAAAAATATTTTTTAATAGTGTATTTTAAATATTTAAACAGAGTTTTATGGCTGTGGATTCTGTGATACACACTGCTGAGTTTTATGGCTGTGGATTCTGTGATACACACTGCTGAGATTTATGGCTGTGGATTCTGTGATACACATATACTGCTGAGTTTTATGGCTGTGGATTCTGTGATACACATATACTGCTGAGTTTTATGGCTGTGGGTTCTGTGATACACATATACTGCTGAGTTTTATGGCTGTGGATTCTGTGATACACATACTGCTGAGTTTTATGGCTGTGGATTCTGTGATACACTGATACACACTGCATACTGCTGAGTTTTATGGCTGTGGATTCTGTGATACACTGATACACACTGCATACTGCTGAGTTTTATGCCTGTGGATTCTGTGATACACTGATACACACTGCATACTGCTGAGTTTTATGCCTGTGGATTCTGTGATACACTGATACACACTGCTGAGTTTTATGCCTGTGGATTCTGTGATACACTGATACACACTGCATACTGCTGAGTTGTATGCCTGTGGATTCTGTGATACACATACACTGCATACTGCTGAGTTTTATTGCTGTGGATTCTCTGATACGCTCATTCACATTGCTTGGTTTTATTGCTGTTGATTCTGTGATACGCTCATTCACACCGCACATTGCTTGGTTTTATTGCTGTGGATTCTGTGATATGCTCATTCACACTATATACTGCTGAGTTTTATTGCTGTGGATTCTGTGATACGCTCATACACGCTGCACATTGCTGAGTTTTATTGCTGTGGAGCTCTGATACACTCATACACGCTGCACATTGCTGAGTTTTATTGCTGTGGAGCTCTGATACGCTCATACACTCTGTATATTACTGAAGGTGTTATTGCTGCGAATCTCTGATACGCTCATACACACTGTACATTACTGTGAGTTTTATTGTTGTGGTTTCTGGGATATGCTCATTCACACTGCACATTAATGTGGGCTTTATTGCTACATACCCCCAGGGTGTAGGGAGGAGGATATATCGTTATGTATGTGAACGTATGGCTGTGTGTATAAATGCATGTATCTGTCTTTAAACAGGCTGCTTTGCGTAAAATTCTGCACCTGTTTCCTTGTCCGGTGTTGCCCCCTTGTCTTGTACCATAAAGGATTGTATTGTGCACAGAAATCACCACAATATCTGCTGCCTGCACTCCACAAAAAGAATTACAGCGAGCGTCTTGGCAGCATCGTGAGGTACAGGTAGGAGACTGTATTGGTACAAGTCAGCAAGAGGATAAATGGGCTACTCTACTCAAATTTCACTCCCTTTTTAACATTTAACCACTTTGCTGCTGACGACGTGCTGAGCGCATCCTCTGGTTTCATGTTTGTGTGTAGAGGATGTACTCGGCACGTCGTTGAAGTCTTTGTGAGATCCGTCAGGTCGACATAGTGATTCCCAGAGTGAGACTGAGGGACTTTTTCTCCCAGTCTCCCTCTGCTCCTGGCGGCCAGAAGAGGAGAATGGAGCAGTCGTTCTTTTTGCGGGATGAGAGGTGAGTATCTGATTTTTGGGGGGGGGGTTCAGCTGTTGCTGACTGATTCTGCAGAAGTGGAATCCATTAGCACCAGGTCCTGGTTGTGAGTAAATGTTCAGTAACCGCAACCGGACGGTAATCAGCGCTAGTAGATTGTAATGCTAATGCTGATTAACACTTTCCACTCCCCATGTTAAGTATAGGGTGCTGAAAAGTGCAAGATTCCAAACGGTAACTGGTTTGCTAACAGATTAGCGTTTGGATTTTAATATGGTGCGCCCGCGCTAACTAACAATCTTTTGGATGAAAAAATGTGGTAAAATAAATTTACACGCTGCATGTGATCAAAATCCAAATTTAAATTTTTTGATCTAGCATTTTGACGTGACATGATGAATACCGGGGTCATTGGTCCTCTAGCTCATTTGGAACTATATCTCCTATGTTGCTCGGCCAATAATTAACATAGATGAGACTCATTGGAAATGTAGTTTCAAAACGTCTGGGTATCGAAGGTTGCTTAACCCCTGAAGCATACACATAGTAATGGTGTGTGTGTGTCGTTGTATGTATGTATGTATGTGATATATATATATGTGTGTGTTTTGAGCTTTTGGGTGCACACCCTAATGCAATAGGCTGCGCACGCCTATGACTCCAAGTGAGGTTTCACCAGTGCTCTGTACAGTGGCATGAGCACTTCCCTTTTCCTACTGCTAATACCTCTCCCTACACAACCAAGCATTCTGCTAGCATTTCCTGCCGCTCTATTACATTGACTACTTACTCTTACATCCTCTGCAATAATAACCCCTAAATCCCTTTCCTCAGATGTTGAGGTTAGGACTGTATCAAATAGTCTATATTCTATAATAGCCCTTGGGTTTTTACGCCCCAGGTGCATTATCTTGCACTTATCCACATTAAAACTCAATTGCCACAGCTCCGAACATTTTTTTAGTTTACCTAAATCATTTGTCATTTGGCTGATCCCTCCAGGAACGTCAACCCTGTTGCAAATCTTTGTGTCATCAGCAAAAAGACATACTTTTCCATTAATACCTTCTGCAATATTACTAATAAAAATATTAAAGAGAATGGGTCCAAGTACTGACCCCTAAGGTACCCCACTGGTAACAAGACCTTGCGCCGAATAAACTCCATTTACCACAACCCTCTGTTGCCTGTCACTCAGCCACTGCCTAATCCATTCAACAATATTGGAATCCAAGCTCAACGATTGCAATTTATTGATAAGCCTTCTATGCGGAACAGTATCAAAAGCCTTACTGAAATCTAAATAAGCAATGTCTACTGCACCACCTTTGTCTATTATTTTTGTTACCCAATCAAAAAAATCAATAAGATTAGATGGCATGATCTCCCTGAGGTAAACCCATGTTGTTTCTGATCTTGTACAGTAATCTATGTGTTTTTAGATGTTCAACAATCCTTTCCTTTAACATGGTTTCCATTAATTTCCCCACTACTGACGTAAGACTAACTGGCCTATAGTTCCCCGATTCCTCCCTACTACCCTTCTTGTAAATGGGCACAACATTTGCTAATTTCCAGTCTTCTGGGACGACTCCCGTTAACAGATTTATTTAACCAATCCATGTTAACGGTTTTGCTATTACACCACTGAGCTCTTTTAATAACTTAGGGTGGATCCTATCAGGCCCCATTGACTTATTTGTCTTTACTTTAGACAGCTGCTGTAGAACCTCCTCCTCTGTAAACTCATATGTAAATGTCTTTTTAGTGTTTCCTCCTAACTGAGGTCCCTTTCCTTCCTTTTCTTCTGCAAAGACTGATCAAAAATATTCATTGAGGCAGTCAGTGAGACTTTTATACTCTTCTACATACCTTCCTTCCTTTGTTTTTAATCTAACTAATCCTTGTTTTACTTTTCTTTTCTCGTTTATGTATCTAAAAAATGTTTTGTCCCTCTTTTTTACTGACTGAGCTATTTTCTCTTCTGCGTGTGCTTTGGAAGCTCTTATAAATTGCTTTGCCTCTTTCTGCCTAATCTTATAGGTTTGTCTTCAGACAAAAGTCTTCAGACAAAATATATCTTTTATTCATTGATACTACATGAAAAAATAGAAATTTTATTTATAGTGCACCATTTCTGACATTGTGGATGGTCTTTAGTATATTAATCCTTTACAAGGTGTAATTGTGTTATTAAATTCACTAATACTAGCTGCTGGATTAGTTCAACATACTGTATGTATAATTTATCCAGTGACTCTTCACTAGCAATTTTTATACATGGCTGATTTTAAAGATAATGCCTGGAATCCTACAGAGGTGGGTATATTAAAGTGCAGGGAAGCGCGGGGGACGAGAGGGATGTACAATTTCAGAATAACCCTTTTAGAGATGGGTATATTAAAGTACATGGGAAGCTGAAACTCACCAGAAAGAAAAATTATATAATATTTTAACCAGCCAGATCTCTTCTATAAATAATACAGAGTGCTCTGTATCACTGGATCCTGGGAGTTGTTTTTAAAAATGGACCATGGTAAGCTAATGTTCCCCAGCAACATGTGTACACTGCAAAATGTATCTATACCATATGAGGTCTCTCTCTCCTCTCATCTTCTTTGAAAAAAATAACGGCTATTGTCTCAGCAGAAAGGGCAATTTAAAAATATTGTTGAAGTAAATTTTATATCTTAAACATATATCTTTTACTATACATTGTGAACTCTCAGATATGTATTCTCATATATTTTTCTTGACTAAGAAATATCACCCTTCACATGAAATTTTGTAGGAAAAGCAACCTGCCTCATGTTGATTAGAACAAATTGTTGTTTTTGTTCCGTTGTAATAGGTTCAATTAGCCCTTTCACTACAGACCACTTGATATGCAATGACAGTGTGAGCTAAACCATGCACTGCAACTTGACGGACATTTCATAACGGCGGTCTCTGCTATTTATGGTCCTAGTGGATGTCTCTCACACGTCTCTGTACCCCTTGACATCCCAGGAGAAACATTCACTTGCTCGCTGGGCCGCACTGGAGTCTATAGTGACATTTTAAAGATAAGCTTTTTGACAGATTGAAGGGTTATCCTGCATGCCAAAGCCACACATTCATGAAAAATTCCATGGCATACATGTAGTTTAGGAAATAACCTTAGATATATCACAGCATTCAGCAATCCCATATCGTCAAATAAATACGATTTCTGTCTTGGACTTACATGATCTCTCTTAGTTAGCGATAAAGCTGGCACATAGATAGGCAGGTTCTTGTAAAGAACATGACACCTATGGTCAAGTAGATATTTGTGTTACCCCTACTCCTCTCAATACAAAATCCAGTATATCTTGGGAAAGTATGGAATCGCACTCCAGTTGCATAGGTAAAAAAATGACAAAACAAACCAAAACACGGTTACCCGTGCTCCAGCGGCACCTGGCAAAACTGTAATATTGTGTAATTTTGACTCCAGATCCATCTCTGTAAACCCCATCTTCTGCCTATAATGCGTTTTCAAGTATGTCCTGGGTGGCTAGTCTGTACCAGTAAGTGTCCTTGGGCAAGACACCTAACAGTACAGACTCGCCACCCAGGACATACTTGAAAACGAGAGAAATCTCAATGTATCCTTCCTGGTAAAATACTTTCTAAATTTTTTTTTCAAAAATGCATCACATAGCAAGCTATAAACCTTAATACAGGGATCAGCAACCTTACTACACTTGGCCCTTCAGATATTTTGGAACTACATTTTCCATGAATATCTATCAGCCTAATGAGTGACTGAGCATCATGGGAGATGACGTTCAAAAACATCTGGAGGACCAAGGTTGCTGATCTCTGCCTTATTATATACTGTTAGAATGGTATGGGTCTATAATTCAGCATAATGTAGGTTACATAGCAAGTGCCTCATAAACCAGAGAAAAGGATTTAAATACTGAAGTGACACTCTAAGTACTGTGATCAGTTCCAGTTCCAAGTTTTTATAAAGCTCTAACAAGTTCCATAGCGCTGTACATTGGGTGAGACAGAATAACGAATATACAAGTTAAACACACACAAAACAGTAGGAGAGCGGACCCTGCTCCAGAATTTACAATCTAAGAAGAGACGGGTGACACACTAGTTAAGGTTAAATGGAGAACCTAAAGTAGCAGGGTGCATATTGGCTGGGTGGGAAGATGCAGTAAGAAATGAACAGTGGGGGGGGGGTTATGGAGTGAGCTGATAGGCTTCTCTAATGTAATGTGTTTTCAGGGACTTCTTGAAGGACTGGAGAGATGGGAAGAGTCTAATGTTGTGAGGGAGGGAGTTCCATAGAAAGGGGGCACTTCAGGCAAAGTCCTGAAGGTGAGAGTTAGGGGTATGGGTACGAGGAGACAATAGCATCAGATCACAGAGTGAAGTGGCCAGGATGGGATGTACCTGTTAATAAGGGAGATGTAGGTAGGGGCACGGTTATGGAGAGCTTTGTATGGAGCACAGGTATTTTGAATTGGATTCTAAAGGAAACAGGAAGCCAGTGTAGAGATTGACAAAGGGGCAAGGTACGAGAGGTGGGGAAGTGTGTTAGAAAAGTTGGAAACTGCGCAGAGGCTAGTAAAAATAAGGTCAAGGGTGTTGCCTGCTTGGTGGCTAGGAGACTGTGTGAGGCCCAAGGAGGAGGTGATAGAGAGCAATTTGGAGGTATGGGGGTTGGTCAGAGAGTTGATCGGTTTGTTAAAATCTCCAAGGATGAGAGGGGGAATGTCAGATGAGAAAAAGTAAGGTCGCAGGCAGAGAAATGTTCCAAGAAAGGCCCAGGAGAGCCATCGGGCAGTAGATTGCCACAACACGTAGGGGCGTTGGGCGGAAGAGGTGGACAGGATGGACTTCGAATGAGGAGAAAAGGAGGGAGGGTATGGGGGTAATAGGCTGGAAAGTGCAGGTTGGAGAGAGTAAAAAATCCCACACCCTCACCCTTGCAATCCCCAGATCTAGGTGTGTGGGACAGTTGGAGACCACCGTAGGATAGAGAGGCTGGGGTAGCCATGCCAGAAGGGGAAAGCCAGGTTTCTGTGAGAGCTAGGAGATGGAGGGAACGAGAGAAAAAAAAGATAATGAATAAAGGAAGATTTGGTGAGGCCGCAAGCAGAGCGGGCATTCCAGAGGGCACAGCGCATAGGGAAGAGCAGTGGGGGGAGGGAGGGAATGTGGATAAGATTATCAGGGTTCCTAGTAGCAGATTGAGAAGTGCGGATAGGACCACTCAATGTAATTTGAGTGGTCACAACGTCCTAAGGGTCTACCCCTCCATCCAGTCCTCTAGTACAGGGGCGAAGCTGACAATCGACTAGTGCTGGTATCAGCTGGTGCAGAGATCCAGGAAGCATGTCCCATTTTGGTAACTAATGGCTAATGCCCTTGGGAGTACACGTTCATCTTTACTTTTTACTCCCACTTTTTCCCTGTGAAAGTGGTATTATTAAATTTATCCAAAGTGATTGTGAAATTGGGTTACTTTTGTGTTCATAACAGTAGGTTTCTATGGCACCATACAGGGATTTTTTACCTAATGCGTCTCATCCGATGCTCTGCTCTTCATCATGAGCTGTATGTAATAAACAGCTGATTAACCATGGTAACTAGGAACGCTTGGCACCAAAGATTTCTTGAAGATTGCACAAAAGGCATTCAATATGTTTATCTTTAAATCCTATTACACGGCTTATATTTGCAAAATGCACTATGATGAAAAACCGATATGTTCTGTTGCTGAGACTTAAAGGCGCAGTGCATACTGTCATGTTTGCAGAACGAAGTAATTACATTGTAAACTGTAAAACCTACAGCTACCTTTAGTAACGAATGAAGTAATGCTGTCAGTGTCTGAAGGGTGTCTTTGTGAACAAATCGAAGTAGCCGGTGACCAAACAATGATTTTGTTAAAGAGATAATATTGGGCTATGTGATCAAATAGAGTCGTTTGGAATAATACAGATTATCAGATCAGCAAACAAGGGCTGCTCTGTACATTTCTATTTGGTTGCCTAAATCAGTTCCTGTTTTAAATTATAATCTAAATGTAGACTCTGCAATGCAAACAAAGATGAAAATTGTTCTAAAAGCGCCATCTTTAAATCGTAAGGTTATAGATGTTACCCTTAATTACACCAGTGTTTTAAATGCAATAACATTAAAATCAATTGAGCACAATTTGTAACAGCATTACACAGCAGGTTGTTCTGCCCATATGAAAGGTACTACCGTAGAGAACCCAATGCTGCAGGTTTAGAAGAATTCCATAATTCAAAATTATCCATAACTGTAAACTCCCATAGCCATAACCAAAGTGAACCTGAGACCTAACCCAATCATAGGACCCCTGTATCTCCTGTAATGGGATTTCCCCAGCCAGAAGGAGGAAGCCCTGTGGCTGACGGCATCGTGCCATGCGTAACGTCATCATTGGCATAAAGTCCCACAGTGGGGGCTGACGTCTGTAGTAAACCCCCATAATCAGTAGTATGAGATCTTCGCGCTGTGAGAAACGGATGAACATATACAGACATTGACGGCAGCTGGAAAATTAACAGCGTCTGTATATCATCATCTTCAGTGAAGGGGTTAACTTTCGACACTAGGACATTCTATTCCCACAGTAAACCTGAAGAAAATGGAAAAAAATTACAAAATAATAGTGCAGTAATATTTGATCAGTAGACCTCACATGCACCTGAGCCTTAAATCAACCAGCTCCGGTATAGTGTGCTACCGTCATTTGACCGGGGTGACCCGTTCCCCCTATTCCAAAGGATTGTTGATATTGACGCGGGAATATAGAAATGAAATACAGTTATAACACACACATGTACCATGATAACCTATGTGGCAATGTATGGGCTGTCAACAGAAATACCCTGTTGATTCATAATGTAGCTTTTAATATGTCCTTGTTCTAAGAACTCCTGAACATGTATAATGTTATGCACTTTCTTTAAAGGAAAAAAACAATTAAAATATCCATGAGTAATGTACATTAAAACTAACAGGGTTATCCAAAGAGATCCGAATTGCTTGAGAAAGGTAACCGAACGCTGAAAATCAGCGTTCGGTTACCTTTCCTGGCCATTCGGCTATCCAGAGAGCAGGCAATTCGCCAAATACTGGCGAATTGCCTGCACATACGGTGCCTGTTCGGTCCCTGTTCGAGGGCAGTGAAATCTCCATAGAGAAGCACTGCTTCGGCTATTCAGAGAACACAAACCAGCAGTGAAAGGTTCCCTTAATGCCCTGCCATTCGGTGGTTTCATTCGGCAAATTTATTCAGGAGAATCCCATAGGCTTCAATGTTAAAAATATTCCCGTTTTAATTCAATATCTAATAAACCGTTCATTATAAAATTCTGCAGCAAAAAGTCTCTTTATTTATAGATTTTTTAGGATACTTTAAGCATTTTTCTGATTTTTTTTTTTTTTATCAAAAGTCCGATTTTTTTTTTTTTTTTTTTCAGTTTACTTATTTTTTCTGTAACAGCCCTCTTTATTATCATTCCCTGGACCTCCTGTGAAAATTTCAGACATTTTCGCTCAGTAGTTTCTTTGCAAACAGCGTTTCATTTTCCCAGATTCATACAAATGGTTTTTCTAATTTATTCACTGCCTCCTCTACGTCACAGCTGCTTCGGCTCTGTGTGATTCGGCTCATGTTCGGCTCCTGTTCGGCTTTTTCAAAGGTTAATCCAGATGTTTTTGCTTGTTTTCAGCGTGCATTCGGTTAGTTTTCGGTGGGTTTACGGCAGCTTTTCCCTGCAATTCGGGGACCCTGTGCTGTTTGCTGAATACACCGCAGGGTCACCGAAATGCAATCGGCAAAAGGAACCGAATTGAAGAGAACGAAAAGTCACCGAACGTGCGGTGACTTTTCGAATCTCTTTGGATAACCCTGTAAGTTAAAGCATGCAGTCTCTTTTGTTTGTAGATATGAACCTACTCTCAAAATGCTAGGCGCCGTTATATCAGAGATAAATTGTATGTGGACCTTCAGATCTCATGGGTTATATTTCTCAGGATGCTCTTTCATCATAAGAAATGGAGTCCAAAACATCTGTAGTGCTAAAGGTTAGCAACTAGCAACTGTTGCAGCTGTCCTCGTACAAACAACATCTCATAAAACCAGGCAATCATCTAAAATCATTTTCATGTGAAAAAAGTATGTAGGCCACATGAAAGCAAATCTGATCCATCAAGACAAGCTTCCCACACCACCGCTTTAAATGCACATCTACTGATATTCAACTTGGATGGTGATAACATCATCAGAAAAATAATGATCTTTCCCACAGTTCTTTCCACTGTTCAGAAGGAGATCATTTTAATTGTAGAATGTAAATGACGAATAAAATGACCAAATGAATGCACAAGATAATGTATTATCCAAGGACATTCTGTATTGAATTTCAATAGTTTTTTGTTAAAATAATTTTAAACACATTAGGCAATATTACAATCCTAAAGTTAGCTTCAGCGCTCAGATATGTGAGCGTCAAGTGGCCCTAGAGTAGGCCTCAAATATTACATTCCGAAACCTAACAGGTTAGAAAACCCATTATTTCATTGGAGATTGTGCTCGCTTCTGCAAGCTTACTGTACTTTGCTCTCCCTATGCTTAACATTGGGAGCGCAAAGAGTAATTAGCGTTAGGATCACAAAGTCCAAACGCTAACTACTGCCCGCTGCGGTTACCTGAAAAGTTAGCACCAGCTTCTTTGTCCTGGGTCCCCTACTCTTCTCGATCTATACTTTTTTCCTACAGACTCCAATATCATCTCTATGCTGACAACACCCAAATCTACCTTCCTCCCCCGATCTCTCTCCTCCTGTGTTGGACCGTGTTACAACTTGCCTGTAGGCTGTCGCAGACTGGATGACCTCCCATTTCCTAAAGTGTAACATCTACAAAACTAAACTTCTCTTCTTCTAAAACCAACATTCATGCACCCATTTCCCTTCAGGTAAATGGTGCCACCCTTACTTCTACCTCACAGGCTCGCTGCCTCAGTGTCCTCATTGAATCTGATCTCTCCTTCACTCCTCACATTCAGTCCCCAACCAAATCTTGCTACTTCCACCTAACAAACATTGCACGCATCCGTCCCTGTCTTAACCCCTTAGTGACCGGGCGGTTTTACACAAATCCGTCCTTTAGTGACCGCTGCTGTTTTTACGTTTTTGCGCTGTTAGGGTTTAGGTCAAATTTTCCTCTTACTCGTTTATTCAACCCACACATATTATACACCCTTTTTCCCGCCATTAAATGGACTTTCTAGAAATACCATTATTTCCATCATATCCAATAATTTTATATAAAAAAATATGAAATATGATGAAAAAAATGGTAAAAACACACTTTTTCGTAATTTAATCTCCTAAAGCTATAACCACTAATAAAGACCCCGGCTAAATAGTTTCCAAATTTTATCCCGAGAATAGAAATACCCAATTTTTACATGTTTTTACCTTTTAACCCTTTCACTGCTGAGCCAGTTCACCTATGTGCGCTGCGCTCATTCTGACCATTTTGTGCTAATTATTTTGAGATGTCACCCTAGGTCCTATTTAATTAAACCCCGCCAGACAAAATTTTTTAAAAAAAAAAACATATTTTTTTATTTTATTTAATTTTTTTATTATTATTTTTTTTTTTTTATTTTCTTTTTAAACCAAACCTGGTCATGTTTGGTATCATTTGAAAGGCCATGATCAGGCCTTTCAAATGATGTCAAATATGACCATCTAGCTGCCATGGATCGGGAGATAAAGGGATCCTTAGGATCCCCTTATCTCTACATGGCAGCTAGAGGGTTAACTGGCCCACTGACATCCTCACACATATGGTGAGGTTGTCAGTGGGTGGGGGGGGACCTGGAGGCTAGGCTGACATCCAAGATGTCAGCCCCCCTCCAGGTTCGAATCGCGTTTTGGCGCCAATTCGCGCTAAAACGCGATCCGGCGGCGAAACGGTTAATTCTATACACCGCTGAAAAGGGGAGACTCTCCCTTTTCAGCGGTGCAAAAAGCATTTTGCTAGCTTCAATGGTTGGGGAGATAGAGGGCTCCAAAGGAGCCTCCCTCCCCTCCATTGAATTACATGGGGGCACCTTCTGATGATGTCACCACTCAGCGTGGCGATGTCATCAGCCTCGCCTGCCCATGTAAATCACATGGGCAGGCTTCCTCCCTGCCAGATCGCCGTGGGATCCGACGAGGGAGGTGAGTATCGGGCGGGAGGGGGATTTGGCGCCGCTGACGTACCCTGTACGTCCGCGGGTCTAAGGGAGACCCGAGGACAGGACGTACAGGGTACGTCAGGGGTCATTAAGGGGTTAATCAGGACTCTGCTAAAATGCTCATCCAAGCTCTTATTATCTCCCGCCTTGACTACTGTAACCTCCTTCTCTAGCTTTAAGAGGTCCCAGATTCTCCCTCTGCAGTCTGTTAATGAACGCCTGTGCGAGGCTCATCCACCTCACCTCACGTATCTCTCGCGCCTCAGCCCTTTTCAATCTCTACACTGGCTTCCTGTCTCCTATAGAATACCATTCAAAATATTGGTGCACTGCTCACGTACAAATCTCTCCATAACAGTGCCCCTGCCTACATCTCCTCCCTTATCAGCAGGTACATCACATCCTGGCCACTTCACTCTGACAATGGTCTGATGCTATCAGCTCCTTGTACCCGCACCCTCAACTCCCACCCAGGGCCGATGCAAACATTTTTGACTACTCAGGCATAGGTGCGTTTTGGTGCCCCCCCATCCATGCCAATCAGCATAGAGATGCATAATATTCTCTATCGGGAGTGTTTGGTGTCCTAACGCATTGCCAATCTATGCTGTACCTGGTGCCCCTCCTGTGCCACAATGCCAATCTACGCAGTGCCTTTGGCACTGGAGAGGCACCAGGCACAAGCCTACATTGGCAATGCGGCACCAGAAGGGGCACCAGGCACAGCATAGATTGGCAATGCAATCTATGCTGCGTCTGATGCCCCTCTTGTGCCACAGTGCCAATCTGCGCCTGGTGGTGCCCCCTGGTCCTGCTGTGTCAATATACCCACATAAATCATACTGCCTTTCACTGCCAGTGTTTCCCTGTGACCTACCACTCTCACTCTGTGGCTGTCCAGGTCTCCAGCAGCAGGGTCCTCGTTCTCCAATTAATTTCACCCCCCTTAAATCATTCACCCCCCTTAATTCATTTCTCTCCCCTTTAATTCATTTGACCCCCCTCAATTCATTCACCCCCATTAATTCATTCTCCTCAATTCATTTGACCCCAATTCATTCTCCCGCTCAATTCATTTACCCCATTAATTCATTCACCTCCTTAATTCATTCTCCCCCTCAATTCATTTCACTCCCCCTTAATTCATTTCACTCCCCCTTAATTTATTCTCCACCTTAATTCATTTCATACCTCCTGGTCACACACACACACACACACACACACACTCACCCCCATGCTCACACACTCACCCACCATGCTCACACACACCATGCTCACACACTCACCCCCATGCTCACACACACCATGCTCACACACTCACCCCCATGCTCACACACACCATGCTCACACACTCACCCCCATGCTCACACCCCCTTGCTCTCACACACCCCCTTGCTCTCACACACCCCCTTGCTCTCACACACACCCCCATGCTCACACACTCACCCCATGCTCACAAACTCACCCCCCATGCTCACACACTCACCCCCATGCTCACACACACCATGCTCTCACACACACAGACCCCATGCTCATAGACAGACACAGACACTCACCCCCTGCTCACACTCAGGTTACAATCTCTGTCTCTTTGGTCCAGGATGGTTTCTCTCCACTCCACTCCCCTCCCCTCCCCTGCACTGGACACTTCCAGCACATGAGCAGGGGAGGCTCTGCTTGCTGCTTCTTGGATGCTGTGAGGAGGAAGTGGGTGAATGGGCGGGGCCAGCATTTTCCTGTGAGCAGCTGCTCTGGCAGCCTCGTCTTCCTCCTCCTCTGCCCCCCCACCCGCAGGGCCTTTACTTCCGGTGCAGCGTGTGGGAGTGGATCCCACACGCTGCTGAGTAAATGGGAGACCCTGCGTCCAATTCCTGCAAGGCCTCCGCTCGCTGGGTGGTCCTGATTTTTCCGCCCCTCAGAGTGGCAGCCTGTGCCGCCTTCCACTAACGCCGGCCCTGCTCCCACCTTCAAGACACCTCCTGAGCTGCCCCCTTTCTATGTAACTCCCTCCCCTACAACATTATACTCTCCCTGTCTCTCCAGTCCTTCAAAAAGTCTCTGAAAACACATTACTTTAGAGAAGCTTATCGGCTCACTCCATGGTTCCCCCACTGTACACTTCTTGCACCATCTTCCCACTCAGCCCACTTGCACCTACTTCAGGTTCTCTATTTACCCTCACCTAGTGTGTAACCCCTCACCTCTTAGATTGTAAACTCTCGAGCAGGTTCCTCTCTCCTACTGTTCTCTGTGTTTAACTTGCATTTATATTTGTTATTCTGTCTCATTGTACAGCGCTATGGAACTTGTTAGTGATTTATAAATACTTGTAACTGTAACTATGGACTACAGACGGTGATACTCGCGGAGGCACGAGTATCCAGGGGCTTAGCGCTGCATTACGAGGCAGGCTGCTGATTCAGCACCTGCCCTGTAATATTGTGTTAAAACAGGAATACTAAGGGGAAACCTGAGGGCACAGAATCAATGGCAACTGGATACATACCCAAACTCTAGAAGACTGCAAGGGTGGTACCTATCCTTAATAGTGGCAACAATACTTTGGTATCCAACTACCATCCAATATCATTGCTCCCTGTAATGTAAAATATTTTGGAAAAATGTGTCTACACGCAGTTACATGATTATTATCAGTATTGGAACTATTTAATGCCAGATCAATCTGGCTTTCGTCGAAATCATTCAACTCCAACTGCCCTTTTAAAAGTTTGTAATGTTATCCAAGCTGGCATGGAACAAGGAAACCATAACTGGAGCCATCTTCCTTGATTTTGCCAAGGCCTTTGACACAGTAGACCATGGCATCATATTACAAAAACTTAAAAACTTCGGTATTGGTGTTGGTGATCACACGCTAACCTGGTTTCAATCATATGTATCTGATCGGTCACAATATGTGTCCGTTTCTGAAAGTACTTCCCTCCCCCTCCCAGTCACATGCGGTGTACCCCAAGGCTCGATACTCGGCCCCCTGCTATTCACGATATTCATAAATGATCTGCCCAACGTCTGCAAAGCCTCAACTGTACACATGTATGCAGGCGACACTGTAATCTAAACCAGCAAACCAAATCTCCCGCAGCTGGAGGCAGTGCTTCAAGAACAATTCAAAGAGGTAGAAAAGTGGATCAATGATAGCAAACCTTTTCTAAATACTGACAAAACTGTTACGGTTTGCTTTGGAACAAAATCTAAACTACATAAAATGCAAAATCCCCATCTAGGGGCCCTATTACGATCCCCGCGCTAAACCGGGGCGGTAGGGGAAAAAAACTGCGCCTGCGGTATTCCCCCTAACGCCCCTGGTTTAACGGGGGATTACAATGCAGGCACAATAAAATGCTGCCTGCATTGTAGCGCCCGTTTAAAATCAGGATGCTCGCGGGCAGCGCTGAGCGCAGCCGCGAGCATCCGCTCGCTGAAGTCCATAGGACTCCATTGAGTTCCTCTCTGCCGGACACGTGACCGGCCGGATCTCGCATCGCGAGATCCGGCCGGTCGGCATAGGGATACGCAGGCAGAGACAGGGGGGACTTTTCCCCCGTCTTTCCCTGCTCCCGCCGGCCGGAGGAGGCGACCGGAGCCGCGGTCCTCACCGCGGGACAGAGGGTGAGTATCTGATTATTTTTTTTACTGTTTTAAGCTGGTGTTAACGGATTCTGCAGCAGCGGAATCCGTTAACACCAGGTCCTGGCTCTGGTTAACTTTGCGTTGACCAGAGCCAGGTGTCAATCAGCGCTGGGACATTGTAATACAAGCGCTGATTAACACTTTGCACTCCCCATGTTAAGTATAGGGAGCGCAAAGTGCAGTGACCTCGCGCTGAGAAGCACATGGTCCCAAACGCAAACGTTTTTTTTAACCCATTTGCTTTTGGATTGTAATATGCCCTAAACAATGCAGCTAACAGTAGTGCTCACGCAGGTGAGCGCTACCGTTAGCGTGCAGAGTGTAATAGGGCCCTAGGTGTCAGGACAAAATCAAATGGTACGCTGACCACAGTCACTTCTCTCAAATATCTAGGCATGTGGTTAGACCCAAATCTATCCTTTGTCCCCCACATCGAAAAACTCTCACCTAAGCTTTACCCAAACTAGGTGCCCTGTACAGAAACAAATCCTGTCTGAGCCCCGAGGTAAAAAAAACAGATTGTACAACAAATTCTTTGCTGGCTATTGAATTCGGAGATGTAGTGTATGCAGCTGCTCCGCAAACGCACCTTCACAAACTTACTACATTGTAGAACTCATTCTGCCGCTTTGTGTTACAATGTAACTACATGACCCACCATTGTGACATGTTAAAAGAGCTAAACTGGCCATCGCTGGAATCTAGAAGCACCCTTCACCTTTCCAAACTGGTGTTTAAGCGCTTTTCTGGAAAACTACCACCCTATCTGAATAGACTGCTTCCCCCAGCAGTTCCCTCATCCTATAACCTCCGAGCCAGGACCTGCACCTTACTTGCAATACCATAATACAAAAAGAAAGTGGCTCGATCATCATTTCCTACAGAGCACCACTATTATGGAATAACCTCCCAGACACCATCAAATCTTCCCCCCGTCTAAAGTCCCTTAAGAGATCTCTATTAACATACCTCAATACAGAATGCACCTGTAAACATGTAACATAGTCAGGGTTATTCAAAGAGATCCGAATTGTAGCTGAAAGGTAACCGAACAGTGAAATTCAGCATACGGTTACCTTTCCTGGC
The DNA here is from genome assembly GCA_009667805.1 of Leptobrachium leishanense. Classification (NCBI taxonomy): domain Eukaryota; kingdom Metazoa; phylum Chordata; class Amphibia; order Anura; family Megophryidae; genus Leptobrachium; species Leptobrachium leishanense. The sequence goes on along the minus strand of CM019067.1, from coordinate 105,125,553 downwards.
CATTCGGCTATTTAGAGAGCAGGCAGTTCGCCAAATCCTGGCGAATTGTCTGCACATACGGTGCCTGTTCGAGGGCAGTGAAATCCCCATAGAGTAGCAATGCTTCAGCTATTCAGAGAACAGAAACCAGCAGTGAAAAGTTGCCGAATTGCCCAGCTGTTCGGTGGTTTCATGCAGCAGATTTATTCAGGTGAATCCCATAGGCTTCAATGTTAAACATATTCACGATTTAATTCAATATCTAATAAACCGTTGATTATGATATTCTGCAGTATAAAGTTTCTTTATTTATAGATTTTTTAGGATCTTTTAGGCATTTTTGGGAAATTTTATTTTCCGTTTTTCTTTTTAAATCGTTTTTTCTTTTTTCTGCAACAGCCCTTTTTATTATCATTCATTGGATCGTATATATGTAAATTTCAGGCATTTTCGTTCTGTAGTTTCTTTGCAAACAGCGTTTCACTTTACAAACATTCAAGCGGACTGGTTTTTTTTCACTCCATTTGTCTGCGGTTTCGGCTTTTTCCGGCAGCTGCTCTGCGCTGTGATCGGCGACTGCATATTTTTTAATTCCGCCGAGACCACCTCTCAAACCTCTCAACGGGCTTCGGGAATACGGTAAGGTTTTACATTCACTCAAACACCAGGGTCTGTGTGAATATTGTGTTTAATCACCTTGGTCACTCCTAGCAGACTTGAGAAAATGTCTCTATTCCGCTGCAAAAACTCCTGGATTTCCTGTTTTGGGCAGGTGAGAGGATCTCTGCTATGCCAAATTTTTTTTTCTGGGCATCAGGATCTCCCTGTCCTTCTTTCCTTACCACCAAACCACCAAAACCTCTCTTTCCTTCCAGGGTTTATGTAAGTTAACATGATATATTTGGTAAGGTTTTCTTTTGGAGGGTTGGAAGACCTTATAGTTAACCATCCCTACCTTCTCATTGATCTCAAAAGGTCCCTGCCATTTTGCCAGAAATGTGCTTTCTACAGTGGGTAGGTACTAACACCAGAACCCGATCACCAGGTTGAAACTCTCTACCCTTGGCAGACCGATTGTAAAAGCGACTTTGAGTCACCTGTGCAACCTGCAAATGCTCCCTGACTAAGGGCATTACGTTCACCATCCGATCCTGCATTTGGGCGACCTGCTCTACTACACTCCGATAAGGTGTGGTTTCTTGCTCCCAAGTCTCCTTAACTATGTCCAGTAATCCGCGGGGGTGTCTTCCATAAACCAGCTCAAATGGTGAGAACCCTGTGGATTCCTGGGGTACCTCTTGTATTGCAAACAATAAATGGGGTAGTAAAAATTCCCAATCACGGCCATCCTTCTCAACCACTTTCTTAAGCATCCCCTTCAGTGTTTTGTTAAAGCGCTCGACTAAACCATCAGTTTGCGGATGATATACTGAAGTCCGCAAATGTTTAATTCTGAACAGTTTGCACAGTTCTTTCATTATCTTAGACATAAAGGGTGTTCCTTGGTCAGTCAGAATCTCAGACGGGAGTCCTCTTCTCATGAACATCTGAAACAACTCCCGTGTGATGATCCTGGAAGACATGTTCCTTAAGGGGAACGCTTCGGGATACCTGGTGGCATAATCAAGGACTACTAAGATGTATTGGTGCCCCCTAGCAAATTTGACTAAGGGGCCGACCAAGTCCATTGCTATGCGTTGAAACGGCACTTCAATAATCGTAAGTGTCACCAAAGGACTCTGAAAATGGGGCATTGGGGCGGTTATTTGGCAGGTCGGGCAGGACTCACAGAAGTCCTTAGTTTCCCGGTACAATCCAGGCCAAAAAAATCGTTGTAAGACCCGTTCCCAAATCTTAACTGCCCCAAGATGACCCCCAAGCACATGAGCATGAGCCAACTGTAGCACGGTGCGCCTAAAAGGCTTGGGCTTCACCAGTTGTTCAATCATTTTCTTTTGTAACCCTGTACAGTAAATCAGCATTTACAGCAAAATGTGGGAACCGATCATTTGCCCCAGGTTGCTGGGCTTCACCATTTTATACAGTGACCTGGTCTCTGGCAGGGATAAGAGTGGGGTCCCTCATCTGAGCACTCAGAAAATCTTCCAGGGAAACCTCTAGGTCACCGAGGTCGGGGTCAGAGGAGTTGGCTTCCACCTCTAATCCTGCAAACACTTCTAAGGGACCCGGTTCAGATTCAGCAAGCACAAGTGTGTCATCCTTTTTTGGGGAGGATTCAGAACCCTGAACCTTTTGTTCATACAAGTCCCAGAACAAAGGGAAGTCACGTCCAATCAACAGGTCATGGTGCAACCGCGGCATCACCCCAACTTTCAACGTAGCAGTTCCCACTGAGGTAGTCAGGGTTACCAGGGCTACAGGGTAGTCTTTAACATCACCATACACACAAATGACCCCCACGTACTCTTTAGGGACCAGCTTTCCCTGCAGTTTGTCCGCTCTAAGCAGGGTAACAACACTTACAGAGTCAAGGAGGGCAACAACCTCCATACCATTAACGTGCACTACTCTCTCATGTGGTTTTTCACTTGTGGACACACAGGCCGCATAGGCATAAAGGGAGCAGCGCCCGCTCACATCGCACTCCATGGGCTCCTCTCGCTTTGGACACTGGGCCGCCAGATGACCCAGTTGGTGGCAGGTCCAGCAACGCATGTTGCGGGGTCCTCGTTCCAGTGGCAAGTTCCCAGGGGGGTTAGTTTCCGCGGTGCCTTTATTGGGAATAGCTCGTATCCGAGCAGACACAGTGCGTGTGTCTGTAAACATCCTTGTTCCAGGACGCACCTTTCTGGTTGGTGCAGGGTCCCCAGACAAACCCTCAGCACAGGTGTATCGCTCTACTGCTGCAGCCATCTCATCCAGGGTTTGGGGTTCTGTCTGGGTTACCCAACAATACAGTCCCTTGGGGAGGCCATGCACAAAACAGTCCAGGGCAACCCGCTCCACGAGCTGCTGTGGGGAAAGTTTCTCCGGCTGTAACCAGTCCTTCAGGAGGTGCAACAGGGCAAACAACTGTGCACGGGCAGGCTTGGCTTGATCATATAGACAGGCATGGACCCGGTTTGCCCTTAAAGTAACAGTCACTCCCATTATAGCCAAAATCTCTGCTTTCAGCTGTGTATAAATGCATGCAGATTCAGGGGCCAGGTCGAAATAGGCTCGTTGTGACTCTCCAATTAGGAAAGGGGCCAGTACATCTGCCCAGTCCGCCTCAGGCAGTCCTTCCCATGTGGCAATTCGCTCAAAGAGGGAAAAGGTAAGCCTCCACACTGTCTGCTGGGGTAATCTTTTGCAGAGCCAGCTGCACAGCTTTCCGAGGGTTACTTGGTGCTTCACCAACCTCCTGGACCTTTCTGACTTGCTGCGTCACTGTGGTTTGCAATGCTGCAATCTGTTCAGCCAGCAGGCGTTTGGTCTCCTGTTGGGCTGCAACTGCCTGTGCACTGTTCAGCTGTTGAGCGTCTGTGGCTTGTACTAGGTGCTTAACCAGCTCCTCCAAGTCTTTTCCTGGGGTTTGCAACGCTTGGGCAGTTTTCTCCCAGGACATGTAATTAGACCACTGTCTCTTTAAATGTCAGTTTTTTTTTTTTCTCACAAAACGTCCACTCGCTTCGCTTGTGAGGGGTGGCTTCCTGCTCGTATCCGAACACCAATTGTAGGGAATCCCAGGGGTACACGTGCGGCTTCAACACAGTCTATATATAAATGAGCAGTCCTTTTCTCCTTTTCTTTTTATTTCATCCAAAAGCAACAGAAACAAACAGCTTTCTTCTCTAGCAGCATCAGAACAAACAGCTTCCTTCAGCAAATCATCAAACATAAAGAAAAGTCTTTCCATAAAGTTTCACTGCGTAGTGCTTTGTCCAGTTGTTCCTGAGCAGCCCCACACACAGAACTTTCTGTCTGACTCTTAGCTACTCCTCCTCTCTCTCACCTGTGTTACCTTTTTAACAGGAAGGGCTGTAGGGGAAGTACCTGCCTTCCCAAGTTAACCCCTACTTTTGCACTCAGCCCTGCTGACTCTGCACAGTAGGTTTTGGACTTTGGACTAGACCCAAATTAGAAGGTGATAGAATCAGGCTCCACTTTCATTTCCAGCATCCTTTGATGTATGCAGGAGCACTGCAAAGTGGTAATATTATTTTCTTCTATATCCCCACCACTCTACAGTGCACCTGTGCATGTCAAAGCATGTCAGACTGACAGAGACAAATTAGTTGCAAACTCATGTAGCACTGCTTAAAGATTGTGTTGCTGCATTTACTTATTATGGCCACCAGAGGGAGACAGAGGCATAATGGACTATGCTGGACATAAACGGAACTACAATTTCCATCATGCTTTGCGTGAGTACAGGAAGTGGGTGGGAGGAAGAGGAAAGACATCAGCAGCCTCGTGCAGAGGAGAGGCAGAGTGAGCCGAGCGGCAAAAGATGGAGGACGCACGTGAAACTGCCAGGAAACGTGACCAGGCCGGAGTGCAGGCGCTGCCTCGCTGGTGCTGGAGATCGGGACGGTGATCTTGCAGAGACCTACCTACCCACTGCTGAGAGGTCTGAGTAATAATCTGGTTCCGGCTGGACCCTGAGTTAGGAGACCGCGATGATCCATTGGGAGTGCAGGCAGTAGACCGTTGTATGCAGTGTGGAGATCGGACAATCAGAGAGCGGATCCGGTGGCACAGAGTCCCAGTACACAAGCGGAGAGACATCCTTGATCGGGCACTGAACAGATTGTCTATCGGATGGGTGAGAGGCCTCCCAGGCCGCAGTTCCAAAAATAAGAGACGCACGCTGCAGTATTGTTTAAATCCACAGGGCGCAACGTGACTAGTCGAAGATTTGTTTGTTTGTTTCATTCACTGGCCAGTTGAATACAGTACCCGGGTACCCGAGACAATACACACACACCTTTTTGAGACATTATATTCACGGGACTTACACTCCAGAACTGAAGGGGGTTAATCTTTTCTTTTGCCGCTGCATGTTTTTCCCGCGTTACGAAATCCTGTCGTTCAAATACCGTATCTACATTATATATGCTGCTTTATTGGGATCAGTAAAGAATATAATCTATAAAAATCCACAACAGTGCTGGTGTATATTTATTCCCTAGTGCGGTGAGACTAACCCGAGGTTAATTCAGCTGCTCTTCCAAGAGTGAGCGCTACACTCATAAAAAAATTGTGAGGGTAGGAGCAGTGATACAAGGGGATGAATGAAATAAGACATTGATACAAGGGGATGAATGGAATAAGACAGTGATACAAAGGGACGAATGGAATGGCCAGTGATCCAAGGAGATTAGTGGAATCCTCACTGTAGTGATAAAAGGGCATGAGTGTAATGTGACAGTGATTCAAGGTCAGGAGATGAGTGGAAAAGAGCAGTGGAAACAGTGGATGAAGGAAAATAAATAGCTAAATAAAATAGCCTAGCCCTAATTGCAGCCAGGTTATCCATACTTATGACTCTAATTGTATGTGTAATGATGAAGCTCCGGTCTTGCTCACCTTTTTCAAGAAAAAATGGATTGTGAGCACTTAAATGCAAAATGGTGCTTACTGGCTACTCTTCTGGTTCCTGGGACTGATGCCTTCTGTTTCCAGAGCCAAGAGAGCAAGTACAGAACTGACTCACATACAGTGGCATGAAAGAGTAGGTGTACCCTTTGAATTAGTTGTTTTTCTGCATGAGTTAGTACTAAAATGTTATCTCAAGTTCTTGAAACTTACAAGTGTAGATACAATGAACTTAAGCTAAAAAAACACACAATTATAACCTTTCATGTCTTTATTGAACACATAAAACATATAGGGCTCTATTACACTTGTCGCGCAAAAATGTGCGCGTGCGCAAAAATGCATTAACGCGAGGAGCAAAACCCTTCGCGCTGAACATCGTATTATGACGTTCGCGCACAAAATGCGCGTTACTGTCTAACGCGAGTTACCCTGCGAGAAGCCTGCGTGAGCGCAAGTTCATGTGCGCATCCCATACTTAATATTGTGAGCGCAAATGCGTTTGTGCGCTGGTACGCGGATGGTATTACAATCGATGCGCAAATTTGTACGAACGACATTTTTCGCGCATAATTTTAAACGCTGGTGGTAATTGCAAATCTGAATGTTTTGGCCGAAACCAAATACACCAGCCCAAAAAAAAAAATACAGCACAGTATAGTTACACATTCTACACATATCCAAACAATAAAATTGAGAGGTTGTGCATGTTTTTATTATTGCTGCAGCATACATACTCAGATTGATTTTGGCAGGTGCAAAAACTGTACGGGAGACAATTGTGGTTCTTAATTCAGATTGGCCACCGATTTCTGAGCGCAAAGTTAATGCGCGCGCATTTTTTCGCATCTTTTTTACGCGCGTTATTTTTTGACGGATGAAAAAATGCACTCGGATCGTAGTACCAGTGTTAATTTACGTGCGTTAACATTTAACGCTGCGCGCAAAAAAAATTGCGCTGCACTTACGAATTTGCTCGGATTATGTAATAGAGCCCATGCAGTGTTGTGGAAAAAGTAAGTGAACGCTTGGATTTAATAGCTATTCATTCCTCCCACGGCAGCAATAACCTCAACCAAGCATTTTCATCAGCTGTGGAATAGACCTGCACAGTGCACACCATTCACCGTACTTAGATGTTGGGATTGTCAGAGTCGGCCTGATCATGGAGCTGTTTTCAGCAATCGCTCCAAGCGGCAATTTCTGGTGGACGGCATATTTTTGCTGCCGAGCCACTGCACAATTTTTTTTATCAGTGCCGGCATCTCTTGGAGGCCTGCACAGTGACCGCCAACCATGCCCACACACACGTGAGAGTAGCCACAGTACTAAATCCTCACCATTTGTACATAATCTGTAGAAAGATGAATATCTAAACTCTTTGAGATAAATTTGTAATCCTTTTCAGCTATAGTCAATGCAACAATTCCTGCCCGCAGGTCTTCAAATAGCTCTTTTTTCCAAGGTATGGTTGACATCAACAGATGCTGTTTGTGACTAGCAAACGCAAAACGTTTGGGAGCTTTTTATAAGTCATAGTGGCTCTGACCCACGTCTCCATCTTGTTTCATTATTTGAACACCAGGTTTGTCAATTTCAATAAGCTCTAATAAGCTTTTTTTATGGGTCATTAGGCTAGGGTTTCACAAATGTTTTGCAAACTATACTATGAAAATTTTAATTATATATTCAATATCTACACGACAACAGTACAATGATTTGTGTATTAGTAGTTTAAACAGACTGTGCTTGTTGATTATTGTAATTTAGATACACATCAAACCAGATTTTAAATTAAAACTACTTTATATATAAATGGGGTCATTTCTAAAGGGATCACATACTTTGTTTTTACCACTGTAAGTTAATATTATATTCTTTTTAAAAATAATACATTTTTGAGCCATGTGTTCATGAGTATTTTCATAACTTGCCTCTGTGATTTCTGTTGTCATGTGCCAGGCTGAGTTATATACCAGTGCTGATGCTTTTTGGGAACAAGTTTGTTAATATTGACTTACCACTATTAAGGGAGTTTTAATTTGTATAAAGCCACTGATAAGGATTGCTGTATTCAATGAAATGGTATCCTCAAACGAGACATATAATTTTTCACTAATGTTTTTCTAAGAATTCTTATTGACCTGGTTTAGACAGATTTTTCTAGTTTCGAAATGGATGCATTATTTTTTTTTCACCGTCACTTATTTCTGCAGAATGTCCTTTAAAAAATGATCTATCACAGCTAAAAGAAAATATAAATTATGAAAGCTTACATAAAGTTGCCGGTTGTTCTAATTGATGTTTCTCAAGAGGATACGAGTACAAATAGTGTCCACTGGGAAACCTGACAAATTGATTCATCCTTTACAATAATGGTTAGTTTACCATAATGTTCCATTTCCTGCTTTTCTTCTGCGCTTGAGAAGTGGCCACTCAATGAGTAATCATATTCGGATAAATAATCATCAAAGGACAAAGACACCAACATGCCCAATAATCTGCTTTTTATTTGGATAATAATACCACAAAAGAAAGAAATGTCTTAGGGGTCTGTTTACAAAGGTCTCCCAGCTGCTAAACGAAGAAGAAATAAAGTGATTTATCTCACAATACAGCTACGAAGCAAGTTGCAACCAATAGCTCTGTCCTGATAAGTTTGATGTTGTTCAATCACAGTAGCCAGGCAGCAAATGTTTCATTTTCCTTTTTTTTCCCCCATTACTGTTACTTTCCATTTAATTTTCTTTCTTGGCATGACAGTCTGCATTATCCGATTTACACAGCACAACTTGAATACATTAAAAAAGACAAATTCTAATTTTACTGAGAGCCAATTTGCAAATTTTAACCCCTTAGTGACCGGGCGGTTTTACACAAATCCGTCCTTTAGTGACCGCTGCTGTTTTTACGTTTCTGCGCTGTTAGTGTTTACGTCAAAATTTCCTCTTACTCGTTTATGTAACCCACACATATTTTACACTGTTTTTCTCGTCATTAAATGGACTTTATAAAGATACCATTTTTTTCATCATTTCATATAATTTACTATAAAAAATATTGTGAAATATGACAAAAAAATTGAAAAACACCACTTTTTCGAACTTTGACCCCCAAAATTCTTATGTATCAACAACCGTTAAAAAAAATTAATTCCTTAGTAGTTTCTAAATTTAGTACTGAGTTTAGCAATACCCAATGTTTACATATTCCTCGCTTTTTTCCTTATTTTATGCAACAATAAGTGCAAGTAGCACTTTGCCATTTCCAAAGAGTTTATTTTCAAAACTAGTGATAGTGACATTGTAACACTGATATCTGTCACTAATTCCTGAATAACCCTCCACATATACATATTTTTTTAAAGTACACAAATCAAGGTATTAAACTTGGGGTATTTTGACTCTTTCCATGCAAACCATTTTACCACAAATCTATGCCAAAGTTTGAGAAAAAAAAATTTTTTGGTGATTTTTTTTTTGAACGCAATTTAAGAATACATGTACTGTGAACTTTAAGGTTTACTGCCAAAAGAGCACCCCAAAATATGTTCAGCAACATCTTCTGAGTAAATTGATACCACCCATGTATAGGTATGTCGGGTCATTTGGGGGCTAATAGGCCTTATTTGGGGGTGCGCATTTCAGTTTTCCAACTTGGAATTTTCACATTTCGTATCATGCACCCATGTCCTAGACATTTTTGAAGCCCCATCAATCATATATATATTTTTAGAAAGGGCACACCCTAGGGTGCTTCAAAGAGTTGTATTTTAACACTTTCCATGCACTAGCTCTATGTCAAACTTTCAGGTAGTCACTTTTTGTGTTATTTTTTCACACACATTGTACTTTAGGCATGAATTGTCAAATCCAGTTATGGGTTACTGCCAAAAAACACCCCAAAATATGTTCAGCAACATCTTCTGAGTAAATTGATACCACCCCATGGTATAGGTATGTCGGGTCATTTGGGGGCTAATAGGCCTTATTTGGGGGTGTGCATTTCAGTTTTCCAACTTGGAATTTTCACATTTCGTCATCATGCACCCATGTCCTATTTGGGACTTTTGAAGCCGGCCAAAGTAATTTACCCCATCAAATCATATATTTTTAGAAAGGGCACACCCTAGGGTGCTTCAAAGAGTTGTATTTTAACACTTTCCATGCACTAGCTCTATGTCAAACTTTCAGGTAGTCACTTTTTGTGTTTTTTTCACACACACATTGTACTTTAGGCATGAATTGTCAAATCTAGTTATGGGTTACTGCCAAAAAACACCCCAAAATATGTTCAGCAACATCTTATGAGTAAATTGATACCACCCATGTATAGGTATGTCGGGTCATTTGGGGCTAATAGGCCTTATTTGGGGGTGCGCATTTCAGTTTTCCAACTTGGAATTTTCACATTTCGTCATCATGCACCCATGTCCTATTTGGGACATTTTTGAAGCCGGCCAAAGTAATTTACCCACATCAAACCATATATTTTTAGAAAGGGCACACCCTAGGGTGCTTCAAAGAGTTGTATTCTAACACTTTCCATGCACTAGCTCTATGTCAAACTTTCAGGTAGTCACCTTTTGGGTTATTTTTTCACACACATTGTACTTTAGGCATGAATTGTCAAATCCAGTTATGGGTTACTGCAAAAAACACCCCAAAATATGTTCAGCAACATCTTCTGAGTAAATTGATACCACCCATGTATAGGTATGTCGGGTCATTTGGGGGCTAATAGGCCTTATTTGGGGGTGCGCATTTCAGTTTTCCAACTTGGAATTTTCACATTTCGTCATCATGCACCCATGTCCTATTTGGGACATTTTTGAAGCCGGCCAAAGTAATTTACCCCATCAAACCATATATTTTTAGAAAGGGCACACCCTAGGGTGCTTCAAAGAGTTGTATTTTAACACTTTCCATGCACTAGCTCTATGTCAAACTTTCAGGTAGTCACTTTTTGGGTTATTTTTTCACACACATTGTACTTTAGGCATGAATTGTCAATCCAGTTATGGGTTACTGCCAAAAAACACCCCAAAATATGTTCAGCAACATCTTCTGAGTAAATTGATACCACCCATGTATAGGTATGTCGGGTCATTTGGGGGCTAATAGGCCTTATTTGGGGGGTGCGCATTTCAGTTTTCCAACTTGGAATTTTAACTTTTCGTCATCATGCACCCATGTCCTATTTGGGACATTTTTGAAGCCGGCCAAGTAATTTACCCCCATCAAAACCATAATATTTTTAGAAAGGGCACACCCTAGGGTGTGCTTCAAAGAGTTGTATTTTAACACTTTCCATGCACTAGCTCTATGTCAAACTTTCAGGTAGTCACTTTTTGTGTTATTTTTCACACACATTGTACTTTAGGCATGAATTGTCAAATCCAGTTATGGGTTACTGCCAAAAAACACCCCAAAATATGTTCAGCAACATCTTCTGAGTAAATTGATACCACCCATGTATAGGTATGTCGGGTCATTTGGGGGCTAATAGGCCTTATTTGGGGGTGCGCATTTCAGTTTTCCAACTTGGAATTTTCACATTTCGTCATCATGCACCCATGTCCTATTTGGGACATTTTTGAAGCCGGCCCAAGTAATTTACCCCCATCAAACCATATTTATTTTTAGAAAGGGCACACCCTAGGGTGCTTCAAAGAGTTGTATTTTAACACTTTCCATGCACTAGCTCTATGTCAAACTTTCAGGTAGTCACTTTTTGGGTTATTTTTTCACACACATTGTACTTTAGGCATGAATTGTCAAATCCAGTTATGGGTTACTGCCAAAAAACACCCCAAAATATGTTCAGCAACATCTTCTGAGTAAATTGATACCACCCATGTATAGGTATGTCGGGTCATTTGGGGGCTAATAGGCCTTATTTGGGGGGTGCGCATTTCAGTTTTCCAACTTGGAATTTTCACATTTCGTCATCATGCACCCATGTCCTATTTGGGACATTTTTGAAGCCGGCCAAAGTAATTTACCCCATCAAACCATATATTTTTAGAAAGGACACACCCTAGGGTGCTTCAAAGAGTTGTATTTTAACACTTTCCATGCACTAGCTCTATGTCAAACTTTCAGGTAGTCACTTTTTGTGTTATTTTTTCACACACATTGTACTTTAGGCATGAATTGTCAAATCCAGTTATGGGTTACTGCCACAAAACACCCCAAAATATGTTCAGCAACATCTTCTGAGTAAATTGATACCACCCATGTATAGGTATGTCGGGTCATTTGGGGGCTAATAGGCCTTATTTGGGGGTGCGCATTTCAGTTTTCCAACTTGGAATTTTCACATTTCGTCATCATGCACCCATGTCCTATTTGGGACATTTTTGAAGCCGGCCAAAGTAATTTACCCCATCAAACCATATATTTTTAGAAAGGGCACACCCTAGGGTGCTTCAAAGAGTTGTATTTTAACACTTTCCATGCACTAGCTCTATGTCAAACTTTCAGGTAGTCACTTTTTGGTTATTTTTTCACACACATTGTACTTTAGGCATGAATTGTCAAATCCAGTTATGGGTTACTGCCAAAAACCACCCAAAATATGTTCAGCAACATCTTCTGAGTAAATTGATACCACCCATGTATAGGTATGTCGGTGTCATTTGGGGCTAATAGGCCTTATTTGGGGGGTGCGCATTTCAGTTTTCCAACTTGAATTTTCACATTTCGTCTATCATGCACCCATGTCCTATTTGGACATTTTTGAAGCCGGCCAAAGTAATTACCCCCATCAAACCATATATTTTTAGAAAGGGCACACTAGGTGGTGCTTCAAAGAGTTGTATTTTAACACTTTCCATGCACTAGCTCTATGTCAAACTTTCAGGTAGTCACTTTTTGGGTTATTTTTTTCACACACATTGTACTTTAGGCATGAATTGTCAAATCCAGTTATGGGTTACTGCCAAAAAACACCCCAAAATATGTTCAGCAACATCTTCTGAGTAAATTGATACCACCCATGTATAGGTATGTCGGGTCATTGGGGGCTAATAGGCCTTATTTTGGGGGCGTGCGCATTTCAGTTTTCCAACTTGGAATTTTCACATTTCGTCATCATGCACCCATGTCTATTTGGACATTTTTGAAGCCGGCCAAAGTAATTTACCCCATCAAACCATTAATTTTAGAAAGGACCACACCCTAGGGTGCTTCAAAGAGTTGTATTTTAACACTTTCATGCACTAGCTCTATGTCAAACTTTCAGGTAGTCACTTTTTGTGTTATTTTTTTCACCACACATTGTACTTTAGGCAATGAATTGTCAAATCCAGTTATGGATGTTACTGCCAAAAAACACCCCAAAATATGTTCAGCAACATCTTCTGAGTAAATTGATACCACCCATGTATAGGTATGTCGGGTCATTTGGGGGCTAATAGGCCTTATTTGGGGGGTGCGGCATTTCAGTTTTCCAACTTGGAATTTTTCCATTTCTCATCATGCACCCATGTCCTATTTGGGACATTTTTGAAGCCGGCCAAAGTAATTTACCCCCATCAAAACCATAATTATTTTGAAAGGGCACACCCTAGGGTGCTTCAAAGAGTTGTATTTTAACACTTTCATGCACTAGCTCTATGTCAAACTTTCAGGTAGTCACTTTTTGGGTTATTTTTCACACACATTGTACTTTAGGCATGAATGTCAAATCCAGTTATGGGTTACTGCCAAAAAACACCCCAAAATATGTTCGCACATCTTCTGAGTAAATTGATACCACCCATGTATAGGTATGTCGGGTCATTTGGGGCTAATAGGCCTTATTTGGGGGTGCGCATTTCAGTTTTCCAACTTGGAATTTTCACATTTCGTCATCATGCACCCATGTCCTATTTGGGACATTTTTGAAGCCGGCCAAAGTAATTTACCCCCATCAAACCATATATTTTTATAATGGGCACACCCTAGGGTGCTTCAAAGAGTTGTATTTTAACACTTTCCATGCACTAGCTCTATGTCAAACTTTCAGGTAGTCACTTTTGGGTTATTTTTTCACACACATTGTATTAGGCATGAATTGTCAAATCCAGTTATGGGTTACTGCCAAAAAACACCCCAAAATATGTTCAGCAACATCTTCTGAGTAAATTGATACCACCCATGTATAGGTATGTCGGGTCATTTGGGGGCTAATAGGCCTTATTGGGGGGTGCGCATTTCAGTTTTCCAACTTGGAATTTTCACATTTCGTCATCATGCACCCATGTCCTATTTGGGACATTTTTGAAGCCGGCCAAAGTAATTTACCCCCATCAAACCATATATTTTTAGAAAGGGCACACCCTAGGGTGCTTCAAAGAGTTGTATTTTAACACTTTCCATGCACTAGCTCTATGTCAAACTTTCAGGTAGTCACTTTTTGGGTTATTTTGTCACAACACATTGTACTTTAGGCATGAATTGTCAAATCCAGTATGGGTTACTGCCAAAAAACACCCCAAAATATGTTCAAGCAATCTTCTGAGTAAATTATACCACCCATGTATAGGTATGTCGGGTCATTTGGGGGCCAATAGCCTTATTTGGGGGGTGCGCATTTCAGTTTTCCAACTTGGAATTTTCACATTTCGTCATCATGCACCCATGTCCTATTGGGACATTTTTGAAGCCGGCCAAAGTAATTTACCCCCATCAAACCATATATTTTTAGAATCTGGGCACACCCTAGGGTGCTTCAAAGAGTTGTATTTTAACACTTTCCATGCACTAGCTCTATGTCAAACTTTCAGGTAGTCACTTTTTGGTTATTTTTTCACACACATTGTACTTTAGACATGAATTGTCAAATCCAGTTATGGGTTACACCAAAAAACACCCCAAAATATGTTCAGCAACATCTTCTGAGTAAATGATACCCCCATGTATAGGTATGTCGGGTCATTTGGGGGCTAATAGGCCTTATTTGGGGGTTGCGCATTTCAGTTTTCCAACTTGGAATTTTCACATTTCGTCATCATGCACCCATGTCCTATTTGGGACATTTTTGAAGCCGGCCAAAGTAATTTACCCCCATCAAACAATATATTTTTAGAAAGGGCACACCCTAGGGTGCTTCAAAGAGTTGTATTTTAACACTTTCCATGCACTAGCTCTATGTCATACTTTCAGGTAGTCACTTTTTGGGTTATTTTTTCACACACATTGTACATTAGGCATGAATTGTCAAATCCAGTTATGGGTTACTGCCAAAAAACACCCCAAAATATGTTCAGCAACATCTTCTGAGTAAAGTGATACCACCCATATATAGATTTGTTCTGTTGTTTTTGGGGTGCTACGCCAATCTTTGACATGTGCTTGTCAATTTTCTAATTTGACATACAGTATCTTCTTTGCTTCTCTTCTTTTTAGGGGCCTTTTTACATACCCCAGTTTTATGAACGTGCATATATTTGGTAAGCTAACACCCCAAAGTATTGTAAATGGAGTGTTTTTTTGCTATGGATGCAAACCGTTTGCTCCAAACAAATTGGATACTGTTTGGTGGTCATTTTTCATTTTCACACCCACATCAGTTTTGGACTGTGATTTAGGAGACACGGTTGTTTGTTACTGCATGAAAACTCTCCAGGTTGTTTTCTGCAAGGTCTCCTGAGTACACCCATGCCCCCCATGCATAGGTTTGCCAGGATTTTGGGAAGGTTCAAATACAATTTTTATGACTTTGTCATTGGAGTTGAAATTGAGATTATTTCTTCAGCTAGGCCTAGCTTTGGTTTTGGGTCTACCGCATACCCCAGTTTGAATTATTGCCAGAAAATTTTTTATATTTGTTATGTTGACACCCCAAGGTATTGAATATGGAGTGCTTTGATGCCATGGATGCAACGGTTTTAGCCCAAAACATTTGAGAAGGTGTGTGGTGTAATTTTTCAATTTTCAGATTTTTACGCCCACATTAGATTTGGACTGTGATTTAGGAGACACTGTTGTTTGTTACTGCATGAAAACTCTCCAGGTTGTTTTCTGCAAGGTCTCCTGAGTACACCCATGCCCCCCATGCATAGGTGTGCAAAGATTTTGGCAAAATACAGCACCAATTGTAGAACATAAAAATGTACGAATAAAATGTAAAAGTCTGGTGCAGTAAAAGAAAAAAAAAACTAAACTGAACTAACTAACTGGAGTGTGAGAAAAAATAGAAAGGAAAAAAAAAATCACAGATCACGCACAGTGTGATATATCTTGAAACAGTCCCCAAGACACAGACCGGGTTGTCCAGGGCATTCTGGGCAGTAAAAGATTGTGTCTCTCCTCTGCCCCCTCTTGAAACACACCCTGCACCTTTTTTGGGTTTCTGTTTGCCCTCAGTAGGGGGGATTTTATAAATTAAAATGCGTAGCCCCAACTCTGTCCCCCATCACCGCCCGGGGAGCAGGTGCATCCTGGTACAAAAGCCCCGAAATGTCCTGGAGCTGAAACTGTAAAAAGGACAGCGTCACTCCGGGGTTTGCCTTTTTGCAGAGCAAAAAGGCATTGTGGGTTGCAATTTGCATCAGGTAAATTGCAACCTTTTTGTACCAGGCCCTTGACTTCCGCATAATCTGGTAGGGCTGGAGCAGCTGATCTGCCAGATCAACCCCACCCATATGCCGGTTATAGGCTTTGATGCACACTGGCTTCCTGATGCGCTCAGCTCTGCCACGTACAGAGACCTCCACAGACCTCTCAGTGTGGATGGTGGATAGAAGGTATACATCCTTCTTGTCTCTGTACTTGACCGCCAACAGCTCCTCTTGGCGCAGAGCTGAGGTCTCCCCCCTTTTTAACCGGGTGCGGACAAGCTGTGCTTCACTCCATACCTGGAGCGTTTGGAAGGAATATACTGCTTGAATCCCAGCCTTCCCTTGTATTTCATTAGGGATTCATCCACGCAGATATTCCTTCCAGGTGTATAAGCCTCTGCAAACCTGGCGGCGAAGTGGGTAATCAGGGGGCGGATTTTATACAGCCTGTCAAACTGGGGATGCTCTCTAGGAGGCACAGGCTGTTGTCACTGAAGTGCATGAAACGCAAAATGTTTTCATACCTTCTACGTGACATTGATTGGGGGTAAATGGGGGTAGAGCAGATGGGGCTACTGCTCCAGTAGGAGCGAATTGAGGGCTTCTTTATGATGCCCATCAGCATAGTAAGTGCCCAGAATTTCAGAAATTCTGGCACATCTAGCGGGGTCCATTGCTGCCTTGCCAAGTAGGAGTCTGGCTTCGCAGCACAATGCTGATGGGCATACAGATTTGATTGGGCCACGATGTGGCCCAACAAATCATCCCCCATAAACACCTGCAAAAACTGTGTGGCGGTAAATCCTGCAACATCAATATTGATGCCAGGATTTGCCGTGAAAGGAGGATATCTGGCCTCTGGCGATGAGGCACTACCCACTCCTCAGCTGGAGCTGTGCGTCTCCTGCTGGCAGGTGGTGACCCAGGATCTGCATCAGAAACATCACTAGATACATCAGCCAGCGTAGATGATGTATCTAGCGACGTCTCTGAGCAGTTGGCGGGGTCGAAATCAGGGTCGGAGTCTGACGCAGATGCCTCAGATTCTGACGCCAGGATGGCATATGCCTCCTCGACGCTGTACACCCTCTCAGACATTATATATAATAGATTATAAAATTTTATAACTATTATATATAATAAGCGGATATTTGGTTCTTAGAAGAACCGTTGGGTTTCACAAGAAAATACAAATAAACACCTAAATCTCTCTAAATCACTCTAAACCTGCCTCAATTCTTCTAAATCTCCCTAAAATCTCTCTAAATCTGCCTAAATTTTTCTAATCTCACTAAAATCTCTCTAAATCTGCCTCAATTTTTCTAATCTCACTAAAATCTCTAACCTGTCAAATCTGATCTCTCTCTCTCGCTCACCAAAACACAAGTGAGGAGAGGAGGGAGAATCACAGAGGTCAGAGCCAATATTTACAAAATATTGACCTGACCTGACAAATTAGAAATTTTATTTTGATTTTTTTTTACTTCTGATTGGATGTTGCTAGCCTGCCTCTCTGATGAGGCAGGCTAGGAACATCCCACTCAGCCCCAAGATGACCCTGCCCTTAGAAGGGCAGCGCCATCTTGGCTGTCAGTTTATTTTATTTTATTGATTTTTATTTTACTTTTTTTTACTTTTTTTACACTTTTTTTACTCTGCTGGGTGCCTTGATCCCTCGAGGCACCCAGCAGAGCACCTGATCACTCATGTGATCGTTTTGTACTGAGTGCCACGATACCTCGTGGCACTCAGTACTTCCTGCCGCTACCGGAAGTGATCGCTCGGGGGGAGCGATCACTTAGCGGACCGGCGGCAGGTAAGCATATTGCAAGGATGCCTCGATGTCGAGGCATCCCTGCAATATACACAGAGCAGCTGGAAGCGATACCGATCGCTTCCAGCGCTCTCTAGAAGTGCCGGGCACCTCTCCGGTGAAACCGGATGTTGATCGCTCCCGGGGAGCGATCACAAGGTGCCCGGCACTTCTCACCGCCATTGCACGGATGCCTGGACTCCCAGGCATCCTGCAATGGCGTTTGAGCTGCTGGAAGCGATCCGATCGCTTCCAGCGCTCAAAAAACCGCAGGACGTACCATGTACGTCAGCGGGTCTAAAAGAGACCCGCTGCAATGACGTACATGGTATGTCCTGGGTCCTTAAGGGGTTAAGGGGAAAATGTTTTTCTAACAGTTTAGTCAACAAACTGTTTTGCAGATCGTTTTTCAGCTACACATTCACTGTGGTATATATACTGCAGGACTTAAAATTTCAACTCCCGAGCTACTAGCCAGACCTTAAGAGTTACTTGCCACCAGTTGCCCCACCTACCCTGCCCTTAACCCCGCCCCTAAACACACCGTCCTAAATTATCGTATGAAATTACACTGTTTAATGTTTAATTCAGAATAAAGTTACAACAATAAATAACAACAACATTAATACCCAGACATCAGACCCCAGATACATGTATTCCTAGACTTCAGACCCGAAATACATGAAAACCTTGACATCAGACCCCAGATACATGAATACCTTGACATCAGACCCAAGATACATGCATACCCAGACATCAGACCCCAGCTACAACTTAAGTGAGGGCGAGTGGAAATGTACAGGCAGGCAGCATGATAAATTATATTGCGCTGTCTGTGCTGCGTATTCCAGCTGTGCCCTAAAGAAAAAAAACAAGGCTGCCGCAGCAATTCGCAGCACAGGCAGCACGATATAATTTAGCGTGCTGCCTGCCTGTGCATTTCTACTCGCCCTCACTTAATTTCCACTCGCCAAATGCGAGCAGGCGAGTGCAAATTTTGACCCCTGTATACTGTATATATATGTGTTAAGAGAATACATTTTTTCTTGTCAAGTGGGTGTGATCTCATCAGGGGCATCGCTAGGGGGGGCAGGGGGTGCGGCCCGCACCGGGTAACACCACCCCCTAGGGTGACACCCTAAAAAAAATATATATTTTGTTTTTTACTCAAAAATATTTTACCAGGAAGGATACATTGAGCATTCTCTCATTTTCAAGTATGTCCTGGGTAGGCAAGGCCTAGGCTGGCAGTTTCCAGGGGGTGACAAAAAAAACACCACAAAGAGGATATTCACAGAGCACCGAAATGACGCAGACATTTTAGTGTTCTGTTGTTCCCCGCACTTAGGGGAATCAAATTTCCCTGGTGAATTCACCACAGGGTCCCTGAAGTGCAGGGAATCAGCCACCGAATACTGCCGCAAACCCGTCGCCTGCTGGTTTAAAAAGAACTACTGAATGAAAATATCTGGAATTAACATATAAGTTCCTATGAATGATAATAAAAAGGGCTGTTACAGAAAAAAAAGAAAAAACCTAAGAGATACTAAAAAAATAAAATCAATAAATAGATTTTTTTACTATGGATTAAAGGAATAAACGGTTTATTAGATATTGGATAAAAACAGGAATATTTTTAACATTGAAACCTATGGTGTTCGTTCGCCCTGAATAAACCTGCCAAATGAAAACACCGGACATCAGGACATTTCTTTGCTGTTCGATGTCTCTGAACAGATTAAGCATTACTTCTCTATGGGGACTTTCACTGCCTTCGAACAGGCACCGTACTTGCTGTCAGTTTGCCAAAATTTGTGTATGAGCATATCACAGAGCTCCACAGCAATAAACCTCACAGTAATGTGCGCCGTGTATTATGAGCATTCAGTGATATATGGGAGTACTGATTTATGAGTAAAAGTAGTTAAAACCCCCCCCGTAAAACTCAAGGGGGGGGGTGAGACCATAAGTTGTCCACAAGGTAGAGGAATGGAGTATATTTAAAAGGAAACAAAATAGCAAAACAAGAGGACATAGTCTTAGATTAGAGGGGCAAAGGTTTAAAAGTAACATCAGGAAGCATTATTTTACTGAGAGGGTGGTGGATACATGGAACAACCTTCCAGTTGAAGTGGTAGAGGCCAAAACAGTAATTGAATTTAAGCAGGCATGGGATAGGCATAAGGCTATCCTAAACAAACGATAAATCCAGGTAAAGTATCCATGTAATTGGGCAGACTAGATGGGCCGAAAGGTTCTTATCTGCTGACATTTTCTATGTTTCTATGTAAGTTACCGCACCTGTTGACACCAACCCTAGTGACGCCACTGGATCTCATTCCCCCTCTATTACCTACTTTTACCCCCACTTTTTTCTCTTGCTCTCTCTCTGTTTCTTCCTCTCTCTTTCTTTCTCTCTTTCTTTCTCTCTTTCTTTCTCTTTCTTTCTTTCCCTTTCTCTTTCTTTCTCTTTCTATCTCTCCCTCTCTTTCTTTCTCTCTCCCGCTTTCTTTCTCTCTTTCTCTCACTTTCTCTCTCTTTCTCCCTCTTTCTCTCTCTCTCTTTCTTTCTCACTCTCTCTTTTTTTCTCTTTCTCTTTGTCTTTCTTTCTCTTTCTTTCTCTCTCTTCCTCTCGCTTTCTTTCTTTCTTTCTTTCTTTCTTTCTTTCTTTCTTTCTTTCTTTCTTTCTTTCTCTCTTTCCCTTTCTTTTTCTCTGTTTTCCATTGGCATGGTTGTGTAGCGCCTCATTTGTGGTCCTGCCCTTTCTAATTTGTGTTTTTGGAGTTGGAAGGTGATCACTCCCCCTTCCCTTCGTTATATAGGTTTACAAGGTACAGAGCTACAAGTAAAAAAGGATTGTAAAATCATGGAATCAGATACAAATTAACGTAGTAATATGGTGATACATTATAAGTACGGTATGTCTTGAATCTTATTACATTTAATTGGGCCTGATCGAGTCCCAACAGTCATTCCATATAAATATGAATGTATATAAATAAGGGATGGTCAACCGATTTTTTTTCCCTCATCTGGAATTCTGAAATCTGAAATGTTCCAAACACTCATGTGACAGAGCACAAAATTATTAGAAATATTGTATACAATTTATAGAACACTTCAAGGCCCAATCATTTTGAATAAGGTATACTCAAACTGTAGTGTATTAAACATTTCAAAGTGGCACAACAGCACAGAATAATCCTGAAATGGACTAATATTCAGATTTAAAAATAACAGTTCAATAAATTCCAAATAAAATGGCTTCACAATGATAAAGGCTTATTTTCATGCATGTGTAAATACACTGTCACAGCAAAACTAATTTATTAAAAGGAGATTGGAGGTAGAAACATAGAAACATAGAAAAATGTCGGCAGATAAGAACCTTTCGGCCCATCTAGTCTGCCCAATTACATGGATACTTTACCTGGATTTATCTTTTGTTTAGGATAGCCTTATGCCTATCCCATGCTTGCTTAAATTCAATTACTGTTTTGGCCTCTACCACTTCTACTGGAAGACTGTTCCATGTATCCACCACCCTCTCAGTAAAATAATGCTTCCTGATGTTACTTTTAAACCTTTGCCCCTCTAATCTAAGACTATGTCCTCTTGTTTTGTATTAGTAGCCCATTTTAGTAGCCCTTCTCTGAACTCTCTCTAAGATGTCTATATCCTTCTGGAGATACGGTCTCCAGTACTGCACACAGTACTCCAAGTGAGGTCTCACCAGTGCTCTGTACATGTCACGGTGGGTCAGGGGATGGGGCGCCTGGCAGCAGCTTCCTCGCTGCTCGCTGGCCAGGCGCCGAATGTAAACGCTTCCGGGTGCGCTCACGTGGGACGCCGAGGGGCGGGGCCTGGCGCTATGACGCGGACCCGCCGGGTTTAAAACCCAGTCTCACCATTATACCGGTGCCCTGACGTGGTATTCACCTCCCGCAGAGCTCTTGTGAATATTTGGCTATTACCTGTGTATGACTCTTGGCATTGGCAAACGAACCCTCCTGTGTATAACCCTTGGCATTGGCAAACGAACCCTCCTGTGTATGACCCTTGGCATTGGCAAACGAACCTTCCTGTGTATGACCCTTGGCATTGGCAAACGAACTCTCCTGTGTATGACCCCTGGCATTGGCATTTACTCTGCTCTTGGTTCTGCCCTTAACGTTGGTACCGAGAGTCAGTCTATGTGGCACCCTAAGCACACATCAGATTACCTCTGCTAATACTAAAGTCCTAGGGAGGACTTGTACTCTTCTGTACCTCTGTCTGGGTTTCCCTTTCTTTATCTGTTACCTGCTTAATTGTCTATATAGCTTTGCCGACCATTCAAGGATCGGAAGAGTAGAAAGTGAGCTACATAAAGAGATCAATATCTTGGTAGTCAGAAGGATTCGTGACAATACTCTATTCCATACCTCTGTCTGGTGTTACCCCTTGTTTATCTATTGTCTGGTTAATTGTCTTTCTAGTTTTGCCGACCATTCAAGGATCGGAAGGGTAGAGAGCGGTCTGCGTAAAGGGACCACTATTCTGGTAATCAGAGGGATCCGTGACATTACGTCAGGGCCAATGGATCCCGCAGACCTCTCTAACCAGCTGGCACGTATCGCAGCCAGACAAGAGGAACAGGACCATAGGATGGACCAGATTTCTCTCGCTCTGCAAACCCTGTTAAATCGGTCCAATACAGGTACCACAAACCCTCCAGATCCAGTATTACCTAGGGTCAGTTCCGTCCCCCCTGAAGGACATAGGCTTAGTATGAAGGCACCCCTACGCTATGATGGTACACCAAGCCTATGCCGGGGTTTTTGACTCAACTCGAGATCTTGTTTGAGAACAATCCAGGTTCTTGTATGTCCGATAAAGCCAAAGTAGGATATCTGATTAATCATTTAACAGAAAAAGCTTTATTGTGGGCTACGCCGTTGTGGGAAAATAAGAAACCCATCATTTATGACTATGAGGGTTTTACCTCTGAGTTAAAACGTACCTTTGATCCCTCTAGAAGGCTACCAATGCGGGTAGGTCCTTGTTTCACATCAAACAAGGTAATAAGAGGGTCGCCGACTATGCCATAGAGTTAAAACTTTGACTTCTGAGGTACTTTGCCGAACGACGTTTTAACCTTAGCCTTTACCGAAGGCTTGAACGAGGCTTTTATGTTTGAGCTGGCTCCCTTAAAATTACCAGAAAGTCTGACCACCTGATAGATTTCTGTATAGCCAATGGACGATCAAATCAGGGAAAGGAGACACCCCAGAGATAGACCCAGAAGGGTCTTGCCTCCTTTACCCTCGTTACCCAGACACACCAGTACGCCAGGTGGCTCGGAGAATGTGAAAACAGATTTGCCAGTCGTTGAACCCATGCAAATAGGGAAGACAGGTATTTCAGAAGCAGAAAGAGCGCACAGAAGAGAAAAGGGGCTCTGCTTCTATTGTGCAGGGGCAGATCACTTCCGCCTTCAATGTCCTCAGAGACCCAGGGTTAGCAGGGCTGAATATAGCAAATTAGGATTCAGAACAGGAAACACCCAGGTTATCGGTTCTCTGTATGCCTCCTTTGTGGATAATGAAAAGAAAAAATCCAGGATTCTGTTACCGATCTCCCTAACCTGGGAGGGGGTTCACCTCAAGACTGAGGCGTTCTTAGACTCTGGGGCCTCAGGCAATTTTATGGATAAGAATTTTGCTGCAAAAAACCTCCTACCTCTGGTTCTCAAGGAAAGACCTCTAATGGTGGAGGCCATAGATGGTAAACCCCTGTCATGTCCACATATCACTCACGACACAGTCGATGTATGTATGAAAACAGGAGTTTTGCACCAGGAAACAATAAGATTTCAAATTATTGAATCACCCTCATGTCCTGTCGTTCTTGGGTTTCCATGGCTAACAGAGCACAACCCAGTTGTCGATTGGGTCCAGAGAGACATAAAATGTTGGGGTCAGAGTTGTCAGTCTAAGTGCCTAGGCAGAGTCAATGTGATTGGTAGCCTCAATATTGCCACAGCCCCTCCTTTGTCCACAGAGGTCCCTGAATGTTACCTGGCATTAAAGGAGGTGTTCTCTAAAGCCAGGACTGAGGTCCTACCACCACATCGTCCATATGACTGTGCCATTGATTTACTCCCCGGTACGATGCCTCCTAGGGGTCACGTATACCCTTTATCACAAAGAGAGAACGACATTATGGAGGAATACATAAGGAGAATCTGGAACGAGGATTCATTAGACGGTCCTCTTCTCCAGCAGGAGCAGGTTTCTTTTTCGTTTCCAAGAAAGAGGGAGATCTGCGACCTTGCATCGATTATAGAGGTTGAATAGGATCACTATAAGAAATGCATATCCCATACCTCTCATAACAGAATTGTTCGACCGATTAAAAGGGGCTCGTGTCTATACTAAGCTTGATTTACGCGGAGCGTTACAACCTGGTCAGGGTTAAAAAGGGAGACGAATGGAAAACGGCTTTTAATACACGTAGCGGGCATTATGAATACCTGGTGATGCCTTTTGGGTTGTGTAATGCGCCAGCCGTCTTTCAGGACCTTATAAACGACACTCTAAGGAATTTCTGCAAGAATTCGTCATAGTATATCTGGATGATATCCTGATACTCTCCTGATGTGGACACTCATCATGTCCACGTGAAACAAGTATTGAAAAAACTATTGAAGGCTGGATTGTACTGTAAGCTAGAAAAATGTCTATTCGACATAGTAACTGTGCAATTCCTTGGTTATATAATAACCCCTGAGGGTTTCAAATGGATCCTAAGAAGCTCTCAGCTATTCTTGACTGGCCTCTACCCCAAGGACTTAAAGCCATTCAGAGGTTTCTGGGGTTTACGAACTATTACCGAAGGTTCATTAAAGATTTTTCGGCCTTGGTGGCTCCCCTCACGGCTATGACAAAGAAAGGGGTGGGAAATCAGAAATGGACACCTCAAGCCACTCAAGCCTTTGAGGCACTAAAGCAAGCATTTACTACTGCCCCTGTTCTCCGACATCCAGATCCGGCTCTGCCTTTCCAAGTAGAAGTTGACGCCTCCGAACTAGGTCTTGGTGCAGTCTTGTCCCAAAGGAGGCTCCTGACAAACCTTTGCATCCATGCGGCTTCTATTCTCGGAAGTTGTCCCCGCAGAGAAGAACTATGACATTGGGAATAGAGAGTTGTTAGCAGTCATCGCGGCCTTGGCCGAATGGAGATACTTATTAGAGGGGTCTAAGGACCCCATCGTTATCATAACCGACCATAAGAATCTCACGTACATTGGAGATGCCAAACGTTTAAATTCCAGACAAGCGAGATGGTCATTGTTTCTTTCAAGTTTTAATTTCGTGCTTACCTATAGACCTGGGTCCAGAAACATTAAAGCAGACATTGTCGAGACAGTATGAGTCTTATGAACATAACATCCAGATCAGCATCCCATTGTACCCCAGAAAGGATTATAGCCGCTACCACGATTAGTGTCTCGTCTCCTCTAATGAAAAGGTGCAGACCGTCCAGGCGTGCAGCTCCTGGGGGAAAACCTCCTGCGAGACTCTTTGTACCTGAGAACGAAAGAGAGGAAGTACTTAACATCTATCATGATAATAAAACTTCTGGCATATGGGTATCACCAAGACTGTGTCTAGTATCAGTAAACTCCTCTGGTGGCCCACGTTGCGCCGAGATGTCAAGATTACATTGCCGTGTGCGAAGTGTGCACAAGGCAGAAAAGTCCCAAAACAGCACCCATTGGCTTACACCAGCCTTTGCCGATCCCGAACGACCCTGGTCACATGTAGCCATGGATTTTATAGTAGAGTTACCTGAGTCAAGAGGAATACAGTGATACTTACGATCATAGATCGATTTTCCAAGATGGGCCACTATGTTCCTCTTCGGAAACTACCTTCGGCAGCTGAACTGGTGCCCATTTTCATTGCCAACGTGGTCGCATACACGTGTCCCTCTGGAGATTGTCTCTGATAGGGGGACCCAATTCATCTCCAGATTCTGGAGAGGGTTTTGTAAGAACGTGGATAGACCTCTCTTTCTCTTCGGCTTATCACCCCCAGACCAACGGAGCAGCAGAACGAGCAAACCAAAATATAGAGAAATATCTCAGGTGCTTTATCTCAGAACAACAAGATAACTGGTCAGACCTGCTACCATGGCAAAATATGCTTTGAACAGCGCATGAGTGAATCCACAGGACATTCTCCTTTCTTCGCTGTTTATGGTTTTGATCCTCCCGTGCTCCCCGCCACGTTTCCTGATACCACGATTCCTGCTTTAGATGAGCAACTGGCATCATTAAAAGAGACTTGGGGGAGAGTGAGACGGGCACTGGAGGAGAGTAGTTGCCATCCAGAAAGCTAAGGCCGACAGACACAGGAGGCAGGCACCCGTGTATCAAGTTGGGGACAGGTTTGGCTTTCTTCACGTAACATCAAGCTCTTAGTGCCTTCCATGAAGTTGGCCCCTAGGTATATCGGCCCCTATAAGATTCTACGGCGACTCAACCCTGTCTCCTATGCTTTGCGTTACCCCCCATTTTAAGATACACAATGTGTTCCATGTAAACCTTTTGAAGCCGTTGTTATGTAACCGGTACACCAAGGTCATGCTCCACCGCCTCCTGTCTCTGTGGAGGGCGAGGAGGAGTTCGAAGTTAAGGCCATTCTGGTGCCAGGATGTCTAGGGGTCTTGCAGTACTTGGTCGATGGGTGGGTTACGGTCCGGAGGATCGTCTTGGATACCGCTGCGGAAGTCCATGCTCCTAGGCTAGTGAAGGCCTTCTATTTGGCGCACCCCCGTGCCCCTGGGGGTCGTCCAGTGGCCGCCCCTGGAGGGGGGGGTTCTGTCACGGTGGGTCAGGGGATGGGGCGCCTGGCAGCAGCTTCCTCGCTGCTCGCTGGCCAGGCGCCGAATGTAAACGCTTCCGGGTGCGCTCACGTGGGACGCCGAGGGGCGGGGCCTGGCGCTATGACGCGGACCCGCCGGGTTTAAAACCCAGTCTCACCATTATACCGGTGCCCTGACGTGGTATTCACCTCCCGCAGAGCTCTTGTGAATATTTGGCTATTACCTGTGTATGACTCTTGGCATTGGCAAACGAACCCTCCTGTGTATAACCCTTGGCATTGGCAAACGAACCCTCCTGTGTATGACCCTTGGCATTGGCAAACGAACCCTCCTGTGTATGACCCTTGGCATTGGCAAACGAACTCTCCTGTGTATGACCCCTGGCATTGGCATTTACTCTGCTCTTGGTTCTGCCCTTAACGTTGGTACCGAGGTCAGTCTATGTGGCACCCTAAGCACACATCAGATTACCTCTGCTAATACTAAAGTCCTAGGGAGGACTTGTACTCTGTTCTGTACCTCTGTCTGGTGTTTCCCTTTCTTTATCTGTTACCTGCTTAATTGTCTATATAGCTTTGCCGACCATTCAAGGATCGGAAGAGTAGAAAGTGAGCTACATAAAGAGATCAATATCTTGGTAGTCAGAAGGATTCGTGACAATACTCTATTCCATACCTCTGTCTGGTGTTACCCCTTGTTTATCTATTGTCTGGTTAATTGTCTTTCTAGTTTTGCCGACCATTCAAGGATCGGAAGGGTAGAGAGCGGTCTGCGTAAAGGGACCACTATTCTGGTAATCAGAGGGATCCGTGACAGTACAGTGGCATGAGCACTTCCCTTTTCCTACTGCTAATACCTCTCCCTACACAACCAAGCATTCTGCTAGCATTTCCTGCTGCTCTATTACATTGACTACTTACCCTTAGATCCTCTGAAATAATAACCCCTAAATCCCTTTCCTCAGATGTTGAGGTTAGGACTGTATCAAATGTTCTATATTCAGCCCTTGGGTTTTTACGTCCCAGGTGCATTATCTTGCACTTATCCACATTAAAACTCAATTGCCACAACTCCGACCATTTTTTTAGTTTACCTAAATCATTTGTCATTTGGCTGATCCCTCCAGGAACGTCAACCCTGTTGCAAATCTTTGTGTCATCAGCAAAAAGACATACTTTTCCATTAATACCTTCTGCAATATCACTAATAAAAATATTAAAGAGAATGGGTCCAAGTACTGACCTTGCGCCGAATAATACTGGACATACTTGAAAACGAGAGAAATCTCAATGTATCCTTCCTGGTAAAATACTTTATGAATAAATAAATAAATAAATAAATATTAGGTCCTTAGAGGTCCAGTGCACCAAAAACCTTTATTTCAAGAACAAATCCCTAACACTGTAAAAGCTGTTACTCTGTCAAGATATATCTACCAATACCTGCAGCAGGTTTGTTTCTATTGTTATAATACTTTCTATATCTGATTTTGCAAAACTATTTTGTCTGCCATGTGTGCTGTATTTGAAATTGTTTTACTTCAATGATAGTGGACTTTGAGACACCTTTAACCCCTTCACTACAGTGATCTTGTGTACACAATCAGTATAAGCAGGCACAGCAGCCAGAGATCATGTTAACACGATCTCGGGCTATGCTGTATCATTGCAAGTTAAATCTGTTTGTTGCAATTGAATTTCATTTGAATTTAGGCTCCAGAACACGCCCCTAATGTTTAACATCTTGGGCATTATGTCTGAGGTGCTAACACTTTAAATCCAGAGAATGTCTCTGCCGACATTTTTCTATGTTTCTATAGTAGAAGTGGTAGAGGCCAAAACAGTGATTGAATTTAAGCAAGCATGGGATAGGCATAAGGCTATCCTAAACAAAAGATAAATCCAGGTAAAGTATCCATGTAATTGGGCAGACTAGATGGGCCGAAAGGTTCTTATCTGCCGACATTTTTCTATGTTTCTATGTTTCTATATGACATCTTCCCAGCTGATCCTGCAGGGATCTCAGAACTGCAGTGACTCCTTTTGGCCAGCAGATGGTGAAATCTGCCTGCCAAATAGATTATTACAGGAAGAAATACATTGGCAATATCCTAAAATATAAACAAACACAATAGAAAGAATAACGAAGCGCTTATCATGTCCCTGATTATACAGTAAAGTCACCAATATAAAATGGGTGTACTACACAGGATAGATAATATCCTAAAACAGTAAATAAATTAATCACCATATATGTGCATAAACAATCTATAGTGCTAATTCAAGGGGAGAAGAGACATTCCTTCACCCTCACATATAACCACAACAAATATTACCCAGATGGCTTCTTCATGGGATAATTCAACCTTGCATTGAGTACATATAAAATATAAACATAAAACAACAATAGCGCAATATGGTTATACAGAATATACTAAAACAGATGGTCCACTCACACGGGTCAGAGCCTGAATGTCAGGACTTTCTGTATGTTGGGAAGTAGCTGCTACCCAGGAAGCAATCCAAGATGCTGCTGAAGATTTCTGTCGAACGGCGCTGTTGATATATAACCAAAGAATCAACACATATGGGACAGGGTCATCCCTAAAGGGACCCAATGCCGGATTATTGAGCCTTTGACATTCAGGAGACAATGACAGACACACACAGAAACACTGATAAGGACAAAGGCAGAGGTGGGGTTAAAGAGGTGGAGAGAGGCACAAACGGCAATTACGAAAGCGGAGAACAGCCAGGTAAATTGGCTGAGGTCATGTTAAAGAGATGGCAAGAGGCAAAGGAGATGTGAGAGAGACACAAGGGTTAGATGTAATTAAAGAGTTGGAATTATTGTTCCTCCTGAAAATAATTGCAGGGCCAGAATATTTCAGCCACTTTCTGGTTTATGGAAATCTCGCTGCAGAGGCTGATAATCCTGGGGATTTTCAGCAATCCTGAATTCAAACGTGGCAATATTTTTATTTCTTGCATAACTTTATGAATTAGCTAGCTGCACATTAAAAATCAGTCTACCCAAGGTATCAGTATATATTAGCTGATGAGCTGCTTAGTTAATATGGCAAATATGTAGCATATCACCTGATATAATAGCATTAGGCGACTGCCAACACTACAAACTGGACAACTTCACATCCGGCCAGATTGTGGCTAGTGCAATTTTCAGTCAGTGCCTTTTTCCACTAGTGTGCCAGAGCAGTGTGTGTATGTGTGGGTATATCTATGTGAATATGTGCATGTGTCTGTGATTGATTATGCGTATTTAAATGTGTGTATGTTTTTTTATGTGTATGTATATACAGTTGTGTTCAAAATTATTCAACCCCCACTGAAATTGAGTGTTTTGGCCAGTTTGACATTGATTTTGATCATTCAGTCATCTTGCTTACAATTAAATCAAAGAGGCACGTGTAGGTCAGACAAATATAACATAACATTTATAATGACATAACTAGGCTTGTGCACCGATTTTTTTTTCGGTTCGATTCGATTTGATTTTTCGGATTTTTAAACTTTTCGATTCGGCTCGTTTCGACCGATTTCTGTTTCGATTCGGTTCGGCTCGACTCGTTTTTCGTGTACATTTTTTTCGGAATTTCGACCATTTTTCGTATTTTCGTGTCACTTCGTTTTTCGGAATTGTAAATGGTTTCGGAATATCGGCCATTTTTCGTATTTTCGTGTCACTTAGCTTGTTTTTTGTATCGACTTTTCGTATTTTCGGAAATTTTCGTTTTTTCGGAACGTCTGTTCTCCTCGTTTCAAAGCAATAAATTTCGATTTGACACATTTCAAGTACATTCGAAAATTCCGAAAATATTTCGTTTCGGCTCGGAAAACTTTTCGGATCTGCCATTTTCGGATCTAAAAATTTTCGGAAAATCGGCCACATCCGAAAACACGAATCGGAAAATTTTGTGAAAATTCCGAAATTCCGAAACCCGAAACGCACACCCCTAGACATAACCACAAATGTCTTTTCTGTGCTCACATCATTATCAGTTTTATTCAACCCCCAAGTGACATTCAATCTTAGTACAACATCCTTTTACAGTTATAACAGCTTTTAAACGTGAAGCATAGCTTGACACAAGTGTCTTGCAGCGATCTACGGGTATCTTCGCCCAATCGTCATGGTCAAAAGCCTCTAGTTCAGTCACATTCTTAGGCTTGCGCACTGCTACTGCTTTCTTTAAGTCCCACCAGAGGTTCTCAATCGGATTTAAGTCAGGTGACTGTGATGGCCACTCCAAAATGTTCCAGCCTTTAATCTGCAACCATGCTCAAGTGGACTTGGAGGTATGCTTGGGATCATTGTCCTGTTGAAAGGTCCAATGTCTCCCAAGCCTCAGGTTTGTGACGGACTGCATCACATTGTCATCCAATATCTCCTGGTACAGAAGAGAATTCATGGTACCTTGCACACGCTGAAGCTTCCCTGTACCTGCAGAAGCAAAACAGCCCCAAAGCATGATTGACCCCCGCCATGCTTCACAGTAGGCAAGGTGTTCTTTTCTTCATAGGCCTTGTTCTTCCTCCTCCAAACATAGCGTTGATCCATGGGCCCAAACAGTTCTAATTTTGTTTCATCAATCCACAGAACACTATCCCAAAACTTCTGTGGTTTGTCCACATGACTTTTGGCATACTGCAGTCGACTCTTCTTATTCTTTGGAGACAGCAAGGGGGTGCGCCTGGGAGTTCTGGCATGGAGCCTTCATTACGCAGTGTGCGCCGTATTGTCTGAGCTGAAACTTCAGTACCGACATCTGACAAATCTTTTCTCAGTTCCTCAGCAGTCACACAGGGACTTTTCTCCACTCTACGCTTCAGGTAGCGCACAGCAGTCAAAGTCAGCATCTTCTTTCTGCCACGACCAGGTAGCGTTTCAACAGTGCCCTTTGCCTTGAATTTGCGAATGATGCTTCCTATGGTCTCTCTTGGTATGTTTAACATCTTTGCAATCTTCTTATAGCCATTGCCCTTCCTGTGAAGAGTAATCACCTCTTCTCTTGTCTTCCTGGACCATTCTCTTGACTTCACCATGTTTGTAACCACACCAGTAAATGTCTAGAAGGAGCTGAGTATCACAGTAATTTTAAAGCTGCCTAATTGGTGCTTATTATGCTTTATTGCTGCTCCGTGACATCCACAGGTGTTTTCAATACCTGATTGAAAACACTTGAATGAACCTCTGTTCTTCAGAGTGGTAGTCTTTAAGGGTTGAATAATTGTGTGTCAATGAAGAATTCACAAAAGAAACATTTACTACTGTATTACAAAACCAATTGATGTAATTTTAGTTGCATATGGTTCTTTAAAAAGTCCTTGTAGGATTTCATTCTGAATACAATTACAAATGTACACTAAATTCCCTAAAACCCTTTACAGCATTGGGGGTTGAATAATTTTGAACACAACTATATTTGTGTATATGGACAAGGACTACCTGTGTGGACAAACATATGGGGGGGGGGGTGTATTCCTGAAAAAAAAACATTCTACCCAGAGTCCTGCAAATGATAAAGGTGGCCCTGATACAGTTACTGAGATCAAAGTATTTCTATACAGTATTAATTATAATTTTACCCCTCAACAACCAATTATTTTAATAAGATTGTTCTACTCTGGCTCCTGTAGCCCTACACCAATATGTCTTTGGGAGAAAAATGTAACACTGGTGTAGGATTTTCCACGCTACACATTTCCGTCACTTTGACTGTAACTGTCACTTTCACTGTAACATAAGTCTTCCATTTTTTTTCTATGTGAAAAGCTGGACTGTTGTGATGTAATAGGGTGCTCAAAAGGTTAAAAAATGTACTTAATTCAACATTCAATCCAATTAAGAAACAGTCAAAACAATGTTCACTGTCTTTGAAACACATCATCTGTCTAGGATATTCCATGAACCTTTCCCCTGTAAAGATTTTTAATGACATTGCAGCCCCAAAATGTCCCATGATTCTTATCTCTGCGCTGTAGTTCACTGTGTAAATTTTTTAGTTCTGTTAAAAATAAATTGTGTGTTTTCCCATGCTTCATTTTAAACCTTCCACATCTTAAAGGGACACTACCACGTACATAAGCAGTAACTAGATTACTTGAGCATTACAAATAAAAGCACATGCTCCTGTTCTTTTTCTTCTTTGTTTGAAGTAATTCCATGTAAAAAGGAAAATTAAAGTAAGGATTTGATCTCTCATTTCCATTTTGTGCATTTTTCCCATAATGCAACATTTATCCAAAACTTTCTTTTGTGGCTCTTGTTTATTTAATCTACATTATTTAACAGTTAAGGCGGCGGGAGGGTATTGTTCTCCAGGCTAAGTGACATAAGAGTTGACAGCTAAATGAGATATAACAGGGAGCATAAAAGACTTCTAATCTACCTGCTGGTTGTGTCCTTTGAATACATCCCATGCAATACCATGATTTGAGTCAGTGATTGACCAATAGACTCCTTGCTATGGCCAAAGTCACATAGAGAGGAGCAAGTGAGGTAAAGATACTATAGGGGGGGCAGTTTACAACACAAAAGATCACACAATGGATGCTCCCAGTGACACATATAGAGTAAAATATTTCCTTAACTAAAAAAGAAAAAGACAAAGCACATGTTAGATATCAACCACATAAAAGAAATACAATAAGGACATTTCATATTTTTGGAGGTAGCGTGCCTGTTGCGCCACAGGAAGAGCAGCCATAGGCTACCAGCCTAGACAGAGATTCTACACGTCTTACTGAAGAGTGTAAATACTTGCAAGTTTAGAAACAGGGGTATATAATAAATGTGTAGATCCTGTTAAAAATATGAATCTGCTTTTCCTGCTTTATGATTATCCAGGTGTTTATATCTCTATCAGTCTACGCAGTCAATATTAAAGTGATGACATGCTTAATAGAGGCATGTCACATGATTTGTGCTGACCTTTAATACACTACATGACATATATCAGCCAGCACTATTTTTCCTTGTCATGTACCATCTATTCCAGTAAACCTAATAGTAATTGGCACCTAATTAGACCTTGACAGCAGTGTTTAAATATAACGTGTGTCTGAACAAAGGCCATATTTCACAGTTTCTTTGTGAAAAGGGACCGAAGGGAGGTTCAAGGTTCAACCATTGCTCGCTTTAATTGTCAGAGAAAAAGCAATCTTTTTCAGTAGATATTTATATTTTAGTTCCTGTTGATTATTGCCCTGCAAGATGTAAGTACCTATATTCTACTGTATCTGTGACCTTCTAGGAAACTGATAACATAAATTAACTGCCTTGGAACACAAAATGGTTAAATATTAAGCTGAGGCAATATAACTAGTATGCCTCTATTACTAAAACAAACACATAGATAATATCAAAGAGAAACACTAGCAAAGAAAGCATTTGAAGTTTTATCTCGTTTCATATTGTTAATGACCTTGCATCAGTAAATGACCACATAGGTATAAAGCAGCAATATAATATAAACTGTTATATAGCATAAACTAAAATAATGTGTGCATTTTAACCCTTTCCCACCGCAGGGCGTACCATACCATCCCTGCGGCGGGTGGGCATTAAAGACAAGGGGCGTATTAGTACGCCCCATTCACTTCTATGGGCGCCCCAGGCCCCGCCTAGCAGTCAACTCGCGCCACGCGCTGTTGTCTGCTGCAGGACAGCCTGAATTCAAGCCATCCTCCTGCAGCCAATGACGCACGGCGCACGTCAGCTGCGTGGGCTTGCTGGAGGAGAGGGCTGCCGCAGCACCTGGCAGCGGGGTGTACCAGTACTAACCCCTACAACCAGACACCCCCCACCCAACATTAAAGCAGGAGCACAGAGCTTTAATACACAGTCATCCGTAATGTTCATGAAGGGGTTATCTTTATGATGGAATAATTATTCTGAGCTAAGATGCAACCAATAAGTTATCAAACATTATGGCCCCTATTACATTCTTCGCGCAATTTCATTTGCGCAGCGCTGCTTTTTTCGCGCGCATTGTCCAGCGTTATCGCGCGAAAATTAACGTGATATTCCGATCCGAACTCATTTTCTCATCCGTCAAAAAATAACCTTCGTAAAAAAGACGCGCAAAATGAAGTGTAATACGCGCGCAGTAACGTTGCACACGTAAATCAGTGCGCGGACTGTTTTATTCACGGGATTCAGACAATCAGAATCAAGAATCTTAATTGACATCAATTTACCTTAATTGACTTACGTTTTTGCGCCTGTCAAAGTAAATCTGAATATACATGCTGCAGCAATAAAAAAAATGCACGAATTCACAATATTTTTGTTTGGGTATGTGTAGAATGTGTAACTATACTGTGCTGTATTTTTTTTGGTACTGGTGTATTTGTGGTGTAGCTTTTCAAAGACGTTAAAATTATGCGTCCAAACGTTGAACGTTAAATGTTGCGCGAAGATCGTAATACCATTTGCGCTCACAATGTTAAGTATAGGACGCGCACAGTTCCATCCGCGTTAAACGTTAACGTGCATCGTTTGCGCGAACGTTGCACTACAACGTTGCGCGCAAATCTTTTTTCCCTCACGCAAATGCGCATTTGAGCACGCAAAACCACTTTCGTGAAGAATGTAATAGGGGCCTTAATGTTGTATATCAGCAGGGTGGCCAATAGAATTTTTATGTCCCCTTTCTAAACCATTGGTCAGGTCTAGGTATGAGCCGAACACTCCCCGAGTTCGGTTCGAGCCCGAACCCGAACTTCCCATTTGTTCGGGACCGAACCCGAACCCGAACCCCCATGCAAGTCAATGGGGCTGAAAATTCGGTTTTTTAGAGTGCCCTCCAAGAGGGCATATATGCTACATATTTGCCATAAAAGGTGTATGGGGGTCCGGGTAGTGCCCTGGGGGACAGGAAACAAGGACAAAAAGTAAAAAAAAAAACGTTTTTAATGGGACAGTGAGTTTTCCATGAAATAAGGTTAAAAATAAAAACGAAAAATTCCCTTCAAATATCGTGCCTAGGAGTCCCCATAACCTGCCCGTGAAGTGGCGGATTTCTAGGATGTATAGAAACACTAAAACAAAAAAATGACGTTTCATTATGACGGTAAATGCTTTTCTTTAATCTATCCATTAAACAACTGGCTTGGGCGGCAAGCCTGTATGAAAAGACATTTGTAGGACGCGCAGAAAAAGTTTAGTGTTTTTTTTGGGCTAAATTATTGTGAAATTATGCAGGCTTTGGATGAAAGTAACAATAGGTGCTTTAAATTGGGCTTTTAGCGTCGGCAACAAGTGCCGTCACACAGTAACCCCTCTGAGGATATGAATCTGATACAGGCGTCATGGCAGTGCACCCAGATATTGTGCCTTTAGTGCCAGGCATGCAAGTACTATCATACAGTAACCCCTCTGTGGTATTGTGGAAGAGTGCAGGGGTGGACCATGCGGTCCTATATTAAAAAAGATATGATCTGGAATGGCGTCAGTGCACCCAGATATTGTGCTTTTAATGCCAGGCCATCAAGTATCATCATACAGTAACCCCTCTGTGGTATTGTGGAAGAGTGCAGGGGTGGACCATGTGGTCCTATATTGAAAAGTTTTTGATCTGGGGTAATGGGCGTCAGTGCACCCAGATATTGTGCCTTTAATGCCAGGCCATCAAGTATCATATACAGTAACCCCTCTGTGGTATTGTGGAAGAGTGCAGGGGTGGACCATGTGGTCCTATATTGAAAAGTTTTTGATCTGGTGGTAATGGGCGTCAGTGCACCCAGATATTGTGCCTTTATGCCAGGCCATCAAGTATCATCATACAGTAACCCCTCTGTGTATTGTGGAAGAGTGCAGGGGTGGACCATGTGGTCCTATATTGAAAAGTTTTTGATCTGGGGGTAATGGGCGTCAGTGCACCCAGATATTGTGCCTTTAATGCCAGGCCATCAAGTATCATCATACAGTAACCCCTCTGTGGTATTGTGGAAGAGTGCAGGGGTGGACCATGTGGTCCTATATTGAAAAGTTGTTTTTTTTTAACGGGTGTCAGTGCAGCCAGATATTGTGCCTTTCATGGCAGCAAGTGCCTTCACGCCCTAACCCTTTTGTGGTATTGTGGAAGAGTTCAGTGCTGGAGGTTTTGTGAATGCAGAAGAGGACATCCCCTATCTATTCCATTACTTCAGCATCAGGGGATTGATAGCTGCTGATCCAGGACTGATTCATTTTTATAAATGTCAGCCTGTCTACAGAGTCGGTGGACAGATGCACTCTTTTGTCTGTGACAAAACCTCCAGCGGCACTGAACGTCCTTTCGGAAAGCACGCTAGATGAAGGGCAACCTAGTAGCTGCATAGCATATTGGCTAAATTCTGGCCAGTGATCCAATCTCAACACCCAGTAAGCCAGTGGATCATCTGCTGGAAAGGTATCCAGGTCTGCCCTTGCCCCTAGGTAGTCCTGCACCATATGGTGAAGACGCTGGCAATGGGTGCCTACATTTGACGTCCCTGGGCGTCGAGGACTAAAAAAATTTAAAAATGCATCAGTCAAGCGGCCCTGGCCTTCACCGCTATTCTCTGATCACCTGCAGCCTCAGAAGCACGTGTGTCAGCACTTGGTAATCTAACAGTGCCTGGAAAGGTGTTACACAAGTTTCGCTTTAGAGCGTCCTCAAGTTTTGTCATCCTGTGCTCCCTCTGTGCGGGCAGGATGAGCTCTGCAACTTTCCCCTTGTATCGTGGATCAAGAAGGGTTGCCAACCAGTAATGATCCCTCTCCTTGATAGCACGAATCCTGGGGTCCTTTAGCAGGCTTTGCATCATTAGGGAGCCCATGCAGCGTAGGTTGGAGGTGGCATTAGCTGCCGAGTCTTCCTGGTCAATGAGGATGACCGTATCGTGCACTTCCTCCTCCCAGCCACGCACAAGCCCTTCTGTTTCTGGGCACACAAAACCCTGCCTTGAGGAATCCCCACCTTCAATGCCCCCACTACTTAAATAGTCCTCCTCCTCCTCATCCTCCTCCTGTCTGATCTGAGTAGGACCCGCTGGAATGCTGTCTGCGGAGAGACTGGGGCCTTGAGAGCTAGGGAAGGCCTCCTCTTCCTCCCGCTGCTCTGCCTCTAGAGCCACATCTATAATTCCCCGCAGAGTGTGCTCCAGCAGGAACACTAAAGGAATTGTGTCACTGATGCATGCACTGTCCCTGCTCACCATCCTCGTTGCCTCCTCAAATGGTGACAGTACAGTCCTTGATCATCAGCCACTGCGGGGGGGAAAAAAAGTTGACCTGAACCTGTCCTTGTGCCATACTCACACAGGTACTCATTGATGGCCCTCTGCTGCTTGTGCAGACGCTGCAGCATTGCTAATGTCGAATTCCACCTGGTGGGCATGTCACAGATCAGACGGTTTGTGGGAAGGTGGAATTCTCTTTGAATTTCTGCCAGGCGAACGCTTGCTGGGAATGACCGTCTGAAGTGGCTGCAGACTTTTCTGGCCTGGATGAGAAGCTCTGGCAGCCCTGGGTACTTGGTTAGGAAACGCTGTACCACCAGATTTAGGACGTGTGCTAGGCATGGTACATGCGTCAATTTACCCTTGCGTAGGGCGGAGAGAAGGTTGCTGCCATTATCGCAGACGATCATTCCCAGCTCAAGCTGGCGTGGTGTTAACCATCTCTGCACCTGCCCCTGCAGAGCTGACAAATTTCTGACCCGGTGTGGCTCCTGTCCCCTAAACAAACCAGCTCAAGCACAGTATGGCATCTTTTTGCTTGAGCCATTGCGTAGACCCTGTCAGGCGTGGTTTAACTGCCACTTCGCCAGAGACAGAGAAGGAGAGGAGGAGAGGAGGAAGAGGTGGGGGTGGTGGAGCAGACAGACCTCATACAAGCAGCTTTCTGGAGGCGTGGTGGATGAACAAGCTCCAGCACAGAGCCCCGTCTTGGATCCCTCCCAGCTGCAATCAGAGTTACCCAGTGTGCCGTGAAGGAAATGTAACGACCCTGTCCATGCTTGCTGGACCACGTGTCTAAAGTGACATGCACCTTGCTGCTGACTGCCTTTCCCAATGACTGGATAACATTGTCTTCCACGTGCTGGTATAGTGCTGGAATGGCCTTGCGTGAAAAGTAATGGCGTTTTGGAACCTGCCACTGTGGTACAGCGCATTCAGCAAATTCACGGAAGGGAGCAGAGTCCACCAGCTGGAAAGGCAGCAGCTGCAATGCGAGTAATTTTGCTAAGCTGGCATTTAGACGCTGTGCTTGGGAATGGTTGGGACTATATTTTTTCTTTCGCTGCAGCAGCTGCGGCAACGTAATCTGACTGCGTAAATCTTCAGCTACTGGGATGATGTCACATTGTGAGGAAGGACCTGCTGGTACATCCATTACTGTAGCATCATCCCTGTCGGTGGAGGTTGTAGGCAATTGCATGGCAGGACATACAGTGTGGGTAGAGACAGATGAGGAGGAGGAGGACCTACGCAAAGTTTTGCCCCAACGGGATGTGTGGCACTTGTTCATATGTCGCCTCAAGCACGTGGTACCCAAGTGTCCGTGTGTTTATCCCACGCTTCAGCCTCCTCTGACATAGATTACAAATAGCAACGGTGGGGTCTGCTGCACATTTCTTAAAGAACTCCCAGACAGCAGAGTTCCTGCATGTGTTCTTTGAGACAACAGCGCTCTGCACCGGAGCAGCTCTGACATGTGATGCCTTGGACTGGCTAGTGCTACGGTTGGTCACAGAGGATGTTGTGCCTCGTGTTTGCTGTGCCTCCTCCTCTCCCCCTCCTCCTCACTTGATTCCTCAGTTCGATCTGGCACCCAGGTGGAGTCAGTGACCTCATCATCATCAATGTCATCTTCACCCCCTATCTCCTCGTCACTGGAGCCAACTTGGCAGTATGCTGCAGCTGCTGGGGCAACATGAGTGCCAGTTATTTGTGTGTCATCACTGGCACCCCCTTCTCTCTAGGTTGATTATACTCCCTTGCTCAACCTCAGAGATTGAATCAGAGCACTGTACTTGCTGCGCATCCTCAAGCAGCATGTCACTCTCATTGTAGTCAAACAATTCAGCTGACTCCTCCGTGTGTGATAGCGAGGCTACGGCAGGAGTAGCTGTGGACATGGAGGCTGCATTAGATGCTTTGGCAGCTGAGGTGGACTGTAAAGCACTAGAAGCCTGGCTGGCAGAGGACTCGGAGGATGAGGATGGCCTGGTTAGCCAATCCACCAAGTCCTCTGTATGTTGCTGCTGCTTAAGACGGCCAGCACCAGTTAGAAAGGACAAGCGTGCCCCTGCAGAGGATGCACCACGTCCACCACGACCAGAGACACAGCCTCCCGACACAGGGGCTGCTTGCCCTCTTATCTGTGGCTGGGAGCGTCTGCCTGTCCTTTTTGTTCTTTCAGACATGGTGAGTGATATATAGATTAATATATACAGAACTCTGATTCAACTCTGGTATAAAGATTTAAATAACTCTGGTATAACTCAGTGAGACACACTGATAGCTGGCAGCCAGTGACAAGAGACAGATCACCTTAATTCACAAATGTTTTAAATAAATTAGTGAGCCCCAAAATACAGCGTGGTACTGTTGTATGACGAGACACAGATCACCTTAATTCCCAAGTGTTTTAAAGAAATTAGTGAGCCCCAAAAAACAGCGTGGTACTGTTTGTATGACGAGACACAGATCACCTTAATTCCCAAGTGTTTTAAAGAAATTAGTGAGCCCCAAAAAAAAGCTGGCTGTGTGACGAGACACACAGATCACCTTAATTCCCAAGTGTTTTAAAGAAATTAGTGAGCCCCAAAATACAGCGTGGTACTGTTTGTATGACGAGACACAGATCACCTTAATTCCCAAGTGTTTTAAAGAAATTAGTGAGCCCCAAAAAAAATTGCTGGCTTTGTGTGACGAGACACAGAAGATCACCTTAATCCCAAGTGTTTTAAAGAAATTAGTGAGCCCCAAAATACAGCGTGGTACTTTTTGTATGACGAGACACAGATCACCTTAATTCCCAAGTGTTTTAAAGAAATTAGTGAGCCCCAAAATACAGCGTGGTACTTTTTGTATGACGAGACACAGATCACCTTAATTCCCAAGTGTTTTAAAGAAATTAGTGAGCCCCAAAAATACAGCGTGGTACTGTTTGTATGACGAGACACAGATCACCTTAATTCCCAAGTGTTTTTAAAGAAATTAGTGAGCCCCAAAAAAACAATTGCTGGCTGTGTGACGAGACACACAGAAGATCACTTAATTCCCAAGTGTTTTTAAAGAAATTAGTGAGCCCCAAAATACAGCGTGGTACTGTTTGTATGACGAGACACAGATCACCTTAATTCCCAGTGTGTTTTAAAGAAAATTAGTGAGCCCCAAAAAAAATGCTGGCTGTGTGACGAGACACAGAAGATCACCTTAATTCCCAAGTGTTTTAAAGAAATTAGTGAGCCCCAAAATACAGCGTGGTACTTTTTGTATGACGAGACACAGATCACCTTAATTCCCAAGTGTTTTAAAGAAATTAGTGAGCCCCAAAATACAGCGTGGTACTTTTTGTATGACGAGACACAGATCACCTTAATTCCCAAGTGTTTTAAAGAAATTAGTGAGCCCCAAAATACAGCGTGGTACTGTTTGTATGACGAGACACAGATCACCTTAATTCCCAAGTGTTTTAAAGAAATTAGTGAGCCCCAAAAAACAATGGCTGGCTGTATGACGAGACACAGATCACCTTAATTCCCAAGTGTTTTAAAGAAATTAGTGAGCCCCAAAATACAGCGTGGTACTTTTTGTATGACGAGACACAGATCACCTTAATTCCCAAGTGTTTTAAAGAAATTAGTGAGCCCCAAAATACAGCGTGGTACTGTTTGTATGACGAGACACAGATCACCTTAATTCCCAAGTGTTTTAAAGAAATTAGTGAGCCCCAAAATACAGCGTGGTACTGTTTGTATGACGAGACACAGATCACCTTAATTCCCAAGTGTTTTAAAGAAATTAGTGAGCCCCAAAATACAGCGTGGTACTGTTTGTATGACGAGACACAGATCACCTTAATTCCCAAGTGTTTTAAAGAAATTAGTGAGCCCCAAAAAAATTGCTGGCTGTGGTGACGAGACACAGAAGATCACCTTAATTCCCAAGTGTTTTAAAGAAATTAGTGAGCCCCAAAATACAGCGTGGTACTTTTGTATGACGAGACACAGATCACCTTAATTCCCAAGTGTTTTAAAGAAATTAGTGAGCCCCAAAATACAGCGTGGTACTTTTGTATGACGAGACACAGATCACCTTAATTCCCAAGTGTTTTAAAGAAATTAGTGAGCCCCAAAATACAGCGTGGTACTGTTTTGTATGACGAGACACAGATCACCTTAATTCCCAAGTGTTTTAAAGAAATTAGTGAGCCCCAAAAAAAATTGCTGGCTGTGTGACGAGACACAGAAGATCACCTTAATTCCCAAGTGTTTTAAAGAAATTAGTGAGCCCCAAAATACAGCGTGGTACTTTTTGTATGACGAGACACAGATCACCTTAATTCCCAAGTGTTTTAAAGAAATTAGTGAGCCCCAAAATACAGCGTGGTACTTTTGTATGACGAGACACAGATCACCTTAATTCCCAAGTGTTTTAAAGAAATTAGTGAGCCCCAAAATACAGCGTGGTACTGTTTGTATGACGAGACACAGATCACCTTAATTCCCAAGTGTTTTAAAGAAATTAGTGAGCCCCAAAATACAGCGTGGTACTGTTTGTATGACGAGACACAGATCACCTTAATTCCCAAGTGTTTTAAAGAAATTAGTGAGCCCCAAAATACAGCGTGGTACTGTTTGTATGACGAGACACAGATCACCTTAATTCCCAAGTGTTTTAAAGAAATTAGTGAGCCCCAAAATACAGCGTGGTACTGTTTGTATGACGAGACACAGATCACCTTAATTCCCAAGTGTTTTAAAGAAATTAGTGAGCCCCAAAAAAAATTGCTGGCTGTGTGACGAGACACACAGAAGATCACCTTAATTCCCAAGTGTTTTAAAGAAATTAGTGAGCCCCAAAATACAGCGTGGTACTTTTTGTATGACGAGACACAGATCACCTTAATCCCAAGTGTTTTAAAGAAATTAGTGAGCCCCAAAATACAGCGTGGTACTGTTTGTATGACGAGACACAGATCACCTTAATTCCCAAGTGTTTTAAAGAAATTAGTGAGCCCCAAATACAGCGTGGTACTGTTTGTATGACGAGACACAGATCACCTTAATTCCCAAGTGTTTTAAAGAAATTAGTGAGCCCCAAAATACAGCGTGGTACTGTTTGTATGACGAGACACAGATCACCTTAATTCCCAAGTGTTTTAAAGAAATTAGTGAGCCCCAAAAATTGCTGGCTGTGTGACGAGACACAGAAGATCACCTTAATTCCCAAGTGTTTTAAAGAAATTAGTGAGCCCCAAAATACAGCGTGGTACTTTTTGTATGACGAGACACAGATCACCTTAATTCCCAAGTGTTTTAAAGAAATTAGTGAGCCCCAAAATACAGCGTGGTACTTTTTGTATGACGAGACACAGATCACCTTAATTCCCAAGTGTTTTAAAGAAATTAGTGAGCCCCAAAATACAGCGTGGTACTGTTTGTATGACGAGACACAGATCACCTTAATTCCCAAGTGTTTTAAAGAAATTAGTGAGCCCCAAAAAAAATTGCTGGCTGTGTATGACGAGACACAGAAGATCACCTTAATTCCCAAGTGTTTTAAAGAAATTAGTGAGCCCCAAAATACAGCGTGGTACTTTTTGTATGACGAGACACAGATCACCTTAATTCCCAAGTGTTTTAAAGAAATTAGTGAGCCCCAAAATACAG
Source organism: Leptobrachium leishanense (assembly GCA_009667805.1). Taxonomy (NCBI): domain Eukaryota; kingdom Metazoa; phylum Chordata; class Amphibia; order Anura; family Megophryidae; genus Leptobrachium; species Leptobrachium leishanense. The sequence continues at coordinate 105,081,916 of CM019067.1, read as the reverse complement.
CATGGTACTTTTTGTATGACGAGACACAGATCACCTTAATTCCCAAGTGTTTTAAAGAAATTAGTGAGCCCCAAAATACAGCGTGGTACTGTTTGTATGACGAGACACAGATCACCTTAATTCCCAAGTGTTTTAAAGAAATTAGTGAGCCCCAAAATACAGCGTGGTATGTTTTTGTATGACGAGACACAGATCACCTTAATTCCCAAGTGTTTTAAAGAAATTAGTGAGCCCCAAAAAAAATTGCTGGCTGTGTGACGAGACACAGAAGATCACCTTAATTCCCAAGTGTTTTAAAGAAATTAGTGAGCCCCAAAAATACAGCGTGGTACTGTTTGTATGACGAGACACAGATCACCTTAATTCCAAAGTGTTTTAAAGAAATTAGTGAGCCCCAAAAAAATTGCTGGCTGTGTGACGAGACACAGAAGATCACCTTAATTCCCAAGTGTTTTAAAGAAATTAGTGAGCCCCAAAATACAGCGTGGTACTTTTTGTATGACGAGACACAGATCACCTTAATTCCAAGTGTTTTAAAGAAATTAGTGAGCCCCAAAATACAGCGTGGTACTTTTTGTATGACGAGACACAGATCACCTTAATTCCCAAGTGTTTTTAAAGAAATTAGTGAGCCCCAAAATACAGCGTGGTACTGTTTGTATGACGAGACACAGATCACCTTAATTCCCAAGTGTTTTAAAGAAATTAGTGAGCCCAAAAAAAATGGCTGGCTGTGTGACGAGACAAGAAGATCACCTTAATTCCCAAGTGTTTTAAAGAAATTAGTGAGCCCCAAAATACAGCGTGGTACTTTTTGTATGACGAGACACAGATCACCTTAATTCCCAAGTGTTTTAAAGAGAATTAGTGAGCCCCAAAATACAGCGTGGTACTGTATGTATGACGAGACACAGATCACCTTAATTCCCAAGTGTTTTAAAAGAATTAGTGAGCCCCAAAATACAGCGTGGTACTGTTTGTATGACGAGACACAGATCACCTTAATTCCCAAGTGTTTTAAAAGAAATTAGTGAGCCCCAAAATACAGCGTGGTACTGTTTGTATGACGAGACACAGATCACCTTAATTCCCAAGTGTTTTAAAGAAATTAGTGAGCCCCAAAAAAAATTGCTGGCTGTGTGACGAGACACAGAAGATCACCTTAATTCCCAGTGTTTTAAAGCAATTAGTGAGCCCCAAAATACAGCGTGGTACTGTTTTAAATGACGAGACACAGATCACCTTAATTCCCAAGTGTTTTAAAGAAATTTAGTGAGCCTCAAAATACAGCGTGGTACTTTTGTTTGACGAGACACAGATCACCATTAATTCCAAAGTGTTTTAAAGAAATTAGTGAGCCCCAAAATACAGCGTGGTACTGTTTGTATGATGAGACACAGATCACCTTAATTCCCAAGTGTTTTAAAGAAATTAGTGAGCCCCAAAATACAGCGTGGTACTTTTTGTATGACGAGACACAGATCACCTTAATTCTAGGGTCCAAAGAGCGTGATTTCTAAAGACTTACGTGTGCAGTACGGACAGTCGTCAGTACGGATGACGCAGTAGTGGTCACACAGTCCGTTTTTTCACTGAAGTTATTTTTGGACGGATGTAGGAGGGAAAAATACAAATTAAAATGACAAAAACATTCTGTCCGTCAAAAAATGCTGGACGTATAAATGCAGTCCGTCTGACCATGCTCCATCACTCAAACGAAATAGTACGATACAAGCTATGCAGACGTTGTGGACTGGCGCACTCCGCACGTCCGTTCCTAGCGTATTACGTTCTTGCCTAACCTGCGTTACGTTTGCAGCGTCCGTCATGCGTCCCCAGTTCAGTGCGGACGTACTTATGTGTCAGGCCTCCAATGGACTTTCTTTCCAATGCTATCACGACGTACTTTTAGGCGCATCACGGACGTGAACACTACGCTCGTCTGACAGCAGCCTAATTCCCAAGTGTTTTAAAGAAATTAGTGAGCCCCAAAATACAGCGTGGTACTGTTTGTATGACGAGACACAGATCACCTTAATTCCCAAGTGTTTTAAAGAAATTAGTGAGCCCCAAATACAGCGTGGTACTGTTTGATGACGAGACACAGATCACCTTAATTCCCAAGTGTTTTAAAGAAATTAGTGAGCCCCAAAATACAGCATGGTACTGTATGTATGACGAGACACAGATCACCTTAATTCCCAAGTGTTTTAAAGAAATTAGTGAGCCCCAAAATACAGCGTGGTACTGTTTGTATGACGAGACACAGATCACCTTAATTCCAAGCGTTTTAAAGAAATTAGTGAGCCCCAAATACAGCGTGGTACTGTTTGTATGACGAGACCAGATCACCTTAATTCCCAAGTGTTTTTAAAGAAATTAGTGAGCCCCAAAAATTGCTGGCTGTGTGACGAGACACAGAAGATCACCTTAATTCCCAAGTGTTTTAAAGAAATTAGTGAGCCCCAAAATACAGCGTGGTACTTTTTGTATAACGAGACACAGATCACCTTAATTCCCAAGTGTTTTAAAGAAATTAGTGAGCCCCTAAATACAGCGTGGTACTGTTTGTATGACGAGACACAGATCACCTTAATTCCCAAGTGTTTTAAAGAAATTAGTGAGCCCCAAAATACAGCGTGGTACTTTTTGTATGACGAGACACAGATCACCTTAATTCCCAAGTGTTTTAAAGAAATTTGTTGAGCCCCAAAATACAGCGTGGTACTGTTTGTATGACGAGACACAGATCACCTTAATTCCAAGTGTTTTAAAGAAATTAGTGAGCCCCAAAATACAGCGTGGTACTGTTTTTATGACGAGATACAGATCACCTTAATTCCCAAGTGTTTTATAGAAATTAGTGAGCCCCAAAAAAAATTGCTGGCTGTGTGATGAGACACAGAAGATCACCTTAATTCCCAAGTGTTTTAAAGCAATTAGTGAGCCCCAAAATACAGCGTGGTACTGTTTGTATGACGAGACACAGATCACCTTAATTCCCAAGTGTTTTAAGAAATTAGTGAGCCTCAAAATACAGCGTGGTACTTTTTGTTTGACGAGACACAGATCACATTAATTCCCAAGTGTTTTAAAGAAATTAGTGAGCCCCAAAATACAGCGTGGTACTGTTTGTATGACGAGACACAGATCACCTTAATCCCAAGTGTTTTAAGAAATTAGTGAGCCCCAAAATACAGCGTGTACTTTTTTGTATGACGAGACACAGATCACCTTAATTCTCAAGTGTTTTAAAGAAATTAGTGAGCCCCAAAATACAGCATGGTACTTTTTGTATGACGAGACACAGATCACCTTAATCCCAAGTGTTTTAAAGAAATTATTGAGCCCCAAAAAGATTTGCTGGCACAGTGACAAGACCCAGAAAATCACCTAATTCACAAATGTTTTAAATAAAGTTGTAAACCCCAAAAAACTTGCTGGCACAGTGACAAGACACACATCACCTTAAATTCCCTGATATTTGGTATAAATGAGACCCAAAAAGACTGGCTGGCACAGTGTGACAAGACCCAGAAAATCACCTCAATACACAAATGTTTTAAATAAAGTTGTAAACCCCCAAAAAAATTGCTGGCACAGTGACAAGACACACATCACCTAAATTTCCTGATATTTGGTCGAAATGAGACCCCCCCAGTTCCCCCAGTAGCGTGGCAGACCGGCAGTAACAACACACACAACTATCTCCTTTGAAATCTCCTCTGAAATGCGTGCAGAAGCGCTGCGTGGAAACCTTATATTGTGTGCTGCGGGACTTAGCTCTGTGAGCCCATGATTGGGCAAAATTTGCCCAATCAGGACTCTGAGCGGTGATTGGCATAGTGTTCAACCAGTCTTGCACCAGACCTGTGGTCAGGTGCAAGGCTGTAGCCAATTACGAGCTTCAGGCAGTGGGAAAATGCATTGTGGTCCATTGTGGTCGACCATGCGGCGAACACCCGGAAATATTCAGGGTTTGCGATCTGCTCGAATAGGCTAAGTTCGGGTCGAACCCCGAACCGTCGGAACCCGAACAGCTCATCCCTAAGGTCCCCCCTTCCATCAGCTACCTTCCTTCCAGTATGAGGATAAAAAGTGTTCTCTTGTGGGAGAGCATTGGTCGGCACCTCAACCGGGTGCAGATCATACTAATTGCTCCCTCAGTGATGTTTCAGAGTGCTCTTACCAGGCCCACGTCCACCAGGAAATTTGTTGAACTCTTCGTGGGCCAGTCCTGGGTGGCGTGGGGTATCCTTTGTATAATATCATTTTTATTGATATAGAAGAAGGCATATAACAAGGCATAGTCAGTTCAGTTACAGAATAATAAGTAATAAACAAATCCATTAATGTTCAGTAATCTTGTGGGACGTACATTCTCTTGAGCTTTCAGTGTGGAGAGCATAGGGGTCAAATACTTCACATGTATCTCAGCAAATATTAAGATAGATAAAAGAACCAATAGAATAAGCTTATACCAACAAGTGTAAGGTATTCTAAGAGAAAAAAACAAAGAAGAAAGAAAAAAAGGAAACCAAAAAACCATACAGACAATAAAGCAAAAACAAAAACAAAAAATTGGGTCGTGAGATCTATAGGCTCACGTTGGAGGGTCTTGCTCATCAGCATGTCCAGAATCACAATAGCAGTCAGCCAGGTCAATCTATCAAAGGGAATATGGGGGGTATAGTTTGCCATTCAAGGGACCTGGCTAGGGCTTCCGGGTTATCTTTACGGTGTTTCATAACAAAGTCAGACCACCAGTACCACGTTTTAAAGTAAATATCGTATTTGTTTTCCAGTGAGAGGTGGATTTCTTCCATTTCCCTAACGCTGGTGACCTGGTCTATCCATTCAAAAATCGACGGTGGCGATTGCGATCTCCAGTGTCTGGGTATCAGAGATTTTGCTGAGTTAAACAAGTGTATCACTAGAGACTTAATATATCTATTCGGGGATAGGGGGACCACATGGAGGAGAGCAGCTTGTGGTGTGAATGGGACCTCCAAAGAGGTGATTTCCTTAACGTAGGTGAACACCACCTCCCAGTAGGGTACTATAAACGGGCAGGTCCACCAGATATGAATGAACGTTCCCTTCGATAGCCCACACCTCCAACAGTCCGGGGACACTCCTGGGTGCATCAACGCCAATCTATTAGGTGTGAGGTACCATCGTGAGAGCAATTTGTAATTCATCTCTTGTACTTTCAGGTCTCTAGAGGAATGGAAAGTGATATGGAAGACATCTAACCATGCACGCTCGGTCAAAGGAGGGGGTGTCTCAGTGTCCCACTTAGTAGTGTAAGAGGGTAGGTCTGGGTATTCCGCGGTCAGCAAAAGGGCATATATTAATGAAAGGAGATGTGGTGGAGGGGGATCTTTAGTACAGAGGCTTTCAAAGGGGGATAGAGTAGGTCTGTATGGTTGGTGTGCTGTCAGGCTTGACCAGAAGTGTTTGAGCTGGAGATAACGATATGCATCCATGGGGGACGATATCCGTTGTGGCACCAATTTCTCTAGGGGTAGAAGTGTTCCCTCAGCTGTGCACGTCTGAATCGTTAAATATGGGCCGTCATAGTCGATGCCTAGGAATGAGGGTTGGCGGCCAGGCGGGAAGTCAGGGTTGCTAGTTACGGGAGTAAGGGGGGAGGGGAGCGGGGATAGGTCCAGTCTATGGCGATAGCGGCGCCATAACCTTAGAGTCGGGGATATCGTCGGGTGGGACGTCGGGCATATAATGGTGTGAGAGGCCGTTTGCCAGGGTGCTGAGACAATGGGAACTTGAAGGAATTTTTGTTCGAGGGGGACCCACAGTTTATGGGGAGGAGACATAGACCAGTCTGACAGACGAAGGAGCAGTGCGGCCACATAGTAGTATTCCATGTGAGGTGCACTTAATCCTCCCCAGTGTTTAGGGCGGGTCAATAAGTGAAAGGCCAACCTGGGACGTTTGTCAGCTCATATGAACTTTCCAAATAGACTACGCAGTGTGTTGAAGAAAGAAGGGGCAACATGAATAGGGAGAGTCTGGAATAAGTAGAGGAACTTAGGCAGTACGGACATCTTTATTATATTAATCCTTCCAAACCAAAGAAGTGGGGCTTGTCCCATGCCTGTAAGTCGCTCCGTACCCTGTGTAAGAGAAGTTCATAGTTAAGAGTGTATAATAAAGTAAGGTCAGAGGGGAGTTCGGAGGCCTAAGTATGTGATAGCTTCTGGTTGCCACGAGAAGGGGAAGAGGGATCTGATCTGATGCGAGCAGTGGCGTCGGGGATGTCCACTCCAAGTGCCTCGCACTTAGTAGCGTTAATCTTAAAATTGGAGACCGCGGCATATAAACGGACTTCCTGCAGAAACGCAGGGAGGGATTGTAGGGGATCTATGATCGTCAATAACACGTCGTCCGCAAAAGCAGATACTTTATATTCATGGAGGGGGCATTGTATCCTTGAATGCACTCATTGTCCCGCAATCTCTGCAGAAAAGGTTCTAGCGTAATGATAAACAGTATCGGGAGAGAGTGGACATCCCTGACGCGTCCCGTTCCGGACCGATATGGGGCTGGAGAGAGTGCCATTTACTCGGAGGAGGGCTGTCGGATTACTGTAGAGTGCTGAAACCCAGGCTAGTCAGCGAGGACCCAAACCCAGTTTTGCTAGAACCGTTATTAAAAATGACCAATCTACTCGGTCGAACGCCTTTTCGGCGTCGACCGAGAGAAAGAGCATAGGGGTAGAGTTGACCCGAGATATGTGAAGAAGGTTTATGGCTCTCAGAGTGTTGTCCCGAGTGCCTCTAAGAGGAACAAATCCCACTTGGTCGGGATGGATCATAGAGGGGAGTATGGGGTTAAGTCTCCGGGCCAGCATCTTTGCCATAAGCTTTATGTCATTATTTATTAGAGAGATTGGGCAGTAGTTACAACATAATAAAGGGTCTTTACCAGGTTTCGGTATAAGCGTGATTGTGGCTCGGAGAGCTTCTGTGGGGAAACTAGTCTCTTCGCCAATCGCATTAAAGGAGCGGAGAAGATAAGGGCCCAATGTCTTCAGAAAGGTCCAATAGTACCCAATAGAAAAGCCATCCGGGCCCGGGCTTTTCCCCGTCGGGGTAGCTTTAAGTGCTTCCGCCAGTTCCTCAGATGTGAAGGGGACGTCTAGTGCCTCAGCCTGTTCTGGGGAGATAGTGACATTCAGGGCTTTAGCCAAGTAATCAGCCATAAGCTTAGCTGGAGGGGGTGAGTCCCTAAGATTATATAGAGAGTGATAGTAGGTATGGAACTCAGCTAAAATTTCGTCATTGAGATGTGTGATGGAGCCGTCAGAGCGTCTAAGTTTAGTGATGTAGGTAGACTGGTACTTCTCGCCAGAAGTTTGCCACATTTATTACCATGAAGGTAATAAGAGCGTTTAGTAAGGAGGAGTGACCTACAGGCATGGTGTTGGAGCAATTGCCTCAATTCTGATCGGAGGGAGGATAAGGAGGAGTAGTGTTCAGCGGATGGAGTAGCCTTATGAAGAGTCTCAAAAGTCTGTATATCCGCGAGCAAGGATTGAATCTTGTCTCCCCTGTCCCTTTTACATCGGGCCCCCAGTTGGATCAACTGACCCCGGAGTACACTCTTATGCGCCTCCCACAATATGGGATCAGAGACTTCTCCATTATCATTCTCATCAAAATATTGGGTAATGGCATCTGAGAGATACTCCGGGTGAACCACGTCCTTCAGTAGGGATTCGTTAAGACGCCATTTGTAATGTCTAGGGGGTAGGTCGGGAACATCGAGGTCCAACAACACTGGGGCATGGTCTGGCCAAGTAATACTCCCCATGGACACTGTGCAAATTAAATGAAGTGTATGGTGAGACATGAGGAAAAGGTCCAAACGGGAGTAAACTCGGTCAGCATGTGAATAAAATGTGTAATCGCGCCCAGCGGGATGCATCGCTCTCCAACAATCTACTAATTGAAACGTCTGCAATAGTTGGTGGAATCTACGTCGTTTAGATGGTTGTGGCGTGCCCGGGGAAGGGGCAGCTTACTTCGGGGAGTCCGGGGAGATGTTGAAATCTCCTCCACATAATAGAAGGCCTTCAGCAAACTTAGCGAGTTTATTCAAAATTCTACTGAGCGCAGCGCACTGATGAGTGTTGGGGAGGTATATATTTGCCAGCGTGACCAATCTAGACCCAATATGCCCCTTTATAAAAATGAAATGGCCCTGTGGGTCTTCAATCTGGGAGGTGCATGTGAAAGGAATGTGTGAGGCCACCAGGACGGCCACCCATCTAGATTTTGACGCCTCAAAGTTACTATAGAAGCCCTGGGTAAAGTAATTTGAGCGCAAAGTTGGAGCACTATCTAACCTAAAGTAAGTTTCTTGCAAGAAGGCAAAATCGCATTTTTGTTTACGAAGATCAGCCATAGCGATTCGCCGTTTAGCCGGGTGGTTCAGTCCCCTGACGTTCAGGGATATAAGTCGTATCTTAGCCATAATCTAAAAATTTGTCCCTAAAAAAATAGCAGTGTTGGAGAGAATGCACTCCCCTGCGCGGGCTCAACACGAGCGGTTCTGACATGAACAATATGTACAGGTTGCATTGACCCAAATAGACATACAATAATAAAAACAAAAATACAGACAGAAGTAAAATCATAAACCGCACCTTACAGTGCAAAACACATAGCAAAGATCGGTGTGGGTAACCGAATAGGGTACAGACCCATATGGGGCCAAGCCAGCGAGATGAGAATAAGGAACAGCCGTTCCAGGCATACTGGATAAATTCAAACACCGCAGGGGGGATGGTGTAGATCACAAGTGTAGCGATGTGTTAAAGTTTACTGTGGCAGTACCCATTTTTGGCCACAAGATGGAGACTATCACGATTTAAGACCCTGGACACTTGAACTACATATCCATGCATGCTTTGCGAAGAAACAGGAAGTGGGTGGGGTTGTGGAGAGCCTGTACATCCTGCACCTCGTGGAGAGCAGGCAGAACGCGCCAGAGAGCTGAGGAGAGCGGATGCACAGAGAGACACACAGAAGGAGAGATCAAGAGCTAGGCCGGAGCGCAGACAGAGTGGATTGGGCCTCACAATCGGGCCACCCAGCCTTGCGGGAGAGAGACATCACCAGCTGTATTCCGAGTGCAGTGCTGAGGAGAGAAGACCCCTCGAGTAAGGAGTACCGCGGTCGATTGAAGCGGGGAGCAGGCGGTAAGCTGGCTGAGTTGCGGGCTGACAGACAGAAGGCCA